>CM043016.1:41887680-42252189 GCA_023690525.1 Holotrichia oblita | reverse complement strand
AATGATTTGTGATCAGAATAAACCGGTTATTGATTGAAGATATCTTAGGAAGGAATTTAACATCGACGGCAATAGCATAACGGTAGCTTCTTTATCTTTAAGTGATGGTAAATCCACCGACGCTATTTTAGATGCTCCTCTAAAGGAGTAAGCAAATGACTCTAATGCATCAAAAGCTCTTGGAAATGAACTATAGACAACTGTGATTAAATTTTTCCGATGTTAGATATTTTTTAAATTAAAATATTCGCTTTTTAACTGGAGTTTTGGCTACCACATCAAATTCCTGCGGAGAGTACAGTTCCTGCTAAACTATGTTCCACTCCTTCTCGAGGTCGTCAGAATGGTAGATTCCGAAAACTTTTACAATCATTACCAAAAATAAGCCATCCTTCCAGGACCTATGACAGTATCACAATTACTTTACTTCCCTCTTTCTTTAACAAAGTTTACTTTTTGTCGCACTAATTTGAATTTTTTTATGTTTAGATTTCGTTTATTGTTCCAGCGCCGGTGTATAAAATGTTTTCCAAGCGAGGCAAGAAGCAATAAAAATTGATCCGGTATTTGGAGGGCACTGCTGAAGCCGGAAAGGCAAGTACTGTATAGTCCGTCTCTAACGATTGATCTATTTTTATTGCTCTTGCTAGTACGGTGATTCCTGATTTTTTTTTTTTTTCATACTACTATTACAGGCATTTTTTTGTTCGCTATGTTTTAGTAATGCTTGACGTTTTCAAGTAACATTAATACTTTATGTTTTCTAATCATTTAAACAATATCACTGCAAACTTTAAAATTTTCTTTTCTTTTTTTACAATAAATTTCTTGATGGTGAGTACATTAAGTGATTTGGGCTTCGGGGACCCTTTTTTCAAATCAAGTGGTCTATGTCATTATATTTTGTATCTTTCTTTATTGGGGATGTGGTCCAATAAATATATGCTTAATCCACAAAAGTTAGAATAAAGTAGTTAGTATGTACTCAAATTGAATAAAAATGTTAGGAATAATGAATCTTGGCTAATGGCTTCCTTCCTAAAACAAGCCCAAATTAATTCAACTTTTATTTAAGCTTACATCTGTGCGCTATTAACAGAACTACATTTCTAAAATATTAATAAATATACAGTGCCCGCGGAAAAGTCTGCACCATATGGAAAAAAAATGTACTCTTTTAATTTTTAAAATTATTTTTTTGTAGTTTATTTTTGTATAATTAGAAACCAAAAACTAACCTAAAATATTTAACGTGCCATTATTTGTCAAAATATAAGAAGATGCCATAAGAAAAAGTTGTTTGTACTTTCACGGACATCCAAATGACAAATCCAAAATTTCGTACAAAAATTTTAATTTTAATTTTTTTTATAATTTTCTAAAAAAAACGCCTGTATATTCTTTGTTAGGGTCTTTGATTAAAAATATTTGCCGTATCCCTGTTGGTTCTATTTTCTCCGGGAAGTAAAATGATTTCTATTTTTTCTTCCATGGATAACATTTTAAAACAAATCTATTGGAGAAATACACAAAACCGACATTTATTTAGTTGATTATGTCTAGAATTTGCAATTACTTTCTAGGCCTACTTGTGAATTTATCGAAGTTTAAGAATAAGCTTGTTGTTTTGTATTAAAGGAGTGGACTGTATTTTACTGGTTTAATTAAATATAACGTTCTACAATAATATATTAATACAATAGTGATGTAATAACAACAACCTTTTACGTTGGTTTCTTTTACTCTACACCTTGTAACAGACACACACACACACGTTCTTTTTTTGTTTCGAACATAACTGCTTTTCATCTATCTTGTGGCGCGAAATTCAAATTTTCAAATATTACGAACCATACCGCCCGCCTTGAAGCAACTGCTTCAACACTTTTACACACTGAAAAAAAGCGTAAATATTAAAAATACAAGAACAAGTTTAAAAAATGTTAATTTCACTGAACGAGTTATTCTTCTAAAGGAAGTATGCACAATTTTCTCGTTGCCCGTTTAAGTACACTTTTACCGGTACGCACTGTTACAACTCGCACTATCTTGTCCGGCCCTGGATGTAGTTCCTCGATGCGGCCTGTAGTCCAATGCAAAGGTGGAGCGTTGTCATCCACTAGTAGTACCATCATTCCGGGTTTGACATTCTCTGTCCGGAAATACCATTTATTGCGTGTTTGTAACTGCTGCAGGTATTCATAATTCCATCTTTTCCAAAATTGTTGACGAAGACGTTGAAGATGATCCCATCTTGATTTTAATGTTTTTGTTGATGTAGATAAATCAAGTTCAGTGGGCTCGACTAATGTGCTGCCGATGAGAAAATGTGCGGGAGTAAGGACATTTAAGTCATTGGGATCGGAGGAATACGGTGTTAAAGGTCTTGAATTAAGACAGGATTCGATACCAATTAACAACGTATTGAGCTCTTCGTATGTTAACATAGTTTTTTGTACAGTTCGATATAATTGACGTTTCATAGACTTTATGGTTGATTCCCAAAGTCCTCCAAAGTGCGGTGATTTGGCAGGAATGAAATGCCAATTGATGTGTTCGTGGCTCAGATATGTGGAGATGCTCGTCTGATTTGTCTTTAGGAAACTATAAATCTCTTTCAATTTGTTATTGGCACCCACAAATGTTGTTCCATTATCAGAGTACATATTGGTGCACAAACCCCTTCTTCCAATAAATCGTTTTAACGCTGCAATGAAGCAGTCAGTAGTTAAATCACTAACAACTTCTATGTGAACTGACTTCACAGCAAAACACACGAAAACTGCTATATAAGCCTTGGTGATTGTTGTTTTTCCTCTTCTTCGTGATTCTCTAAGTTGAATTGGTCCAGCATAATCAACTCCACAATTCAGAAACGGTCTCTCAGAAATATTTACTCGGTGGCTAGGTAAATTTCCCATGATGTGACTTGATGCTGTGGGATTAACCTTGAAACAATTAATGCACTTATGAATGATTTTCTTTACTAATCTTCGTCCTGATAAAATCCAATACCTTAGTCGCAATGTCGCTAATAATTGATCATGTCCACAGTGTAGTAATCGTTCGTGTTCGTTTCTTACAATGATTTCTGTGACATGATGGTCGTATGGTAGAATCAAAGGGAATTTTTGATCGTGTGTTAATAATGAGTTTTCTAGTCTTCCCCCTACTCTTAATAGACCTTTTTCATCTACGAAAGGATTTAATGCTTTTAGTTTGCTTTTCCTGCTAATCAATTGTTTCCTTTCCAGCTGTTGGATTTCGTTGTAAAATACTTCTCGTTGTACTAACGCTATTATTGATTCTTCTGCTTTCCTTAATTCTTCCGAGGTTATATGATTAATGCGCCTTTGAGTTGGAAATTTCAAATTGTGACAGAAACGTTTGCAATATGCAATGATTCTTTTCAATCGGTTGAAACTGGCATATTTGCTTAATATATTGAATGGTTGTTTGACTGTCGTCGAATGGCATACTTCAGACTTTAACTCTGAATTTAATATTTCTTCATTCACAACAGCACTGGGTTGTATTGGCCATGTGTCTGTTGTGGATGCTAACCATGGAGGGCCTATCCACCATAAGTCGTTCGTTGACAATTCAAGTGGGTTTGTACCACGAGACACTATATCAGCTGGATTTTGATTAGAATTAACGTGTTTCCATTTGCACCCAACTGTCAATTCTTGTATCTCAGCAACTCTTACGGATATGAATGTTTTGAATGAACGAGAACTTCTCTTCAGCCAACATAATGTTATCGTTGAGTCTGACCATAGATAGGTTGCATGTGGCGTAAAGTTCTTGAATGATCGTATAATTTTGTTGTATAATCTTGCTAAGAGCAGAGCCGCACAAAGCTCTAAGCGTGGTATCGTCGTCTTTTTCAACGGCGTTATTCTGCTTTTAGCTGCAATCAGCCTGGTCAAAACTTGATTTTCCGCGTTAATACTTCGCATGTATATGCACGAACCGTACGCTGTTTCTGAAGCGTCTGCGAATCCGTGTAGTTCAATTTTCAACGGATTGTCTACAAATATATACCGTGGTATATGTATTCTTTGTAAAACATTTAATTGAATACAATAATTTTCCCAGTCTGATTTTATTTGTTCTGGAACTTCATCGTCCCAAGATATGTGTAATTCCCATAATCGTTGCATTAAAACCTTGGCGGTCACAATTATAGGAGATATGAGACCAATCGGATCAAATATCTTTGCAATTGTTGAAAGAATAGTTCTTTTCGTTGTTATAATTCTATCGACTTCTGGTACTTGGAAGTAAAACACGTCTTGGAATGAATTCCATAGTAGCCCTAACGTTTTTATGGTACACGTTTTATCGAAAATAATAACCGATGTATCATTTTTGTCAGCAATATTTTCGAGTAACGATGGATTATTTGAAGCAAATTTGTTTAGTGTGAAACCACCTTTTTCTAAAAGTTGAATAAGTTCATCTCTTATAACTTGAAGCGCATCCAAAGAATCTCCGCCCGTTATAAGATCATCCACATAAAAATCTTCTAGGATCATCCTGCGAAGTGAATCTTTTGAAGTATCATTTGCTAATTCTTGTAGACTTCGAATGGCTAGGAATGGTGCTGACGCTGTGCCATATGTAACGGTCTTTAGTCTGAAAATGTCAACATCGTCGTGAGGATGTTCTTTCCAGAAAATTAATTGAAGATTGGTATCTTCTTGTGAAACTCTTACTTGTCTGTACATCTTGATAATGTCTGCTGTCAAAACGTACTTGTGCTTTCTAAATCTGATTAACAATTCTGCAATGTCGTCTTGTATCGTTGGACCAACCATAAGGATATCGTTTAATGACAAGCCTGTAGTGGTTTTGGCCGATGCGTCAAAAACAACTCTGACCTTTGTTGTGACACTTGCATCCTTTACCACAGCATGATGTGGCAAGAAATAAATTGGACCCTCTGCCAATTCTGATTCTGATATTTTCTCCATGTGGCCAAGTTCTTGGTATTCTCTCATAAACTGAACATACTGTTCTCTGAGGTTAACATTTGTGCTTAACCTGTTTTCTAACGATGTAAATCTTTTGAGGGCTGTAACCCGAGAATTGCCTAATAACTCCGTATCTGCACTTTTAGGCAAGGTCACAATAAATCTTCCATTTGCGTCTCTTTTGTGCGTTGACTTAAAATGATTTTCCACCAAACGCTCGTTCATTGTAAAACTCGTTTTCTCTGAAATTTCCTCTAATTTCCAAAATTTCATCATTTCAACATCTAATTGCGTTGTGGTCGTATGACAAGATATCATATTTTCGTTGTTTTCAGTACAAGTTTTGCCTGATACAATCCAACCAAATTCTGTGTTTTGTAAGACTGGTAATTGATTTCCTAATTGAATTTGATCTAGTTGTAGAATCTCAAAATAAATTTCTGCTCCAATAAGCATGTCGATTTCCTTGGGAACGTTAAATGTTGAGTCCGCCAATTCTACATTTGGCAAATTCCACTTGCGAATATCGAAATGCTGCGATGGTAATTTCGCCGTAATATTTTCTAAGGAAATAAATTTCAATGTGCGAACATTGTTGTTAAAACGTGATTTTATAGAAAGAGTTGCTCGTAAGTTCGCCGCAGTTTGTGTTTGATTAACACCTAAAATTGACAACTGAGTCTGTTGTGTTTCGCATTTTAACTTGTGCAAAAACGATTCTCTTATAAAATTAGATTGCAAACCGCTATCTAATAACGCTCGACATTCATGCCATTTTTCATTTAAATCTTTTACTAATATTACAGCAGTTCCTAACAAAATTTGCGATGTATTGAATGATTGCACACTGTTGTGTGAGAGATGTGTAATTCCATGAACAATTGGTGCGGAATGCTCTTGTGTGGATGTAGTTTCTGTGGAAACTTCTGACGTTTGGTGTATTAGACTGTTGTGTCTCTTTTTGCAAAACTTACAGTGTCGTGATTGACATTCTGACGAAAAATGTCCTTTTCTAAGGCAATTGAAACACAACTTGAGTGTTTTGAGTGTCGTGATTCGATCATCTACCGTTTGTGACATAAATTGTGGACATTCAAATATACGGTGCTTTTGTTTACATATATCACAATGCGATTGGCTAATGTTTGTAACCTTGTTCGACGTATGCGTATTTGTGGCTATGTGTGTATGAGTTTTTTGTGTGCGTTTGTCCGTTTGGGCAACCTTCATGTTTATAGATTCGTTGGCATAGCATCGCTGCTCCAAAAATTTGAAAAAGCTATCTAACGTTGGTAAACTGTTTTTCTTTGCATTCTCTACTTCCCATTGGCGTTTACAATTAAAATCTAATTTTTGTTTTATAACAAAAATAACCGTTTGCTCCCATAATTCAATATTTTCTAAGTTTAATGACTGTAGTGCATTAATGTGTTGTTTCATTGACGACAACAAACCCTTTAAATCATGTTTTGAATTATTCGATGTAGAAAGTATCGAATTCAAATGTGCATCAACAATGTATTGCTTTTTGTCGTATGTTTCGGTTAAAATTTTACGCGCATGTTCGTAATTTTCATTGGTAGGTTTGAGAGCCTGGACGTGTGCTGCTGCTTCTCCGGATAACGACATTTTCAAATAATGAAATTTTTGAATAACAGGTATCAACGGATTTTCGTGTATCATTGAATCAAAAATGTCTATAAAACTACGCCATTCCTCATACGTGCCCTTAAATATGGGTAATTTAATTTCCGGTAGCTTGACTTGTACGTTTTTGTTTGAATCTGAGTGATTCGGGGTTGTATGTAACTCTGATTTATTTCGATTTCTAAGAACATCTATCGCAGCCTTAACGTCTAAAAATGAATTTTCGAATGTTTCCCTGTCGTTTGCGTATTCCTTTTCATTTAATTTTTCTAATTCCGTTTGACTGTAGTCGTATTTTTGCCAAATCATATCTAATTGTACATATCTAGCCGTAAGTTGTTCGATTTTGTTTGTCTCAACGTTAAAATTATTAACAAAATTCTTGATTCTCGTTAATGAACCTTTTGCTGATTTACGTGATTGCATAAATTCATTTGTACGATCATTTTTCGTATTGTCGCTTTTTGTATTATCGGTTTTCTCTTCGGGTCCCATGATGCCGCGTAATTGGATAGGTATGTTACAGGAATGGAAAACAAAATGAGCCCACCTACCTTGACTGAAACGGGAATGTCTAACCTCTATAACGTTGTCGTCGTCCGCTTGATCTGTGAATCCGCTCGTGTGAAAGGGGCGCTTGCTGCTTATGTGCTGACGTTGGAACTTCTACAAGGCGTTGATAATAACACAGTTGCTGTTTGCGTTGAATTGTTCTCACTTAACCTCACTATTGCATCCGGGTCGTTATGGACCAAAATGTTTTGTATTAAAGGAGTGGACTGTATTTTACTGGTTTAATTAAATATAACGTTCTACAATAATATATTAATACAATAGTGATGTAATAACAACAACCTTTTACGTTGGTTTCTTTTACTCTACACCTTGTAACAGACACACACACACACGTTCTTTTTTTGTTTCGAACATAACTGCTTTTCATCTATCTTGTGGCGCGAAATTCAAATTTTCAAATATTACGAACCACTTGTTATTTCCTGCTTTAGAGATACTAAAGGAAATTTTGCTTAAAACAGACAAGGCTAGGTACATAACATGTTCTAATCTTACAACTAGTGTTATTTTCTAGCTTTTTTGACCATTATGTTTGAAAAATAAACATTTTTAATATACGAAAATATGAAAACAGTCCAGGAATGTCCTCCACTTTTTTTAACGAAATCTTTTATTTCAAAAAATATACCTTATTCTGAAATACAAATAGTTTTTTTTTGTTTTTTACATGGTAACAGGTTTTTATCAGAATTCGAGAGAAAAATACAGTAAAAAAATATACAGGCGTTTTTTTACAAAATTATGAAAAAAAATTAAAATTAAAATTTTTGTACGAAACTTTGGATTTAGGATGTCCGCAAAAGTATATACAACTTTTTCTTATGGCATCTTCTTATATTTTGGCAAATAATGGCACGTTTCGACGTTGGAAATTTTTAAAATTTTAGGTTAGTTTTTGGTTTCTAATTATGCAAAAACAAACTACAAAAAAATAATTTTAAAAATTAAAAGAGTAATTTTTTTTTCCATATGGTGCAGACTTTTCCGCGGGCACTGTATAATTTCAAATTTTAGGTAATTATTTAGACAACTGTTTTGTATAATACAATATTATAAACTTTACAAAACAATATTGGGTGTCCAGAAAAAGGTTGTCAAATTTTTGTGCAGAAAATGTCGATATTTTATTATTTTTCAAATAGCATCTTTTATTTTTATTAAAAACAAATGAAACTCCAATTATTTGATTAGCGATTAATAATATTTTCAGATAATGAGCCCAGGTTGGGGGAGGGGTGGAAAAAAGTAAGCAATCTTTGAGAAATTTACATTTCCTTCTGGGTCTTTGTTGCCAAATTTGAACACAATTTAGAGACACAAAGCTACACCGTGAGAGTTGTAGTGATGGCCAGACAAGTAATACAGCTACGGAGTCACTGCAACTACTCTTTCGCATAGCTCGTTTATCTTAGCTCCGCTGCTAAATGAACGAGAAACCGAACAAGCCGAACGATTACCCTAAATGTCAAAGATCGTGACTATATCGCTGTTTTGATTTCGCTAAAATGGATGAAATTGAAAAATTAATTAACTTAGTAGACAGAAAAATATAGCTTCGTTTTCAACTCATGACTACTTCGTGACTACTTCAAAATGAAATTTTGTTTTGAATATTATAGGTTGTTGTAATTGAAGCGCTTCTCTAGTTAAATAAAAATTCTCTGACTACATAAAAAAAATTACCGGAGCTAATTGTACTGTACTAATTAGCTGAACTAAACGAGCTTTACAAAGTTGCTAAAGGGCTAAGAGATAAGAAGTAATGCTCGCAGCCTTACAACTCCAAAAAGAACAGAATAAGAACAATAAAATCTCTCCATTGGATGAATCTTCGTTTTGGACATTTAATCTTGGGCAAAAAGCATTCAACAATTCATGGAAAACCAGTGTTAAGAAAGAAACAAAAGAGTGTTAAACATTCCATGATGGTGCTTGTTGGAGTTGTTTCAGTGCAAACAGTTTTAACGCATCGTGAATTTATATAAAAAAGTCTCGTTCCATCGGTAAAGAAGTGGTTTAGTAATGTTCTTCACTGGATCTCTTGCAGCAGTAGAACACTAAACACTTCAACCCACAAAACACTAAAAAACTTTTTACTGTATTATCGCCTTGATAATGACAGGTTTGCTGTCGAAACGTCTCGGTGTTTTAGCAAAAAGTTTTTTGGTGTTTTTTGGGTTGAAGTGTTTAGTGGTTGGTTTAGTAATGATACGTCATTATGGATACTATAAGAGAATAATGATTTTAAACACCACTGCCATCTTCGTGAATCATATAAACAACAAAACGGACTCCAAGTGTTAAGCTGGCCTTCGTATTCGTCTGGATGTAATACCATCGAAAATGTTTGGGTGCTTATGAGCAACCTACTGCGAGGAAAATCCATATTTGATTTGAAATTAGATTAGACAGATATGGCGAACACTGCAAACATAATATGCTGAGAATCTGGTCGTGTTCATGTTTAGATGTTGTAAAGCTATCCAAATGAATAATTTGCGATACGCATAGTGCATGTTAATTTGCATGATGAAAGTAATTTTGCAATAAATACGTAGTAATTAATTTTTCAAGCTATAATTAATAATCAAACATTTTCCCGCGCGTTACATCTAACTAGCCTCTTTTAAGATCAACCAAAACGAGAATTTCTATCGAAATCGCCACTTGAATGTAAGCCGCAACCTCAATACCAAAGCGCTGACCAACTCAACTGAACCAGAGATAATCCCCTTGTTACAAAATTGCCGCACGGTTCTAATTGTTATGCTGCTTCGATGTTAAATAGTAAATTCACATCAATTAGGCCTTTTACATAACAGCGCGCAGTAAGTAGAGCATGCACTCGCGGAGTTTACGTAGTGAACCTCGGATAGGCTGCAGCGGTGAATACACCTTTAAGCGTCGTTATTACAGCAGGAATATAGAAGATATAGCTCTCTATAAGTATATGCTGTTGGCGTTGATGATGAGAGGAAAAGTTGGATCTTATTTATCGCACGTAGTTGTGGCTGTGTGTAATGTGGATGACTCGTTTTATCTGTCGCTCCTTTTAAGGGAAATTTACGATTTTGCTGTTTTTAGCGGTTTTATATCCTGGTATTGTTTTCTTAGATATGTAGGTACAATTGTAACGAGAAAGGTTAAAGGCGAAATATGTAGAATGGAGCTTGGTATAGAGGAATGCTATATAAAATGACCACAATTTCTCTTGCCATATGTACATCTACATAATTATAAAAATTTTTATTAGAAATAAGATTATTATGGGCGCAATTTAGAAATATGGACGTGTTATCAAGTGACGGATTGCTTCAGCTTAGAAGAACATTAACGATACTCAAGCCCAGACTGAGTTAAAAGTTCATTACAATACAGAAAACCAATTTGAAAATAAAAGCTTCTCAGAAAATGAAGTCCACAATAATCTTATTCCAATTAATAAGGAACAGTAGGATTTTGTCATACACGATTATTGCTACATAACTAGGATTATTGAGACTATTAATGAATATACAAACAAGACAACGGTTCAATCATGGAGGAAAACCCATTATAGGAGCATACTACGTATAATGACTTAACAAGCTAAAGGCAGAAATTGCTGAAAAAAAAATTCCACCAAGTACATGAATTGCTATTTGAATTGTTTAACCACCCTCCTTACTCGCCAGATCTAGCTCCAAGTAATTTTTTTGTTTCCTAATCTAAAAATTGCGTTCGGAGGACAGAGATTTTTGTCAAATGAGGAGGTTATCATCTTCCTAAACAGTTATTTTGCAGAGAAAGACAAGTAAGTACTATTTGGACGGGTTGAAGAGATGGGAGCATTGATGGGAGAAGTGTATACTAAGGGTGGGTCATTGATGTATGAGAAAAAATAAAAGTTCTCGAATCATATTCTTATAGCAATATTCTTTTGTCTTACGTTAAAACAAATAAAAATTGCAAAAAAAAAAAAATGTAAAAAGTCACATCTTGATCCCGCGCTGGAGCTCCTAAGAATTAATTAGATTAATTAAATTTAAAAAATAATAAAACTTTGGTTCTTATACAACATTAAACAATAAAATCACAAAATTATATTAGTTATTTTTTCGGTCACAAAATCTTGTTTACTGTCAAATCTGGGCATCTCTCGTCTTGATTCAAGTTTCTCGTCTGTATTAAACCTTCTCTTGATTTTTTATCGCATAGAGTCATGGATGCCTCTGAAACTATTTTCACAGTTCGTTCCATCACCTGAGTATGACGTGGCAGCTTGGCAAAAATTATTGTCACTTTCTTGACACTCAACTGCCGCATTTATTTCTTCAGTAGTGATGTTTCGAAGAATTGCTGGATCGAAAAACTTTTGATTTGAATTTATAACCTCAAAGTAGTTACTTGCGTCAAAATTGATAGTCGGCACCTCAAACACGCGAGGTTGCTTTCCAGTATGAGTGAGTTTGTTACCAATTTCCAAAAATTTTTAGACCCATGTTTGCAAGTTGGATTTGTTTTTATTTCAAACCGTACTGGAGCATAAACTTTTACACAATACTCAGCTAATACTTTTAGCTGATATGATGGGTTTGATGTAGAAATATATAAGCGTTAAATTCTATTTTGTTAGCCATCGAGGATGGCATATCTTTCCTGGAGACCTGTTAGGTCAGCTATCGTGGCATTGTGCACTTATAACAGATATAGTTATTTCATAGAAATATTTGTGATCTGTATTTAAGCCCTGAAATTGTATTTCCGGAAGCTGGCCTTCAATTCTCGCGTACTTGGCTATGGGTAGTTTTTCGCAGTTTTATAATAAGTTGCCAATAGGACCAGCATGCGAATATGGTCCCTTGGTAACACCATGTAGTTTGTTAACTAGATGTTTTAATGGCAATTCGTTCAAATGTAGCATGCAAATAATCCATTGCAGTTTTTTTTCCAATACTCTTATTACTCCGTTAAATTTCCCAGTGTACTATATCATCACAACCAATTGCCCTCAAATTTTCTTTATTAATTTTTTGAGATGAAAGAAGGGCAATAATTGACATTTCAACTTTTTCTGGTGTTGCAGAGCCAACATATCGGAAACATCGTAAGGGTCACAAGTTTTTGACAACATAGGCAAACTAATTTTTTTTTTTTTTTTTCCCTTCTGCCTTTAACGTGGAAGGTAAATTAAAAGAATCATCACAAGAAGAACTGGAATTACTTACAGATAACTCCAAGTCCTGCTGTTTCGAATTAATTTTGTCGGGACTTTTACTTATGTACGTTTTTTTCTGTCTTTGGTGCACTGGCTGTTCTTTTTTGCAATTTAGTTGTAAGAACTCGATCTATTCCTCCAATACGCATCTTTCTCGCTCCCCTTTGGTCACTGAAAAACTCCTGTTCTTCTTTGGATACCTTATATTGTCTTGGACAGCAACAAAGCTCAATTTGTTTACATTTACAGGAACAAATATCAAACAAAACTCTGCTACGTCGGAGAAAATTTTCTTTCTGATAAACGGATATTTTTTCAACGACTTTTTGAGATTTTTGCACTTTAGATGATAACCATTTATTAGTTGTATGACTCTTGTATTTGAAACTGTAGAAAGAGACGATTTTCTCCAAACACATTCCACCCTTTGAGCTACAAGTTTTGCAATATCTAAAAACGATGGTTCTTTGGTAGTATTCCTCGTTATTTTTAGTTGCAACCTATTCCACTCATAGCATTTCATAACATCTTCGTAAGTTTGCAAAACGTTATCATTAACATCTTCTACATTTCCGAATATCGGGCAGAAATAACCTTGGCTTCTGGTTCCCATAATAACGATTAGATATTAAAACACACAACTTCACTGTCAGAGTAGTAAAACTAAACTGATATTTTTATTATGTATTATTTTATATGTATTCTATCAAAAATATTTCCTGGAAGAAGATATACATACGTTTCAATGAATGAATTGCTTGTGTGTCTGAATTCTCGAGAACTTAATAGTCGTTAGGATACAGTAATATGCTTTTCTGCAATACAATGCTATGTTGTTATGTAAAAAGGGATATTTTTTTTTTAATCTGTGGTGGGTGCTTAGTTGCAGTGACTCCGTAAGCTGTATTACTTGTCTGGCTATCACTGCAACTCTTGCGGTGTAGTTTTAGTGTGTGTAAGTTGTGTTTAAATGGTTTTGTGACAGCATCATATCGCCTTTTATGATGCCGCGCTGTTAATCACTTTGCTCCCAACAGCGAATGGAAAGTCGATCCGGGATTAAACTCTCTGAAAAAATGTCACCGTCCCTCCAGAGAATTGAACCCCGGCACCTATTGTTCTTTTACAACAATAGTCAGCCGCCTAACCACTGCGGCCATCGACCCGTTGGTCGTTATATTCAAAATTTAACAAAATTGAAGATCAAAGCGTGGGCTCTTACACTAAAAATAAATTAATAATACTTTACAGGGGTCTAATGCAGGCAAAAAATACAACATATTTACACCATTAGAAGTTGATACGAGAAAAATTTTTTTTTAACCCACCAGTATACACTTACAAGGATACTGCGTGGAAAAATAAAAATACATCTTAAATGAATCTGTATTGTATCTTTGTTAAATCAACAATTTGTCAGACTACTCTCCTAGGGTTTATTTGAGACAAATGTATATCAGCGCAAGTTCTGTTCTAGAATAGCAAAGACTATTTGATTTAGACCATTAGCCAAACGTAATTTATTTTAAACTTTGATTATTATATCAATTTTATTTATTCTTTAAATTTGTTATACAACACCAGTTTCTATTTACAGACAAATAAGAATAGAAAAAATGGGAAACATCAGGAGTATAGGGTATCACTTTTCCCTCGTGGTGTGTTAGAAATTACGGTAATTTTTTTTAACATTTATTGTGAGACCATATACAGTAGAGTGCCGATTATCTGAAGTAATGTGGACCGGCACTTTTTTGGATAACCGAATTTTTCGGATAACCGAATACCTTTTGTACGCAGAAAATGAGTGCCTTTTCTGTAATAATGTGTGTACATGAACAAAATTGGAACTAAAAATAATTTTAGAAATACTTTCTATTAAATTTAAATACTTAAGAATTTTTTAAAATGCATACATACAGTAAAAATAACTATACAATATGGAACTTCACAAATTATTATGTGCGTACTACAAACCCGTCCAGACTTCGTAGTCGCAGATTAGAATGGCGATTTTTTGCTGCATAATCCCTCCATCTTTTCAGAAGTAATATGTCAACTGCTGTGGCATTTGGTTGTTGTTCCACATAAGTCAAAGCATCTTCTAAAGCTTGCATTCCTTTTTCGTGGGAAATCTTCGTTATATCTGCTACCTCTTCATCCTCATTATCTTCGTTAGTGTCTTATTCCCTTTCAAACACAAGAGCCAGAGTATCACTGTCCGTTAACTCTTGCCGTTCGTCACTTATCAACCACTGAGTAAAATCTTCTCTTGCAACCTCCTCACAGCCGTCTATTTTAGTTATTAATTCAAACATTTCCTCGATGGTTTCATTTGATTCTTCATCTAAGGTTCCTTGTTGATCAGTAAGTTTCGACCAGGACTTTTGTATTGTTGCGGGTTTAACGTTTGAAAGCTCTTAGTCTGGCCAACTTTCCTACACATAAGAGTGGTAGTTTGTGGCTACCGGAAGAATTACTGCAAGTTAAAACTATTATGCGCTCTTTGGATTTTTTGTATCCAGATACTGATGTCTCATTTTCAGATGCTAAAGCTTTCGATGGTAACTGGTATCGTCGCAATTGCAAAGCTGGTCTGGTGAAGAATTTTCATTTTCTAACATTATTTTTAATTTATCTTTAAAATCAGCAACACATGCAGAATTTGCGGATAATTTTTCACCACATATTTTCAACTCTCGTATTCCATGACGTTTCTTTCCATCGATTCATCCATCCAACGCTAGCGGTAAATTCGACAGGATACTTGCTTAGTGGGAAATTTTCGGGGATGGATTTAGATATTTGTTGCAAGATTGGACTCGAAATTGGTACACCTCGCTCGCGTTCTTCCGTGAACCATAAATATAGACTTTTATCTATGTCCTCATATTTAGGTTCTCTCAGTTTTGCGCGAAGACGCTGGAGCACCAAGAACACTACACCACTTTTCAATTTTAGTCTGATTTTTTCTACACTCCGATACAGTACTTACACTAACACCATAATCAGCGGCAAATTTCTTTAACAGCTCTTCAACTGCTATTATTTTCTACAGTGGGTTACGCAAACTTGTTAGCAACTTTTTTGAAAATTTGTAAAAAACTAACTTGTACATGTCGACATCTATAAAAGTTTGCCTACCTAATGTTTTGAATTATTTTTTATGCTAAACTTTAGTATGTAGTATCTATCCAGCAAGAAACTACGTTCCCTATATTTATCTTGCCTTTTATACTGTTCTACGGTAGTCTTTGATATCGAACTCCAACAATATTCAGCCAATATTTCACTGTTCCACTGGCCTTGATAACGGTTTTCGATAACAGAATTGTCTTGCCGTGTTCACCACTGACGTCGCCGAGGTTCGGGGGAAAGAAATCCAGGTGCGAGTGTAAAAAATGTAATTTAAGACTCACGATACAGCCCAGTTCAAGGTAACTTCTAGGAAGTTCATTAATAATTGCTATGTAATTGTCAAATTTTGTGTTTCCTAGAAAATTGTGGGTCACATTTTGGAAAACAGCAATGTTCTGTGCACCCGAGTTGTAAACCGAGTAGAATTGCTAAAACTTTAAGGTCAGCGTTGATATGCCATTTGTACACTTTGTAATTAATTTTGTCGCGAAGACGAGTCATATTTTAATAAATTTTGTTCATCTGGGCTGCGTAGCCAACCGGGATGGATAGATAAACGTTTCCTATGTAAAGAAGGACAGACTTTAAAACTCAATTTCAAAGCATCGATAAAGATACGCCATTATTCTGGGTTGTGTTGATGATCTAATATCAGCATCAGATCATCGACATTATTGCAGAATGAAAAACCTTCTTCAGAAATATGTGGGCCCGGAGCTAACAACTTCTATCCTTGAAGTCTAGATCCTAGTATTTCTTCTTGAGTTTTTGACAAGCTCAGACCTCGAATAAGGTCATTTAATTCTCACTAATTTACTAACTGAGGTCCGTCTTCTAAAGATGGCAAATATTCATCATCGCTGGTTGATAATAACTCGGAAATTTCTTCCTCTGCATCTCTAATGAAATATTGTTCATTCGAAACACATATAGGTCTTGGTATTGGCAAGGCTTCTGAATGAGGTACTACTAGCGTACAGTGGTTGAGAAGGCGAAAAACACGATCGAAAATCATATTTTCAACTTCTTCATATAAAGTTAACATTGCAGTAGCTTAATCTTGAATAGTTGCTCTATTTGATGATGTAAATAATATGCATCTTATTTACATAAGTTTTCCTATATTTGCTTTCAAAGTTCAGTAAAATTGAGACACTTCTGCGTATAGAATTAGGGTGCAATTAAAAAGACTGTACCACAAGTAAATGCGCTTATTTATTGATGTTGTTATTGGAAAATGTTTACCTGGCACAAGAAAATTAACTGTTTGTAACAGATAATCGGATTATAAAAAAAACATTTAACATTTGTGATTTCAAGAAAAATAGCTGCCAATATTTGCCTGTTCAGAACATATAAAAGAAAACCCCACTTGGTACCCGATCAGTTGAAACTCAACTTTGAGTCGAAACTTTATGGTATGCAGATTATTCTGTGCGCTATTTTTGAAATTTCTGACGTTAGAGTGGTTTTAAGAGATTGTGTTTTTGTTGCAACATAATGGACGCGAAGGAAATAAGTCGATTGGCATTACACGAAGTCGCTATAAAGAACGATGACAAATTGACTGAAAGTAATAAACGAGCAATGTATCGGTTTATACTTGATACATACGGGCTTGCCGAAGAAGATAAGTCAAGTAAAAATATTTTGTATTAGCTTGAACACATGTTTTTTTCCAAGATATTTTCAATTTTGGAAATCGTAGAACATCGAGTGTTTTTTTGGCCACAAGAAGAAATTATTTTTCCTGAATCTGTTTACTGCGATCGACCATCAAAAAAATGGGACTTATTGTTGATATTCCTAAACCGGGATTTGGTACCTACAACAAATGGTGGCAATACAGCCAGACGATTTTTTGCAGCCCCTAAATTGTCATCTGAAATAAGTGGAATCAATGACGATTTAATTCATGAATTTGGAGTAATTTTAAAGATAATAAATAGTTGTCTTGACATAAATATAAACAATTTTCGAAAATATTGTTTAGATACAGCACAAAAATACTTTAAATTGTACAATTGGTATTATATGCCTACTTCAGTACATAAAATTTTGTTTCATGGGGCTTCGGTCATTAATATCACAATTTTATCCATTGGGAAATTGTCAGAAGAAACACAGGAAGCAGAGTAGAGCAGGACTAGAGTTCTTAAATGTTATTGGGAAAGATGATACTGCGCTGGATATATCATCTGATCAAGTGATATCTATTTTTCGCATTTAAGTATTTTAGAGTAGCTTTTACAAATGCAGGTTTTTTATGTATAATTTCAGATTCAGCATATCCAAAAACATAAACTTACTCAACTTTTAATGTAAAATTAGTTAAAACTAAAGAGTAAATAATTTCGATAGCATTTTTCGCGTGAACCACTGTGTAGCGTGAGTACACTAGCATAATTAACAGCACACTGTGCACAGCAAATGTGAGTAGCCCATTCCTTGTCCTGATATTTAATTTTTAGACCAAAGTACTGAAAATATAAATTTTTTATTAAAAGGGGGCTAGATAACAAAGTTGTTACACGTGTCATTCTTGTTTCAAAAACGTTAAAAGCACAAAACAATTTATTTTAAGGCAAAAAACGCTGCAAATTTCGAAAGTGTGGTAGCCAATTTCATGCTACACTGGTTTAATTTAAGTGCTGTTTATATAGTTGTCCATTCTATGATAATTTACCAACAACACTGTTAAAGTATACCTCGAACAGACTGTATTATTAATCATTTGAATAAATCTCGACGATTCTTCCTACATCATATCATCTAATATCTTTAATACTATATCGCCATTTCCACGAGTGTAACTATCATCGCGAGAAAAGCTCCAGGCAACCGAACAACTTATAGATGGTCGCATAACGGTATGCTACGAATACAACGTGCACCGCTCTCGTCCGTTGTATTATACGTATTTATCTGTTTCTCTCGTACAATTCAGAGAGAAGTAACCTTGCATAAATATACGAGGGGAATATTCTCGTTTAATATACTATGCGGACGTTCCAGAGATGTTGAGAGGATCATCTTTGAGGTCCTTTAACTCGGCGAAGACGACGTTTCGGCTTAGCGTAAAATGTAATGCCTATAAGTGTGTTGAATGCAGATGTAGCGCGTCGATTCTGATGCTTCCAGTCCTTAAATCAGACGTAGTATAATCGTTGATCTGCCTACTTATACCGAGATCAAGATGCTGCGAGCGTTATGCTTACGTAGAGGAATTGTTTTATTGCTAGATGTAATTTTATTATATACAGGTGTTCCGATTAAAGTTTAATACTAAATCGGGATCTCTACATTCTTAAGTTTTTTTTCTGGTACTGATTAAATATACACAACAACGATAACTTATTGACGAAGGTTGAAGAAAGAATTGAAGGACGTTAAAAATAAGTTTTCTTATAAAATGGAAGAGGCATCATTATTAATGTGGGTATGTTTTAAAAAATGCCAGTTTTCTTGTGGGATGGCAAACTCTTACAATTATATTCTTTAGGACTAACACAAGTTGAGTTTATGCTTTTAGGTAAATTATTATTTTTTTATTATTAATCAAGATATTTGTGGAAGAACTTGATAGGATGAAAATCTTTCTACAAGCTTGAACTTCCAACCTGGAGAGTTCGTAGTTACCAGTGCCCTCTTGTTAACCCTCTTATGTTACTCAGATTTTTCCTAATAATAGTAAGTAGAATCCTTGTTCTACTTTTAGCTAGTCTCCCCTAGGAAAATCTTGATGATCGGTTGATCCTCCACCAATAGTAACAAGTTTTTATTTTGTGCTTATTTTTTTTTTGATAATTTCTTGGGGTCTGGTCCTATAAAACACAGTTTTGACGCATATTTAATTTGCTTGCTTTCTGGTTTGTCGTACATATAATTATTGTAGTATCTTGTAGTATGATGCTAGAGCAATAGCAATCAGTATAAATAATAATTATTTGGTGGTTAAGTTCCTGTACTTTAGCTTTCTCGATGATGCTATTGATAATTTCGAAAGTCTGCAATTGCTGCTGCATCTCCATATCCTTGTCTACGAACCTATGGTTGGTTTTCCTTAAGGATTCAATCTGTCCTTTCTCTTCAATCTGAAATAGTGAAGCAGATTCAGAAGTATTGATGATTCTTTCTAACGGCTTTCTCTAAGATTAGTTTCTCAGATGCCATAATCTATGGCTGGCTTTGTTAAAGATTATCCTCAATTTGGAACAACTATCCTTCCACCAATCGATTGGTATAGACGTTTGGTGTTTGGGTCAATAGACTCAGTGGTCAAACTGAGTGTGTGCCAAACTATTATAATTGTCTTTAGTACATTTTAGAAAACACGAAATTTTTAGACCTTAGTTAGTTGCTTCATTTGAAAAACAGCTCTTCTTGCTGTGATAAATGTATAGTTTTTTAATCATAGAGTTAGATTATCATTTTTCCATGATCTTTACTGTGATAGGTAGAATCTTTTCAAAATATTTTTGATATTTATAGTCAGATGCCATAACTAAAGTTATCACTGCGTACATTAGTAGCACATGCAACGAAAAGGGATTTAGCTGCCGAAATGGAATTGCAGCAGGTGGTATGATTTGATAATTTTTTGGCCTTAAGAATTTGACTAATAATTGACCAAATTTTAGGCAACTTTATTCATAAGAATGATAGATGACTAACTGAATACTGACCAAACGTTTACAGTGCCTGTTAAACTTTTTATTCATCTGAAAAAATGTCACCTTCCAGAGAATTGAAGCACCTAACTTTCACAACAATAGTCAGTAACCACTAACGTAATAACTATGTTAAAAACAGTGTCTACTAAACACTGTTGAAGAGCAAAAAATCATTAATTGACAAAGTTTTCTCTTCAATTAATCTTATTCACTTTATATCGACATTCATATCTTCTCTGAATCTTATTTTTCAATTAACATATTTTAAATGTGGTTTTGTTAATTGCAGCCGATATCTTCATTCGTTTTGTTTTCATTTCTATATTTGAAGAATGAAATACCTACTCAATCTTTTTATTTTCAAACTCTTTTAACTTTGTCTTAGTATCATCTACATAAAATGTCA
This sequence comes from Holotrichia oblita, assembly GCA_023690525.1. Lineage (NCBI taxonomy): Eukaryota > Metazoa > Arthropoda > Insecta > Coleoptera > Scarabaeidae > Holotrichia > Holotrichia oblita. The sequence continues at coordinate 42,231,573 of CM043016.1, read as the reverse complement.
TGTAACTAGAACTTTCAAAGTTAATAAAAAGGAAAAAATAGAACCCTGGACAGACTTATATTTATATTAATTATTAATTTGTATTGATTTAAAAATAAGCCCTTAGGCTTTACTGCGACATATCACTTAGACACAATATCCCAAAACAGAATGTTTTTCCTAAGGACACCGTTAATACAGTAGAACGGGGAACATAATCATGTCTTGAAAACTTGCAAAATTACTAAAAATTTTGTTGACAATTTTTTTGTGATGTCCTTGATATTCAAATACGAGGTCTTTTCGGTGGTTTCAATAAAGCTGCTGGTCTTTACTGCTCGCTGATACAAGGCAATGAAACCTGTTAACTTTTATTATTAAGATTCTAACTATGTTCAAGTGAAACAACCACACAAAAATAATGTATTTGAGTTTGGCTGCTGTTAAACGTTCAAAATCACTATCTAAATGAGAAAATTGGAGTCTTTGCGACTACTTACGTTGAAGGCCAATTCAGTAATTGTGTTTTCTTTAAACTTATTGGTGAATAAGTTATTTTTTTAACCTTGTGGTGGGTGCTAGATACGTTAATTTTTTCGACAGTCGACGCTCATCTTTCCTTCACAACTTCTATTTCTGAAAGATTGTTTTTTATCTTCAAGTAACAATTTGCTATATAATACTTCGTCAACTTGTTCTATGACCACTTAATTGGCCAGCTCTCGTTCATCTATAACGATTTATCCCTGCACTGGAGAAACTGTTTTCCCAAACTCTCGCTTGACTTTGGGCTTCGGCAATTTATTCGCCACAGCTTGAATACCCTGTTATTAACCCCACGCAATTTATTATCTTTATTTACACTACTGTAGTAAATTCACTTACTGCACATCTATAAATCATATTCAAAATGTACTAAATATTTTCTACACTAACTTGTATGCGGCAGTAAATTAAAATTTAAGGCGGTTTTTTTCCTTAACGCCCATGTATTGTTCTTTTTTAAGATTCATCCGTAAAAAAAAAGCAGGCGCATACATTTCGTAACTGTAAACCGACGTAGGTATAACTGTACATGCACGAAGGATACATAACATCGGTCCATCGTCGGCTCTATAATAGTACCTAATGGCTAATGGCATATCTTGTGCACGTATAATACTATAGTCTCTTTTCACCGTGTTTGTTCGTCCTCTCTGCGTGAGCGTGGTGTCGACGATATTTGCGTTGGATTCTAGAGATGCATCTATCGGTGTGGGACGTCAAGCACGATATCCCTTCGGGAATTGACTGACGCGGGTTTGGCACAAGTTATTACGTAAGAATACCTCCTTTTGCAGGATCGATGATGATCGTAAATTTGTTTTCTTTTTCTTATTTTTACGTGTTGATTGGAATTTGCGTTTATGGAAGACTAATTGGTTTGGTTCTGATGAAAAATGCATAAGTTAACACTTAAAGGAATGTGGGTTATTGTGGATTGTATTGTAAAATAAGCATGAATTTATAATTGCTTCTACAGCTGAGTCTATATGCTTCGTAAAATAATTAATAAATTTAATCGTTTTATTTGGAATTATTAGATATCCACCTGATTGCATTGACAAATGAATCAGAACTTTGTTTTAGATGGCAGTCCTGTTGTGCCCCCAGCCCTCTCCACAACATGTTTACACTAGAATGCTCCACTGATAGTAACACAAGCAAGTATAAGGAATGAAAAGCAACTGGACCTTAAAAAAAGTTCAAAATTAGATTATGTTATTATTAAGTTCATTTCTGGTTGAAGTGTATTTAGTTAAGCCAACCGAGTTAGATTAATTGGTGCAGTTATTGTGAATGACACGGGCTATCGCTTAATGTTTCTTGGATTTTTGACAAAAAGTGAAGGGTGGAATAAGCCAACATATATTTTTAACAAGATGGTAATAAAATAACTCACTTATTGGACGTTTGATGGTTAATTGCTTTCAGAAATTAACCCATTCCATCGGGCTATTTACCACTACCATTTCATATGATTCCTATGCATTATTTTTAGATGCAAAATGCTTTTCAACGAGGCTTTGGGATTTCAAATAAGACCAAAGACTTTGGGACTGGGATTTCTAGAAGATTATCCAAAGAAGTGTTTATGACCCTGATTCCACTCAAAGAAGCAAAATGTTTATCTTCCAGTTCAAATCACGATATTTCATTAGTTGATTTTATTGGTGAACTGACAAAATGAAGAAATTTTCAATGCATAAAGGAGAAGATCTAGGACTACATCACATCATAAAGGAAACATCTAACATCTAAAATGTTCTGACAAAAGAAACCGGAAATTGCTCATTATCAAGAACCACTAATATTGTGCATTATAACAACATATATAATAATGTTTTGTGTTCAGCGTTTATTTAGTGGCACATTAAAGAACTTTGCTAACGATATCGACCACAAATGGACTAAAGACAGCCTTAATGGAAAACCAATGTACATAAATAGATTCTAGTTTTCTAAAGTGTTTTAGGTTTGATAACACACTTACACGACAAGACAAAAATAAATTCTGACTCCAATCTTATATTTTGACCAACAACAGTAGAAACAGAACCAAATCGATTTTTCAAGGATGTTGTGCCTTTAAGGGGTACATAACAGTAACCCTGTTAAATATGGCGTTAAGATAACGTAGATATACATACAAATTTAATAATCTGGTCCCTTCAAAGTGAAGTGCACCATTAGAAGTTGAAAGACTCGTAAAAAGATAATTGGTTAAAATAACTTGTTTAACGAGTGATAAAAAAGTATTACAAATGAATTAGTTAATAAGAAATTGGAACAAGTAAATGCTGTTTCATTGTCTGAGGCAAACAAGGAAATGTTTTTTGATTCTAATCTTCCATGAAAAATACAGATACAAAATTCAGATCCAGGATATTTCATTAGAAATAAAATAAGGCTTTATTTGTAAATTCGAAGCAAGATGGCACATTTTTAGTGAACAAGAGATTTTTAGCAGTAGCATAAAGAAGGCAAAAAGCTCGTTCTTTAAAACCAAAGAAAATAAAAGGCTAAAGAATTATGTGATAAGTACCTTGAAGATAGAATTAAAGCAGCTTTTACATAGAAGAGAGATTGACTTGAATATGGGCGCTAAATGATAACGGCCTTGGCTATTATTATGGATGCAGATTTGTCAAAATATTATGAGCTTATAAGAAATGTACTGAAGCACCATGATTGTGACGTGTTGCCTTATTACTTGTTGGTCGAAGAAAAAAAGACATATTGTCTTTATAATTCATTTTTAAAAATTTGCAAAAATGAAGGAGATCTCATTGCGAGTGATAAGCGTTTTCTGATTTCAAAGTAAGGCTATGATGGTTTGTTAAGTCAGAATCAATGTTGTCAAACATTTACAGAAGATAATGTGAAGGAGGTAACCGATAATAACCTGTTTATGATCTCTATGGTCCCTTTGTTGTTATATTTGGTCAAGTTAAGAACCTACTACCAACGGTAGAAATATAAAAATTGTAGGTTAACATGTTCTCACTATGATGGGTGGTTTCCACAAACTCTAACAAGTACAAAATTGAGTGCACGTTGTTATATTTTTAAAGCAATATACTAGGATGCGAACAATTTGGATTTGGTCAGAATAAAATAGCCAGATAAAGGCACTTAGACAGCTTAGGAAGAAGATATGATTAGGCAGATTTATGAAGCGCATTTTCCATTTCTGTAGAGGTATGACATCTTGTTTTCAAACAGTGAAATCAAACCACATAAAATAGCATCCAAGAAAAGGAATTCAAACCAAAATTAGAATGCAGTTACTTCTATGCAAAATTTTATTTATTTCAATGGTTTTAATTATTTATATTTTCCTCAAAACTGTGAATGATTTAATGGCTAATACACTTGCTGCCTAGTCCTGGAATACCTCGTTCGTACCCTAATGCTCCTTTCTGAGTCTGGCAAATTCAAAAAGATAACATCTTGAGTAGATCGACATACGCAAGCGTAATAATGACTCATGACCAGACGTTGCTCCTTGTAATTGACGCAAGCTGTTAGAAGAATTTAATAATTATTTCTTTGTTATGTTATGTTGTTTTTGAAGATTATGTCGATCAAGTACTGCTTTAATTGGATCTCTTGCGAAATTAGCGTATCTACCAAAAGTAAAAATTCAATCATGCAATCATGTCTCCTTTTCTGATAAAAAGACTCCGATAAAAATTCCCTAAAGCTATCCTGCTGTTCGAAATTACAGACACTGAAATAAATTTTGATCAGGCAAGCTTGATCTAACAAATAACCGTATAGAAATACATCATTAAATTTAAAATTAGATATAAATGTACGTATACACACACTCATTAACTTCTAATTCCTTTTTTATACATGCTTAGTTCTATAGTCAATTTAATGCAATATCTATATACATATATTAATGATTTGTGTTTTTTTTTACCATGGATCCGTGAAAGGACTTTCTTGTTTCACACGTTAGTTGGCTATAACACACACACAGTAAAAAAAATTAATTCACATCATTCTAACGCTACTTATAATTCCATATCCATAATTTCGTACCAGCTTGTCCAAATTTTTTTTTCGTCTTGTATATGATCTCTTCGCATCTGCCAGTGTTCGTACACCTGTTGCATCTAGGTGAGGAGGAGCCAGCAGGAATTAGAGCAGATGTTTTTGGTAGTGCGGCGTCCAACTATCCTGCTTACTTAGTTACTTAGAACGCGACAAGGTTTTGTCTTGATTTGATTGGTGGACGTCGCTGTTAAACGACGCGAATACTAATTAATATATCAGTTGGTATTTAAATATGACATGAAATTGACTTCATACGTATTTATATAGTGTTGTGTAATGAGATCGAAAGATAAAATTAAACATAGAAATCGAAGAAAATAGATTAAAATTGGGTAAAGCTGCAAACGATGCTGTTACGAAATCAATTAGATACCTGTTATATCGTTTAATAGATGTAGGGTCACAGATGTGCTATAATGTTGATTCAACATTGCGATAAAAATAATAGGTATTGCCTAGCAGTGTCAGATGTACTAAAATAGAATACATAGAATTATTATGAGAATGAAGATGAGAAAAATATACAAAAAAATTGGTAAAGTAATGGAGATAATGTTTAGGTACGTTTACATATTTTGAATTATGTGAGATTTGTAAATTAGAACTATTGGTTACACTTCAGTATCTTTGAAGTCATAGAAACTATTGGTGGTGTTCGAGTTAGCTCAAATATTCAAACAAAGCGGTGAAACTATACCTGGAGTGACTGGATTTAGATGGATTTTTCATTTACTTTAAATCTTTGATCATTTATAAAAATCTTTAACTGTTAAAGTTGTTTTTATCAACATCAATATTGAAATAGATAGTGTCAGATTATTAAAAGCTATTGATAACCCACGAGAGGATGTTTATATCGTCACTTTTAGTTTTATTTATTCATTCAGTATTCAGTTGATGATGAGGATCCATGAGCCCACGAAACACGTGTCCCGAATAATCCATTAAATTTTGAGGGTTGGTGTTTCAGATATTTTATCTATAAACTATGAGCCCACAGTCCTTGAAGTCATATAGTTGTTTAGTCCTTAGTCCTTATCAGATCACAATTATGTTTTAACATGTTTCACAGTAAATTTTGTGCAATGATGGCGTTCATTTCTGTAACTAGTTTTAGATAGAAGCTCTTACATCATCATTTAATAATCGTGCAACATTTTCTAGTAGTAATAACACTTCAATTAGAGGATCTTGTTTCTCAGCAGAATTCAGGTGCTTTCAAAAGTTTTTTTTATATAGTTTTCCAAAACGAGAAAAGTTCTTTCCGAAGCACTGTAATTTAGAGCTACATTTTTGGTCCACACAGTTCAATGACTGAGGTATCCACTAGATCCTTTATAATTGAATATTGTCAATGTGATTTTTTGTGAATTTTTTATGTTAAGCAAGATAAAAAACTCAAACTTTTAGCATAGTTAATTAATTAATGGTGATTGTTCGTTTCCTTTACATATTGTTACTACAGCTATGATCAGGGACCCTACAAAGTGGTCATCGAAAGTCGTACTAAGTGGGCATCCGGTAACCCTCAACTCAAAAGAGGAACCCTGGCATGGTACACGAACAGCTCTAGAATAGAAGGAGTGCGGGCATTGGGGTCAGTCGGCCTAACCACTATTTCAAAGTGCTTATGGGACTCCACTCCAACATATTTCAATCGGAGATTTCTGCTATAAGCTTATGCGCCGTAAAGAACCTCGAGTTAGGGATACGAGGCGTAACAATTAGTATATCAAGCGGCGTTGAAGGCTGTGAGGGCCTACGCATACGAGTCCGGTCTGCATATGCAATTTAAGGCAATTGCCACGCAATAATCACATAACTCTTCAATAGGTTCCAAGGGGATCGAAAGGAACGAAAAGGCAGATAAGGTTGCCAAAGTAGCAGCGAAAAGGCCTTTCATTGGATCTTATCCCTGTTGTGGACTGCAAGAGAGTGACCTAAAACAAGCAGTTAATAAATGGGAGGCCTACCACTGGCAGAATACGCCAGGACAAAAGCAGGCGCAGGCACTGTTATCAGGATCGCCTAAGACAGTACAGTCGTTGCTATCTTTCAGCAAAAAGGGGAACTTGGACTGTTGGCAGGATTGCTGACAGGTCATGTGGTCTTGAAGTATCACCTACATAAACTCAGAAAAGCTGAAGATCAAATCTGCCGTCTCAAGAAGATTTAGAGACGTCAGAGAACATTTTGTGTAAATGTGGTGCTGCCAGAAGAACAACACTTCATCAGAGTTTCTAACGCCTATTAACATCCAGCATGAAAATCTCAGACTAATTCTAAGGTTTTTAAAAGCCTGGAACAACTAGAAAGGCAATGTTACAATAGAATGTGTGACTAAAGGCTGACCTCAGATCTAAATCTAAATCTAAATCTCAAATGATCAGGGAACGTAATAATTAAATAAATCATCAAAAATGTACAAAAAAATCTGTTGAAAGTGTGCTGTGGTGTCTCTTGTTAATCATTCAAAATTTATCGTCAGGGTCTTTAGTGAGCAACAGGAATATTTTTCAAATTCATTAGTAATCAGCGTTGAGTTAAAAAATGAGTTAAAAAAAACTACACCCATTTTTTTTATTTTACTATATCTTCAATACTTATTGAGATCTAAATTCTATTCCATAACTATTGAATTACAAATACTACTGACGTCACGCAGTACCACAGATATTTTTTTTATGCTCATTTGACTGTACTTTCGATGATGATTTCTTTTTCAGATATTATCTGGCCTGAAAATATGTTTGACATGACAATCACACAGATTTTTTTTGTTAAATTTATAAAATCTTAATTTGTGAATGTATGAGTAACAATAAAAGCTGCAAATAGACATAGAATTTTTGGAGAAAGATGACGAAATGGCTCGGTTTAATGACCCGTGTGGACTTGAACATAGACTATTTTCTTTGCGGTTACCTAAAAAGTTTGATGTATGTTTGGCGGGTCAACATAAATGAGCTGCAAAGCTAACACTGCTATAATATTGTATGATAAAGATATAGCAGGGGTATTTGAAAAATAAGAAGATGTGGCTTTCGTGGAGACATGGAAGGAAGGCACTTTAAACATATATAGAATGGTCTGCAAGAGATTCCTATAGAGTATCTCTTAATATTTTAAATAATAAAATGTACCACCACATCAAATTTTGTTTAAATTGGACGAACAATAGAGTAGAGAAGTCTCATAATTATCACCTTGTATCAAAGAAGCCAAGCTTTTCAAGTCATGTTTATAGAATAGTAATAAAATGTTTATTACTCTACCAAAGAATGAAGAAATTTGAAGAAAATTGTAATGAAGTGACTATCACACGTACACACATACATTCGACGTCAAATATTCTCTATGCAATCTGCGATTCGTTTTGTTGGTGCTTCACCGTCAGCCTTATGAGTTCCTGTACCTGCTTTAAGTTTTTCAATAAATAATCAAATGTAACCTTCTCTAATTTAGGTTTGTCATTAACAACTGTCAAAATTTGAAATACAATTTAAAAGTATCAGAATGTCGTCAATTTTACCGCAGAAAATACATCAGCATACTCTAATCAGAAAAAAATTCTTACATACTACAATGTCAACTCTGGTTTTAAAACATATATTGGTACAGGAAGAAAAATTGAATACACTTTACTATTCTATAGGTATAATCTCCTCTTTCATCCTAACTTTTTTCCACCAAATTAGAAGTTATTTAATTTTTTTGTCAAAGAATGAATGTGGTTGTGTCTGTAACCAATTGCAGACGAAAGTTTCTACACCTTCATTGTCATCAAAGTAGTGACCACCACAGCATTGTTCAAATCGGCATGTCTTGATTTTTTCGTCGATATGCCAGTTTCACTTCATCATGCAGTTGGCAGTAGTACCCAGCACTAACTGTACACCGTTCGTAGAGAAAATAAATGAGCAGTATGCCTCTACAATCCCATTTGAAACCATCACATCTGTTACAGTTTATTAAAGCCCTCAGGCTGGAGAACTTTCCCAGCAGAAAGACGGTCGCGGTGCAACATCACCCTTATATCTAAATCTAAATCTAAATCTAATCTCTACAATCCCAAGGTCGTTGCAAGAACTTTCCCAGCAGAAAGACGTGTCTTGGCCTTCCGCGATGCTGCCTCTTAAGTTTTTTTCCACTCCATGGCAGCCTGCTTAAAGTTCGGGGTGTAATGGTGCACCCGCGTCTCACTACAAGTGACAATGTGCCTCAACAAATAATCCTCCTCTCTTCGACATCGTGCCCAAAGGCTTTCACACACATTGTCGACATTTTTGAATAATCCACATCATCTGAAATGATTTATTGGGCACTCCTATATGATATTTCGACGTGTGCAAGAATTTCCTATATTATAAAGCGGCGGTCATCTTTAATCAGCTCACGAATCGTACGAATATTTTCTCGTTTTCCACTGACTCTCGGCCATCGATAAATTTTTTGTGTCAGTTGTAGACTTGGTTCCTTGATAGCATTTTTTGAGCTAAGTAAGCAAGTAAGTAAGTAAGTTATTTATTCCAGAAAGATCAATATAAAATTGATATTGGAACAGTCGAATGCAAAACAGAAGGAAAATACAATCTCAATACAAAACAAACATAATAACCATGATAACAAAACAGTATTAAACACAAAAGTAAATAGTAAATTATAGTAAACACAAAAGTAAATAGTAAATTATCAGCTATTAATATTATTCCATATTGAAACTAAAGAATTCCTGTTAGGAGTAAAAGCCATTCATCACCAGTAATCCAAAGTCATTGTGTTTAAACCGTGAACGACTCAAAGTTTTCCATTGCTTCGGCAACCTATTGAAAACCTTAATTGCAAAGAACCTGTGGGGACTGTTGAAATAAAGTTAACCTAGACGTAGGAGTGGCTATCTCGATTCGACGTCTAGTATTGTATTCGTGTTTATCTTTATTTAGTTGAAAGTTGGTATAATTGTCAAAAACGTAGAGAGCAAGCTCAAGGATAAAGATGCAAGGCAAAGTAAGTAATTTGTGACTAATGTCCGCCGGTCTGTAAGACTCTGAAGGTTTTAGGTCGGTCAAGCAACGGATAATACGTTTCTGGCCAATGAAAACATCCCTAGCCAACGTTGAATTCCTCCAAAAAATGATTCCATAAGACAGCCTTCTAAAAACATAGGCGTAGTACATGCCAAACATCTGCTGACGCGTCAAGATAGACTTTAAATTTCGAAAAAGAAAACAGAGTTGATTTTGGATAATAGGCTCTCAGAATGGGCTTTCCAATTCAAAGACCGATCCACCCATACTACTAAGAATTTTGTTAGAGCCGCATTGTTAAGTCGTTTATTATTTAAAGATAAGTTGAAGTAAAACCCTGGCATGGGCTTGAGTTGATAGGGGTGGAAACGTAAGTAAGTGCTTTTATTTTCATTGACCAGAAGCTCATTCATTGTAAACCATGAATACACGTTGCTTAACAATTCATTGCAGATGCTGGCCAAAATATCATCATCCCCGCCCGTCACCACCAAAGCAACATCATCCGCATATAAAGTAGTTGAAACTTTGTCTAGTTTCAATGGAAAATCGTTAATAAATACTAGAAAAAGTACAGGACCCAGTATTGATCCTTGAGGAACTCCAACATTACTAATCAAAACATCATAAGCAAAATTTTTTAGGACATTATTGCTGTTGCAGCGGATATTTACATATTGAGCTCTATTACTTAGAAATGATTCAATCCAATTTAAAGCAATTTCCCTAATCCCATACGCTTGTAATTTCCTTAAAAGAATAGTGTGACTCACACAATCGAAAGCTTTACTTAAATCTAAAAAAAAAACTGGATAAGTATCGTTTTCAATCAAAGTAACAACTTCTTTGAAAAAGGCATTAAAGGCAGTAAAAGTTGAACGATTTCTCCTAAAGCCATGTTGGCAATCTGTTATAATATTAAAGTTAGACAGAAATGTTTCCAATCTGCTTAAAAAACAACACTTAAATATTTTAGAAAAAGAAGATGTGAGAGCTACAGGGCGGTAATTTTCTGGGAGTGATTTATCACCTTTTTTAAAAATAGGGATTAATTTAGAGTTTTTTAATATATTAGGAAATTCACTTTGTTAATTAAAAAAGTTAAAACCGGGACAATAGCTGTAAAGACTGCTTTTATAACAGCAAAATATGGCATTGCTTACCGAAATAGGAATGTCCTTGATATCGGAAGTGCCAGTTAATTGATTGAGTATCCTTAAGGGCTCATTAATAAAAAAATTATTAAAATAGTTTGCTGTTACTTTCGGATCTTATATGTAATCATTGTCAACATATAGTTGAACATTATATTTAGGGGCTGGTGAATGCGAAAGTTCTTTAATAACATTCCAAGCGGCTTTCATATAATTGTTGGAAGAAAACATTTTAGATTGATAATGATGGCGTTTAGTGTATGCAACAAGTGAATTGTGTTCCCTCTTGGCCTTTCTATAAAATTCACCTCAATCAGGATATTTTTGTTGTAGCTGAAATAGTAATTTCAAGTTTTGCGACGATGAGACAACATCGGAAGAAACCCAAGTTTTTCTATTGTTCTTAGGTAACAGTTAGTTGACGCAAGAAGAGAGAAAGGAGAGGTTATTGGTCGACACCTGATGTTATTTTTGCCACCCGTGCATTGGGAATTAGAGTTGAAATCGGTGTCCAAAAATGTTGTGCAATCGATTAGAAGTCATATTAAGTGCAAGTGTTGAACAATATTTGAACATTTCGGAAGTTTTTCTACCAAGTTACAACTAGGTACTATTACAGAAAGCATGTTAAAAGAAAACCAAAACGCATTGGCTGTGAAGCCAACTAATGACTCATGTATGGGTTTGAACTAAACAAAGGAAAGTATTTAATAAAAAAAAGTCTGGCAACGTAAGTTTGAAGTTAGAATAGCAACCAGTCTAAGATTAGTAAAACTTTGCTATATGTCAGAAATACCTCACTTGATTGAAGATGTGACTGGTTCAGGAACTTAACAACTGAGGTTTGCTCTTCATTGACAAGATAAAAATTATCCTTTAGCGGCAATAAAACCTAGATCTTCTTCCACAAGAGGAGGTTTTGTGTCTGTAATGGTTACTACGCTGGAAAGTATTGCTCTCACTTGTTTTGCTTGGAGATGGCGGTAAAATCCATAGATTTGTAGATACCTGTAGCGTACAATATAACGACATTTTGATTCTGAAACCAAATTGTATATCAAGGTAGTGGTGTTAACTGTAATTTGGACAATAGAAATTCTTGAATTCTCTACTGGCCGATCTCTTTAGCAAAGCTTTATTTGTGATTTCTATGAACGAATGCAAATGCGAAAGTTCAGAATCCAATCACATAAGAAAAAATGTAAAATGAAAAATATTGTAGAGTCTTTCGATTACTATTATAAATTTATGACTATTATAATTTTTTATAGTGAAAATATCTTCGCAACAAAGTGATATAGTACATATTACACGTACACTAATAATAATATCTGTAAGTTAGTTTATTCATTTCCTAATCTGCAAAACTAAAAACAATATTTGTTTGAGGTACTAAGTTAATTCCCTATATAAAAAAAAATACCTCCGGCAAATGTTATTTCTCGAGCTTTCAATTATAAACTCATTAAAGATTAAATTAATCCTGGCGCAATTTTCATTGGAAAATACAACAGCAACGGTAATTTCCAGGACGACAATTATAAAAATTTCCATATAGACCATCATGATTCTTCTTCACTCATTAAATTCGTGTGTCACATGAAATATGTGGTTTTGTGTGCTTCTCGGTGTTATGTGCTCTCCGAAGCTGTTCACCGTTGCCGTAGCGTTGTTGAATAACCAGTTCTCCTTAGAAGTCAGAGTTTGTTTAGTTCATAAGTTCTCCGCGTGGCCCGAACGCGGCGCTAAAGAGCCACTTTCACTGGATTCTAGGTTATCCACGTGTCTTAAAGTTTTTTTTTATCTTATTTTTAGTTTAACATTTTATTTTAATCTTGTGTGTGAGTGCGTAGCGCTAGTGCAGATAGTTCTTCTTACGCACACAAGCGCACCACGAAAGAGGTTCACTCACATATGCATCTCGTACGGTTACGATGATACAACAACACATACAAGATGCCAAACTGTTAATAGAGAGACTTTTCCTTATCAGAATTTTTTTTTATTGTATGTGTACGCTTACGTTTGTGTACAGTTGGTGTTTGTTGTTATTGAAGCGCTGAAGTTGAAGGAGTATTATGTATGATGATGAAGGAACATGTACAGCATAAAAACTTTGTATCTTAAGACAGTTATTGTGGTTTCTGTATAAATGTTAATGGGTATTTGTTTTGCTTATTATTCAAATTAGTGGCAAAACGTTTATAAAGATTTGTTTGGGTATGAGTCAGATGCATTATTATAGATATTTTACAAATTTAAATCGACGAAACTGGATGATATCAAATCTAAAAAGTATTATTAGTATTCCACCATTAGTCAAAATGTTGTTCTCATTTCATTTTATTTATCATTAGTACGAACAAAATTTCATGTTAAGTGAGTTCTAAATTTGTTGATCCTCTACTTCGACCGAATATTCTGGCAGCTCATCTTACATTCATTAATGGTTTCATTAATATATTCACAGTTTCTGCTGGACCTCTGGATGAAGAAGTCTTCATACTTGCCACCATATATTTCCATTTTTAAAATATCTTTCTAACAATCTACCAACTTTCTGATCAGAATTTCATGTTTGCCAGGTTTCTCTTTCATTAAGAAATTGAACAAGCATCTTCCTGAAAAGAGTGGCAGCATGTCGACTGCAACAGTATTTGCTCTTCAAAAATATAATCAAAAAAAATCAAAATTCTACTTTTGGAAAATATTGCCAATTGAGACAGCATCTGAAACGGAAGAGCGGACCTTCTCGTCCACAAATCCTGACTCATTTTGGTATCGACATTAGCGACCATGAAGATGATGAAGTTCAATCGTACTGTTAAAATGGAGAAGCATCTAAAGTCTCGGAAAATAATTTTCCTTAAATGAAAAGCTAAAAATTATTGAAATAATTGACATTTATTGAAAATAAGTGGCAAAACTGATAAAATTGTCACAGACCAATGACTTGTAGATGTCTGATCAATGCTCAATAACGGATATTCTCTAGAGAATATCTTTAACGCAGATGAAACTGGGTATTTTGCAAACTCACACTAGATAAAAACCAGAAATGTAGAGGCAAAACCTGTTTTGAAGAGGATACTTTTAAGAGAAGACCGAGCAGTGATACTTATGAGCAAATAGTTCGAGAACAGAAAGCAGAAGGCCACTAACAATACCGAAGTTGCAGTCTGCAAGTCTGAATGCTTTAAAAATATTGGAATTCTTACCTGTGGATTACAGATTTAATAAGAAGACATGGATGAATTAATCTATTTTGAAGATTATTTGAAAAATAGGACCTTCAGAAATGTTTTTTGTTTCCACTACGGTTAACCTTAGTTTTGCAATGCATTGACCAAGAAATAATTTCGAGTCTAAAATAGACATTTATAAGACCGTTATTGTTAAAAATCCTTGAGATTCAAACAAAAAATTGGAACATAGCAATTTCTAGTAGATGCTATCAATATTTTTCGCATTTCATGGGCAATAGTGTCAATGGATATCACTAGAAATTGCCTTGATTATACTGGTGTAATAAAAAATGCAGAAGGTGAAGTCTTGATAATTTTTTGATCTTCCATTAAGTAAATTAAACAATAAACAAATATCGAAGAAATATCAATAATCATCATTTTCTTCATAAAGAATTTGTGAAGTGATTCTAACTTCATCTTCACTTTTTCAGCAGGTCACAACTCTGCTTTTTCCTGAAATATATTTTGCACGCTTCCATTGTTTCCAATAAATCGGTTACCTGACGATGAAATTTGAGGCCTTAGACGTCCTTGAAGTTCCAAGTTTGTACTAGTTTAAAGTATTCGTAAGAAAAATTAAGGTGTTTACATTTTTGGAGCAAGAACCGAAACACTATTAATAAACTTCATAGCAAAACGCAATTTCAGTTTGAATCTGTGTAAGGTTATATGCCAAAAGGAAAATAAAAATATTAAGCCTGTTTACAGATGCATTTGCTTACATTTATATGGGCAAAAGTGTGAATGTTTTCTATAATTTCATTTATAATCCTATCCTTCAGGATGTAAGAAGATGTACTGACTTTGGGATTTTTATTTGGCTTATTAGATCCCTAATTGCCTTAAATGGGGATTTTTCTAAATGTTGATGATAATACGCTTCACTACATCGGTAATGCATTCATGACTAGATTTTGCAAAATTTATTTCATCTTCACGTATGACCTCATCGCCGTTATTATGCACGCTATTTTTTGTAATAATTTTCTTTATGTTTTGCTTCTCCTTTCTCCCGAATAAGCAGCTTCGTGATGCACTGAAGAATAGATAATTTTTAGTGATTTCTCGAATATATCTGCACTTGAGATTTTATTAGTTGATGTTCTGATTGATTTGGTCTGCAATTGCGTTGTCTTGAAGTCGATTTTAAGGTCTGCTTTATGCTGTTTAATGGTGAAGTTGTAATTTCCAACACTGTTAGCAAACTAGCACATTCTTCTCTAGTTTCTTTTGTTTTTTTCCCCATCGTTTCGAGTTTAGGTGGAGCGGTTAATGTTTATGACATAACAATTAAATAGAAGAATATCTGCTATAGAAAAGCCATTCTTCATTATTTGGGGATTCAGTTAAAACCACAATCCACCTATAGTTTGTGCTTTAAACTCTCAAAGGGGTCTACAGACGATACGATCGATTGTACGACTTATCGTTCTACAAGTTGAAAATAAGAACGTAAAGACAAGTCAATCTTTGTTTTTTCTCCAAACATAGACCCTCGAACCAACTACGATGTTATAACAGATTGTAGGTACGGGCGATCGTTTGGTCTGTAGGACGCTTTAAAGCGACGAATCAACTACGATCGTACAACCGATCGTATCGTCTGTAGACCCCTTCTCTACCCGGCAGTCCATCCATTCAACCAAAAATGTAGAAGTCTAAAAACGTTATTTATAACGTTTTTAGACTTGTACAACAATACAACCAAATAAAATTATTATGCTTTCTCAATCTTTCTCTTCCTGAGTTCGTACGCTTACTAGGAAATATTTTCGCCCCCTCCCCCTCTTCTCTTTCCGCCCAAGGGTTGGTTTTGTAGGATATCTACAAAACCCGCTTTCATCAAAATTCCAGATATTCGATAGTTCTTTTTAAACACCAACTACCTGGAAGTCCATCTCGGAATTGGCTTGGTAATTTGTTAGTATTAAAATAGCCGCTAATTAATGTTAACACAGTTTGGTGGCTCAGATCATAACCATATTTTTCTAACATGTTCAATAATTCTGCTAATCCTTTTTTACATTGGGGTATAAATCAGTTTTTTTTCCGATTTTAAACCACGCTGCTTCCTCGCATGGTGTACTAAAGTTGGTTTTGTAATTTTAAGTCTAATGGATGCTTTTGCAATTGTTATTGTTTTAGACTTCATCCGTTCTACTGCTTCTAGCAAGCATTTTCTTGCGTAATTTTTTCTAATGCATTTGTATTAATGTCTCTGTCAAAGAAAAAACTGTTTGACTGGGGCAATAGCATTCCATATGAAGCACTTTTCCATTTATCTATACAGGGTGGTGCAACCAAGATGGGGTGGAAGATTATAATTAAACGGGGAGGAGTTTCGAAAAACCTTTCTGGAATTTGATTGATCGCTAGCTACATGGACTACCTTTTAAAAATATTTGCTTTATGCAGGGTGATCGAACCAGTCGGTGACGAACCAAACTTGTGTCATATCTCAAAAAATTTCATTTGCTATCAATTTGCTTAAAAACCGTCAGTCAAAAGGATAATATGTATGGCATTTTTGGAAAGCTGATAAAGTGCTCTGTAACATAGGAACATAATATACAGGGTGTTCCATTTGAAAAAAGTAAGCCCCAATTAGATTTACAAAACTCGATTACCCTGTATAATGGTGAATAACTTCTAGTTGAATGTAGGCCATTATTTTACTCAAGAATATACTTAATACACTTAATTTTTTAATATTCATTTCCGGTTTTGGTATAAAATGGACGACATTGGAGCGTTTTTCAACTTCAATTGCTTTTGTCTCCGTAACTATGGGCTTTCGACCAAACTAATGTTATATCAAATTGTTTGTATCAATTAGCAGAATCGATTGGAATATTCTTATACCGAGTGTTCCATAAAAAAACAGAGGTTTGGTTCGCCACCGACTAGTTCGATCATCCTGTATAAAGAAAATATTTTTAAAACGTAGTCCATGTAGCCATCAATTAAATTCCAAAAAGATTTTCCAAAATTCTTCATCGTTTAATTACAATCGTCCACCCCATCTTGATTGCACCACCCTATAATAATTAAATTATGAACATGTGTTTGGAATCAAATTTTATTATAAAGATACGAAAAAAACTTCAAAACAATGATTTTGTGATACAGAATAAAACACTTCATATGTATGGTACCTTTTATCCATCTGAGCTTCAGTTTTTTGCAAGGAACCAGTAGTGATTTAAAAGCAAAGTCGAAATTTTTCAAATTTTTGGTAGCGAATCCAAAAAAAATGCAAAACATACCTCAACGTGCTCATAAATTAGTCATTCTATGGTTAAACCAAAAAAACTTGTACAAATCCCGAATGGCTGCAACAAGTATTTTTAATTTGTTTCAGGTCATTAATTGCAAAATTGCAGTATAAATAAGGTTTAGCCCGATATTACATTCTCTCCTCTTGTAAACTCGAATAACAACCGTTCTTAACACTAACACTGTCATATATTTGACCTCTGCTTTTCTAATATTCAACATCCATCTTTCTTATAAGTTCCTAGATTTCGTTTGCGATTCCAGATCCAATTTGATCTTTAATAATAAAAAAAATATATTACAGAATTTCTCTTTGCGATTCATTTTAGTGAATTCAGTTTTTTTACTTCAACATCTTTAATTATCAAATTCATTTGATGGATTTTCGAAATATCTTGAATTATTTCTGTAATTAATGTACATATATATAAATGTATCTTTAGAATTAATTGACATTGATTCTATGTCTAGTACTACCCATATTCATACACAACTGCAGAAAGTCCAAGTGTCTTTGTAATACATGGGATTTAATAGTCGAAAGTGATATAACATAGAACATAAAATAAATTTGTTACTATTATTTCTTTATTTGTCCCTTCTAAGTTATTATTTTTATGGTAGGTGTAAAATGAAATTGATTTAAAAAATGTTTCTCTATACTTGAAAGACAATTCATTTATCACACGAATTTAAATATACAACCTCGTCGTAATGTCCTAGGATGTTTTTGTTAAACAAGATATAGCAATTATAATAATTGATCAACGCCAACATTCAAGTAGAAAAGAATAATAAATGCTTTCACTAATAGACTAATTAATTATAGAAGCCGGTGAAACGGCCAAAAATTCAACCTTGCCGTATATTTATCTTGGTACACTAGAGAATTAGAAGATTGAAAATTACGATTCTAGATAATTTTCCCTTCAATCTGTATATACATAACAAATTTTGCTGAAGAATACTTAACAGATTTGTTGACGTCCGATATTTCCTATAAATAGAAAGAGGTTGATGTAATAATAATATCATAAAAAGCATGCTTACTCGTTGAAAACATGACGAAGCTTCTTAAGAGGCAAAAAATAGGTACAAAACTCGTGATATTGACGATCCCCCATAGTGATAACCCAACCAAAACAATAGATAAACTCGGAGAAGACAAATAAGTGGTGTGATCTTTATTATTTGTTATTTAATACATTGAAGCAAAATCGAACAATACAAAAACATCGAGATAAGGGGGCCTATTCATTGATAGCGGTGCGGTGACGTGTGCCGACGTCAGAGGGGTCAAGCATATTGAAAAAAAATATATTTTTCTCCTCGAGGATTATTACCGAGTGCTTAACAGTTAATAAATATTTTGCTGAAATTGCCTTTACGTAAGCGGTGATTATGTTGGGAAAAAAGTGAAACTGCTTTGTACGAGGAAAGAACTCGCGGCCTTCGCTTTGTAAGGGAAAAATACTGCTGAAATGATGAGAAATATTATGGAAACAATTTCTTATCCTGAAGTGCGAAAATGCTCGAGATCAAAGTATGCTTGTGTATACAATAATGTATCCGAGGGTTAAGAGTATATATTTAGTTGTTTAATTGTTCGCTTACGTACGTTGAGATGTTTTCGTCTTATAATGAGCGCCAAAAATAAATTATCGACTAAGATGAGTTATTCATTGTTTGAAGAAATCAATAACAAGTATGATGATTTTGGTTTTAATTCTTTTTATAATACGAATAACAACTTTAAAGTGCCGCTAACGAAATACAATTTATATAAATATAGTACTAACATTAACAGTGTCAATACAAATATTTACAGAGTGTTCTAGCATCTCGTGCGCCTTAAGTTACTGGTTTATTTCAAAAGATAAAATAGTTTGTATATATTAAACTTTAAAGTATTAATAAAGTGCACCTTCTTTAATCAGGTTTTCTACTTACATGTAGGTACAATTATTTCGTGAAGGCAGAACGTAGGCTAGGTATTTATTATTTGCAACAAGAATGGTCATGGTGCATGAACCTTTATTTCACTATCCTTAAGGTGTATTCCCTTTTTAATGGGACATGAGAGTCTGAAAGATTTGATCGTTTTATTGGCAGCAATATTTTGGGTCAAAAAGAGTTTCCTCGGTTAATTCCTTGGTTAAAAAAACTTTAGAAAGTCTTGGATGCATTCCTTCTCTTGTGTTGACTTTAGCAATCTCTGGTTCTATACAGGCATATAATTTTTTAGTGAAACTTTTATCAAATTTTTATCTTTGAACTTCAGAGATGCTTTAGGAAAATTGCATAACAGCTCGAATTAATTATATTATAAAGAACTTTCAGATGTACAAGATAGTTTTCTTGGAAAAGTACTATTTTGTGGAATATCTTTCTATATTCTTGAAGAGTTTCTGTTTGACTATGAATTTGTATTGATTGATTAATATCAAGGCAGGGCAGTCTTTGGTTATCTCTAACAGCTTTAAGAGCCTATCGAAGATAATATGAGAGGCTGTTTCCTCCTCCTCATTACATAGTCTGCATAAGGGTTCATCTTTGTAGATCCTCATCTTGTGCAGGTGACCTCTTAGACAGCCATGTCCTGGTAATAGACATGCTAATGACCTAAACTGACTCCTGTTTAATTCAAGTAAGTGAGCAGTTAGTCGTTGCGACGATCGTCTTTGTCCAGCCACATGGTTCCAATTTAATCGGTGCTGTTTTATGATCCACTCATTAGAATATAATAGAATGGAATAGAATAGAATATATTTATTGCCAATAAACAAATACATGTTGTCTGACAGTAGCCCTTAAAATACAGGTAGTACAATAAACAACGTTTACAACGTGGAAACATGTCAAAACTTAAACTTGATAAATTCATCAAATGAATAAAAGGTTATTCTAGTAAAATGTTCTTTAATTTGCGTCTAAATATATAAATATAAACCGAGGCAATTTGTTGAAGAAAGAAAAACCCATAAAGTATAGAGAATTTTTGCAGAGAGAGGTGTCAGATTTTGGAAGATTGATACTATTGCAGTTACGAGTGTTGTAAGAGTGAATGTCCGTGAGTGAGAATAATTTCATTAGCTTTAAACCACTCAGAAACTCTAGAGATGTCGGCGTTGATTTTTTCTTCCAAATCGCCACGTTCAGAAGTATGCCAAGTCAGTGATGTATCGTCTGCGAAGAGAATCGTGTTAGATTGACGAGTCAGGTCATTAGTAAATATTGAAAATAACGTAGGTCCAAGCACCGAGCTCTGCGGAACACCACACACTACCCGGCCAAGTGTTGAATCTGCGCTGTCATCCCCAACCCCCAGCCTTACAAGTTGGCGGCGATTCGCCAAATATGAGCATTAATTGCACTACGTACTGCATTCGTTAAAATACCTAGATCTGGTTTCGGTTTGGTAAATGTCATTTGGGAATCCTGCCTCGCTAACTGGTCTACAGTTTCATTGCTCATTGCTCATTGCAGATGCCAAGATACAGGGGGTACCAAGATGACCTTATTGTGCCTGGCCAAATCAGTTAGCTTTTGCAGCTTTTGCGCTTGCTCTCGCATTTGGCGACGCAAACTCTTCAACGCACAGGTTTGTATAACATATATTGTACTTGTACTGTTGTTTATCACCCAAGTGGTTCACATACGTTAAACTCATTAATTATTGTTTTTGTCAAAAAATCTATTGATTGCGTTAAGGTTTTGGTTCGTAAAGCAAGAAAAACTTAACCTACAAAATCGGTTCTCCTGGACATGTAAACATTATCTTGATTTGTATAACAACCCTAACTATATGAAGACCATTATTGTGTCTCTGTAGTATGAATTTGTTATTTCGAATGCTTCTAGTGTCGTAAGAACAATCTCCGTTTCCAAAGCAGAATTATTGCCATTCGGCTTCACTGCCATACCATTTGACAGGTATATTTCTTCAATCAATAGCTCTACTACTGATTGAGTATTGCTTCAAATGCGGCGAATTAAGTGCTTCTGCTTGATAAGGTGGTTATGTTGGTAGCAGATTTAAATCAGCCCTTTTTACAGACAGTGATCCGTTATTTCAACTTTTTATGCTACTCACTAAATATCAACCAGTACAACAATATGGGAAATTGCTATGAACGCAGTTTGGACTGCAAAGCCAACTATCATCGATTATATTATGTATCATTCTAGGAGTCGACTGGTCATTCCTAGATACTTACAATAATGTTTATGATGAAGACAAAGAGAAAATCTCAGTATTTTTCTTGGTTTGCCACAATTATATTGAACGACTACAAATTGAAGTCATATTACAACAGAAGATGTAAATCAATCAAGCAAAAATTTCCTCTCATGGCATGCTTATGTATAACTGGGGCTATTAAGAGCAGTCCAACGGCTGCTACGACTATGCTATGAGCTGGATATTTTTATCATGGGCGAGGCTAGAATGGGAGCGTACAAACTGAGAAAAACTAACAACTGGAGAGAACCCACTATGGGTTGGGGCACACCAGAATAGAAACAGCAGGAAGAAATCCAATCTTTGATATGAGCAGCGACATAACAATTATCAGGATTTCCTACGATAAACTCTTCAAAATTTTCTTGAATTGGGATGAGTGCAAAATGATGAAGGGAGAACATTGGAAACCCAAAACTGATACACAGATTGTTGAAGAGCGGCTACTAATTCCGGCGTCCGTGCTTATGAGAAAAACCAGAATTATGAACCACCTGGGCCACCACGGTATTTCAAACAGAAATATGTACCATATAAACCTGTGCGTTGGAGAGTCTGCATCGTCAACCAAAGGAGAAGGCCATCTGCATTCTCTCTGACAGTCAGGCAGCCTTAAAGGCTCTACCATCTTATTATAGAGTCTCCAAACTAGTATGGGAATGTCTGCAAAAGCAGAGCAGCTAGGGATGGAGCGATTCCAAATGCAATTGCAGTCAGTGATGCAATTAATGAGTGGATCATAAAACAACATCAATTAAATTGGAACCATGTCGTTTGACAAAGACACGGCAAACTAGTGACGTATTTGGATTAAACAGGACTCAGGTTAGGGCAGTAACATGTCTGTTAACAGGAGGACACCTGCGCAATATGAGGCTGTATAAAGATGAACTCTTATACAGACTAGGGTTACTATGTAAAGGGTATTTGATTTACCACTGGAGCAAGATTTACCGAATAGGCTCTTAAAGCTGATCAAGAGAACTAACCTGTTTGAGTAAAACAAAACAAAGGCAGGAATAACACAATAGACCTAGTGAGTCATAGCGTTAGGGATAATCATAGACTGCCCTGCCTCTTCCGAACACTAGATAGTGATTTTTTATACCTTTGCCTTTTAAAAAGTTTGTAGGCACTCTCTGCCGAGAGATGGTTTTTAAATAAGTCTAATCAGAACTTTTCATTTCACTCGTTGCTGGGATAAATGGTGATCATAGTCCACTCCGTCCTCAAGCTGAGTCCACTAGGATATTATTTATGAGAGAACTTAAAGCATACCGTCTCCAATCACGACGTCGTTTTGTCTAGACAAATAAGATGCTCGGGTCTAAAACGACCAGTTACGTTAAAATGGCTGATTAATTGTCACGTCTTCTTTTTTATATTCAAATAAACATATCTAGCATAAAAGCAAACATTTAATAAAAGAAAATTAAACATTACATTTCAAAATAATACAAAAATTAAGAATAAACTTTTACAGAATATAAACATTGCGGAATATAGAAATTAACAGTAGCAAAAGAAACAACACTAGAAAATTAACTTTATACACAAAGAAAAGTAAAAATAAGTTTATAAAAGACAAAAAAGATATTTTACCTATTTGTAATACTGTTTACATACTTGCTCTAAATGTTTCTTACAACAATACTTTCCACACTTACAGCACAAATTAGCACACTTACTGTCAGTTTTCTTACACATATAGCATCTGCCCCTCTTCTTTGATTGAGTCGATGTTGAAGCTTCTTCTTGGACAACCTTTGTAGCAGATTTTATATTTTCCACAATGTCCCTTGCTGTGTAGGAGGTTCAGAAGACCATTCAATTTGCTTGTCTTTCGATAACATAGTTTCGAATGCCACATTTGAAATTTCTGGTTCTTCCTCTTCCGACTCACCTTCCGAACAAACAGAAATATGATCTTTAATTTCAGAGCACTCCTCTTCGTCAGATGGAACCCAACCATCAGAGGAATCTTGTAAATCAAATGTATCATTGTCTGAATTATAAAGTGCTTCTTCTAGTTGCTTTTGTGTCAAGGGAGGCACAAGTTTTGATTGTTTGGAAGTCATAATAAAAAATAAGTAACTCCGCACAAGATGTACACAACACTAAGGTTCAACACTGAATAAACGATATACAAGCACTGTGAGATAAAAATAGTGGAGAAATTTACATGCAGGTCGAAACCTGTCGGTATTATTCACACCGCGGTGTTCGGAATTATGCGAGTTTCAACTTGTTTCGGCTGCTGAAGAGGACAGGATAAAAGTGACCCAAACAACCTATGTGTGTAAACTTTAACTACTAAAAAACTAAAGCAAATATTTTTTCGCTAATTAGAAGATTTTGAAGTTGTATTAATTACAAATAAAGTCCTAAAAGCTCAAATATCTAAAACAACAAATAAAAGTTTGGGAGATGAATAAAGCAGCAACTGGGTCGAAAAGAACCCGAACGACGCGGCAGGGTTAAAAGAAGTGTAACATTTTTATGAAATCTTGAAGACAGAAAAATGTGTGTTGAACAACATTAAGACAAATTTGTTGTGGGTGGTGTACAGCTTTGTTGTGATTGCAAAGATTTCAATTAACTCATTAATTCATCAATCATTAATCAATTATGGACAACTTTTGCATATAAGAACATTTTTTGTCGTTGCCAAGCTTGTGCTACGATTAGCTAACACTAAGTCAATATTATTATTAATGAGAAAAAAAATGTAATTTAAAATTTATTTATTCCATATAATTTGAACATTAAGTTTCTCATTATTTTTGGCTATTCTTTGGTAAATTTTAAGTAATAAAAAATGATTACATAAGCCAATTTATGTAAATTAACGCTCGAATTAACAGCATGTATGTGTGTTTATTACGTCCCCTTCCCTAACAGGTATACAACATTCCCAGCTCGAGTGAAAGATAACCGCATTATCTGTCCCAAATTTACGATTATCTCACAATGGTTCATTAAATAAACAATCAAAAAATTTCATATCCGGAAAAATTAGCGCTTATATATGAGCGTATATGAGTTATATCATTAAACGTGAAACAACCTCCGTATTGTCGAAAGGAAAAGTGAAGAACGAACAATGAATTCTCTTTTATAGATCATTGTTTTGAAATTTGCGAGCGTATCAAATCGTATACGAATTGTATCAATTCCATGGTGAACAATTTAAATGAATTGTAAATGAAAAAAAAAATACAAAGAAATATACAGAAACGTACTTTTTTTTCTAGGCGGAATTAGTAAAGAGGGTTTCTGTGATAGATAAACTCTTATCGCGGTTATATTCATATGGTTCAGTTGAAGGTTACTATAAATTAAAAAGCGTAAATTAGCAATTAAATTTATTCTAAGCTTACTGATAATATTTATTGTGATTTTATTTTAGTTGCTAATATATCACTGCAAACAGATCAACTGTTACCATAGCGTTTCTAAACGTTATCTGTTTTCACTTAAGTATTGTTGAATTAGCAGTTCTAATTTTGCTTTTTGTACTAAAATTAAAATAAGATTTCTAATTTTATAAACAATGTTTTGTTTTTAGAATTTTAATTGACGATAATCAAATTGGTTAATTTATAAAATTTCTGATAAAGTAGGATAATTTTAATAGGGTAGCTTCATTAAACAAAAAGGGCATTTTTTAACACTTATTGGTCAGGTCTATACTAATTTAATTCTAACAGGGGAAAAGTGATTATTTAATTTTGGAGGGTTTTTTATCGACTGCACGGGCGGCGGTGAAAGGCAAGCTCTCAACCAGGTTGCACCTGGATAGAGAAGTTCGCAACCTGGTCAAGAGTTAATTGACTTATTCCGGGATCATCAGCCAACACGGAGATGTACTGAAGTTTCCTCCACACCCTCACAATTTCTAGACAGGGAAGAGTTTACTATGCCCATGCGATGCATGTTTTTATTCAGTGTGCAGTGACCGGTTAAGATCCCTGTGAGTAACCTCAACCTGCCTCTGCTCATAAAAACTACCTTGCGAAGTCTTTTCTCATTTGGGCAGGTCTCGAGAGTTTTACAGTGTCTCACGCCGGCAAGTGCATTTCAATAGAAACAGTGCTTAGGTACCATAAGAACTCTCACACGTCGATTCTTGACATGTGAATGGTCGTTCGCTGGCACCTCTTGCTAACTTGTCAGCTATTTCATTGCCTCTGATTGTAGCGTGCCTTGGCACCTATCTCAGCGTAGTAACGCGATGTTCCACCAGTTTTTCGAGCTTCCCATTGCAGTTAAATACATTGGAATGAAACCTGACAGCAATGAATGAAAATGATTCATTATATCGCTAAATATTGGACAGAAACTAATTTTTTTTTGCAAAGAAATTACCTGACGTCACTTTCGCTGACATTTGATACAGAATTGATGATCAATTGCATGTATTATAGATATTCATTAACCGACGTTTTTTGGTAGAATGCGAAAGCTACTCGGCTGTCATATTTGCATTCTTTGAGACTTTACATAATTCTTAACTTTTTTTTAATTAAAAATCTATTCAACTCAAAGTTTGAAGACTTGTGTCACATTTGCGAAAACGCTTTAACAGACTTAAGTTATTAGCAGCCCCGCCCTTGCTTCACTCGGACTGCTAATTGCTTTGAATTGCTGTAACATAT
Organism: Holotrichia oblita; assembly: GCA_023690525.1. Lineage (NCBI taxonomy): Eukaryota > Metazoa > Arthropoda > Insecta > Coleoptera > Scarabaeidae > Holotrichia > Holotrichia oblita. The sequence continues at coordinate 42,205,383 of CM043016.1, read as the reverse complement.
TTTCAACGCTTGTAACAAAATATGCTATAAAACAGTGGATTTTGATAGCATCAAGAGATCTTCGTACAAATTAAGAAACCAAGGAAATCGAAATACAAGTTAACAGACAACAAATCAATGGCACTGATAGTCCTGCAAATAAAGGTTCCGATTTATTGGACCAGAGCCATTTTGCGGTCTCACCAAAAGCTATCTAAGAGCTCATCTCTATTAGTGTGGGAAGGTGAACAATAAATCTCGTACTGGTTTAACACACCAAAACAATCAAAAAAGTTTATTACTTTCTCAGCCATCAGGGTGGACTATAATAAATGCCGATTCTGTTCGGAACATAGCGAGACGACGGCCTAGTAGATGCTGCACTACCTCGAACAGGCGCACATAGAACCGGCCAGGATTACAAATATAGCCCCAAAAAGATCCTTCAAATTTTGAATTCCTTTTCATCTCTTGACATCTTTAAAAATCATCATTTCGTGGAAATATATTTGTAAAACAAAATGAATAGAAATACGACTGTACTCGTTGGAATCTGAATTCTAACCAGAAAATTTAATTAATCTTGAGCTTGGTAACCGAAAGGACTTTTTTTTTGTTTCATCAAAGAATCGTAAACCGTTTTTGTTATTATTTTGTGTGTCAATTGTTTACTGATTGAGTTGAAAATAATCCGAAAAATTTCGTTTAGTCAATAAACCGACACACTGTTACTATTACATACAGTATGTCCGCAGATCGAATTTAAAAAAGGATTTTTTTTTATTTTTGATTTCTCAGAAAATTTCACTCTTGATGATTTACTCTGCTTGTTTTCAAACCCCCAAAACTTGTTGTTCTCGAGATAATATCAGTTTCGTGCTAGAAAATATATTGAACGTAAGTTTTATTTAATAAATTTAAGGAATAAATAATAAACTAAAATAAAATTCTCAAAAAACTAAACTATTAATTCTCTATTCAAATAATGCTCCAGCTTTTTCTGCACAGGATTCAATGCGAGCCCTAAATTTATTGAAAGTGCATCTCATTTCTAAGATTAATAAGGACTGGACTGCATTTTGTATCTTATTTTTATTGCTATTCAAAACTGCGTGGCTCACTGTACACAATTCAAATAATATGGGCCAATAACGCCTTGGTACGAAACAGCACACCACACATTAATTTTTTTAAAATATTGTGTGCGACAATTAATTCTAAAGTTTGGATTCGTCTCACTCCAGTACCGACAATGTTGAGACGAAATGATTCTTTTAGTTGAAAACGTTGATTCATCGGAGAACATAATTTGCTTATGATTGCGGTTTAAATAGCAAAATTTTGTTCTCCTTAAATATTCTTTGTAAATGTTGTTATTTTTGCCCTCCTTCTTAAAGACAACTTTGAAGCTTCTCCAGTCCAAGTCCAAATTTTAAAGAAAAATGTTATTATCTCGACAACCGTTCGAGCTAATAAAAAATAATTTGTGTTTTGGAGGTTTGAAAACAAGCAGAGTAAATCATCAAGAGTGACATTTTCAGAGAAATCAAAAATAAAACATTTTTTCCTTTTTTAGAGTCGATCCGGGGACACACTATATTACTGTTAAGGTAACTGCAAAGGATAACTGGAGAAATATTGGAATCGTTCGTCTCCCCATAAAGGAACAACTTCGTGTTTCAAGAAGTTTTCAATATCTTTCTAAAATGCCTTATCGTAATCAAGATAAATGCATTTCAAGAAGTACCAGACTATTAATCATGACCTATACTATATTAATGGCCAAAAAGTGAAAACGTGGCTGCTTCTGGATATAATTCATCGCATGAGTTCTAGTCAATTTATTGCATATTAAGATACTAGTTTTTAATATTGAATTCTCCGGAGAGACGGTGACATTTTTTCGGAGAATTGAAATCCGGATCGACTTACCATTCGCTATTGGGAGCAAAAAGTGTACGGTGCCCTGATGGTGATTGAAAATTGTTTATTAAAAATGGCGATTCTGCAACTTCATATTGGCCTGTGCGGTGTGTGTACACCACGATATTCTTATTTTGGGTTACATTAAATTGTCAGTTTTAACTTTGAAGTTTAGATTATTATTACTATAAGAATAATAGTGGATATAATTGTGCAAGCAAGCCATAATCTTCAACTTAATCTACAATTTATTAAGGTTACAACAACTAGGTACCTAACAAAATACAGCCATAATCAATCATAATAAGGAATATAAATAAAAGTATTAGACATAAAATTATATAAGTAGATAATAAATAAGTACTAATATAAGCTGTTTAAATATTTTTTGTGTACTGAAGTATATAGAAGACTATATCAGAAATAAAATTTATCCATGCTGGATAAAACATTTATACCATTTTTTGTAAATATGGTATTTACTCGAGTTCCATTTATATTATATGTCATTTTTACTAAAAACATTTTTTCGCGGAATTATTATTTGTAATCAGATCAATTCCGTCAGACGATCGACAAAATAGTAAACAAAATTCCCGTGGATAAGAGGGGATATTTAAGAAATATTATGATTAAACTATTTTATGGTTATTATTATTATTGTAAGAAAGTGTCCCAATTTCAGCATCAGTTTGTTTTATGTTTTTGTTCGGTTAGAGTTTGATCCGCACACAAACAAATTGTAATATTTAATTTTTAGTTTAGCGAACTTCTCTATTTACATACGCCGTATTTCTCTTATCTTCTAGATTCGATATTGATTTGTTGTTTTCTAATTTATACTACTCAGAAAAATGCGTCATAATATCAATAATTTTTTATAATAACATGTGTACGTATGTACAATAAGATAAGGGTTCTATGTTATGTTTAAACGACATATACATAAGATGTGTACGCAATTTAATTGTTTTTATCAATAATTTCTGCGTCAGATTCAACGCAAAAATTGAATTTTGATGTGGCCACTTGGACGGCTCTCAAATACTTTTGTTAACTCAAAGGATAACCAACGATAAACAGAACTACGGAGTTCATGCAAGTTGGACTATTTAGCGTTTGGAATTTGAATCAGGTATATAAAAAAAGAAATGAATATTATTTTCAAAAGTATGGTTTTATTAGAAAGATTGAACCTTTACATTTAAAATTAAAAACGACATTATTCAGATGACTGCCACGGCTGATCCTACAATACGCCATCCGATCAACCCAATAATAAAGTACTTTTTCGATTATTTGGCCTTGAATTTCTTGAATGGCAACTTCGATGTTCAAGGCTTCAATGATTGATTATTCGATTTTCGAAAACGGTGCCCAAAGTTCAATTGTTATGTTGGCTATGTGGTAAGTTGTGCCGTTATCTTGAAACCAAACGTTGTCCATATCATCCTCTTCAATTTGTGGATACAAAACTTCATCGGACATAGCACGGTAACAGTCGCCATTGACCGTAATGGGGGCTTCTTCTGATCCCATAAATATTTTGCAGTTTGTTTCGGGTCACTATCTTGTTGAAAGATAAATGACCCGCGTAGTTTAAGTTTTCGGAAGCTCTAAAAGCTTTGCAGATTTTAGAGAACAGTAGTACAACAGATATATAAATCGTGAAACATGGAAAAACTTTGGCAGCTGATATTTGGAAAACGAATGATAATAATGTTTTCTACCTCTTTACGCCCCGGCATACCTCCGAAATTTCTTCGGGGTAATAAAATAGTTATGCCAAGAAAGCTTCAAATTTAGAGTTAGCTCAAGCGCTTGTTACTTAAGTTTGATGTGTAATTGTGAAAAAAATGATAAATTGTGTTTTGTTTCTGATTATTTTGTAGGTTACCACACCTTACACTAAAATAATACTGGTTCTCTCACAACTTGTTTATTTTATTTAACACGGTGATTTGGCTACTTTCAATTCGTGATTATCTAACGTTTCGACAGCTCTTCTAGCGTCGTCTTCACGGACTATGATTGAATATTACAAGGAGAAATGTTCTGGTTAATTAATTCAGTTAAAAATATGGATTTTTTTCACTTTGACAGCCTTGACACATTGACATTTGAAGACGGCAGTAAATAGACTATAGAAATGTAGAATCATCTTTTAAACTAGAAGCTTATTGACTGGCCTTATTATACAATACAGTAAGCTCGGTACAGTAATCCTTATTTTGCTGCTTTCATTTCGGGTTTTTCATTTTCTTCCATTCTTTGGTGTTCACTGATCACTTGATTCATCAATTGGCTAAGGCTTAGATGAGTTACTATCACTCTCTGCTAGTCAGCAATGTCCCAAAACACTGGAAAGAAAGACTGTGTTTGGAATAGCTGCTGAGATAAACGACCAAATTCCCATTGTTCTAAATTCAAACTGGGGTAAATGCATTTTGAAAACTGGGCTTTATAATATATAATTACATATGAGACGTCTAAATGCAAAGTGCGTCAAGTCCACAATTTGAGAAAATATAAATGTGTGGAGTGTTTGATGAAGCAACTGAAGTTCGATAAAACTCATATTCCGTTTAGCTCTAGAATGCGACGTTTAATGTGCTAAAATGTGTTCAAGTTCAAACCAGCGCCAAGTCCACTAGGCTTTAAATTCAAAATACGCCAAGTCAGATGCAACCAATCAGAAGCGATTTATAACTCGCGTGAACAATGACATCACCACCCCCGTTGGTTTAATTTTCAGCTTCAGTTATACTTAGTTTGAAAAGTTAGTGTGTGCAATGGATAACAAAATAACGAAAACCACCCATGAAACAAGCAGAAAAACTGTAGTACAGAAGCAGAAACATAAAAAGCTTGAAAAGCTAAACAGGTGTGTATAAAAGCAATATAACTTGTTTTCACAGACTTATTTTGTTTTCGTATATCATTCTTAGACATGGGCCTAAGATCTTCCCAAGTATCCACTCTGTAATCACAATTTCCGCCACCTATTAGAGAAATTCGTCTTTTTGCGGATGCATGTGCTGGACAGAAGAAAAATTCAGCGGTTTTGGATGTATCGAAAAAGTTATCAAAAAAACACCTTGCATCTGCAGCTGCGAAGATTATTTTGAGATAATCAATCAAGTTTTCCACTGTTAAAGTATTTTCGGAGGATTGATTTGCTTATGACTGGAAAGCAGAGGTACAAACTAACATTAACCAAGTTGGGAATTGGCATTTTCAGCTCCAGTTCTGTAAAAGATCCATTATAACGAACTAGGGCTGTAATGCTTTAATACGTGGTGAGCCCCATTACCGCTCAGATGTTGGTGTTAGCGAAGGTATATCCAAGAGAGGAAAAAGAATTACTTTTATTAACCGCAATATAATGCCGCCCAGATTTAAAAGTAATCCCGAGAAAAATCTATCCATTAGTAACTTACTATCAAAACATTTTGGTCCGGATTGGAAATCATTGAAACAGCAATGGAAAACTATTCTGAAAGTGACCATACTACAGATTCAATTGAAGATTCATAGGTTATTTAAAGAAAGTAGTATATTTTTTATTTTTTGTATGTTCTGATTACCCAAATTCGTCTTTCGTGTCATGAGAAAAGATAAAAATAAAATTAGTAATTTATTATGATGTACTTTTCTTATAGCTGTTATGGTTCAAACAGAGCTAAGTTCATTTACAGAGAGCGCCAAGTCCAATTCATTTTCTATATTATTATTAATTAGGCGTCTCCTAGATTATTTTTGATAATTGGTTATGATTAGAACATGATAGACAATGATTTCAAACGATTTTGGTCATTTATCTCAAAACTCGTTTTACGCGACTTTGTTGTTTGAAAACCAGAATTTTTTAGTTTAAATGTTTCCAAGAAGAAAGAAGAAAAGTAGAAGCGTAAATAACAAGCAATCATTAATTAATTGGTGTCTTAAGTAAGATAATTAATTAATTATTATAATCATAAATATAATTAAAAATTATTCGTGCAATCTCAAACTCATTAAACACATACATATGCTATTGCTCACAAGTATGTGCAGATCAATCTGAGATAATGACAACTGACAACATTCATTGCAATAATTGTGAGCGCGTTATCACATTAAATTATTATATCCGCATATTGCACTCATCCATACACAAATCTTATTTCACGAAATGTTTCGCTCGCATCATATTGCCATAATAACAATAATAATAATCTCATTAATTAGAAATTGATAAAAAAACGCATACGTCAGTAGACAAGCCTCCAAATATTGCGCTACTCTCGCTCACTCGTAAAAACATGTGAATGAAACGACGAAAGTTTTGCAATAGAATCCCAAATTAGATCTCTCGTTCATTCTACATATAATAACATATTATAGTATGTATCTGTAATGGTGTGCTACACAACACTTAAAGCGATTACTCGAGGTTCAGTAATCATATTTGTACAAAAATAAGACGATATTTCTTTTAATTCTTGTTAATTATGTTAAATATATAATTATAAAGAGAAAAGTTTTAAATCGAACGTTTTTCGGATTAGGCATACCACAAGATACTAATTTAGGACCTCTATTCTTCATTTTGAAGTTTATATTGATTGAGTGATTGAGTCTCACAATTATCTTTCATGCTATTGTAGCATTACACTAAATTATGTAATAATTATAATACTTGTATTTCGTTTTTTGCTCTGTTAATACCTTATATAAAATAATTATAGTATAAATGCATATATCCTGCTTTTAATTAGTTTCTACTGTATCTGTACATTATAGCAACTAACATAGCAATTAATTTATATATAATATAAAAAAGATTCATTTTGCAGTGTCAGTATCTTTACTAGTACATACATAGTATTACAGTAGTACATAATCAATTGAAGTATATGAATTCTATGGGAGATTCGGCTGATGAGAATTACATATCAGGTCAGATCTTCCGCTTCACGTTTGTGTGGTGATGTCTGCTATCTCAGTTAAGAACATAGCCCCTTTAATTTATCTACTGGTAGAAAGAAATTGATTTTGATTTGTAACGAGTGTTTTAAGGTTGAATAAAACATGGTTTCCTGTAGCAAACTTTTGATATTTTTATTTGATTTATAATGTATACATTTGGGAATTATATATGAAAGAAAATATCTAGAAAATGACCACCATGGCTTTGCTGGCACATGCGCACTGTTTTGACAAAATTTGCAATGACATTGTTGTATACTTGTGCTGACTCGAGTGTCTGATTTCGGCCTTCAATGCTTCAGTGGTCGAGGGCTTATCGGCATAAACTTGTGACTTTAGATTATTCTGCAACCAGAAGCCCAAAGGTGTTAAATCGTAAGAACGTGGCGACCAATTGTAGCCAGACAGTAAATTTTTGCTCAAATCAAGTCAAGAGCAATCTCTTCCAACTGAGGCACAAAAAATTGCGTTATCATAGCACCATAACCTTCCTCATCTGCAAAGAAATACGGCCCAATTACTTCTTCAGACCACAAATCACACCAAATAAAGCCATCGAGGTGAGAATCGGTCACATCACTGAAAATGATTTTGTCCTCAAAATCGGCACTCACTTCTGCTTGCTCAAGAAGCCAACTGGTGGACTCTCTTCACTGTGTGTAGTCTGTTGGCAGAACATGTTGAGTCTATTGGACCTTGCAGGAGTGGAGAGTTTTAGTTTAGTTTTTAGTGAGAATTCTCTGAAGAGTAGATGTTGCAGTGTCCAATTCTTGTGGATGACCACGAATCGATGTCTCTCGACTTTCGGCCACACTCTCGCTAACTGCCGTGATATTTTGTTCTGAACGACCTCTAGGAGCTCGTGTCGTGTGTTTCCTATCACTAACCGAACTAGTACTTGGTAAGTACGAATTTTTCGATTAATTTCTTCACAGTAGATGAATTAGGAATATTCTGTCGACCGAATATTGTACGCAGTTTATGAATGGTGGTAATTAAACTTTCACCATTTTGATAATAATGTCTAACAATTAGAACGAGTTGTTCTATCGTGTAATGCTTCATGTTTACTAACTCCCATCTGTCACGTTATGATCACTTGTCATTATGACTGTCAAACATGGCAGGCGATTCAAATCTTGCGCTCCTATCGAAACAACCTTTATTTTGACAACTTCAATTCTAATATCAGAAAGATATACTGCACGGGAACTATGTAACTTGATAGAAATAGAGATAGAAAAGAGATAAAGAAGAAAGAAAAAGTTCTCGTCGTACTACGTAGAGGTCTTTCTACGAGAATCGGAACCATTCGGGTCTAGAAACTCGACTGTGTACTATTCTACAAATGTAAGCTAAAAACGTAAGCGTTTTTAGTGTAGTTTTTAGTAAGTTTCATTTGGTTAGTTTGGTAAATCACAGATATTCGCTAATAATGAAATAATGACATGACAACATGATAAAATTTCTAACCAATCTAACCACATTATAAACACAATAAGTATTACAGTTTATTAATGTTTGTGGATATATCTGGCGTGATGAATATAAATGCAATGCATCATTTGCATGAAGAGGAGGACAGAGAATGTTAAGTTAAAATTGCAAGACAATTGCTACAGAATCGCCTTGTTATTGGGGTCGACGGTCCTTTGGAAGTTTGTTCCTTCCTGTGCATAGGCCTCAAGTCTAGTACTACTTTAGTGCATGCTGGCAGCGTTTCAGAGGGCGCAACTTGTAGAGTTGTCAATGGTGGTGGTACTTCCTAAGATGTTCCTGGTGTTAGAGGCGGTGTAGCTTATCTAGTTGCTAAGGGTTGTGGAACTTCATTGCATGATGTTGTTGATGTTGGCCATGGTGGAAGTCCTATTTCCTTATTTACATCGCCTGTCACAATTCTCTACCCCCATTACTGCCATTAGTCTTTCTTGAAGGGCTGTTAGTGGTATTGCCCTAGCTGTACCACCCCCTGTCTTACTCATTTCCAGCTTTACTCATGCGGCTTTCCCTTTTACTTTCGAGCGCCATCGACTAATAGCCAATTGCCACTTGCTAAGGTCTCTTGCCCTATAGCCCAAGTTGTTTAATTGGAGCACTAGCTCCTCCCACTTTATTTTGAATTCATGGTGATCACCATCAGCATGTTGAAATTTCGAATTTAACAAAAATTGATTAATTTCCAAATAATGAACAATTAAGGACCAGTGTTCCTTTCTCGTTTTAAATTCTCTTTCGCTTGTATCTAAAATAATAACACTATATTATAATTCAGTATATCATCATCATATAAATATTATACAGTGTATATTTTTTGATAAATTTGGTTACTTTGAAGATTTTTCTCAAACAAATTTCTAGGCGCACGTATTTACGTGTACTTCGTACGCAATGAACGCCGCGCGCCGTTTGACAAAAATGGTCAATCAGCCATTTTCGCTATTTTGCAGTAACAATTTGCACTTCAATACTTCCCAGGCACTACTAAACAATAAGAAAATACACAGCTTCCCCCTTGGCGCGATGATCTTGGCGGTAATAGCAAATGCGTACGTAACCTAAATTTATGACAATGATAATCTCATAGTGAATGGTATGTCCCGAACAAAGGCAGATTATAAGAAAGAAGCTAGGAAACAGGTCCGCAGCTTTTTTATGTTCTTCCTTACCGAACTCATTCGGACCGCCCGATTATGAACGACTGCACTTACAGATTAGCGCTTTAGAAAGTAGAAAGAAAATTTCTTTCTATTTAGTTACAGAGTTCCCGTGTTGGCTTTGTAATTTGACAGCTATCAAAAAATATAAATGCGTGCAGATCCTAAAACTATAAAGAACAAGTATTTTATAATTTCTTAGTATTAGTGCTTAGAAATATTTTGACAATTCCAACTATCAGGACTGCAAAGAACAGTTATAATAAGTACTGCTTATACAATTTGACATATTGCAGATATTGCGTTAAAGTTTAATAACTGCCGGAACTGTTTTAACTGTTACACATATAAAAACAGCAAGATTTGGTAGCTTTTAGAAATATTCTAACAAAAATGTCAAACCCAAAAGGAAATAACATGTTTCTACGATTTTATTTTTAATGTCATAACCACCAAAAAACTTCTGTCAGGTGAAAAGTTTTTTCGTGGTTATGACACTAAAAATTATAACAATGTTACAGATTTTACAGCTCGCAGATCTGTTTTTCAAACAGATAATGCTTAAATTTAAAAAAATCATTTGCTATATTGATGATCTAACAGATACACTGACAACTGTTTGATTGTTGTAAAATTCAGTGTTGCAAAATTATTTATAATTTGACAGCTGTCAAATATAGGTATTCTGATAGCTACAACTGTAATATCTCAAACCATAAGTATTGGACTGCGTTTCGTTATTCACTGCAAGTGCTTCTTCGTACATGACGTAGTGTAAGTGCGTTGGAAAAACTGTTTCGTTTTAAATATGCCGAAAATGATGTCATAGGTTTTTTTATTCTACTTTGACAGTGCGTTATCAGTTATATCGGAACGATCTCCGCATTACTTGCGACACTTGCAATGAATAACGAAACGCATCTTGAGCGTATTTGGCAGCTAGTTACAGCCATTGAAATAGCAAGAGCAGAGACATTTTTGTTGTTTGAAAGTTTAAAAATAAACGTCATACGAAAATCTTTTTATAATTTAAGAGGGGTTGCAAATATTTAGCAGCTACAACTACCAAAATTCTAAAAAATAACTAAGATTACAATTTTATAGTTGTCAGATATACTGTTTGTATAATTTGACAGCTGCCCGGTGTATTTTGACAGCTCCACCTAGTAAAACTGCAAAAAATGACAATTTAAGATACGATTTTGTGGTTATAGTACTCAAAACTGTAAGAAATAGTCGAGTTTAGAGCTAATTTTTATATTTTGACAAGCTTAATCGTCAAAACTGAATATGAAACTCAACACTATAAAAAAAACTGATTCTGCAAATGTATAGATGTCAAAATTGTTTTGACTGTTACATGTGGTAAAACTATAAAACGTAAGTATTTGTTTTCACAGTTTGGCAGCTGTTAGAGGTGTTTTAACTGTCACACTCATCAAATTAGTACGAAAATAAGTTTTTTATAATTTAAGAAGTTGTAGAACAATTATATCCTTAGATAATGTTGAAACTGTGAGAGACGGCTGTTTCTACAATATGACAGCTGTCATTTTGAGTTAAAGTTTTAAATTTTCTACAAAACTTTGATATCAAAATCCAAATCTGAGCACGAAGTTTAAAAGGTAATTTTTTGCATAACTGTTTAACAAAACCTCACACAAGCGAATATTGTTCTCTTGAAATTTGAGCCACTTTATTTGGGGAATTATCCACAATCACAGCTACTTATAAAATATTATAACGAAGTATGTAATATCGATCAATTATCCTATTATTTCTAAACACACATGGTATTCAAGCGTAACATTGCGGTAAAAAAAACTTTTACATAAGATTTTACCTTGCTTTACCTTGACGGTTAATGACCCCTGCCCGAATTTGTGTGATACATCTGCCTAAAGTCATTCTCTTTGACTATATTCGAGAACTATGCAGAAGAGTTTCAGTATACATAGATATATATATGTATGTACATATAAGAGAAGAGGCCTTCACTAATACATACTAATCCGTGACAAGATGCGACGACCGACCATCACATTAGAATTTCGGACAACAACATTCGACCGATCCGCATTATAACAGTCCTAGTGTGTCCACCGCATTTTTATTCGAATATTATCGCGAGCGTTTGAGTTTCACGCATAAATTTATCGATTTCAGCTGACATTTCTCCTCGGCGTTTTATATTTAAATAATGCTGATGATGCGGTGTAGTACGTTCCACCTTCTCTAATACATATTTGTGGGCATTATAAATATTCGCAGGTGTCAGCTAAGCGTTCGCCCGTTTTTTTTTTTTTTTGTAGATTTTTCCGATGACGATTGTGTAAAAATTCCCGATGTAATCAGTTTCGGACTTGATGTGATGAATTAATTGTAGTATTAATCCGATATAGCGTTTTACGCGACAACGATTAGTATCTCGATTAATTCAATGTACGAAAATAAATCTGTGGGAGAGATTTAAAAATAAAAATTAATGGTTTAATTTATATTAATAGAAAAAAATTGCTTGTACTGATAAGTAGCGTAGATTCATATACACGTACATACTTCCCGAGTTGTTGAAGAGATTGATTTTGTTAAATGATAGTTTTATGCAAATTAATGTGTTGTTGAGGTTTGAGTTTTTGTAAAAATAATTATATTCAATTTCGAAATATAAAAGTATTAAAGGGGCCGTTCTATTTTCGAGAAGCAAATATACCCTAGATATTTCAGCGCAAGTGTCTCTATTTTATAGGTACGACCAGGAACTCAAGAAAGGTCTCCTTTTGCAGGATGGTACACTTTGAGGAGATCAAGATATGCATAACATTTAGAAACACTTGTGTTGTTTTATTGATTATGATATCACTATTCTTATTTTCTATACTACACAGTTACACAGATGTGGGTACCAGGTCACTGGGAAGGGAAGGGGGAGGGGGAAGGCCAACGAAACTGCCGATGGTCTCGTAGAGAAAGTGCGGCGTTCCAATATATTTAACCACAGCTATTCTATGGCATCACCGAAAGCCATATAGGAGCTCATCTCTAACAATGGGAAAGTGAACAAAATAGTTTATGAATTCTTCAGCCAACAAAGTTAAATCGCTCCTGGAGCTCAATAGAAAAGACATCAGCACCATCACGGCTTTACTTACTGGTCACGACCTTCTAGGTACCACCTGAAGGAAATGGGTAAAGATGGCTGATTCTGTTCGGAGCATAGTGTGATGACGAAACACATTATATGCAACTGCGCGGTGGTGGCTTGGCAAAGGCACCGCTACCTCGAACAGTCACATGTAGGACCGGCTGATATTAGAACTATAGTCCCCAAGAAAATCCTAGACTTCTTCAGAAGTCTGGAGATCAATAGAGGCTACGCTGCTTTTGTAAATTTAATCTAACATTCTCAATCTCCTGTTATGATCCTCCACTCTTTTTTCATACATCAGGATGTCGTCAAAATGTATGATGTAACCAGATGCACCATATCATATTTTACAACCAAGAAATCATACCTAAATTTATGAAAAATTTGGGATATATGTATACAGTGTTGACCACTTAAAACGATGCACTAGAATTACGGCCAAGCTAACTAAAAAAGTTAAAATCCGACCAGGTACACTTACAGTGATCGAGGAGAAGCATATATTAATAACAATGTAAATTTTGTAATATTCATGATGAGGTCACGCCGAAGTCAATTTGCATTTTATTAAATAAGTAGCACATTTATATTTTCTGTCACTTTATTGTTAGAAGATGGTATTTCTAACACATCACAATCACTTATTAAATATTTGATCCAAGTGTGTAGATGTATAGAATGAAATTTGATAATTTAAATTTCGCGAGTTCGAAGTTTCAAGCTTAGTTTACCGAAACTTTACGTAACGCATGTTAATGCGTATGACATTTGTCAGATTTGACTTAAATTACTACATATTCTGCCATTTGCTTATCTTAAAGTGCAACTTGCTAAATTTAAAATATGAAGTGTAAACTACGAAGTCTAATAATAACTATTTGAATATGATATAAAATGTAGATACATTTTTATTAAAATATGCTTCCCTTAGAACTCTCTCTGGTTCGATTTTAAATTTCGTATTTAGTTTTGCCATAATTTCAATGTATCATTTTAAGTGGCCCACCCTGTACTATACTAAAGATAATCAGGTAGATCTAGAGGATTGCACAGGCATTCCCGAAGCTTTCATATTGATGATGCTAATGAAGACTATCCTCATCGCAATTAGTGTTATTGTCTGAAATAACCGTACAGGACTATTGAGTGAAATATATTAGGAGATATAGTAATGAAACAGCAAAAGCTTACGTATGCAAAACGAGGTGAAAAATCACTCTCTTCCTTCCCCATTTCAATAAAGCCTGAGAGCTTTTTAGTGTCCTCACGTCGGTAAGTCCATTCCAGTAGGAGCGATGTCTAGCAGCTAATTCAGATCTGATACAAGTTTTGATGATGCCATATGAAATATCTCATGTTAATTCTGAACTTATGATGACTTATCTGGTTCGCTGGCACCTCTTGAGCTATTTCGTAGCATCTAATCCCAGATTAGCTTAGCAGCCATTTTCGCGTAATACTGTCATGTTACCGATCCATTCTCTTGAAGGCAGTTTAAGAATGAGTGGCAATTATTTCGGCATGGAATATGAAGTGGGAGCCCTCTAAGCTGAACAAACAATGATGTACAAGTGAACCAACTTGTGGAAATTCTCATGCTAGTATTACAATCTTGGTTAGACCTAAACTTCCTGTTTCGCACATTCGTGCTTCTACCAAAATGCGCTTTCTGAACGCAGAATATATCTGCTTGTCGATCTGAACCCGAGTCACACAAATTACGTGTCTACAAGATCGCGGACTTTATTCCTATTATTGGCCTTGCGATGGTCTACAATGCCTTTATGGCTTTTGCCTTTCTTGTAAATGTCTGTCTCGTTTTCGTTTCTTTTATCCTCTTTTCCTTCAAATGTTTGCCAAACATAATTTTAGATTTACTAATTCTAAAAGTGCTAGATATATCTTCTGCAGTAATTGTAATTGTTTAATTGTGTCAAAAATGCCAATCCTTCTAGAATATCGAGCAATTAGATAAATTTGTGTTCCTCCATTCAACTGTAACTGCTCTAGCCATTTCTAATCTAGAAAATACTGATTCTGCTATCTCAATTACTATTTCTATTACCATATACACATTTTGAAAACTGGTGAACTTACTCATATTAGGTCATATTAGGTCAATTTCTCATTGAAATTAAGAAATATCTATGCCTAAAATTTAAAACTGACATGACATATTTATATTTTTATGTGATAAATGCAATTATAACAAAAATTTGTTAAAGTCATAGATTTAGTAGTATCATATTAACGCTAACACAGTTTTCTGTGCCTGCAAATTTTATCAAACCGATATACTGTGCTGATAGACGAACATTTTAGAGCTTCTTAAGCTTCTGTTCTAGTTTTTCAAAATTTCTGTTGAAATCAAAAACTGATGTAGACAAACAAGATAAAAATGTTTGTTCTAGCTTGTACATGAATCAGATCAAAAGATTAAGTGGTTAACATCTTTGTTCATCTCTTTAATCAGTAGATGAAATCTATATAAGCAACTAGCTAGCCCGATACTACCTCTGTCGATGACCAATTAAAAAGAAATGGTTTTAAGAGACAATGGGGGTCACTAGGGTCACTATATCACTATAATTTTGTGTATCTATCACTTGGACACTTTACAGTAATCAAAGTTTATAGATAATAGGGCGAATGAACCAGCAGATGAACACCCCTCCACTAAATGAACACTTTCTTAGTTATTGCTTCATCTTAAGATTACATAAGTCTATAATAGGGTTTTAAGGTATTTGGGTTTAACTGTGTGGTATCTATTAGACGGCAGTACTGCTTAAACCGCCATTGGTAAATGGCAGCATCTGAAACTTGTTTCAGAATATGCTGTGTTTAGTGAGTGGGTTGTTTTGAAACAAATAATTTACAAAGCGAAGTGGACTCAATTATTGAAAGAAGTTTTGGAGTGTGTTATTTTGTAAGTATAGGAATAAAATATTGTATAAGGACAATTTAAATATGTTCAAATATAATATTGTTGATTAAAAAATGCAAATTAACCTAGTAATAATATTACTTTGGCCTATGTTCATATTCTGGTACATAAATTCCCTTAAAACCAGTGAATGAACGTGTTCATTTACTGGAATTTCAACATTTCATTAAAATATGCGAAAATAATCTCTAAAAAAATATTCATATGGCTCTTTTTGATTTTATCTCTCACACATAGCTATTATTTCCGGGACCAGTAGTTGAATACGAATTTTTTGAGTGTTCATTTTGTGGGTTACGTACTTGCTCTTATTAAACACTTGAAACTAATGAATGAACATATTTATTTCTTCTTTAAAAAGCTGTAAGAGTACCTATGAATCTAGTATATTATTTCATTTGATCTTTACAGATGTAATCATTCTAAAGGGTCAAGCGTAAGGAAGTCGTTGTATGAATACCACAATGAACACTAGAAAAATATCTTACAACAGGTTTAATTATAGTGAAGAAGATTTGCGAAAAGGACTTGATTCTATAAAAAATGAAAATATGTCTTTGAATGCAGCCAGTAAATACTTTAATATTCGGAAAGGAACTCTGCATAACAAAATTAAAGGCGCAGTTCCTTTGCAAAGGAAAATGGGACCTGAAAATGTCTTAAGAGCTGAAGATGAGAGCCGAATCGAAAAATGGATCTTAGACAAAGCCAAAATAGGTTTACTGATGCACTCTGAAGATGTAAAAGATGGCGTTCAAGGTATACTAAAAGCTCATAAGCAAGAAAATCCGTTCGTAAACAGTAGACCGAGAAAACTGGCGATCTGACAAAAAAAAAAACAAGCAAAATGAAGAAATAGTAAATCAAAAATACGATGAAACTAGAGAGAAAGACAACGCAAATGAAACGGATGTGACAGTGTTGAGAATAGACCAAGAAACTTTAAAACCAAAGGACTGCACTCAAGAACAAACAGAAAGTTTTTGGTCTTTGCATTTATCGTGGCCAAGATAAGAAAAATCTGAAAAAGTGCCGGTTGCAATAACTTCAAAAAGATGGAGAGAAATACAAGAAGAAAAGTCTAAAGCTAAAGAATTAAAAGGAAGCGAGCTACTGAAAAGAAAAGAAGAAAAAGAAAAAATAGAAAAATCAAATTTCCAATACAGAAAGTGCAACTAAAAGAACATGAAACGAGGCTGTTACAAAAAAGAAAGGATCAAAAATCGAGAAAAAGAAAAACATTGTATCAGCTGTCAATCTTACTTCTAACAAGGT
Source organism: Holotrichia oblita (assembly GCA_023690525.1). Lineage (NCBI taxonomy): Eukaryota > Metazoa > Arthropoda > Insecta > Coleoptera > Scarabaeidae > Holotrichia > Holotrichia oblita. Next base: position 42,188,486 of record CM043016.1, on the reverse strand, counting down.
GAAAGTTGCAAGTAAAGAGGGCAATAATTCAAATGAAATAGTGAGATATGCAATCGGCGATTACGTAATTGTCTTATACGAAGAAACGCGAATATGAAGTAAGTGTCTTGAAATGCGATGGCACTTGGATATGACCTAAACCAAAAAATTAAATTTGGTATAACGAAAACGCCATTCTTAAGAAAATTGCTAGGCCCATTCTCGATGATAAAACAAAAGGCTTTGCTATATCCTTTTAGACATTACAATTCTTTCTTAGGTTAGGTAATTACATAATGAATGTAAAGTTTACAGCACTAGCTAACAAATTTGAAGTAGCAGAAAAATCAGTTGCCCTAATCTAAGGCAACAGAGTTTTCTGATTGAGATAGATTTTGTTTTCTAGAAATTTAAAATATTTGTTACTACTCTTTGTTTAATAATGTTTATCAATAAAGATTTTCATTTTAATTTTAATTATCAATTACCTTTTTACAATGTTCCCAATAGTCATTTAATGATGTTCATTTATTGGATTTTCACATTTGATTCATTAGAGCTGAGTGTTCATTTACTAGGGAAACATGCAATTTTTTAAAGAAACTCTTTCGATTAAAAGGTGACAAGTCTTTAGCATTTAAGTCTAAAACTAGATAGTTCAATACATTTAAAAACTACGAATATCAATGTTTATATAGATTGTCACCGTTGTGTTCATTCATTGGTGCTACTACCCTATAAGGTAGTCTTCAAGATAAACACTAAATATTTCCGAAAAGTAGAGGTTATCGTCGACCACAATTTTGTGTTTTTCAAATTAATTTTTCATAAAAATATACGTACCGTTTATTATTGTTGCGTCATTTGACAAAGTCCAATTTATCAGTTTCACAACTTAAAATATAAATATCTAAATAGTATGCTATTTTAATTACAACATTTTAGAATAGGTACATGTATTAATTATATGTATAGATAACAACATTTACAATAAATATGATGTATAGCATACATTTTTTAAATGACTTTAACGCCCTAGAAAGCGTGTTTGTGTTACTCCGGTTATAATTAATAATTATTCGTCCAGTTCGAAAAGAAAGTCCGTGACATGATTAATCAAAGCTTTAGAAATGCAACATTTACCTTTAGGCACATAATATAATATAATATACAGTATTGTTTATATAAATACAAAGAATTTGACCAATAATAATAATATATTTCTCATCCAGGAAATAGACACCGCAGCGTGCTATATTTGGTCCTTCTATAGGTCTTCAGTTCTCCACTCTGACACTCAGCTGTATTAACCAGTCAGTGAGGTATCTTAGTAGTTTGTCAAAAAAATATGTCGCTACATCCAATTAATTAATTAATTTAAAATATAATTTCAAGATCAATTATTACAGAATCTAAAACATTGAAATGTTTGGTCTCATAGTTTCACGGAGATGTACAAATAATCATCTCCCATAATGAGCTTTAAATGTTTTGATGACTCGTTGTTTCATTGTGTTAAGTTGTAATGGAGTGATGGCCACCTCAATCCTCAAAAAATTTATTTCCACGCAGCTGGGTATGTTCTCCACAGTTCATCATTATTTTGCGGCTTAGCAACGGATACAGCCTTTTTCAATTCCATCTATAAATTTTCAATTGGGTCCGGCGATTATTATCTCGAAACCGTGTTTGCGCTTAACGAGAAACATGTCGACACCCCAGTTCTATAGTGTAACAACTTTTTTCCACTACTAGCGTTAGAAGACGTCATTATTTGGTATGTTTTCGGGCCGAGAAGATGAATTTCTCTCCTAGTAGTCAATAATAAAAATTATCTCCTAGTAGTAAATAATAAAAACAATTGACAATAATAAAATTATGATTTATTCAATAAAAATGTATAGAATAGAAATAATTTGAATATAAAACCATAGAAGTCCTATAGATGCACGAATGAAATCCGCAATTCAAGAAAAAAGGTTAGGTTAACATTTAACATGAATAAACAAAGTAGGAAATACGTAATTTGGTAAACACTACTTATTAAAATAATAATTAATAGTACAATTATGGCAGGTTATGTTAATTCCTGACGTACTGGCTTGCAATAAAATTTCGTACACCTAGTTTTACCTATATTGATTTCACCTTTTGTGACATTTCTAATTTGACGTTTCATTTCCAAAAGTACACTATTTTTATGTCACCATAACCTCTATGCATAGTGTGTCACGTCCGTCAAATCTAAAGTCAGCTTACATTGAAAAATAATCTTCAAAAATTAGCTTGCTTGACATTAAGGTGTACGAGATTTTATTGCAAGCCAGTGTACCAGTATTTTTGATACTCTATTTGATTTGCTTCCTTGCGGATTTCTGCAGGAGTACAACTACTGTCTGACATTTTGTTTTGGTATTGTGACAAGACATTAATAAAATCTCAATTTAACATTAAATGTTTATTCATTTGTTTTTACAGACTAACATGTTTTCTATGGATATCTTAAATTAAACATTTATCGGAACGGCTTATTATATTACATTATTATTGAGAAAGCGGTTAAATATGCTAGTAGTGGAAAAAATAGTATATAAACCACGGCAGAGAAGATTTTTCTCAGCCTCTTAGCCATTATTATAGCCATATTAATAATGCTACTCGGCTGAGAAAAATGTCTTCTCTCCCTTGGTATATAATTACTATTATAGTAGTTTTCTGTAATTTCAATAACAAGAAACTTGCAATAGTAATTTTATAATTACTCTAAAATTTCTGATTATAAAAGGAAATCATAGTGCTAATACGATGCAATATGCAAATAATTAAAAGATATTTTTTTAAATTCCAAATTTACTTTTTTATATTTGGAGAAATTTGATTTTATTACACATGTTACACTATTACTCTAAAGCTATAGCAACATTTAATAAATGATAGGGAAACAACTCAAATAAAGTCCAACGTCTTTATGAAAATAAATGATAATCAAAAAAATGACTCATTAAATTATGTAACTGTCTTAATTATTGTTAATCCTCTTCTGACAGTTCCGACCTATCATTAGATGCTTGTAAATTTTCATTAAATGCGCAGTGAACCTCTTTAATTGCGTCCGATTTACACATTTCTATTAACTGTTGTTTCTTCTTTATAGAAATTGTAACAGAAATTAGTAAGATACATTTTTATAGAGAATTTAATGGAGAGTATAAAAGGTCCTATAACATTTTTTTGTAGAAGTTGCGGTTTACGAGCAAAACGCGGAACATTATCGCGAGGTCTCGATTGGGGGTGGTTTTTTGTGCAAAAGGGGATGAAGCTCCCACCGGAGAGGTGGGAACTCTTCGGATCTGTATTTGGGCCCCTACTGAGAGTTGATAACCTAAATTTAAAAACTTCATAATTTTTTCTTCTATTCCTTGTTTTTCGAGCTAACTTGCAGTGTTAATAAGCATTTTTCATATTTTATTTCGCTTGCGACCTCCTCTGTTTTTGTGTCACTTTTGTTTTGCTATAACTGATTCGTAATTTTGTGAAACGAATACAAAAATTAAACAACCCAATATGTTATAGCCGTCGCGTTGTTTTTTCCTTATACCAGACCCGTCCGACCAATGGTCACCGGTAAGGCACTGCAGCTTTCATTCTTATTGTGCCACGTCTGTGTATTCAACTCACCCATTCTAACACGATAGTTCCATTATTTTGTACTGGTCCCTAACCGAGTGGGTAAGGTGTCTCTGGGTCTCATTTCGTTCTCCCAAATAGGTTGGGGTTGCCTTCTGCGATCTAGTGCCTCACAGTCGCGTAGTATATGATCGACTGTCTCCAGTTCCATCTCGCAAAGTCTACACTTTGTGTCCCCGTCAAACACTCCGATTTTGTGTAGGTGTTCTTTCACTGCAGCATCTCCAGTGATTAGGCCCGTAACAGTACAGAGCTGTTTCCTGCTAAGCTGTAGCAGTTCTCTAGCTTTCTTCCACCATGGTTTCCCCATAAAAGTTTTACCATTTATTATTATATTATACCGAGTACTGATTTTTGACAGGGGTTGGAATAGGGATTGAAAACTGTGGTTTTTGTTCGCTAGGATATTTTCTCTAACCGCTTACTTTGTATGTTTTTTCCAACATAATATTTTTAGAAGAAATGATCCATCAACTGTCTTTGTAAATTGTACTGGAATCAATGGTCTATGGCTATTTTCATAGTTAATTTATGATTGATATTAATTGAATAATTTGTTTTATTATCATACAAAACAACTACCCAAACTTAAGAACAATACTTAGTAAGACTAAATTACACTATTGGTCATGTGTGGTGCAAATGAGCATCACTTCTTTAAAAAAAACTATAAAAATATAATAAAAGCCAATAATTGGGATACAAAACTAAATTTTTAAGCAATAAACTGAGTGAGGTTTGAACTTACATCCAGCAGTCCTGCACTCTGCACTCTCGCCAAACATCATTATGAATTAATCTTTGGTGGCTTTAAAACTTGGAAAGGTTTCTTTTATTTGGCCGCGATAAAAGTCTTTTTAAGTATCTTTTTCTAGAACAGGTTAGTCTTGTTCACGTTGAATTTGGTTTAGTTGCTATATCCACCTCCTTCTATCATAGCCTTGAGTTTTTCTGGGAAGTCTTTTTGTCAGTGCCTTACTTTTTGCGATGCTATGCCAAGAATAACTTTCGAATCGGCTGAACCAACCCTTATTAGATTTAAAAATCTCAACATTATGATGCTTGAGTTCAAAAATGAAGAATTTTTAGTAGCTTGAAATATTAAACAGTAAGTACGCTAAACTACTTTCTCTCCAAGTTTATTTGTAATCCAATTCTTGACTTTCTATTACTGTAGTAGTAGACTCGTATTAACTGTAAATTCTAAATCTAATTTTAAATACTCAAATAGTGCTCGCCTTTTGTTTGGTGAGAACAAATACAGCCACTACTTTCACCATTTTTTCTGCTTCTGTGTATCCTTCAAGGATTCTTATCCCATTCGAAACCATTTTGGGCAATCTTTTACTACAGAGTAGGCAATCTCCACTGCTTTGAGAATTGAATACCTTTTACCATCAATTTAATACTTTTTGTATAAGAGTTAAAGCAGTTTATATCCCTGACATAATATGTATTAGTCACTGTTGAGAGGTAAATAAATACATACTAAGTAGTTAAATATAACAAAAGTTATTCATATCGTCATAAACATGATTTATTTAAAAAATTATGCATTCTAAGACGTCATAGATTTTCCAATAGTAAAATTACCATAATAATTTATACCGAAAAAAGAGCTGGATCACAAATTCCCCGTGCATAGGTTTCTGTCAACTTGATAAATTCGAATCAAATATCCATACTTCCACGAGTAGCAATTTATTAGATAAATACACCAACAGCGGTGATGCCTCTTACTTCGTACTCTCTATTCTAATTAGAAGCAGTTACAAGCTTTTAAGTAGCGGGTATCATTCAAGGAACACGGATCCTCTACCCATTAATAGCGGGGCCTGCGTAACCTTATTTAGATTTATTGTCTATAATTTTTCGAAGAAGCAAACGTACACTGCACGGTATTAGTGAGGAAGAAAATCGTTCCAATTGCATAATACAACTGATTTATATCTAATTTAATTATACACATCTGTCAGTTGTAGTGATCCAGTGCGCTGCGGGTTTAAGAATAAAGACGTTCAACGAGTACGACAATGTCTTACGTTGTGCGCCATATACATGCACAGATCTAACTGAGGAAAGAACTTCCTGAAGTTAATATATACAAATACATACATTATAAAGTATGTATGTTAATGTAACATTCTCGCTTAGAGTACTTGTATAGTAAATAAATACTATTTCGTAATAAATAGAGCCATTGATGATTTTTTCTTGTAGAGTTAAACAAGGAAATGGTATTGATGATCTTAATAGTTTAGTGTAGTTTTTAATAGGATTGGAAACGATCGTTCAGTATTCAAAGAAATATTTATTATTGATATAATTTATGGAGGAATCCTAAATAGAAATCTGTTCAAAAGCGCAAAGAAAAAGTGTTTATCGTTATTCGATAATGGCGTTTATCCATAATGAAAATAAATGTTGTTTATTATTGATATGAGGAGTGAAATTATTATATTTTGAATGTTCACAGATATATTGATGTGGATATTCCATAGTCGGTTATCACAGCGACCTTGTGTATACAATGTAAGCATATTTAAGCTTATGTATATTTAGTACTTTACAAAAATAAATCATTAAAGCAATAAAAGATATAAAACTGCAGATTATTTTGAAAGAAAAAAAATTTGTGTCTGATATAAAAACGATTGTAATCAAGAATGTACTATAGCTATGTTTAAGGAGGATTTCACACAACACATCAACATTTTATTGGTTATTTTCAAACCCAAACATTTTAAAAAGCACTCTTGTTGTTGATGGTAATATAGCTTGGCAGTATCCAATGATGGGGGAGGAGGGGGAGAGGGGAGGGGAGGTTGCACCGCTCATATGAGCCTTTACGATTCGTTTCTCGGAATCAGTCCCCATTCTTCAAATATCTTCTGGTTTGAAACGTGCGTGACTTCTTCCACTTCGGGCTATCAACCCACATTGTTCTCTATTGTGCACTTTGCTCTTCCAGTCGCGAATACCCAGTTTCAATAGGTTGTCTTCTACTTCCTTTATCCATTTCCGTCATGGTCTTCTTCTCTTTCTTCCACTGTCCCGCCTCCACTCCACCATAATTCTTACTGTTGCCATTGGTCTAGCTCTCCAAACGTGTCCCAACCATTCTATCCGTTTGGCTTTAATTAGTTTCACGATATCCTCTTCGTTTAATTCGTCTAGTATTTCTTTATTGTTTTTTGCTATGACACTTCCATCTTCAGTTTTAATAGGGCCTAGAATTTTTCTCATTATCTTCCTTTCTGTTATCCTTAATACATTTTCTTCTTTTTTCGTCAGTGTCATTGTTTCAGCAGAATATAGGAGTATAGGTCTTATCATGGTTTTATATATTTTTATTTTTGTTGCTCGTGACAGGATCTTGCGTTGTGTCATACTCTTACAGCTATGATATGTACCGTTTGCTCACTGTATTTTTTCTTGCACCTCTTTGTTTCTTTCTCCATTGACCCCCAAATCGTGACCCCCAAATATTTAAACTTATTTACTTGTTCAAACTGATGTTGGCCAATATTACCTTGATTTTGCTTTAGTTGCTTTCTTGTTCTCATTAGTTTGGTTTTCTGTTCATTGATTTTTAATCCCATTTTCTTACTTTCGTTTTCTATCTTGCTTAGCATTGTTGTCATGATATGTCGATTTTTTGTTATCAATACCAGGTCGTCAGCATACGCAATGATTTGTGCTCCTCCTGATCTCAGTGTACCTCTCACATTAGTTTTCTTTATTATATATTCAAGTGTGAAGTTAAATAATGTAATTGAGAAAGCGTCTCCTTGGCGAACTCCTTTGTTTGTTATAAAACTTCCCGTTTCTCCCTTCTGAGTTTTAATACTAATGTTCGTTTTTCTTAGTAACATTTGTATAAGGCGTCTTAGTTTGCTGTCTATTCCCAAATATTTTAATGCTTCCATAAGTTGTTTTCTCTTTATCGAGTCGAACGCTTGTTGGAAATGAATGGACAACATTTCTAGTTCCATTTTGTATTCGTACGCTTTCTCAATGATCTGCTTGACATTATGGATCGCATCGACGGTTGATTTTCCCCTTATAAATCCGTTTTGATAGCCACCTATTATATTTTTGTAATTATTTACTAGTCGATTCTGTATTAGTGTGGTCATTATTTCATCAGTAGTATTCAGGAGTGTAATTCCACGGTAATTCTGTTCCTACTCTGTTGGCATTCTTTCTTCCCTCCAAATGATTCTCATCAACTGCAATATTGCTTCTTGCAATTTTGCTCCTCCGTATTTTATTACCCCTGTTTATATTATCTTTCCCTGGTGTCCTTCCGTTCTTGCTTTTATTAATAATGTTCCTTACCTCCTCGATTGTCGGTTCTTCCATTATTGAACTTTCAGCTTCCGATTCGTGACGTTCTTCTTCCAATTCCATTGTTAATTTTCTTCGTTATCATCAGCCAGCAACTCCTTAAAGTACTCCTTCCATATATTTTGATATTCCTCTTCGCTTTGGGCTAGATTTCCTTCTTTGTTTTTTACATTTGTTTTATTTTTGTGACATATTTTCCGTTGGTTTATGCTTTGGAAAAATTTCTTGATATTTCCCTGAGTTCTCTCATCTTCAATTTCTTTCATTTTTCCATTCATTCATTCTCGTTTGGATTCTAGCTTACCAATATATGATCTATTTGATTTTCTTTGTGGCATCCAGGTGGCTTCCATGTAGCCTTATGTGCATTTTTGTGTTTAAATTTCCTATGTCCTCTTTGACTTCTTAAAGTTTTTCGGTATGTTTTGGGGACACATGTGTAAAATCGGTATATTGTTAAGACATCCTGTATAGAAACAGGAAATTATCAGCGGCTTCAGAGAGAGTCGCATTTGACGTCAGTTACCGAGAAGACGCAGCACGAACTTAAGGGCCATCCTTACGCTCAATATTAGCAACTAATTCATACTCCGCACGATATCTTAAAAGTACAAACCAGATAATATCAAGCTTAATATCCATATCCAGTTTTGATTTTGATTTGCTAAAATATTGGAAACTCACTTTCACAAAGATAAGTAACAGCAAATGGTATTTGGTAACAACTAAATACATGCATGCCACATTAAAAATCAAGCGCAACAATTGCCTGAAATAGATTACCAGCTTTGGAATCATTCGGTAGTATTCCTACATCAAGAACATTTGAAACATCCAAGGACGCACGAAGTAGGTTTCTTCTGTAGCTTCTTGCTGAGACAACTCGGAGAATTAAGATTGTTTGCTTTTTGTCACCAGTTTAGAGAGATAAAAAAGATAGAAAACAAAGGCTCGTAGATTATTTTTAAAAGGGATTGAGTATGTGTCTATTATTATTTATGAGATTTAAATTGTAACATCTGGTTCTTTTCGCATTTTCAATGAAGTGCTTTAACTTTAGAATAGCAATGCATCATCAATACTAGCTTATATTATTATCAATTTTAATTAACTAAGCACTCACCACACATATAACAAAAATCAAAAGTTAAGATAACTCTTGCAAAAGGTTTTGAATAAGTTTGAGTTAGAGGAAAGGGTGTGCAGGTCTCTAGCTTAGTGTGGAAGCTTTTTAATATGTTTTTGGAAGCTTGACCTCAATCTAAGCATAGTAGTCATATTACCGATATAAACTCCACACAATTTTTTGTTCTATTTCCGTTCAAGAGTCAAGTTAAGGAAACTGAAAATCTGTACATTTTCGAATAGGTGTTTTAATGAACTCTACTTACCTATCGAATTTCATTAAGATCTGGATTTGACACCTGGGAATCTGTACTTATATGTGAATGTGGTTAGACAGCTGTTACATTATTCATGATGATATTGTATTTTTTCGATAAATCATCTATATTAATAATTTGTGAAATTCTTGTATGTTAATTACAAATGTGCTTTGTTTGAGATGAAATTGTTTATATTATTATTATTTCATGCATATGTTTATCTAAAAGTAAGTGTTATACATATATCAATCATACTAATTTTTAATCTGCCATGAAGTATCTTATATCATTATTTAAGGAGATAAGTTACTGTTCACTGATGTATCATATTTATTATGGTTGTATATATACATATGTATCCATAGGTTGATTTATTTAACCATCAAGATGAAATAATAAATAAATAATAAATCGTATAACTTTGATGAAGATCGTATCGTGTGTACATAAGAAGGTTTTCAAATTTAAATGAACCAGCCTGTATATACACAACTTTTTTTTCGTTTATCAAAATCTTGTGTTTGATGTCATATCCACATTCATACTATTATGAATTATTGTATATATAAATATATGTATTTATGTGTGTTTGTACATAGTACATCCATACACGCACATGAGTTATTCTTGAACTTTTGATCCAAATATCGCATATCAATGACTCTTTGAACGCCGTTTCATTAATTACGATGTACTTACAGGGAATTTTGAGAATGTGCGTGATTCTATTTATGTTAACGATCCGTTTATTTTATTAAACATTCCTCAATTTTTTTTCAACCTAACCAGTATGTTATCGAATCGAAATATGATTAAAGCTGATTAGATTTAAAGAACAACAATTTGTTGGTTTCCAACTTTTTTCTCGCATTGACATCTGTTTGAATAGCCGTTACTTTCCACTATACAATGTGAAACTAAAACTTCAATTCTTCTTCTCCTACAAGCTGCAATATTAAGATAAAAATCTTCTCGTGTATAAATTGGGATAACAGTCCATTCACATTAATAATTTTTAATTCTTTCTCTACCCCCCATCGTTTATCATCACTTTTATTGCTGCAATCTGATATTTCAATGGCTTATTGGACACTTGTGCTATAAAATACAACATAAGCTAACTATCTAATCTGTCTTCCGCAAAAATATATAACCTAACCTAGAACGGTTCTTTCACTTATGTATCTCTAACGCCTGTCCTACTATATATAAACTGTCCTACAACAACTAGTGAAATGTTCTTGCGGTCAATAGATGGATTGGCAAAAATCAAGTAAAATAGATATCTCAACCAAAAAAAAAAATATATATATATATATATTTTAAGCTCGAACCTTTCTTTCATTCAGCTGTATAATTAGAATTAGTTTTAAAATATTGTGATTAATGCCTAGCAAAAAAAAAAAACTCTGATTCTTGTCTTAGGTCTACAGTTACCAATTTCAATGTCCGTTGTAAAGTTTTTGGTAGAATTATCCTACCATCAAAAAACAAAATATCATTCCTTATTAAATAGTAAGATATTAAACTTTGTGGAATGTTTTTGTTATTCTTAAGACAACTTTGTTTCATATATGTTTTTGTTAACGTAACATAGTCTTTATTTGTTGTATCCATTTATTCGTATTTTCTACTACTTAAAATGGCAAATTGTTTTCAAAAATCTGAACTCTAATATTATCTTCTGTTATATTAACTACTTGCCTATTTCTCAATGCTGCCCTAGACAACATATCAGATGTATGCATCTTGACACCTGCAAAAAATCAGTTAGTTCCTTTGCAATTTACTGCAAACTGTTAATATTTTAAAATTTTTACCAATGATATAAATATGTTTTATTGTTTTTTTTTATGAATAAACCAGTTTAACTATTCATCAATAAGGAATATAACATTTAATTCCAGTTCCATATCTGCATAGCATTGTTTGCAGTCATTCTAGTTGTAATTGGTTTATTTTCCCACAAAATACCTTTCCAAGGAACTATCACATTGAGTTATTATTGGTTTATTAACGTTATATACTGCATAATAAGTTTTGGAGCATTAGCGATCAGATTTTTCAGTTTTTAAAAGGCTTTCACGGCCAGAGCATCTGTTGTAAAATCTGTCGGATAGTTATGTAGTATATATGTTACGGTTAAAGCGTTAACTTGGCTAGCTTATAAACCAGCTGGATAGTATACAAACTATCCGAATGTCTAGTTATTTTGATAGAAAATATTTTTTTAACTAAAATAGGTGCCAGTATTGGCTGCTTCGTACATATACAGCTAGTTTACAAACTATACAACATTTACCGCGAAAGTACAAACCACAGGAAAAGTATACAAATTAACCAGTATTTTAGGCTAGTTTCCAAACTATCCACGGTAAATGGATAAATTTTGAACTAATATTCCTAGTAATTCATAACTAACTCGTTGGTTTGTATGTAAACTAACCAATCCTGCTTGGTTAATTTAGTTTAGGATAGTAAAATAATTCTTTGTCAGAAATAAAGTTTATTTATAGGTACAACATGACATTGCTATTACTACTTAAATGTACATAAGTTAAAAAAAAACAAAAAAAACATATAAAAATATACGTAATAATAAAATTCAAAAAAATATTATTTATTGGAACAAGTTGCACTATTGTGGCACTTGCTGTTACACGTATATCCCGAAGCAAGACATTTACACTTTTTATTTGTGCAACTTTTCTAACATTGACAGCGCACATGCCTTGGGTTGAACCGGTTACTGAAAATTTTCGTGCAGCGCTTCGTAATGTTATTTCGGTGTCTATCTTGACATCTTCTAGCTTTATAAATTCCTGCTTGCATATTTAAAATTCATTTCGGGAATATAGTTGCTTAAGGACATCGTGAACAGTTCCAATTCGGAAAAATTCATCTTCTACGCGCATTCTTACGCCCAGAATGTTCCTGTGATCTGATCGACTTCGGTCTACATCAGGAATGGGCACTCTCACGGACATGCGGGCAGTTGCTTGTTGAAATTTTTTCCTAGAAGTTTTTAGCATTTTTTCTGCTTGTCTTTTTAGACTTTCGCGACATGCATCTCTGATCGCTTCGATATTGTTTTTTTTTCTGACAATAATCGCACACGTTTTCTTCAGAACAAAGTATGCATTTCTGCAATGACAATAATTCATTCAGATCATTTTGCGTAGTTTCAATTCCTGGGCTGATTACCACTGGCTGTAAACCCAATGTTTCATTGTTTTCTTCAAATAAAACAGAGATTTCACTGTTTCTACTGTTTTATAAAAAAATGAATCGGCCGGGAATCGAACCCATGCCAACCGCGTGGAAGGCAAGGACTCACATTGGAAAAATACCTACCTTGTTTGCAAATTCTCGGCCATTGTCGCTCTGCAACACACAAGGTCTGCACTGTAAGTCTGCAAATACTTCTAGCAGGTGCCCAGCTACTTCTCTAGCTTGCTTTGTTTTCAGCGCCCTTAAACTGACGTATTTGGTTAGGTGGTCTTGATAGACAAAAATAAACTTGTAGTCACCATCCGGTCTAGTTTGTAAGTCGATGAGATCGATTTGGTACCGAGAGCTTAAATGATTTGAAACGATTGGTTTAACAACAATACTTTTTTTGGTTTTGTTCCGTTTGAGCTGACAGTTTTCGCAAGTTTCAATGAATAATTTCACCATTTCTTGTGTTACGCTATAATACTTTTTATTCAATCATTTTGTTGTTGCTTGATGACCTCCATCATAAAATTCACTCAAACACAAAATAATTTTTCTCGATTTTTTATGTAATATTATATAAGATGATTCGATCTTCTGTAAATCATACGTAAAAGTTCACTGTAATCACTGTCATTCATTAATTTTGAATTTTGCTGGTAAACTTCCAAAAATACGCTTTCAAATTGTAGCTGCTGATTCATTTTTTAATGACCAGATTCGCGAAAAGATCGGCAGCAAACAATAACTACACGCAACACTAAATATAACCTCACTTCTTCTATAATATGTATATAAAAGAGAAAGCCGTTATTTACTACGCTTATAACTCAAGAACGCCTGGACCGATTTCGATGATTCGCATCAATTCGGACTGGTCTCTGGCCAAACAAGAAGAATACCCAAGAAAATTCCCGAAATATCCCCGACAAAAAAATTATCAAGAAAATTCATTTTCCCAAACATTTTGTATGGAGTAATTTTTATGATAGATGACGTTTATGTTGACGTTACATTGTGACAATTTTTTTTTTTACAATTTTTTGCGACAATTGTTTTGCGAGACACGGTGGGTGGTACGGGACGGGCGGGACACGGGGGTGGTACCCGTAAAAATAAAACATTAAATATATAAATCAATACTTTGCTAAGCAGAACGAAGTCTGCTGGGCCAGCTAGTTTTTAATAAATTAACCAAAGGGAATTGGTTAGTTCACATACTAACCAACGAGTTAGTTATTATGTATTACTAGGAATATTAAGTTCTAAATTTATCCATTTACCGTGGAAAGTTTGTGAACTAACCTAACACACTGGTTAATTTGTATACTTTTCCTGTGGTTTGTACTTTGGTGGTAAATGTTGTATAGTTTGTAAACTAACTGGATAGTATACGAAGCAACCAATAGTGGCAGCTAGTTTAGTTAAAAAAATATTTTCCCTCAAAATAACAAGACATTTGGATATGTGATATATATGTGAGTATACACCCCATTTACATGTTTTGAAAACACGATTTGCTTCTAAATTTTTGCCCTATTTATTTCCTCTCAATTTTTAAAGAGGTGTTTTACTCTGTTAAAGGGAATATCAGCACACAAAAATGTTTTAACTCTCAACGTACTCTACATTCATTCATTCATTCAGGTAGGGTTGGACACCTATAGTCCCGGCACTTGAGCTGGGTGCTCTTTGTGCCATCCCTATTGAAGCCCTCATTTCCAGTTGAGAAGTTTACTGTCCTCTATAAAGTCCAGTAACTTGCCCACCAGAAACTTGAGTACCCTTGAAGGCTCCAGTAGATCCTTTCCGAAATGTTTCTGCCTGAGTACCTTCAATTCCTCACATGTGCAGATTACGTGTAAACTTGTTTCCTCCTGTACCAGGGTTCGCTCACTCGACTCGTGTTGTATAGATGCTTCCTTAAGGGACAGTGTCCAGTTATCATCCCAATAATGGTCTTAACTTGTTTTTTATTGTGTCTAATTAGGCTTTCAGAGAACTTAGCGTCCCCGTCCGCTATTAGCGCTTTAGTATGGAGTTGACCCTCAGTCGACCTCCATTTCCTTACTTTCTCTTTATCTAACCAAGACCAAATCGCCCTTCTAGTAGAATCCCTTGCGATTTCTCATACGGGCTCTGGTCCTATGAAGTGTTTCCTAGAATCCTCCTTGGCTAGTTCATCGGCTATTATATTGCCTCTAATATCTGTATATAATATATCTGCCTTGTGCCAGATTATTGAGGTGTTGTTTACAGTCTTTAACCAGTTTTGATCTGGTAAGAGGATTCATAACTGCCTTGACAGCGGCCTGACTATCAGTTATTATGTTATTTTCCTCTGCGTGGAGCCTCCCTTTGCAGTCAGTTCTGCGCAGGCTGCAATAGCGAATACTTCTGCTTGGAAGACCGTTGCATGCTCTCCAAGGCTTAAGGATATCCTATGTCTTGGGCTCAGACCATAAATACCTGCACCTGTGCCCTTACTGGATTTGAATCCGTCCGTGAACCAGTTATCAGAGTCAACGAAGTCACCCCGTGGCTGGTCTCTGTTCGGTATTGAGATTTTCACCTTTTCAGTGAAAATAATTTCGGGGTGCCGTACTGTCCGTTAGCATTTGCAGCAAAGGCTCGTCCAGTACCGTACCCGTAGTGTCAGTGTGCCCTGCTATCCCAATATTGGAGTACCACACTTTATTGGGTTTCAGTCTAAGGATCGCGGCCATAGCCTCCACTTTTACACACAACGGTCTCCAAGGATGCGGTTCCTGTGCTGTTAGTTGCTCCGGTGAATCCCAGCAGCGCCTGTCGCTGGACAGCAGTTAGCAGTCCCACTGCCGAGCACACTTCTGTCCTGTACTCTACATACATTCCTAGTTTCATTATATTTGAAATTGATACCCCGGAACCTTTCCTTGTGAGAGTATGCATCCACTTGAAACACAAAAAAAAATTAAGTTGTTTTTAAGAAGTTTGCAAATATTTATTTTAAAACAAAGAAGTCTAAATTAATCTAACCAAAAATAAAATGTATCAAGGTACATATTCCCAAACCTTCATGTGTACATAAAATCCGTTTGATTATGCCAATCAAAAAATTAGACGACAAAGAAACGATTATATCCAACAAAACAAATTCATCAAGATAAACGGATATCCGTGATCGATAAGTAAATATTAAAGATACACCGCGTGTATTCTGTCATCGATTATACATAAGTTTCAACAAATAGCTTTATAATAACAGGTACTACACGAGGATTAGAAAATCGCTCTCCTGAACGGTAATTCCGCGAATATAGCGTAAAAAATAAGCGTACTTGATACATTTGTGAAATCCACGGCGAGCCTAATTAAAACTATGACCTAAAAAGTAAATAAATGAGATTAGAGTTTTGTCGAAATACCACCGCAAGAAGTTTCACTTCGGGTTACCTTGAGAAAATACTAGGTTTTGTGCTGCCTGGTGCGTCCGTTGTTCGTTGTTGCACTTATGTATATACGCGCTCTGAACGAAACAAAAGCGCAGCGGTAGCGAAGTAGTATCTTTCATTGTTGTATTCTCTTATTAGCTACTAGTCTATTCCGTAAGATTGCAATCGTTTTATCGGCTTGATTGCGTTTCGATTCCGCCGTGTCGATTGTTGAAAAGTAGTAAAAAGCTCCTGCTTGATTGAGTTACTGTATCCGCGATTATAATTTATAATCATTAATCTAATTGAATAGTGTAAAATGAAAATCTCACAGCGACTTTTCAATATAATAGATTAGAAGGTTAATGTGTCGTTAGAGTATTAACGATGCATTGTAATCTCTATGAAATGTGAGGTTGTTTTGTAGAGCCGCTGAGGCGCTAAAAATTATTATTTTAACTACAGAATGAATAACGTGATTCTGTACATCTTTTGTCTCATTCTAAATGTCAAAGTTACATAAAGTTAGGATCACCTCACACAATAACCAAAGATGTTTATAATCCAATCCGCAATCGTTTATGAACGACCATGTTATCCTGAGAAAGTCACTGTTTTATGGTATTACTTTGAAAATTGTCATGCAAACGCAGTAAATGTTTGATGATGTTTGTCTTTTTAAAACGATCCAAAACGAAAATAAAACCATGTACGTCATTTATGATAAAACGCTCTGTATAAAGAGTTAATTCTGCAATCTCGTTAAATACAAAACCAAAAAGTATAAAACAAGATAAAATGAAAGCGAAGTAATTATTATTAAGCATCGTACCATCATATATAACGCTTACTAGCATCAGCTCATGGAAAATCACGTAACTTACAGATATTATTGCGTTTACTCAATCATAACAAATAAAGCAAAATTAGAGCGGGTAACATAATACTAATAAATAAATTGTAAAGATTATAGAGAGATCGTTCAGTGCTCGATTTGTTGATCACTATTATTGCGGATAGATTTTCCGATATTTTCTTTTTTTATATAATCTTATAATAGAATCGTAAACGTAACTCAATTTACGATCGCTGCGATAATAATTAGATGAAAGTAAGAGTCAGTGTGTGTTAGAAATGATCTGTTTTGTTAAAAGCGAGCGATTGATTCGATGACGGGGATTAATCTTATTTTATGCATTTTGCGTATGTACATTCAATAAAGATTATTTTTTTCGTCAGGTGAGACGGGGGCTATAATATAAATTGTACACGTTAATGATACCTTTTACAAATTATATGATTTAGTACAGTTATTAATGCAAGAGTAAGAGGCGGATTATTTTTTGAATGTGCTCCTATAAATTCAGATCAACATTATCGAAATGCACAAAAAGATAAATAGTAACTTTTACTTTTCAGTCGTTCACTATACAGATTGAAAGGTTTTCGTTACATTATCTTATAATTTATGGAGGTAATATCGCCAATTATTTCTTTTTCGCGCTTTTGACAGCTGCGATTACATAACATGTGAATCGGACTGAAAGAAATTAGCAATAAAATTGATATTAAATTATAGATGTTGTCCAGAATTAAATTAACTTTTATCTATTTTATAAAAAATAATTATTTTAATTTTTCAAATCTAGTTCTTGTCTGAATGTTTTTTTTTAATTTTACACAAAAAATAGATTTATCTTTCTTTATATTTATTAAATATTTTATAACAATCTAAAATAGTTTGAATTGGTATACTTACATAAAAATATTTACGCTATGCGTTTACTACTATATTATTGACAACATTTAATTAGCCAACTATTGCATTATTTCTTTTTATAGAATTCTGTCCAAACACTTTGATGATAATAATAATAATCATAATAGTAATTCGGCTCACACCAAAACACATAAACATAACCTCTACACAACATACATAGACTACCAGAAAGCATTCGACAGCGTCCCTCACTCCTGGCTGCTCGAAACCCTAACCCTCTACAAAATAGACACCAAATTAATCCGCCTGCTGGAAAGCATAATAAAGGAATGGACAACGACCATCAAAATGAACACGGGCAGAGAAACCATAAGAATCCAAAATGAACCGATCAAACGAGGCATCTTCCAGGGTGACTACCTAAGCGCACTATGGTTTTATATAGCATTCAATCCGTTAACAGGCATACTTAACGAAGGGAATAAGGAATATCAGCTTGGCAATACTCGTATCAGCCATTTGATGTATATGGACGACATCGAACTGTACGCAAGCAGTGAGAAAGAACTCAGAGGAAACATCAATAAGACGCAATCATACAGTCAAGCTATCGGGATGAAATTCGGACTGGACAAATGCCGCATACACGCAACGGTCAAAGATGAATGGAACGAAATTCCACTATACGCAACAAGCAATAAACAACAAATAAACGTCATGGACAGGGACGAACTATACAAGTACCTCGGATATAAACAAGCATCAGTAATCAACCATAAAGGGACCAAACTGGCACTAACTACTGCATTCAAGGAGAGCCTAAGAGAAGTGATGAGAACTGAGCTAACAGCCGGAAATAAAATAAAAGCGATAAATGCCTACGCCTTGCCTCTACTTATATACAGCTTCGGAGTGATTAAATGGACAGACACAGAACTAGATGCGCTGAATAGAGATATACGGACAAAGGCTACGAAATACAGAATGCACCACCCAAAAAGCTCTATTGAACGTTTCCACCTACCTAGGAGGAAAGGGGGAAGAGGTATACTGAACTTAAAGAACATACACTGGACTTAGGTCAAGAATATAAAGACCTACTTTGAAGAACAATCATTAACCAATAAGATCCATCAGACAATAGTAACAGAGAACTTCAAAGGTACCCCGCTAGAGGTAGAAAACGTCGCAAGCAAATTAGAAAACATGCAAAATGTCATAGATAGGTGGAAAGGAAAGGCATTGCACGGCAGATATCCCACAAAGTTATCAGAAGAGGGGATAGGCAAAAGAGCTTCAATGGAATGGATCAGGATGTGAACCCTATTTGCGGAGACTGAAGGGATGATGTTTGCCATCCAAGATCAAGTTTTGCCAACAAGATATTACCGCAAACATATTCTGGCGGAGAACATAGACGATAACTGCAAACTATGCCGAAAACAGAAGGAGGCAATAGACCACCTCACTGGCGCATGCCAAATCTTAGCGCCACGCGAGTACACCGAAAGACATGATGCGGTAGCCAAAATCCTACATCTTGAACTGATGAAATTGGTGACGAAAGACGAACAAAATATACATTACAGTAAATATCAGCAATGTTGTGGAAAACAACGAATATCGTTTATACTGGGTGCGACCCATTACAACGGATACGAGGATTCTACACAACGTTCCAGAAGTAGTGCTCAACAAAAACACAAAAGAAGACGCAAATCATAGACATAGCGGTGCCTAATACCATCAATCTGTTCAAGAAACACCAGGAAAAAATGAACAACTACCTGCCTCTTGCCATCGAACTTAAAGCTATGTGGAAACAAGAGAGAGTATCGATAATCCCAATAATTATCGGATCAACAGGAGAAATCCCGAACGCTTCCAAACAGCTAACACCAAAGGCAAACTATAAAATTTTAATAGTTGTAAAGTCGGTAAATTGTCTGGAATTTCGTATAATAAATCCCAATCGTTTAGAGGTTAGAGAGGAAAGGTAATCAATATGATAATTGAAGGTTAAACATTGATCAAAGATTATTCCAAGGTCTTTGAATGTATTAGCTTTACTCAACACATGTTCATTAATGGTGTATGAAGAGAGAACATTTATTTGTGCGAGTGTGAGTGACAACCTAACATTCACGTATGTTTAATTTTAGTTTATGCTCTAAGCATCATTGTGATACATAATTTAGGTTACGTTGAAGGTTCTGAATATCATCCTCATCTCCTATAGCTGAGAAAAGTTTGACTTCATCAGCATAAGCTAACACAGGATATTTAAGATTAATAAGTAAATCATTCAAGTATAAAATAAATAGAAGTGTTAGAGCCCTGAGGTACTGTTGATGTTGATACAAATTCCCTTGAATGGTAGCCATTGTAGAAAACCTGATTAATCATGTTACATAGGTAATTTTCCATAAGCTTAAAAAAATCCGGAAGACATTCCAAAATGACTCAATTTTTGTGTGTGTCAAATGCACTTGAAAAATCTGTATACACGACATCCACTTGTCCTGGAGCATCTAGAACTTCCCAGATATATTTTCAGAGCTCAACTTTCTACAATTCAACATGGGTTTATGCCTGGAAGATCCACTGTTACCAACTTGACCATAATTACACAATACATCTGCGAAGTCCTAAAGTACAATGTTCGAACACTTTTACAAAATTTGATAGAATTGAAATGGGCCTGTAATTCCTTAGGACTGACGAATCACCTTTTTTATAAACGGGTATCAATCTTGCTCGTTTCCAAAACTCAGGAAAAATGTTGCATTGGCTGAATAGGTTAATAAGTATTGCTAATGGCTTCGCAAAGGCAAATCTACCATCTCTAATAAGGAAGCTTCGAAGTTTGTCTTCCCCAGCTGTGTGCTTGTTTGGAGCATTAGCCATTATCTTGTTGAGCTCCTCTTCAGTCACTGGTAGTAGTGAAAACGATTCATGATTAGAAACTGCAGAAATATCCAAAGGAATGTTGCTTTGTTTTTTTGTATTCTTTTTCTTTTGTATTCTAGTTGAGCCCTGTTTAGAGCGAATAAAAGCAAAAAGTTCACGAGGATTATGATGAATAGCTTCTTCAACGTCTCCTACATAGGTTTTGTAGAAAGAAGTAATTATGATGATACATCTCATCGAATTTTTGTTACTTTCTAATTAAGGTTCCTAAAATGGGAGGTGAGCTTTCTGGGCAGAGGCATAACAGAGTTCTTCAGGGCTCATTCTTTGGTTCGAAGCTTTTTATATTATATACCAGCGCTATTCCAAAATCCATCGCCACGAGACTTGATGCTTTTGTGTGTGACGAGATCTACATATGAGTAAACATCCAAGTGGCGTTTAACAAATAACATGGACAAATACGCAAAAATGCAATCCTCTACCTACAAACATCATAAATGGGGGTCAACGACGGACGCGGAAAACTCACGTTTAGTACCACGGCATAACTTTGGAGACGAGTTTGACATTTAGGCAGCACTTTTCCAGCATCGCTACAAAGTTTTTGCGTGCACGCGAAGCTCTGGCTTCTCCCCTGTGCTGGAAAAGCTCCATGAACTTGAAGATCAAGCTCTTCTTATGGTGTCTTGATCTGATCCTGATCTGGTAGAGTGCCAGCAAGTTACAGGTTAAAAGACCTTATATTAACGCGCAAATCCACCGCAATCTAGGGAATACTGCATCTGAGCGAGTATGCGCTGGTGCTGGCCAAGAATACCCTTAAGAGGGCTTCCGGATCGGAAAATTCATTGGTCCAGCATGTGGACGAGCTGGACTCCGATAAGCGGCCACCTCGTGTCCCGACCTACAGGATCCAGAAGATGGGGCATTAACATCCTGCCACAAGTTGACTGCTCACTCACAGTGTCTCATTGAAAACAGACTGCAATAACTAAGAGTAGAATGGCTACCTCACTTTCACAACAGTTTGACCTACGACCCCGCGAAGGAATTTACTTTCATTTGTAAATTATCTCATTATTATGAGGGTTGTTCTTGGAAAAAACAAGTTTCGACTCGCGTTGCATTATTAATTTTCGGTAGGCACGTATGACTTATAAATTTGTAATTTTGAAAGTAGATATTTGACAATGGTTGAACAGGTATTTAACGGCTTTGATCAGGTAGTGAACGGCTGTCATCAGGTATTGAACGGCTTTTATCATGTACTGAACGGCTTTTAGCAGATAATGAACGGCTTTGATCGGGTATTGAACGGCTTTGATCAGGTATTGAACGGCTTTGATCAGGCCGAATAACTTGGTTTTTCCTAAAACAACCTTCATAATAATGAGATAATTTTTACATATGAAAGTTAATTCCTTCGCGGGATCAAAGGTCAAACTGTGCTGAGGGTGAGGTAGCGTTTGGAAGGCTAAAGGCCCTCGATAGATAAAACAGAAAACTTACGAATTAAAGTTCATCACCTGAATCAAGCAAAACTCGGTTCCCTTTTCATTTCATAAGAAACATAGCAACTTTTGTTCATTAACGTTTCATATCTTTAGTACATAGTTGAATTATAAAAAAACGCTGAAATACATAAATTGTACATTAATATCAAGTTTCCAGTAAATTTAACCATAACAACGCTATTTCCCATACAAACTTTACCACCCCCTTAGGGTGGAACTTCGAAGGTTCAAACGATAACCTTTTGATATTTTTATGGTTTAAAGACATGAGACAACAAGCTATGCATTTTAAATTTTCTACCGTCCTTTAAAACCTCTCAAATCCTTTGTTATGTGTAACTTAACTACATAGTACCTATAGAGTTTTCCTTCGAAATTTTCAAAATGCAAGAAGCGGTCAAATGCAATGAAACAATGGCCGATCGTATCCAATAAACAATATCTCTGTATTTTACGAAATTGCTAGTGGTCAATTCCTTTGTGGTGCCAACTTTACAGACTAGACTTCATATTTGGAAACCTTTTTTTCTGGTTCTAATTCGCTATTTTTCCTCAGTACAAACCTTATATTTTTCTTTTCGGCATAGCAATTTTGCTTTCTACGTTAATGAGTTTCTTCGATTGGCTGGTTCTTCATGATGTAGCAGCTACTATAGTTTTCATAGAGCCGGCATAAATCTTCTTTTGATTTGAATTTCTGGCTCTCGGATGCTGATTTTTCTCTTTCGCCCCAATAGGTGTCATTACCAATCCTCCATTTGAATTCAATAGCAATAACAGCAATGACGTTGTTAATATTAAGACTTTTTAAAAAGAAAACTTGATAGGCTCAGTATTTTGTGTCATCCGCATCAAAAACATAAGCTTTTTTGAAGTTTTAGGTGGTGGGCTGGTTTGGGACGTAAATGTTGCTCCAATTGGCTGTAGCTGGTTTGCTGGTTGTTACTTCTTCTTGTTTCGGTCACGTTATGTTTCCACATAAAGGGAATTACTTTTCTACGATCTCGTAAGCCTTAGTGACCATTTTCAATAGAAGTTATTTGTTTCGCTAGTTCAATGTTCAAGTTTATACTGCTTGATACATCAATATTAATACATTAGTCCTCAACATAATAACTTCTTTGGACAAACAGAACTCTACATACATTACTACTACTAATATTGGAGTAGATCTACTGATTTCGAAAATGGCCTTGACTATTCTTGACATTCAAATTTAATTTATACCAGTCTATCAGTGTTGTGTAAATTTCCATTTTCCTGAAAGAATATGACGAAATCTTAGTAGGCAAAGTTTACAAAATAGGTCGTATTTAATCGAAGATTTGCTTCTTATTTGTGTTATTTGTTTCTAATAAGTAAAACGTAAATTTCCACTAGAACCAAAATAGATGGCGAATAATAACAATAATTATATGCGTAATACACGCGTAGTTGACACTTTTTCACGCGCGTCTTATATCTGTTTATAAAGCTTGCTTTTGCTTCGTATATACATATATATGTCTATATAGTGCGTCCGTCTAAATGCGTACATCTGTATAAAAACAAAAATGATATGCGTCTAATTTTATCCATCGATAATTGATAATACCCTGTTTCATCTTCAAGAAAGAATCGCATTTACATCATTATGTATCCAAGCGATATCGCGGGCTATTTTTACACAGATAGGACGTGATGCAATTAAACAAATACATTTACAAATAAAAATAACAATCGTCTATTCGATCTAGTTTTAGGAAGTCCAGAGTTCTAATGCGTCTTTTGTATAAATATTTTAATATGTATTACCTTTCTCTTCAATTACATAAACTATCTATGATGAAATAATTAATGGTCATGCACTATAATATATCTTAAATAAAAATAAAGAAGTAATGAGATTAACAATTTGAAACTGCATCATGTTACATATAATAAATCTTTGATTTAATTGCTGTTAACAATGGCGTAACTTCGGTAGGATCGTACCATTCTCGTTTCATTACAAAAAAACCACACACAACGAATTGTAACAATATTTATATAAAATAATATTGTTATTAATAAGATAAACTATAATAACATTTTATGAGACTTCCTGTTGACTTTTACTTCACAAAACAATCAAACGAATGCATCAGCTAATTAGTAATTGATTTTGAACAGGCAATGCAGAATCTATTAGCAAAAAACTTGAGGAAGTATGTAGATCTGTACTTTACTTGTTTAGAAAGGCGAATGAAAGGATAATTACTGCATATTAAAATCATAGCAAATTCGTTGTTTTATTATCGCAGAATAATAAGAGCAACATCATAACTGCTGTTAAATCTAATTACCTACGTTGTAGTAAATTAAACCGATATTCTAAGCGAATTTTGCGGTTTAATTTTTCATTGTTAAAATTGTAACAGTCAAATTATAATTATTTGCATTATCGTGTTCAGCTCTCCTAAGATTCATGTTTGATTCAATTTGTAATTATTTTAACAAAAGAGCAATTTATTTTCGTATTTCGAAATCGAAATCTGTTACTCTAATTTAAGTAGTTTGTATGTTAGTAAATCCCATCAATTGGACACATTGTGCATCCACAAACAAACAACAATGATAAGACTTTTAGCTTAGATATAACGTGTCCTTTATAACTTTCTACTTTAGAACGCAAGTGAAGGTGGCCTGCTATAATGATATACATAACTCATACCGGCTTGAATCTGTTCGTACCACAATAGGACATAGTGAGACAAACGATATCATCGTCAGGATATTTAAAGTATGTAAGCTGTGCACAAAAACTGCTGATGAAATAGGAGCTCAAGATAAGTTATATTTCCTTCATTTTTTTACATTTATATTTAGGCTTTTCGCACTGCAGCATCCGCATTGTGTTCTACATACCCTTTACTCGTTAGGTTATGAACATTAGATTTTTTTGATAGTCCTACATTTTAT
Source organism: Holotrichia oblita (assembly GCA_023690525.1). Lineage (NCBI taxonomy): Eukaryota > Metazoa > Arthropoda > Insecta > Coleoptera > Scarabaeidae > Holotrichia > Holotrichia oblita. Next base: position 42,163,369 of record CM043016.1, on the reverse strand, counting down.
AGATGGGGCAATGAATCTGAATAAACTAGTCCACATCACCCTCTTCAAGAGTACACATGTATACGGTTTGTAGATGGCCCCAAATTGCAGGGCATACTTCCTTGACTATTCGCCCCACTATCACATCAGATATTCTGTATGAATATCCTCGTGTTCTAAATAAAGAACCAATTGCTAAGGACCCGCAAAAAGATCCTTGTTCTAAAATGTGTGTGTGGACTCATGAGCACCCATGCTGCTTTGGTATGGTGGCCAAAAACAATACAGAAGACTGTACAACAACAGCTTCAACAAATCCAAAGACTTATTTGTCTAAATATCACTGGAGTGATGCGGACCTGTCCCACTGCAACGCTAGAAGTACTCGTGGAAATCACTCCACTGCACATTTACATCCAAAAACAGGTTATATCGAGTGCCCTATCTCTGGTCAGACTTATGGGATTAAAACCTGGGGACATTAGAGGACACTTTAAAATTTACATTGCAAAGGACAAGATCACTATGCAATACATGTACATGTCGGGCTCGTGGCCTAGTGGCTTGCACACTTGCCTCGTAGTCCGGCAGTACCGGGTTCGAACCCCGGTGCTTGCTTTCTGAGTTTGGTTTTCTGTAGTTTTCCAAATTCCACGGCAAATGCGGAAAGTTTACATCTTAAGTCGGTCTACAGCCGCAGGCGAAATAATAACTCATGGCCAGCCGATGCCCCCTGTAATTGGCGTAAGCTGTTGGGGGATGCTAAGGCATGAATTATTATTATTATTACAACTTCTACCAATCTTACAAGATGGTCGTCGAAAGCCGTACTAAGTGGGTATCCGATGACACTCAACTCAAAAATGGAACCCTGGACATTAGGATCAATGAGCCTAACCACTATCTCAAAGTGCCTATGGGACTCCACACCAACATATTTCGAGCGGAGTCTTCTGCTAAAAATTTATGCGCCGTAAGGAACCTCGAGATAGGCATACGAGGCCGAACAATTAGTATATCAACTGACAGTCAAGCGGCGTTGAAAGCTGTGAGTGCCTACACATACGAGTCGGGTCGGTTCCATGATTATATGCAATTTAAGCTAATTGGGACACAATAGCCACGTAACTCTTCAGTGGGTCCCAAGCCATCAAGAGATCGAAGGGAACGAAAAGGCAGATGAGCTTGCCAAAGAAGCAGCAAAAATCCACTTTATTGGATCTTATCCCTGTTGTGGACTGCGAAAGAGCAAACTAAAACAAGCAATTAACAAATAAGAGGACAACAGAGAGGCCTCCCACTGGCAGAATACGCCAAGACAAAAGCTAGTGAGGGCACTGTTATCAGGATCGCCTAAGACGGCAAAGACGTTGCAAACTTTTAGCAAAGGGGATGTTGGACTGCTGGCGGGCTTTTGACAGGTCATGTGGCACTGAAGTACCAACTAAATAACCTCGAAAAAGCTGAAGATCAAATCTGCCGTCGATGTTAAGAAGATCTAGAGACGACAGAACACATTTTGTGTAAGATAACTTCTCGACAGGGTCGGTGTTCGATACTTTTTCTGAAGAGGCTCATTCATCGCATCACAATCAATCAGACCTTTCTGAAAATGTAAAAGATGCCTCTAGTGACACAATTTTTTCTTAACCTTCAAAATTACTGCTGAGAGAGGGAAAGGGGGAGGTTGCATGTTCGCTCCAACAGTTAGTGATACCAAGCGTAAAAAAATCCGGAGCATGATTTTCATGATCGTTTTATTGAAATTGAAAAACAAAAAATGAAAGTGCTATGGAAATTTCAGGCCTGCTTTCTGTTTTGACGAGGATTGCTGAGAACAGGAAGCTGACTGTGAGAAATAAATGCAGATGCCGCGTTACAATGACGTGTCCAAAGTGTTCAGCAAAGGACTTTCAAAAAGTCAAAGGACAGTCAAAAATGACTGACACAGCGTCCTAAGCACTTTTTTGTTTCTAGCGCCACGTCGGACATGTTTCAATTAAAAAAAGTGTAAAATTATAAATAAACATTAGAGTGTAAACGAATTTGTTTAAAATAGCACCATGAGGTGATATTTGAACTATTAATGAGGGTATTTTTCACATAATATATAAATAAATAATAGATTAAAAGTTCAAATAACAGTTCGTGAAGAAATATGTAGAGATCTACCTTAAAGTCGAATCTGAAGAAAAAATAAAGAGATTAAAACCAAACATGTGGTCAAGAAAAGAAAAGAAAAGGAGGACAATCAGGACAAACACCTAGTATAATGGCAAGTAAAACAAAATAGGATAGAATTAAAATCGAAGATATTAAGCAGAAGACAACCAGAGCTGATTGTGTGGAACATGAGGAAGTAAGATGGTTTTGACGTATAATTGGAATAAAAACAAATAGTAAAAAGGATAATGGAAACAAGGACGCGGATGGAACAGATTCGAAAATTGAGGATAACAAAATGAAAGTAGCAAGGGGTAGCCTCTTGCTACTCCAGTCTTCAATTGGTCAAGCACATCTATGCACGCGTTTGTTATATTTTGGAAACTGACTCAAGTCCTGTTAATCAAGTCCTGATAATTTGAAGACCCCTCATCTTCGTCTGTCGAGCAACGCAGGGCTAAAAATATAAAGTATCAGTGCAAATAATCAAAAATTATACGTTAGAATACTTGGCTGGGCAATATGAGAAATTTTTCTAAAACCAGTCAATATAAAATTTAAATTTTATTTATAAATATCGATAGCATAACTTTATAAATGTTTACCCTTATTAATGACACTTCACATTCTAGCACGCATTGTTTGCACTGACGTTAAAAGGCAACGGTAGTATCAGCGCCAACAGAGATATAAATCAAATGCAGTAAACAATCAGGAAAGCGTTTAGAACTTGAGAAAAAAGAAGACGACCTCTACGCTCACTAACTAAGATAAATCCTATAAAACTCGGAGTCTATTATTACGGAATGTAATCCTGCGACAGCAGGAAAGGAGCATAAATTAACGATAACATAAGACAAGCCGTTTACAGCGCACAGACGTAATTGAAACGTTGTTGCTGTAGAATGAAAAAAGCGCATCGTACTTGCTAAATAATATTCTTTACCGAACGATTCAATTAATAAATATTTATATTAATTCTTGAATTCCTTATTCCGAATGCCGTTTTTTTCTCCTCTGCCTGCAATTCAATGCGAAACCGTTCGAAAGTATATCCTGAATTTAGTAATTTTCGTAAAAATGAACGAATGAACGAGTAAGAATTATAAGGTCGTCGTTATTAATTATGAGTGCGAACGCTAAAGGTCGTTTTCTAGTCTAATAATTGTTCAATTTTATGTACAAGGCGATATGACCTTATTGAGCTGCATTGAATTGTATATATTATTATTAATTCAGAACTAATACACGTTATGGTTTGCAAAATATTTATTTTATACATTATTATACAGAAAAAGCCCAACTCCAACTGAAATATCTGAGATTTCCTGTTAGATTATAACAACGAACAACAGAAGTTATCAAAAGGTTTTATACACTATGACGGCACAATAGTTGTTCTATTTATTTAAATGTGGGAGAATTCTTTGAATATACTATTCCAAAACGGAGAGCAATTATTTTATTATACCGAAACCGTATATAATATATACAATCATTTAGACACAATTTTGAACAATCGCTTTCTGGACATATCAAAGGTTGTCAAAGGAAAAAGTTGTAGTTCAAATAAAAAATTATAAGTATGTTGGTTATATAAAGGTACATTCCTCTGCAGAAGAATACCTGGACAATCGAATATTATCTATAATTTTTTGTTCAAACTTTTCACACAAGCTCGTATCCTTCATTGTTATTGAATGGAAGGAAAATTACTTGCATGTTCTTGCTGCATTTTTTTTGAGCAAATAAAATGGCCTTCACGCACGTTTTTGGTTAGTTGATTATTAATTCTTGTTTTCTACATTTGTTGTTGTTAGAGCTATACTTAGAATATTATTTGTTGAAGATTATAATTTTCGAAGTATTATTACATATTTATTATGCCAGAATTATCTTCATGTCATTTCTAATCTCTGAACTACTAATCTTGAAAGAAATTCATACAAAACACATTACAGCATAGACTGGCTTACTAAAAATGTTGACTTTGAGACAGTCGATGTGAAAAGCTAAAAATAAACAAAGAAACGCATTAATTTAACTATTAACCAACGTGGAAGCATTGAACAGATTCATGGAATTACTTCAAGATATGTCAAGCCTTCGAGAACATTCACCCTGTCAAGTTATTATCAATCGATGTATTATATCTTGGAACTGGACGATGATTATTTAAAGTGGAGCATCTGTTAATTTCTAAAATGAAAAAAAAGAATAAGTAGAAAGAAACAGGAATAAAACTGGAAAGAAAACAAAAATAACTTGCGGAGAAACTTGAAACAAAGTGCAAAGAAACTGAAACGAAACAGTAAAGAAATTGGAACCGGAAAGAATTTATGGAGGAAATGGAAAGAACGGCTCAATAGCCGTTGCCCTTAGGGTGGCTACCCAACAATGTCAGATATCGATTTAATTCTCCCTCTCTTGACATTTTCCCCTGAAATTTGTATTCCAATCGATTTACCATTTGCACCCATTACAAGACAAAACAAGAAGCAAAGTGAAGAGAAACTAGAAAAAATTGAGGAGAAACTGAAAAGGAATCAGAAAGAAACGAGGATGAAAGCGGAAAGAAATTGGGAAGAAACCCAGGTAGCACAGTCCGTTGGCTAAGTGTCGGCGATAGCTCGGGCCAACGTAACATAGTTGGCGCAAAGTCACAGTCTACAAACGATAAATATCCAACATTAGTTAAACATCGGCAAAATACGTTGGTTCAACTTATCATTGCAACGTTCCATGTTCGTTGGCTTTTGATCGTTTTGTTGGCTGAATGTCGCATAAAAGTTTTCAGACGACAATCGAAGCGAGGGCGGAGTCAAAGCTGATCCCGTGGCTTAATGGTTAGAGTTCTTACGTAACATTCACGAGGTGCCGCGTTCAAATCTTACCATGTGACGTTTTTTTTTTCCTTTTTAAAAGGCACTATTTGTTTTATATTCATTTTTATCTCAAAAATCATGAACTTACAAAATATTATTATTGGTCATATTACCCATACATTGTGAGCTATATTTCAAATGTAATGCGCATGCGCATCGATCCGCAATCGACATTTTGATCGAAATACAGTGAGTGTAGGTGCACCGCCATATGCAAGCTTGTGTTGTTGATTCGATTTTATTCGTTTTATTGTGGTTTTATTAGCCCAGCTGTTAGTCATGAGAGAGAGTTAAGAGTTACCGTCTACATTGTACAATATTTAAAATAGCCCCTATTGTGAAAGATGTTATAAGAACAATGGACGGGTAAGTACTTTACATAGGCATAGGTAATATAATATGTACTGATAATGTATTTTTCATATATGCCGTGATTGAAAGTTGTGAGCTACCACAACCTGGTGACTAAGAAAGCATTGGATATACCAGTAACCTGAAAGATATGTCAGATTCCGATAACGGAACACTTATTTGTATCTTGTATACTAATGCCAGCCATCCTTACTGCTGATTGTAAGTATGTTGATAATTGCCATGGTTTCTTTCTTACAAAATATATTTACAGATGCTTCATCTTCTATTTCCGATGTTAGGCCAGAGTTGCGTATGATATCCTAATTACACATAATCATTTGTGACAACTGATCGTAAGCTATAATTGCCTTTTTTAATTTTTCACAAACTTATACTAGAGCTTTAATAATAAATTCTTCTATAGTTACGCATGAAGTTTAAAAGTTTTTTTTACAGTATATACGTAATGTCTGTTTTTTATTTATGCATTGGTATTTACAGGTATACTCGTGTTAGCTGAGTTGAATAAGTTGAACCGTGCTGGTTGTATTGAAGACTAAAGGTAATATTGAGAGACTTAAAAGCTATAAAATTCCAGATAAAAATTATCGAAGCAAGCCTTTGATAAAACAAACATCTTCCAAGTGATTATAGGTAAGATTTAATTTTTGTATGTTATTTTCTATTTAATTAAAATTTTATATTAAACATAATATTTAGATGCTGTCTCAAAATTTGTCTGCGATATTTAAATGAAAAGGGCTAGTTATGAGGCCAAAGTTAAAGAATAACCGTAGTCAAAATTCTTAAATCAAAAATCTGAAAATTTCCAAAAAGTGGTACGTAATCACACTGTAAATAGCCATATATATACATAGCAAACCCCCACAACTTCATTTCAAGATCTGTAATGGAATGAAATATACAAAGTGTCCAAAGTAAAATGTTCACAAGCTATGAAGTTGATTACTTAACAAGTTAGTAATACTTTTTACTCTGAATGATAGAAAAACAGAAAAAAAGCGTTCACATTGTCTTTTTTAATGGAATACTGTATATTTTTAAAGAAACCAATAGAAGAACAAAATATTTATTACTTACTACTGTGAAATTAAAAATAAGCAAGTAAAAAGTGATAATTGTGCAAATGTGCAAGTGGGCAATGATCAAATATTGTAGAATAAATAGTCACATACAGGTTTTCCTAGTTATGTACTTGCCAAATGAATCATTCTTTGTGATTATTGATTCATCCTTAATAATTATTGCTGTGCGAGTGCCATTTACTTACTCTTCTCGTAAAATGTAATATGCTGCAAGTATATCTGATTTGTAGAAAAATTAGATATACTTCGCCATTGTTAATTTAACCAACTTCATAGCTTTAATAATAAGTTTGCAATGGTAAACACGTTACCATAACTTTGGACATGGTGTATACTTCTAATACTTTACGTAAACTAAAGATAGATACATACATATGTTAATATTTTTTTATTTGTTCACAGTTCGAGATGAAGGTAAAGCTGAGCGTAATTTGGAAAAGGCTATTGTTGATCGTACATCTTTGACTACTGCTGCTGATAAAAATTAGGAATCAGCTGAGCTGTGAACATCTCCGCGATTAGGTCAGTGTTTTATAATGTTTTAATATTTTTAGTTCAATAAGATATTTCAGTTATTATATACCATAACATGTAAAGAGATAATAAATTTTGTTCTGTAATAAGATATATCACATCTTATTTTTTTATTTATCTTGAATTTTAGTTTCACTAATAAATAAAATATCGTAATTACTTTCTTTATTTATTGTATGTGCAGATCATGTATGGTGTTATATGGATATATGATTCGATGTTAACTATTGTTAACAACATAAACATAAAAAAACATAAAATTTGTAGTAAGTTTTCCTTATATATTGTCACATGAAATAAAACATCTACGATATATGTCCTGATTACAAGCAGATCATATCGAGATATACTATGTTACACAATTATGAGCATGTTTGTCTTGAACGCTGAGTATTTCATCATAAGCGTTGATTTTATAACAGTTTTCAAATTATGACTTGTATATGTTCTTAACTATTATCAACATCTTGCATACATAGATATGTAAAATTCAAACAGAAGTTTTCTATTAAATTATCTATGATCTAATTATTGTAATTTGGTAGTTTATATCTTAAATCACGTTTATTTCATATGAAAATATATTATATACAGATAATTAACTCGAATTTTGAGTTGGTATAATATCGCTGTAATTTATTCAGCAAACTAATTAACATCGGATCAGTGTACCTATGTACCATCATATATGTTTTGCATCTTGTATGTTTTATCGTATAGATATCACATACAAGATTAATACCCAATATCACTTCCCGTAGTTACTCCTATGTATCCTTTCGATAAGACGCCAACGTCAGGTGCCGACGTTTCACCAACAGAATGGGTAGGTATTGAAAGTTTATCCTACACCAATGTCGCCTAAAGATATAAAACCAACGTTGTAAAATGTTCACACTTTCACATACTGCCAACATTGTTGCCCAACGCGTGCCCAATGTAACTCGGACAATCAGCCAACGTTACACCAACGTTGTGTGCTACCTGGGAACTGGAACTAAATTGCAAAGAAATTGGAACGAAACTTAAACCAAACCGAAAAGAAACTGCCAAGAAACTAGAACAAAACTGGCACCAATCGGAGAGTAACTGAAAAAACAAACAAACATAAATTGAAAGAAAAAGCAAACAAACTGGAACAAAACTGTAATAATGTCGAAGAGAAACCGGAAGCAGCTTATGGAGAAACTGGAAAAAAAACCTGGAAACTAATTAAAAAGAATCTGAATAAATTAAACAAAAGGACAAACGAGAGAAACAAACTGGAAGAAAACTATAATGAAACCGAAAAAGAAGCAGAAAGAAGCTGGAAGGGGAGTGGAAAGAAACTGAAAAGAAAGTAGAAAGAAACTGGAGAGAACCTGGAAAAAAATTGAAACGTAACCGAAAAGAAACTGGAAACAAACCGGAATCAAACTGAAAGGAACGACAAATAAGCTGGAACTGAGGTGTAATAAAAATGGAGAGAACCCGAAAAGAACTGCAAGGAAACAGGAAACAAACTGGAACAAATCTCGAAAAACTGAAAAAAAAGGAAGGAAGAAGGAAACTAGAAGGAAATTAGAGGTAAACTGTAACGAAACTGTAAAAGAACTAACACGAAACAAACCGGAAAGAAACTCTAATGGCACTAGAATGAAATCGGAAAAAAAACCAGCGAGAAAATGGAAGGACTCTTTAAAGAGACGGAAATAAAGAGAAGCAAAACAGAAACTGAAACGGAAATGAAAACCAAGTGGATAGAAACAGGTTAGAAACTGGATAAAAAATTGAGACAGTTCGAAAAGAAATTGGAAGAAAACTAGAGAGAAACTGAAAAGGGAATTTCCAACTAATTAAAAAGAACTGGAAAGAATTTCGAAAAAACTGAATTACATAAAGAAGACACTTGAAACTAGAAAGAAATTAGAGAAAAACGGTAACCAAACTGCAAAATAACTGGCAGAAAACAAACCGGAAAGAAATTGTAATGACACTAGAATGAAACTAGAAACAAAAAACTAGCAAAGAAATGAAAGGGATCTGTAAAGAAACGGGAGAAGAAATGGAGAGTAGTAGGGGAGAAACTGGAAATAGACTGAAACAGAAATGAAAAAGAAATTGAAAGAAAACGATCACAAACTGGAAAAAGGCAACGGAAAAAATTACTCGAGAAAAATTAAAAAGAGAATTTCTAGTTAACTAAAAGGAAACTAGAAATTAAGAGAAATTCGGCAGTAATTGGTAATCTTTATTTTCGATAATAAAGATTTTATTATTAAAGGACCGAAAAACGCGTACAAATTTTATTGTTTATCTAGTTATTTTCAAAAAAAAAAAACAGTCAAAAAACAACATCAATAAACACTATATATCAACTAGAGAGGAATTAGATATTTTAACAAAGAAAATTCGCATTTGATTCTAAAGAGATTGTGCATATGTACAAGATATACGACGAACAAACTACAATTTTTGAGAATAGAAAGATTGATACAAGTTTTTAGAATTTAGAATAATGGACTTAACCATTCTCTCCTTCCATAGTTTAAAAGCGTTCAACTAGCTGTCTTTAGGGAGACTATCGAAAAAACACTTAACGGCGATGTCAATCTTTTCTTCTGACTGGAACCTTTTCCTTCTCAAATGTTTTTTGAGCTCAAAACATAGCTAGAAGTCACACATCGCCAAATCCGGTGAGTAAGGAGGATTGTCCCTGCTGTATGGGACAACGCATTATCATGATGTAACATGATTCCCTTTTTTGGCACTTTACTGAACACAGTAGGCAAACAATTTTCAACATATCATTTAACGGTAACTGTCTTCTGATCTTCCAATTTAATTGTGGCCACCAAATCCGTTCTTCTAAAAAGTTCTATGTACATAACTTTTTTCATTGGTCGTTGTTTTTTCACCATCGTAGGGGTTGCCTCATCTTCATGTATCCAGATTCGGCTTTCTTGGCGAGTGGGAACATCAAAAACCGGTATGTATGTTTCATCGCCAATTACAATTTTAGAAATAATTTGATGGCCTCCAGCATTCGACATATTTAAAGTTTGTTGAGAAATTCTAACACGTTCTGCTTTTTGTAAATCTGTCAGATGATCGGGTACAAACCGAGTTCCAATCTTTTTCAAATGTAAATGTTTATGCAATATTGATCTCACTTACGAGGATTCAATCTTCAGATTGGAGTCTCATGGTAATGCGATTGTCCTCTTCCACCATCTTTTTCACCGCAAGATAAATAAATAACAATTTGTTTTGCATGGGTAACTAGGGTATACCTTAAGGTAAGCAAAATATAATAATAATAAATCTTCTTATGAAGCTTCATAATTTTTTATGTGTAGAAAACGAGTATTATTAAAGTTAGTGCAGTTGTTTTTTTGTTGGAAGTTTATCGCGGAAATTCTGTTGATATATTGCAGATAATTACCGCAGAAAATTAAATTATCATTATTATTAGCATGAAATGTTTGACAAATAGTGTTAAATGTTGTCGTTTGAAAAATAAAATTGAATAGTAACTCCCCACTGTTTCTTTCATAGTCAGACCGTGAATTTTTCGCGCTGACCCCATACATAATCTAACCATTCTTCTGTTACATTCACACGTTGCAATTGAATGGTTTTATAACTAAAACTCAAAATTTATTATCCACCTTGATTTACGTAAGAGTACTTCATAAATTATCACCATTGTCGCTGTTCGAATAAGGATTTTATTCTTTATTCGTAATTTGTCCTTTTCGCTTTCTGTTTCTTTTTCTCCCGAGTAGGTATTGTGCTAACTTTATGTATTACTAATTGATAATTAGAGACCGAATACTATTAGAGTAGTAATCAAGGATGACGAAGAATTGCTGAAAGTGATCGTTAAGCTTTCACTTTTCGTGATATGTGCCGGAGCATTTAATTATTGGTTCGTCTTTTATTATTGTTTCTCTTATATAGCATTTAATTGATAGCAATCATATCGCTGTTACATCCTAGTATATTATACCTTGTATTTAATATGATGGTTTATATCGTGTAATTGCGGATAAGTAGCTGTTTGAGAATATTGTGATATTTTTTTTGTAAATTAATATTTCTGAGAACTGGATGTCGTTTACGCTTATAGTAAGTGATAAAATTAATTGTCAAATCTGAATTAATAACAGTTTTGAGGAACAGTGTATTTGTATGCAGCTACAAACGCCACACTTATTTCTATTACTATGAAATTAATGAAAGGATGAATTATGACCGTATAGTCGCCAGTGTAGAGCCAATAATCGCCATGTCTCTTTGACACCGGAAGTGCACAGACTCTCCGGAATATATAGGTCAACAAAACACTGCAGACATTTGTTACGCAGTTCGTGCTGTGTTATGGTACTAGATAGACGGTGCCACAGAAATTGTTACTGCGGCATTTAGGTCGTTCTATTAAGATTTATATTCAAATAACTGGGATAATCTTAAATTATTTATATATCGTATAAAATTGTAAATTAATTATTAAGGAAAATTAGTCAAATATGTGTCATAATCTTATAGATAAAACAATAACAAAAGAAGGTTCTATTTTAGTCATTAATTGTACCATAAAACTTGTATACGGATCAAGCATAATATACAAAGACTTAGTCATGTTGCCGTCGCCTAGTAAGTACTTCCGTTAAAGGTCTACACTTACTTTTCTTTATGCAAATAAATCCGCAATACAGAACGAAAACACAAACGCGCCCGCGGTGGAAAGATTGATGTTTAAACTTTAATCATGTCAGAATCTAAACTCCTGTAATTGAATTAGATCACGGATAATAACGAATGTGATTCAATTAAACTGGATATGTCGCGGACTACTGATTACTTTATCTAAGTTATATTTTTTCTTCTTCGTACGTAATTGTAATTAATATACGCAGTTCTTGTTAAATGATGACGTGGGATAAAATGCACGCGTAATAAACAAGAAATATTTGTATTATTGTACATATTATTACATGCGTGTATATAATTATGTATACAAGTAATAGTAATAATCTTTATTCGTTTCCTATTTCCATAATTATAATTAATACAATTCTTAGTGATTTAAACAGAGCAATAATTAATAAATAATAAAATCCTGATTATATCCATTAACCTCAACTATCTTATAAATGAAATCCGATTCATATTTAAAGTAAAACACATTCAAGAGCAAGTTAAATACTCTGTGGAATAAACTATGAAAAAGAGTCCTTTCTTATAAATATAATTGGTAGTATGAGTTTTCTTTCTATACACATTAAAATCTAAGGTCACTGAGAAGATTTTAGTCAGCAGAAGAAACGAACACGTGGAGGAAAATAACACCTTAAAAGACCACCAGATAGGGACATGGCACGGCAGTCCTAAGATCTGGCACGAAACACTGATTTCGAAGCTGGTAGCAGCAAGCACAAGGAAGAATCTTTCCCTTCAAAGTGGTACAGGCCTTGTCGATAGAAACATCGGCAGAAGCTGCAGTCCCGCAGGGGTCTCATCTAGGGCCAGTTCTTTAGAACATATTCCTCAATGAACTACCGACACATCTCAGTACCAAAATTCTAGTTTACGCCGACGATCTCCTGTTATATTCCCATTCACAGCATCCTGAAACGTCACTACAAAAACTTAACCACCACATCCCATCCTTACAAAAATACCTGAAGAAATGGCGCATTCAACTTAACACTGCGAAATCAGAGTTGATGGTGGCCACTAGGTTAGGTTAGGTTAGGAGTGGGGTGGCATGGGAGCCTGTTTCACCTTTACAGGTCTATTGTGATCCTCTTTTCCTTAGAGAACGCTCTCTAGTTTCTCCTTCTTAATCAGACTTATCATTTTTGAGAACGGCTCTTTTATGCAGCCGTTAGCTGTGTGGTTATCTACGCCCATTGCTAGAAACCTTGTCCTCGCTAGGTCGTCACAGTGGCACAAAACATGAAACTGGGATTTCTTCTTCCTCTTGACAGAATCTGCAGAGAGCATTATCTGCCAGGCCGATGTTAAACATGTGCCTATTCAGTCTGTAGTGACCGGTCATCAGACCTACTACCATTTTGACAGTCTTCCTGTCTTTACTCAGTAGGTCTTCAGTAAAGTCAGGTCTCTGTTTCCTTAAGAACTCCTTAGCCTGTCTTTGTCCTGGTGATCTTTTCCACTATTCCTTGGACTTATTTTGTGACCATTCGTAGATGGACTTCTTAATTTGTGGTTTGGTAATTCCGAAGGAAGGGCCCGCTTCTATGAAAGGCCTTGACGAACCTCGTCTGGCCAGCTCATCTGCCGCCTCGTTTCCCTTCACGTCCGTGTGGCTGGAGACCCAGGTCAAAGTTATTTTCCTTACGGTGCCCACCTCACTTAGGGCTCTAACGCAGTCCCAAACCAGCTTTGTGTCAGCACTTGCGGAACTGATCGCTTTAAGTGCTGCCTGACTGTCACCTTATCTCAGGGTGGGCGCTCACCCTATTGCGTTCCACCCTTAAAACTCCTCTGTCACTACCCCATCCCTGATCTCATAGTTTCAGGGTAACGGATGTGGCTTGGAGAAAAGTATAATAGGGGAGGGCACTTGTGCCCGCCGCCGCCGTCGGAATATACGGTGGGTGAGTGAGTTACCCTACGGCACTCGCCCCGAAGAACTCTGCAGCTTCACTACCCCATCCCTGTAGGCCACACGCTGGGGAACGGGCGTGGCGAGAGAATTTTAGTAGGGGAGGATAAAAGTCGGTTCGCCGAGGAGTAGTCCGACCGCTAGTTGTCTGGTTGGGGAAACCTTGGTTTCATCCTAAAACAACTCGGTGATTCTGGGACCCTACGGTTTCACTGTAGCTGCTGCGGTATCTCTATCCCGGTTGGGAGAAAGAGCATCGCGGTTGGCACTTTCGGGGTAGGGCTTCAGCCCGGCCGTCCCCGTAGTTCAGGCTTAATTCACGGGCGGGCTGGTTGTACCTCACGGCCAGATTCCGTTGCCTACGCTGGCCGATAGTCGCCATCCGCAAGGAGGCCTAGGCCCCGTAGGGTTAGATGTGAGGTAGGAGCTCGCTAAAGCGACTCCAACGGAAACCCATCAAACGTTGACAAGGGAACTTGTCTAACATGGGTAGCACGGGGGAGAGGGGCCCACCGGTTCGCCGGTCCTCTCCGAGTGGTGTTGGTCTCGTGCGGGCAGATGGTTTTCGCCCTCACGACTTCGGTCCTGGGAAGTGTGTGCATCCCCTGTGTTTCGCCGTATACCTTTAGGTCGGTCGGCAGCTGAGTCCCTTCGGGGTCCAGCAACTCTGTTTCGTGTCACCTTATCTAGTTCGGTCCATCTATCTACTTCTCTGACACAATGGTGAATCGCTGCAACCTCAGCCTGGAAAATCGTCGAGTCCTTGCTGAAGCTCAATGAAAGGGCCTTGCAAGGCTTCGTTCTGTAAATGCCAGCTCTTACGCCGTGGTCAGTTTTAGAGCCGTCGGTGTATCAGCTTGAATCAGCTCTTACTGGTGGGCCACATTCCCAGTACTTCTTATCTGGTATTATAACCTGATATTTTCTATCTAGGTTAAATTTCTGAACTGTGGTGTCGCTTGGCGTCCCCGGTAGGGGCGCCGCCTTGAGTTCATCCAGTACTTTTTGATATTCGGCGCCGTGCGATTTACTTATCGGTGCTTGACTGTGCATGAGTCTGTAAGCTGCAGATGTAGCGCTTCCTTGTATAAAGATTTGTAGCGGTGGCTGGTTTAGAATTACTTCCATTACGGCTGTGGGGGTCGATCACATTGCCCCTGTGGCGCACAGACAAGCCAGTCTTTGTACGCCTCCCAGCGTTTTGGCCGCCCCCGCCTGTCGCACCTTTGGCCACCATGCTATAGCCCCGTATGCTATCATGGGTCTAATTATCCTGGTGTATAGCCACAGAGTCATTTTGGTGCTAAGGCCCCAGTTTTTACCACATAACTCCCTGCACTTGCTCAAGACAATAGTAGCTTTGTTGGTTGTTTTTTGGATGTGCGTATTCTACGTGAGCCTTTGATCAAACCATACCCCGAGGTATTTCGTCTCTTTGGCCTGTGGTATTCTTTCCCCACCTATTACTAGTGGTTGCAGACCCTCTAGCGATCTTTTTCTTGTGAACGTGACAACTTGTGTTTTCTGAGCACTGACTACTAGTCTCTCTTGTTTACACCAGCTGTTTACCATGTTTAGAGCTCTTTGCATCTGCTCCATCAGGAACTTTTGGAAATCGCCCTCTAACGACTATTGTTGTTGTGGCTACTAAGAGATTACATATCACCGACACCAAAACCATCGTCAGGGCACAAGGAGAATATCTCGGCACGGTTGTTGATACGAGGTGGGCTAAAAACGCGGTAAAGAAGGCATCTGTGGCCATAGGAAAATTGTTTTCAATTCTCGTCAGCCGACAAGAGAAATCATTATTTACACGTCTATCACGACGCCATCCTACTCCTCTACAACTGCCCTACCTGGATGAGCATGGCCAAGTACCATTGAGCAAAATTGCAACGAGTACAAAACAAGTGCCTATGAATAATTAAGCGTGCCAGAAGGGGAACTCGATGGAAATTTACTATCAGTCTTTCATTTTCCACTCAATTTATGAAACTATTAAGTTCCATTCATGTTTTGATTAGTTCTAAGTATTTCAGTATAGGCGCAGTTGGTACGAAATTCTCTTTTAACCCTTAACTGGTATGCCTGCGTGAAAAGTTACGCTGAAAAAATTTAAACAGGGTGCGTTTTATGTTTCAGGGCAATGTTTTTTTTAATAGCTTTTAAATGAACTACACTTTTATGATTTATATTTTATTTGTTGATTATATAGTCTTTAACATTAAGCATGGGATATGATGTGGATCAAGTGGCTACCTCTGGCTATGACGCGAAGGTGAAATTTTGCAAACTTCTGATGATATTTCAACAACTTTGTTTTGAATGTTGTTCTTTAGCATCAAGGCTGTCGTGGGTTTGTTGGTGTACACTGTTTTCTTCAAGTACCCCCATAGGAATAAATCACTCCCAAATCGGAGAATCGCAGGAGCTATTCTGTTTATTAAAAAAGCCAGCCAAGTCGAAGTAGTACTTCATCGCTTATAATGATTTTTTGAGAAAGATGGTGGTCGAGTTATAAATCGTGAGTATTCTAATCTTGCTACTGTTGGGAACATGTTCCCAATTTTTGTACACTGACGTTAATGACGTTAATTAATATTCAGCCTCACTGCATCAGTCTCGTATGGGATACGCTGGCTTAGTTGTCAGCTAATCTTTACCTTATCTCCCAACGTGTGCGAAGTTTCAAAACTATTCAATACACGATAAATGGTCGACTTTGTCGGCGCATGATTAACACCAAGAAAGACACGTAACTCTCGCAGCCCATTTACGATTATTTAAATCAAATATTTTAATAATTTGAAGTTCAACGGCTGCTATCACTGTTTAGGTTGCATATACCTTATTATAGTATAAAGCCTAGTCCGCCCTTGTATGTATATAGATCTTTTAATTCCTGATTTATTCCCACTTAGAGGTCAATAAAACAATAAATAATTGAATACCAATTTATTCCATAACATATAATAATATGTTTTCGTTAAATAACTTCTTCAGTGGAAGAAATTGACATTTAATATGTGTCAAATGACTAATAATATAAATATAAATTGCTATGCCTCTCAACAAAATTATCTAAAAAACAAACAATTCATTGATATATCGAATTTTAATTATATTCACAAGTAATAATGAAGGAATAGTGATTTAATACAACATTAGAAATTGAAATGATTTGAATTATTCGTATATCAATCTATTTTTTGTCAAGCTCTAACAATTCTGTTCAAGGACTAGGGAAAAACATGGCAAAAAAAACCTAGTCAAGAGCTTAAAATTAATAAAATTCAGGTGTGAATTAAAATGTTATATATAACGTTTAAATTATCAATATCCGTTGTAAAATTTACCGCGTTTTCATCTTTTTTAATGTATATCATTTCGTAAATTAATCTTTTTTTTATAATTATTTTCCTTTTTTAAAATTTAAGTGTTTTGAAAATCATAATTTTGATGGCTAAACAAAATCGACCTGAAACATAAAATGCACACTGACACCTGCTTCTTCTCTATTCAGGTTATAATTGTGGTATTATTTCTCGAACGTCAGCAATTCGTAAAGTAACATTTCATAGTTCTATTGAGAAAAAACGTTATCGTGTTCTGTGCATCAAATGTTTTTGGATAACATCAGGTCATAGAAAAGTTAAGTTAAAAAAGCTCCATTGTAGAAAACAATAAAATTTAAATCATATCGTAGGCTTCCACGGTCTGGGTCTCTAAAAACGAAATAAATTATAACAATAACTTAATAATCATAAATAATAATAAATATTGCCTAAGATCACTGTTGGATATCGACATTGTCAAAATTTTAGTAACAGTAAAAACAGAATGCTATTTAAAAATATACATATATCAATATTATACAGGCTCGAAGGACACAGACTATAGTCACAAGAACTATAAAAACACCCATGAGTAAGCGTTTTAGGTTGTATGGAAGAGCATTGTGATCTTTAATTGCTGCATAATATGGTCCCTTTTCATAGAATTTTGCCTTATGGGCAGACATAGATAAATGGTTGCCTCTTCTCGTTGAGATACTAGATTTAGATACTATGGCATTCGTATTGAAAGAATGTGCATTTTTGATATAATATTTCAATACTTCCTAAATATAGTTAGACGGAAGCGTCAGTATATTAAGTTCTTTAAAGTAGTAGTAGTATTTGATTTTACTACATGACGTAGTAAAATAAGACTAGCAAGAAGGTAACTCGACGTGTACTTTTATTAACCCGAAAGCCCTCATAATAAATATTAGAAATTATTTTTGCAATGTTCATAACTAGAAATCATATTACTTTAGCCCATTCTTGTGTTCTCAACTCGTTTCTTAATATTTAAGAATTAATAATTTTGTATATTTGATTTTATTATAAAAACACAAAACACCTTTCACATAAAACAATGTTTACTAGACTAAATCGAAAAAATTATCATGATAAGTAGTTCTTCCTTATAACTGAAAATAGATTAAGCATCAGTGCTCCTCCAAATGCAAAACCTAATTTCATCGCACTTTTCTATGCATCCTATATTGTACAACAGTTGCTATAATGGATTCATTCCAACCCCCATTCCTTCTAGTGGACAAGATTGAAAGTAGTATACTGCCGGTACATCAGATACCGATCTAGTTTGGACAATTCATGGATTATCAGTCCCGGTAGATGTTTAGATCTGCTGAGCAGGCTAATGGTAATTCCATGTACGGCTTACCATGACGTAACATATTGATTACACTCGCTTACGGTGGCAATTCCAACAATATAGCATGAGCGCCTATTACAGGTATTTTTTGGTTTTTTATATTATGGCATTTCTCAGCGTTTTAATTTTAATTTTACATAAAAGTAGAAGGCAACAAAAGAAAATGTATTCGCTCTCTTATATTTAATAATAACCAAAAGACAAGGATCACAAAGCTTCCTATTTTTAATGTAAAAGTACTCCAAAGTTTTTCTTCAGTATTTACACGCCACGATCACAATACATGCTAAATAATAAAAATTTAGTTAATTTAGTGACTTTCATCAAATAGGTGCAGTGCTCCTCAAGTAACCAACAAGTACACTCACTTGCATCATAATAAAAAATCATTTAGCATCTATTTAACAATGTTCTTCCTATTGATGTTGATTATGTTTTTATTCCTTGTTTGTAAAACTAGTTCCTGGATATTTCTCAGTGTTTGTTAAATGTTTTTTATTGTTTACGATTACAGGAACTATAAATCCTCCAAGTTGCATGTTTTCATATTTAACAGTCAAGATCAAAGAAAATATGGAAGTATTTGGAACACTGTTTTGTTTCATAACCAGTGATTTTGTTCGATGTAAACATGTTGCCTATTGCTATAGTTTTTCGTCATGAATGAAAGTACTACACAATATCGTGTTATTATCAAACATAACTGTTGTACTTCTTGCAAATAATAAGCTTGTTGCAGCAATAGAATGATAACATGTTTATGGAAGTTAGGAACTGATATAAAAAAAAATTGGTAACAAAATACAACGAAAGAAAAAGGAACAAATAAATAAATACACAACATTTTTTTTGGCACAAAATGATTCCACAAAGTGCTGAAAACCCAATAAGATTTGAAACGACGGAAACAACCGCTTTAAGACAGATTATATAAAATTATATGATATATTCAGGCCTTACAAGTTTCTAACAGTATCCCATTCTCGATGATGTTTTCCTTGCGTATCGGTAACATTTTTACGACAATAAGGACATTAATTTCTAAATTAGCACACCTGCATTCGGAATTATTGTAATTCTATGCACATTCACTGATCACTCATGTGTGTTCACATAACATTTCGTGTTACTCATAGTCGGACATAATTACTTCATGCTGGTTCGTAAAATGTAATTATCGCGGCGATATTTTCTTTTAAATTTTAATAGCTGAGCAATAGCGGTATAAGTATCTTATGTTAGCGGTTTGTTTGCCCGGATTTACATAACAATGCAAATAGATATTAGAACAGCATTTGTATGAAATCGGAATACGCAACTAATGATAATTTTTTACTTGAGATTTTCAATTATATCTGAATGAAAAATTCAATCCATAATTTAAATATTTTTCCATAATTTTTTAAAATTAAGAAACCGTAACGTACTACGGGATTAAAGCAATCTCTATAGCTAGGTAGATTTAATCACAGTAATCGATACACAACGATTGTTTTAAAACGATCGTAAACAAACATTAAAACGATCATAAAATCGATTTTAACTTAGACCGTTCATTCAATTCTCCGGTAACGGTATTTCGCAAGTATTTTAATAGCGAAAATAAACAGAAATCGCCGCAAAACCTATCATCACATAACTACAGTCGTGTAATGCATACAACATAAATAAATCGTAGAAAAATACCTTCGCATACATTCATTATCCTATCGGCCTACTGAGGCTGAGGCTAATCGACTTTAGCGAGGAACGAGGATCAGCTGCTTTGTAAACAAAGGGCCTGTATGATCGTCAGACGATTACAGTTGGTAGTAAAGTGCGTACTACTACGTTCTGCCGATAATATACATTGCTCTCAGTGTATTGCTGCAAGTATTCCTGCAGTGGGAACTCATATAATAGTAGCGTTAAATATAAATAGAGTGAAGGTCGCTGGTTGACATTGAGTGTCTTACCCTACTGCCGCACAGGCTCTATTTCCGGACGTTATATAGGCTGTACTGTAACATTACAATACCATTAAAAAAGGCATATGATATATTATGTAGCATTAAAGCAAATCCTATGCTACCACTTAATATAATGTACCGGTTGATAAGATTGATGAATTTCTAATTTTTATAAATTTAAATGCATTATTGGTTTTATTAATTTATATCAGTCAAAATAGCCACTTTTACGTGTTGTCATTGCAACATCGTTGTTGGCCAAAGCAAGTAGCAATAGTTTCTGTCAAATATAGCAGCGTTTGTATGATCTGAAACTTGCATAGCTATGTCACGATTAGAAAAAAGGCTTGCAAAATGTGCAAAAACTGGCTGACCTTGGTAAAAGCGCAGTCTGGTGAATAGAAACTGGACTTGGAATGAATCACCAGCCAGTTTCTGCTCTAATTCACTTAAATAGACAAAAACCTCGTTTAGGCGGAAATTAACCAACAGAGTTAGAAATCAAGGAACAACACAGGTGTGTCCAGAAACCATACGGAAATCACTCAAGAGACAAGGTTACGTATCCAGAAAACCAAAAAAAAATCATTCAATGACGTTAGCACATATTCAACAAAGAATTAACCTTTCTTTCTCCCAACAGTTTTGAGACGATGGTTTGGAAAAAGTTTTTATTTCTGTTGGAAATTGTTTTCAAACAGGAGGAACTAGATTACAGATTTTGCCGAGAAAACGACCTTCCTTTTTGTATTGCTCAAGACAAGGTTGACAATATTGCAACATTTTAAATGGTTACCTCCTCGAAACAGTTAACATTTTATATTCGGCTGGATGGCGATTTCAACAGATAGAATTAATTCCTTGACCACCAGCTTCACCAGACCTTAGTTCAATTGAAAAGATATGAGGATTACTAAAAATTGAGGTTGGCGCCTAGAAATTAGCAAATGAGGGCCATCTTTTAATTCTTCTGTGTTCAGAACCATTGCTACACATTTGCTTCACTGTGTCAGTACTTCCTTTGATAGAATTGTAAGTTAAAATTCAGGTTTTCCCTTGTAGGATCAACTGAATCGTTATCATGCAACATTGAGACAAAGAGGACGAGTACACCTTTACTCATTTTTAGACTATATGATATCAGCGTCATGTCTTTACGAAAAATAAATATTTAAGATGAACTTGGCCTAATTGCAAATTACTGCATCATGCATCGTATCGACAAATGTTATTTTATCTTCTAAAAGTCTCTCCGTCAAAGTGAAGCTTTTATACCACTCAACGGTCATAACATTTCTATTGCTTCCATTGAAAGGACCCTTCTTCTTGGTTACAACAATATAATTCTAGATTACTGACGCAGAAGGTTTTAGAATTACGTAACGCATACTGTCCAGGCTTATAAAAGATCTACTTTATGAACCTACATTGCTCCTATGGGCCGGTTGTACATTGTGAGTTTAAGCCCGAGCTCAGCTTAAACCGAAAAAAAAAACTAAGTTCAAGTTTTACTTGAGTTGTACAATGCGAGTTTAGTCCTGCGCGGAAGTTTAACTTGAACCGCCAAATTTGACGGCTGAAGCTTGAGTTCAAGTACTTGTAACCTCACTTTTGTGTTGTGATACGATACGATCGATGATAATTTATTATTATATAGTAGTGTTTTACATTTTGAAAAAGAATATTGTTGTTCAAAATATGGAAAGATTTATGGATTCATATGATGAAGAGATGTTAGACCTGATAGATCTTATAAATCGAGCAGAGTATTTCGTCCTCGTGAAAACCAATTTAAAAAATGGAATGATTTGCATTTTATACGAAGATTTCGATTTTCTAAAAATGGAGTTCGTTTTATTCTCTCTTCTTCCATTAACTTCATTTCATGTGCTGTTTTTCTCTTTATAAGCTCAAGTTCTAGTTCATGCTTTTATCTCATAAACTGTAACTTGAGATCATGTTTTTTTTCTAAAAATTTATTTGTAGAATTTTCTAATTGGCTTTTGGCTTCAGCCCACTGAAAAACCCGAATTATGATGCCATGTTGTTCAGCATTTTGTGTATTTTCTACTATAAAGTACATGATCACATTACAAAACAAGATAATAATGTTATGTTATGCATGTATGTATATGAGCGTTTTATCAAATACATTGAACAGCTTCGAGCTCAATATCTACGCTCCAAACCAAAACACAAACAAAAGTGACAGTGAGGAGGGTTCAAGCAAAAGCAGACATGTTCATTTTACCCCTAAATTAACTTTTTGTCAGTTTTATAATACTTGAAATGGTTTCTATAACTTGCATTTTTCAGAATCTCTCAAAACCATACAGATCTCACAGTATTTTGCATCTAAAAATATCGAGTTCAGACATATCCCAAGTAAAACTAAATTCGGACAAACGAGACGAACTAGAATTAAGAATTCATAAACTTAGAGTAAACAGTTTCTACACTCTAATACATCCACTACCCACACAACACCTATTCAGGATGCATTTTATTTAAGGCAAATTAGCTTTTACAGATTTTGTTGTGTTGACGTACAATCAAAAAATCCTGTTTTCTATACCTGGTCCGAAAACCAGGCGAGCCGTGGCTCAACAGAAATAGGATCCACATTACTAGCCCATCTTAGATCTCTGGATGGATCTCTCTGATTCGGAACTAATAAGACTGTTTTGTAATGGCTGTGGGGGCCAAAATAAAAACTCCCACATTATCCATATGTTGGCCTATTGGCTGAGACATGAAGCCCCAGAAAATGTTAAGGAAGTTATAATTCATTTTCCAGTAAGAATACCTGCCGGCCGATCGTGTTTTTGGGCGTGTCGAAAAAATTCTGAAGAAGTACAGTGCAATTCTTAATCCTGAGAAATATAATGGTTTTTATAGTCAAGTTGGAAGAGTTCGAGAATTAGGCAAAAATTGGAACCTGTATAATATTAAAAAACTTTATGAAACCTACAACAAACTGACCAGTATTAAAGATTTAAAGAAAACTTATATTAAAAAAAAATATATCGAGGAACAAAAGAAAAATGTTGTAACCCTATTGGAAAAGCAATTTAATAAAGATGATGTTCAATGGCAGAACCTTCCTGATTAGAAGTTTTCTAAAAATATTTTGGAGGAAAATGTCACGCAGTTGGATGCACCAGAAGAAGAAGCTGAAATATGTGATTGTATTGAAGAAGAAAAAGAAATGCACATTTATCATTATGTTCTATTTTGTTTAGAGTTTTTAATAAAGGAATAATATTTTTATTTTATGCAACCGAATTTTAACAAACCCAGACATATCCCATATGAGTTCAAACAAAACCAGACTTATCTGTAGCGATCATGCAAAAGCAGACAAATTCATTTTTGTTTGTTAAAAATATCTGAGGAAAATATATAAATTGGTTTTGTTTTTTTTGAAAAATGAGTTAAGAGATCACTTTCAGATCGATGTGTTAAAAAAAATTTTGTTAAATAAAACGTCCTTTGATGTAAACGTTTTTGCAGTTTTTCTCGAAACTTGTTCATATGGACATGTCTGCTTTTGCATGAGCCCTACTCAGTTGATGCCATTGATATTTCAAACGTGCATATGCGAATGTGCAGCGCTTGCTATTAACAGGATAAAAACGTTCGTCTGTGGAACTTGGAGCTAAACTCAATCTAAACAGCATTTGTACAACAGACTAAAAAGTTAAACTCAAGTTTAGTTGAACTTCCGTTTAGTTGAACTCTACTTGATTTGTACAATCGGGCCTATATGACACAACATCTCGCCAGTTGTCATGATTTGTCCAATGCAGTTATTTTACCTACAATTACTTCCAAAAGCATCAAGCACTGATCTAATTGGAAGCAATTTATTTACAAGACTTCTTGTAGGTCTAAAACGTATATCGTTAAGGTGAACATCTCCAAATAAATACAAAAAACGCTTTCAACTTATACAAGATTGAGCCGTCACTTGTTCATGCTTCGGAAAAGTTGGTGCTAGATAAGGGAGTCCAAAGACGGAAATTCTTCTTATTAGTTTCTCTAGAATTTGTCGGTCACACCAAATCCGTCTGCTTGTACCTAATATATTGCAGGTGGTTTTTTTGTTAAAATGGATCTCATGGAAGGATGCATTTTTTTCTAAATCTACTGAATTTTCAGGAGGACGCAGTGGTGTTTCTGTCACAGAAGCAGAAGCAAATAGTATCACAAAAAAATTCCACATGATCTGAATGCGCTTGCAGCCTTTTTACTCAAGCAACTTTTGAAAATGCATTGCCAGTTTTGGAACTTGCAAGTTTTCACATTCTTGGGTATAGTCTAATTTAAGTGGATCAACGACGTCAAGAGGTTAGGATCGGTGACTGCTATGTGGGGAATGCTTAGGAGACGACATTTGAGGAAAATTGGCAGAGAAATCTGATTGCAATGGTTGTTTAATATAAGCAGAGTAGGATCCTCTACATAACTTGCTTCAAGCATTTAAAACTAACCGATCCATTCCGCAAACAAATCTGTACTTATAAATTCTTTCTTTTTCTTGGAAAAATTAATCGGGGTGTGAAGGGAGACTACTTCTCTACAAACTTGATCTTTTCGGGTTTTCGCCTGATCTGTGTAAGATAATAAAATCTTATTTAACAAATAGATTGAATTACGTCTTTTATAACGGTTTTACCTCATTTCAATTTACATCTTCTAGTGGTGTTCCTCAAGGATCTAATCTGGATCCTTTGTTGTTTATTCTATTTATAAGTGACCTATTGACTTCACTATCTTGCTCTGTTCTTGCATATGCCGATGACGTTAAAATATTTTCCAATATCTCCAGCCAGGATGATGTTATCAGCCTTCAGCAGAATATAAATGTAATAGTTGACTGGTCAAAAACTAATAACTTGGTATTAAATGCTGATAAGCATGTACTCGGAAAACAAATTCTCATTATTCTATTTATCAACTTTATGGTCACTCACTCACTAAAGTTACTACTATTAAAGATCTGAGTGTCTTTTTTGACCCAACACTGTCATTCAATCTAAACATTGAAAAAATTTGCTCGTCTGCTTCTTCATGAGATCCTCTAAATATTTTAATGATCCCTCACTTCTCAGATCTCTATACTTTGCATTCGTTTTATCCAAGTTGAAATACGCATCCATTATTTGGTTTCCGTTTTATGCTTCACAACAACGGCCACTAGAACGTGTTCAACGCCGTTTCCTCAAGTTTCTTTCTTTAAAAATGGATGGAGTGTATCCACCCTGGAGCACATCTTGCCGTCGTAATTTACATAGCGCAAAATTTCTGTAGAAGCTGTTAAATAATAGAATTGACTGCGTCTTCCTGGCATCGTGTATATCGTTTAATGTTCCTCGTATAGCTTCACGAAAGGCATCTACGTTTAATTTACCAACACCCAAGACAAATCTTTTAAAGCAACGAAAGGCTAGAATGTGAGTAACAAACAAATTTAACAATACCTCGAGTAACCTATTTGTATCTCGTAGTAGAGAAGATAGTGTGGTACAGTAAGGCGCGGCAAATTTGGAACAATTGAGAGTGCAAATTAGCTGGGGATTGAAACCGAAGGTGATTCATTGGCTATACACTGTAATGGTGAGGCCGACGATAACCTACGGAGCCGTAGTCTGGTGGAGAAGGACAGAAGTGTCCTCGGCAGTGGGACTGCCAACTGCTGTCCAGCGACAGGCGCTGCTGGGAATCACCGGAGCAAGTAGCAGCACAGGAACCGCATCCTTGGAGACCATTGTGGGCCTCCCTCCGCTGGAGCTTTATGTAAAGGCGGAGTTTATGGCTGCGATCCTTAGACTGAAAGCCAATAAAGTGTGGTACCCTAGGCCACACTGACACTACGGGTACGGTACTGGACGGGCCTTTGTTGTAAATGCCAACGGACAGTACGGCACCCGAAATTATTTTCACTGAAAAGGTGAAAATCTCAATACCGAACAGAGACCAGCCACGGGGTGACTTCGTTGCCTCTGATAATTGGTTCACGGACGGATCCAAATCCAGTAAGGGCACAGGAGCCGGTATTTATGGTTTGAGCCCAAGACATAAGATATCCTTAAGCTTGGGAGAGCATGCAACAGTCTTCCAGGCAGAAGTATTCGCTATTGCAGCCTGCGCAGAACTGATTGCAAAGGGAGGCTGCACGAAGAGAAAAATAAACATAATGACTGATAGTCAGGCCGCTATCAAGGCAGATATAAATCCTCTTACCAGGTCAAAACTGGTTAAAGATTGTAAACAGCACCTCAATAAACTGGTACAAGACAACAAGGTGTCTTTGATCTGGGTGCCCGGACATGAGGACATTAGAGGCAATATAATAGCCGATGAACTAGCCAAGGAGGGTTCTAGGAACCACTTCATAGGACCAGAACCCGTATGTGGAATCACAAGGGATTCTACTAGAAGGGCGATTTGGTCTTGGTTAGATAAAGAAAGAGTAAGGAAATGGAGGTCGACTGAGGGTCAACTCCATACTAAAGCGCTAATAGTTAACGGGGACGCTAAGTTCTCTGAAAGCCTGTTTAGACGCAATAAAAAACAAGTTAAGACCATTATTGGGATGATAACTGGACACTGTCCATTAAGGAAGCATCTACATATACAACACGGGTCGAGTGAGCGAACCCTGGTGCAGGAGATGCGAGTGACAGGAGGAAACAAGTTTACATGTAATCTGCACATGTGACGAACTGGAGGTACTCAGGCAGAAATATTTCGGAAAGGATCTATTGGAGCCTTCGAGGGTACTCAAGTTTCCAGTGGGCAAGTTACTGGACTTTATAGAGGACAGTAAACTTCTCAACTGGAAATGAGAGCTTCAATAAGGATGGTACAAAGAGCACCCAGCTCAAGTGCCTGGACTGTAGGTGTCCAACCCTAACTGAATAGATAGATAGATAGATAGCTCGTTAAGACTAGTTGGGGTGAAAATCGCACACCACATTAACATTCCAACTATTTAATAATCTCGAATTAAATCGAGAAATATATAAACGTCAGTATCACACTTCAGCATTCGCTGCATGACTGTGGTTCACCATAGTACACATTAATGTAGTTAAGTCTATGCGATACCACTGATCCCAGACGCATGTATTTTCGCTTTTGGCATCCTTTCCGCCGCTGACATTTGAGTATAAAAATCACTTCATAATTAGAACTTTGGAGTAATGTCAACAGACGCGAAGACAACAAGATTCTAACCAAGTGACTAACACGTTTTCTAGTTTGTTTTCCTAGAATAACTTTTTCTTATTATGTCGAGATGTAGTTATGACCTTGCTGCGCTCTATTGATTGTCTTAGGAAGTCAAGTTATGGCGGGAAAATGTATTAATAGTGATTTAAATTAATTTAAACGAACTGCATCGATTCTCGCATATTTTTAGTTTCGTCGAATAATGCTCAGAAATATTCCGTACATTATAATCTCTAATATTATAATTTACATACAATATATGATTTATCACTGTTATTGTATGTAAATTCGCGACTATTTAGACATTATACCAAGTTGTCGTGACCGTTTATCTAACGACATTCTAGTATTTAATAACAATAACAACAAAATTGTACGCTGGAACTGTTAATATCGTAACACTTTACAGTTGTGTTTCCGTTAACAGCTGACAAATCTGAAATGTGTACAGATACGAATCTATTGCTTTTGGCGTCCAGTTTTAGCGGAGAATTTATAGCTTTGTATTTTATGTTAATGTACGAATGCACGGAAATAAAGTGAAATTAGAACACGGTAGCATCTTGTGTGTTACACGTTATTAAAGCTATGAAGTGTAATAATTTCTGTTTATTTAAGCATTACTGCTGAACATTAAATAACTTGGTGCTACTAAATCTACCGCGATATTATTAATATAATTAAACGTTCAAAGGTAACAATAAGTATAATTTATAAAAACATAAAATTTAAACACAAATAATATTTAATGCTTTTACGTGGTTGACTGTTGTTTGTATGTTAATGGTCCGTTGAAGTAAAGATTGAATTGGAGAGGCAAAATTATATCTTCACGGCGCATAATCGCAAGGAAAAAGCAATAAATGCTCTGCTATAATCGACTATAAAGAGCAGACTTAATTTACTATGATTTCTAGTTGCGGTAAGGTTCATAGTTATAGAACTAAGACTGCTATTTTTTCGTGGTATATGTTTTGTTATGTCAGTAATAAACCAACAGAATTTTGAATTAATATCTCTAAAACTTTTTATGTTATATATACTAAAAAAAAAAATGATCCAGAAGTCACAGTAGAAAATTAGACGTTAAATTGAATTACAATTATCCATTAACTCACATGGAACAAGGATACTTTTTTTTAGTAGTCCCCAACTTCTCCTTCACTCCGAAGCATATGCAGTCCCACCACCCAACGACATTCCCGTTGGGAAGTCTCCAGGTGGCCGGAAAAATAACTAGAAGACATTGCCCCAGAAGAGCACTACTGTGGAGTTCTTTACCTGCATTTGATACACTATTTAGTCTGGTAGTGTGATGCAGAGGGAAGCACTTTCTGTTAAACTAAAACTAATGTAAATTGATAGCAACTTCCATTTTTTCAAATTTTAGCAAAGCTTTAGATGTTAGACGTTTAAAAGCCTGTAATGACAGATGAAATTAAAGAAACGACGACATAGTTATTTATACAGTCTTGTAGGAGCAGTTTTTCAGGATATCGTAATTTCGTATTCCTCTATTCAGGGCATATTTTCAATGTATAAAATACGCTTATGCAGGGTGGATATGCTACACGTAATGTACCTCTTCGACACAGCAATTTTTTTTTAATTTTTGGTTAAAATGCAAGATAATCCAAACCTATTAAGAAGAATTATATGGATGGATGAATGCAATACTGCACACACAAAAAAAACCTGAATGCCTAGAAAGCTTTTCAGACAATTTAAGGCTATTATTTAAAGAGATTGTGGGCATCATAATTTAGTCAACAAAACAATTCATCACTAAACACTTCAACCCACCAAACACCTAAAAAGTTTTTAATAAAAACCGAAGCGTTTCGATAGCAAAGCTATCATTATCAAGGTGTAAGACGTTTTATTATCGCCTTGATATAGACAGCTTTGCTGTCAAAACGTGTCGGTTTTTAGTAAAAAGTTTTTTTGTGTTTTGTGGGTTGAAGTGTTTAGGTTCTGCACCAAGAGATCCAATAAAGAACTTTCCAAAATAATTCATTACAGTTTTCAAACATTCAATTCAAACCTCTTTATTTTCGTTAGAGTAGAGAGTGTAGAATCAAAATAATCCTTAGTTAACTCTAAAATCGAGTTGTGGCAACTCAAGCATACTCATCGTCTGCTCTAGTATAGCTTCGAATGTAATGAAGTTAGGTAAAATTGTAGAATTTCGACAGAAATTACAAAAAATACATGAAAAAGTTAGTTCTGATCTGCTCCTATTTTTTTTTCTCTAAAGTAATTTGATGGTTTACATTAAAAATATCTTCGTCAAGAAAAGTTTTAGCAGATAGCCAATTAAATCACTTAGCAAAAAGATACGAAGAGGGTGAAACTGATTTGGAAGTCAGTGACGAAGAAGTTAAGAAAAATGAAAATGTTGTTTTTTGAAAGACACCGATGAATCAGATGATGTAGATACTAACGAAAATGATGAAGTGGAAGCAGAAAACATCAATCTTGGCAAAAACATGTATAAATGCTATGGCACACCATTTACAGGAAAGGCCAGTAGAATACTCCAACAAAATATTGTAAGAGATATGATCTAAAGAATTCAGAATAAAAATGTTTTGACCAATTATGTCAGAAAAAGTCTGTGTTCTAATCAAAGATTTATATAAACTTCAAAAGGTTATCCAGCTTTGAAAGAAATTTCAGATTCGGAAAAATCAATATGATCGGATAATAAACCGCACAACTTGGAATATAATAAATAACCTAAACAAATAAATCTTCTCTTAAATGTAACAGCCAAATGATAATAAATGATATGGTTTGAAATCTCCGGAGCGATTTTATGCATCATTTAATGAATTCTTCTGACAAAATCCAATCCTAATCACTGATTTATTCCCAAGATGATTTACAAAATAATCATATGCAAATAATTCCTCAAGAGTTGTATTCGTTTATGAATTTACTGAATTCATCAATCATCGATCATCGATTTGTGATAAAATTAAAAATAAATCAACAGCGGGGTGTGACGATTTTTTACTTCGATGTATTCTTAAAGAATTATTTTCTATTTTATTCAACTCATCACTTACGTTTCGTTTATGTGATTTAAAGACGTTTTTCCTCAAATTCTTAAACTTCGCTCTATTAAACCGATACATAAGAAAGGGAACATAAATATCTCATCTTATATTAATAACTATCGGTTTATCTCTCTTACATCCAGTTTTGCTAAGTTATTTGAGTATTCGATGCTTGATAGGTTAAATCGATTTCTGGATAAATTTGAACTTTGATCTAGCCAATAACATGGACTGACTTGTTAGAACTTCATAGTTACATATATAGTTAATGAATATTGAGAAGAAACTTTATCCTATTGGTATTTTCTGTGACTTAACTAAGGCATTTGATTCCGTCAAACATGATTTATTACTTGACAAATTACAATTAATAGGCCTTCACGGTAAAGTGGAGGAATTATTATTAATTATCTCTCGGATCGAGTTCAATTAGTTGAAATAGAAATTTTAAAATAATATGAAGGAGAAATTTCGATCTTTCGTCTTGTGAATAGGATTGGTGTAAATTAGGGTTATTAATCTTAGGACCGGTTTTGTTCTCACTTTTTCTAATTGATATTATTGAATTTTTGAGCGATTATTAATGTCATAATAATCATCTTTCAAAATATTGTGAAAATATTTCTCTCAAAACATTTAAAAATATTGTGAAATAATTTTCTCAATCGTTGTATTCGTTTAGTGAATTTTTTGAGTTAAGATAAGTTAAATATAAATTGGTTTTTAGTTGATAATTATTATATTTTAGCACCAAAAGCTAACTTGGTTTGTCATTTTTTTCTTCGATAGATTTTTGAAATTTTCTATTTTTTCCATTGTTCTTTCGTTTGTTTATGACGAATTTTACACTTTTTGGTCTCTAAATGAAAAACAATATTTTTTTAATGTGGTGGGTGCTTAGTTGCATTGACGACGACAAGCTGTATCGCTTGTCTGGTTATCACTGCCAGTCTCGCGGTTGGAGTTTGTGTGTGTATGTTGTGTTTAATTGGCTTTGTGACAGCATCATATCGCCTTTTATGATGCCGCGCTGTTAATCACAAAACTCCCAACAGCGAATGGCAAGTCGATCCGGGTTTAAACTCTCTGAAAAAATGTCACCGTCCCTCTAGAGAATTGAACCCCGGCGCCTATCGTCCTCTCACAACAATAGTCAGCCGCCAAGAAACTGAAGCCATCGACCCGAATTACCTTATATTATTATTATTATTAATTAAAAAATACGAAAAATATGTTGCACTAATATTTACCAAATTTATTGAAAATTGTTCCACGAATTATACGCCAAGTGAATACATTACAGTAAATTAGCAACTATTAAGTTTTAGAGGTCGTTCTCTTACATGTCACCAGCAATACCGTATATGAGGGAAGAAACCGTGAATTGGTCCAATAAATGTACTACATTTATATACATTTTCATATGAGACTAATCGAAGAGCTATAGTATAAATAAATAATAAATATAAATTGGTTTTCTTCTTCACAATTAGGGATCTTATTAGCACCAAAACAAACTAACTATGATCGCAACACTTTGAAAAAATAAGCCAGATATTACTCCAAATTTCTTGAAATGTAAATATGAAATTCCAAGGACAGACTTTATTTATGCTCTTAATAAAAACTTTATTTTCAATCCCAAAACAATATTAAATTCTTTCGTTTTTTTTTTTGAAAGACGACGACAAAGATCTTCCAACTCCTTTCCACGATTGGACCATAGTCCTTGAATCTTTTGTTCCATCTAGTCTGAAAAAAAAGGAGTCGTAGGAAAGGAAAAGCGGTCAAAACACAACAAAACAGACAAATTGTAAAATTAAAACGTGTTTAATCGTAGAAAATAAATAAAATAAAGCAGAAATAAAACTGTATATCGAACTTCATACCAACAAAGATTAGGTACACTAGGAAATGTGAAAAACCACAGTCCAGAGCGAAATTACCTTACCAGAGGAGTTTGTTGAAAGAGGAAGAGTCTTTGATGAAAGGAAACCCAGTAGTTGAGTTCTATGGGCCCTCCGTTACTTCAGTGGAAAAGCTACTGATTTTCGAGCTATTCTGTATGCAGTTCACCTGATAGGGTGTTAACCTTGCGACTCAATCTTTCATGTCACCCTTCTTTCCCAGGGCACCAGTTTTCACCGTTTTCCATTTTTTTCGGTTTTGAGCATGAGGCTCGATGGCCTGGTCTTCATTCCTCCAACCCACGTCGGACACTCAACGAAGGTATGGTGGATTATGTCAACCCCATTGCAGTAATTAAATTTTCAAAACTTTAGAGAAGATAATTGACAGACATTTGATAATTGTATTGGCAAACATTTTAAACGAGAACCAATATGCCTATCAACCTCGAAAATCTTGTCAGCAAGCTATTCATGAGCTTGCCCGGCGAGCGGAAATTGCCTTAAGCAACAAAGAAGTCGCGCTGGCTACCTTCCTTGATATAGAGGGCGCCTTTGACAGGGCGTCCTTTCTGTCGATGGGTGGGGAACTTCAAAGACGTGGAGTCGAGCCAACGGTGACAAGGTGGATCGACGCCATGATAAGAAACAGGATGGTTCATGTGTCACAGAACCTCTGCACCATAAAAGCGACCGTGGCAGCTGGCTGCCCACAGGGCGGAGTGCTGTCACCCTTGCTGTGGTGCCTGGTGGTGGATGGCCTTCTCTGCGATCTGCGGATGGCGGGCTTCCACGCACAGGGCTATGCCGATGACATCACCATTATGATCTGCGGCAAGTTCGAGGGCGTGATATCCGAGAGGATGCAAGTCGCACTCGGACTCGTAGAAAGGTGGTGCAAAAGAGAAGGGTTAACTGTTAACCCTAGAAAAACGACCATGGTGGCGTTCACTCGAAGAAGGAAGCTTTCCAGACTTCAGTGTCCGACCATCTTCGGCTCAAAGATACCCGTATCCTCTGAGGTCAAATACCTGGGGGTGACTCTGGACGCCAAATTAACCACACCTGGAGCAGGTAACAAACAAAGCCACAAGGGCCTTTTGGGCCTGCAGAGGAATGTTTGGCAAAACGTGGGGGCTGAAACCTATGATGGTACCCTGGCTGTACACGAAAGTTATAGTACCCTCTATAACTTACGCAGCGTTGGTCTGGTGGCACAAAGCTAGTTTGGGCTATGCGGCCAACGCACTCAGTAAAGTCCAGAGGATTGCCTGTTTAGGCATCACTGGAGCCATGTATTCGACGCCGACTGCGGCGATGGAGGTGATCCTTGGGCTTCCTCCGCTGCAGCTTGTTTTGTGGTCGGAGGCAGTTTTAGGGGCCTACAGAGCAAAATGTAGTGGATGCAGTGGCTTCTCCGGTAGAACGGGGGATCATATCGGCATCTTCACCTACATAGAGCAGACAGTACCACTGTCCATGAGGGCGGACACTTTCAGTTTCACCACTTTCAGTTTCAGTGGGGGATACAACGTAAACATCTCCAATAGAGAGATTGCCGAAACTCTCGCCCACAAACCGAGACGGGAGGTATCTCGCTGGTTTGTGGACGCCTCTAAAACGCCAAACGGCACGGGAATTGGAATTTGGAAAGATGGTGAAACCGAGGGTGAAGCCTTCAGCCTAGAGAGCTACGCGTTCATCTTCCAAGCCGAAGTAATCGTAATCCAGACCTGCGCGGAAGGCATTTTAAACTGCCCGCAGGTTAATGGAGCAGTGGAAATTCTCTCTGACAGTCAGGCTGCCCTTAGGGCACTACAGGCTGTCAGGTTCGATTCCGAGGCAGTGCTACACTGCCATAAGACTCTCGCAAAACTGGCGGAACGCCTCAATGAGACAACACTGAGGTAACGAAATGGCTGACAAATTAGCTAGAGGCGCCAGTGAGAGACCACTCGTGGGTCCAGAACCTACATGTGGGAACTCCTATGGCAGCATCAAAGCCTTTGTCAGATCTCAACTCGCTGTTAGGCATTGCTCCTACTGGAATGCACTTGCCGGCATGAGACACTGCAAGATTTTCGGGATTCGCCCGTATGATGAAAAACTGCGCAAGGCAGTTTCCATGAGCAGGGTCAGGTTGAGGTTACTCACAGGAATCTTAACCGGTCACTGCGCACTGAACAAACACCTGCATCGCATGGGCATAGTAAACTCTCCCCTATGCAGAAACTGTGGGAGTGCGGAGGAAACTCCAACCCATCTTCTTGCCGACTGCTCGACAGTGGACAGGGAGAGGCGGAGTTACTTCGGGGTCGGGCGTCTGGCCGATCCTGGACTAAGAAAATTAACTCTCGACCAGGCTGCGGACTTTTTCGTCCGACTGCAACCTGGTTAAGAGGAGTAAAACAGCACGGGGGCACAATAGGTCTTTCTTATGGCCGAGTTTGCCTCTACGGCTCGTCCGCCCGTGCAGTCCCAAAAAAAAAAAAAATCTGGTCTGTCTTCTTGCGCTAACAAGACTGTAGGTGGTATATCAACTAGTACAAAGAGAGTCTCAGTTTTCGTTGGATGCTTTGGTACTTCTTTCGATTGGTCCGCTTTCGCATGGCGTCATTCCAGATAGACGCCCCATAGAACAGCATGGACTGCACCGTGACACCAAGTAGTCTTCTGCTATCTAGTCTCCATAGCAATGGTATTATTGACAATGAAATACAAAAACCTAAAACTGTACTGTTATAAGTATAATTGAGTAAAGAGAAAAATCGACCTTTATGACCAACTTATATTACTTTCTGGAAAACTACTGTATGGTATGGGTATAGTAACAACATAGATTTCCGATTAACATAAGTGTGAGCCTATGTTACCATTTACATAGTAATTTTTATCTTACCGTTCTAAGGTTAACAAATGCTATTACATGATGATGCACATTAGAATAAAATTTACTATTTTCACTCATCATTAATTAATTAGAGTTATATCATAAATAGTCTGTAGTGTAATATAGGAACATAATAGATTCAATTACAAAATCCCATGGTTATAAAAAAAGCCATTTAATATTTTATACTTATGCACATAATGCTTTTATTACCCGCATATTCCGTTATATATTCCATTTTTAAGTAATCTATCCCAGCATTGGAATCACTTTTACTTTTAAAACCAGTGCAAAAGTTCTTTAGTGCCAGTCATTGTAAAACCGTAAAGCGCCAATATTTCACTCTAAATGGATTAGTCAGACAGCAAGTATTCTGCGCACTATACGGTAGTACCTACTTCTTTGTATTTAATCTATATCTGTTATTCTCTCGTAATCCAAGAAATGCTTTTCTCACGACATAACTTGACTGTGTCACTTGGTTGATGATTATTACTACAATGTCGTATATTGTAGTTATTTGTGCTCGTGTTCTTGTTTTATTGCGCGTTTATGCAATAAAAATAAAGTAAAAGATTGCTTTTGTTTCTTGTTTCCATTGAAACACAGCGGTGTTATTAATTTTATATTTGGCTGAATAAATACAGAAACAAATTAAATTAAAATTGTAATTAAAAAAAACGAAAAATACGTATCAAGGCTTCCAATAATCCGCTTCGAAAGATGATAATAAAAAAATAACATTGAATCCTTTAATTACGGACACTCATATAACACTGCTCCGATTTAAATACCAGATAAGAGAAAGGTGTTACAGTTAACATCCGAGACCAACTTTGCATCTATCGCAACATTAATTCTAAAATTAACCTTAAATTCGCATCGAATCAAAACTAGAACTAATTTCTATAATTACGATCGTGTAATATCGCTGATAATTGTTCCACTGTAAAAAGCACAACCTTCGGTTTCGTTTTAATAACTGTGCAGAATTATATATATCGAGGAGATCTCGATTTTGATATGATTTTATAACCTTTCACGTTAGGGTACACTCAACGATCTCTTATTTTATTTAGTTATATATAAAAAAACTAGAATTAACCCTGACAGCAAAAATCTTTTTTTTAATTTAATAAATACAAGATCGGTCAAAATTGCATCATAGTTACGTTCTAATTGTTGAAAAGTATATGAGTATCGTTAGGTTTTTAATTAATACTAATAATTAATCCTCTGTCAAGAACAAACGCATTTAACTGTTTATAGGGCAAAAGGGTACACATTACAAGATTTGCCAATTATATTGCTTTTTTCTCCTTTTTGTCGTACTGCAATTAGTACATGATATATGGAGATTTTCAGAGGAAGATGGTTTCCTACATTTGGCAAGTGTATTGTGTTTGCCACTGTAATTTCTCCACAACCGTTTCTCCTTTTCTCGCCTATGTTCTTTGATGTAAAGTTGCCTATTACATCAATTACCAGAATTGATTAGAAGCGTAGATGATTATATTACATGGGTTTATCTTGCGTTATATTCTTTTTGTGAACAATATAGCTATTTACTACAGCATAATCCAAAAATGTAATAAAACAATTTCACCCACCACCTCCTCAAAGACTAGTTCCAGTGCTAAGACTTTGATCTGTTCAGATGTTAAGGTCTCCTATCCTAGATGCTTTTGCCGGCTTAATGCTTCGCACTCCCAAAGTACTCGGCTGTTTCAGTTCCCAGTTCGCAGAATCGACACATCGAATTAATAAATTTCTTCGCTTGTGTTTATCCGGGAGTTTTCCTCCAGAGGTAAGCCCCATTTCTTTTGTCTCCCGTTCTCGATCTTCCTTCTTGAGCTGGCTTTTGGGAACGCCAAGGAAGGATTCCGGTCCAAGGCAATGCATGTTAGCGTCTTGCTTTGCAAGTTCATCCGCCACATCACTTTCTTTAATATTGGTGTGCCCTGGATCCACTTCTTCGCTTAAGCCTTTTGGATTTTTTCTTTAAAAATACATGTAAACTTACTTACTGCATGGTAATTTCAAAATTATACCAACAAATCAGCGAGGATGCTAGTTACAAAAATCAATCAATATATGTATTCGGGAATGTATTTCCCCAATAATCGTTAAATGTGGAAAATTACTTTCCCAGGAAATGCACTATCCAGTGCTAACAGTTTTAGCTAAAGGCCTAATTTTAATCAGCTGCAATATGGGATACGAGCCACATTAAAAATTGTTTTTCATAATGATGCTGGTTAATCTTTGGAAGTGAGATATTTTTATTTGGTAAATAAATACTTATCTGATACAGAATTCATCGTACAAATCTATGTTAAAGTTGAAACAAAATAATCAAGAACTGAATAGAAATAAGAAAGTCAGTGTTGTTGGTGCTCTATTTTAAAACCCGTTGCGATGTACGAAGATATAGAGTTATAAAATCTATCTACTCTCTTCCTCTGAGATGGAACAGAAGAGCATGTCAGTGAAACACGAGGTAATGAAACTGCTGAGAAAAATAGTTGATTTGCTTTTAATGTATGTAGATCATCTTGTAATATCATCTGTTAATTCGTAGCCAGTTTGATTTTTGGTACAGCTGGATTATAGACATTTTAGACAGCTCAAGATTATAAAACTGTGCTTCTTGTAGAGATTTCTCCAACATGCCACATAGATTTTGTCCCGAGCGACATAGCAACACCCAACTCAAATGGCACATTCTAGGCGTCATTTAAGAAAGAATTTTTTGAAATTCCATTCTAGGAGGACAAATGAGTGTGGCAAAATTTGTGGGGGTGGCAATGTTTGTATGGGAGAAAATTATATTTTTGAGATCATAGTTACTTGTAATTTGATATTAATCTGACACTATAAAAAGGCGGTCTTTAAATTTTAACTCTTGCGAGTGAAAGGAAAAAAATTATATTTTCTTCTATTCGAATTCTATTTGTTAAAATTAATGAAATACATGTTTCGGCCATTCTGTAAAGTTCAGCCCATTAGGGAGTTAAATGATTGGCAAAGTTTGTAGAGCAAATAATGCTTTTCTATTCAATTTTACTTTCAACGCCCAAAGGGGGTGAACAAGAGTGGCAAAATTTGTATGCCAAAAATTGAAATTAATTTTGTTATCGTCAAATTTACTTGAAGTTTAATATTTATTAACGCTTTTTGACATAATTACTGGAACACCTGTTTGGCGTCCTTTTTTGCATATCCAACGCCTTCTGGAGTAAAACAGGATCAAGGTTTGTATGGAAAAATTTTTTTACGGTGTACACTGCTTGTACAGTTTGTTGGTTTCAACATGAGCAATGGACGTGGCAACATATAAATTTAATTAAAATTAAAAATATGTATGTACAACTGTCTTATAGTCTAGGCGGGCTAGTGCTAGGTACTACCTCTAGGTACTACCATCAGGTAGGTAGATTGTAGATTTGAAATGAGGGTGATATTGCGCTGCGACCTATCTATCTATTGTGCTCCCTTGCGTGAGTTGTAAGCTGCTGGGGGTATGCCCGCTCCTACAGCTCCCCATCCAGTCCAAGAGCTTTGATAACCTGCATTAGCTGTGATGGTTTCAGGGAAGGTATGTCTTCTTCGTCTATAACGTCTTTACCGAGATGGCTGGCTCGGGTTTCTATGATGGCGGTGCAGTAAGATGTCAGGTGTTCCGGATTTTCGTCCTCAGCCCCGCAGAACCTGCAGTCGCTATTCTGTTTTAGACCTATCCTTGCCATGTGTTCACCAAGGTGACAGTGCCCTGTAAGGAACCCTGTGAGGATGCGCAATCTATTCCTGCTAAGTTCCAGCAAAGTTTTTGCTCTATGCTTATTGTAGTTTCCAAGGAAGATCTTGGAGTGTCTCAGACCAGGAAGATTCTCCCAGAGGGATGTTCTGAGGCTCTCTTCCCGATCTTTAAGTTCATTTTTGTAGGTGCTCGTCCCTATACCACAGAACGGTTCAGGTCCCACAAACGGGTACAACTAGTATTTAAATTTGTGCTCTTTCTTCCAAGCACTTCTGAACAATAGCCAAAAAATATTTAAAAAAAATATGCTTCCTATCTTTACTGGCAGTATTGTTAAATTTATATACAAGATGAGGATTAATTCTAACTACAGTCCCTGGCAACTTTATTATGGTCACTTCTAAAACTACTCAATTTTGAATTTCGTGCTTTAAAAAAATATATGGAACGTCATCACTTTTTAGGAATATGCAATATGCAACTCCTCCCCCCCCTCCCCCTATATTGCTATCTACGTTGCATACATCATTGTACCGGTAATTAAATGTTTAGGCTGAATTTTGAGAGAAAGACAAAAAACATTGTCACTTTGTCGTGGGTGGTTGTCTAACGCTTGTGGCACTTAGCTGACTGTTCTGCGGTGTTCTAATACTTTTGCTGCTCTATTGTATGTATTGAGAACATGCTTAGAAGAGTTGCCGCCAAGAGTGAACCTACAAAATATTAATTTTAAATATAAATAATATTTGTTTGTTCTATAATATTAGTATTTTAGTAGGACTATTCTGAATATACCTTTGCTCTTAATTTTACATCCTAATTACAATTTTAAGATGTTACAGTACGAGTTTTGCTTGAAAATAGAAGGAAAGGTGAGTGACCACACACTCTGTGTTTGCACACAAATCGTGACATCACGCCTTTGTGATATTTTACTCCGGCCAGGTTTGCATCAACTTCTTTTTTTGTTTTTTTTTTTTGGAACCGATTCCCCCTTCGTAGTCCACTTTTTTGACTTTATTTTTGTTTCGGATGTATAATGGTGTATCCAAGTTTCATCTTCAGTAATTAATCGGCGCAAAAATTGTGATTTACTGCGCCTAAACTGCGCCAACAAAGCATTAGAATTATTTATTTGAACAAGTTTTTGGTCTAACAGCTTTCTCATGCCTAAATCTTGATTCAATATGTGACAACCACGTTCTTTGGACATATTCATAACCTCTGCTATCATTCTCACTTTAAATCAGCGGTCGTTTAGCACTATTTGGTCAACTTTAGCGATGTTATCATCAGTGGTTTTTGGACGTTCTACAGGCTCATCGTCCCCCAAGCTTGTACGACCGCGTTTAAATTCTGCTGCCCAAAATTTCATTGTGGTAAATGATGGTGCAAAGCCCTCGTATACAGTGTCCAACTCATCTTTAATTTGCACTGGCGTATTGCCTCTCAAAAGCAAATATTTAGTGACAGCTCGATACTCGATTTTGTCCATTTCACAAAAACATACACTCACTCAAACTATTGTCTAACAACTGCGCGTACAAATTACTGCCATCTTCACGTTGGGATCGGAAATAATTCAGACCACCTTTGTATTGCAGAACCATCAATACTTTGCACCACTTACATGCTACTCCTTTTGCTTTTAACTTAATCTTATCTTAAATTTCAGTATAAATGTATAACCTGTAGTCTTAGAAAAAAAAGTTAGACTACAATTAAGCTCAATATCCTTTACCAAAGCTTAATAGTGACATTATTTTGTCTTCTGTTACAAACGTTGCGACACTGGCAACAAACGTATTAAACGAGAAAAAATCTTACAGAATCGATTCCTTTCTGTGTTTTTATATATTTTTTTAATTCTTTGTTAAAAAAAAAACAAATTTCAACACAAAATGAGCTAGTCATTATTAATATTATTATTTCTGCACAACATTTAAGATCCGCAAGACTTATTCCACCCATGACGAAGAAGTAGAACGGCATTAAATCGTTCTAACGACTGCATCTATAATTACACAAATCCAATAACATCGAAACCCGAGTAAATAACGTAGAATGCCGTTAATAATAATAAATAGTTGTGTGTAAACGTACAATAATGTGTGTGATCGAGTGTTTCGTTATAATATTGAGGGAAAGGAACAGGACAATTATAACAATCGCTCTGTGTGCTGTGCACACAAAAAGCGTTCTTCAAAATCGCCTTTAAAAAGTGAAAATAATAGAAAACTACTCTTATATAACCAGGTAAGACTTCACATAATAAAATGAGTAAACTCGAATCTGTGCCAAGGTAAGTACGACGAACGCATGCGCCTTTTACTTTTCTGCCGGGTCTCTCGGCTAACGCTACTGACTCTTTTCTCGGTTTATTAACGCTATGCTCGCCTCCAGTTCACAGCTGCACTTTTAGAATGTTGCATAAAAAGCACTTAGTTATCAAGCGAAATTAATTCTATTACCAATGCTATTATTTGAAACCAGCTTCATTTTGTCTTATTTATTATTTTCTTTGGTCTTACTCAAATCAATAATTATCTTAGATTTCTATTTCTTTAAAATTTGTTACTTATTGTGCCATAATATTTATTGGATGTACTATAGTAGACCGATACACAAGCTATTTAACGCAATCTAAGTAGCGATGTAAAATATCGACTAAGCAGCCTTAAATAAACTGTCAACTATGTAATTACACTTATTGTAAATCTATATCAGAAATTAAATCTTCACTATCTTCACTAAAAACTAATATCAGTCTTGCATAGAGGAAGTTGTCAAGTTGATGTAATAATTAGCATCTGTTCATCTCTCATAATAAGAAAAGGTAATAATTGTCACATAAAGACGTTTGCAACTAAACAGATCAGTGCAATATATAAATATGGAATTCGACATCGTCAACCAATATAGATACCTAGAATTGATTTTCGATGAAAAATTTCATTGACCCACCCAGATCGAAAATGCCATTAAATTATGCTGGTAAAGATTCAATGTAATTGGGTGCCTAAAAGCTACTTAGTGAGTGGCTCTTAGTGTGTAGCATTGCCTCAGCGAAAAACCTTTTCCAACCAATGCCCTGGTCGTTCAGGAAACTGAGCATTCTTTATTTCTATGGGCTAAGTTAGCAAATAATTTTGTCATGAACTAAATAACAAAACAGAACAGGACGTTAATTGACAGTCTCTAAACTTAGGCCACCAGTACTAGAGGCACATGCTCGCAATAACAAGCTAGCGAACTAACTATCTAAGTAGCTTGTAGCAATAACATTCACTCGACACTGGAAGTTTAGAAGATGTCAACCAGTTATCTCAACTTTACTAACCAACCGAATATTCACAGAATGTGTCAACAGCAACTGAATAAGTCGCACTTAATTCATAGGTGATCTATGGATGGCTCTCAGTGGAATGTATCATTTTGACAGTTCTCAATCTCAAATTCTGATCGTCGCTTAAGCTATTAATCATTGTTCCGACAAAACATCCTCCAAACTCTTGTTGACCTTGAAACGAAAAACCGGGGTATGCAGGATCAATCGTAACATAAGGGTGAACTGGCTATCGAAGCAAGGAAAAACAACAAATCGGAAAAAAACAATCTTATAAAAGAAAATGTATTGTTAGTAAAAGGTTCTGGATAAAATTGCTTTTGTAGGAGTCCACAAGTCACTAAAACATTTAAAAATAAATATTGTTTTGATGCACTTGCAATCTTTAATTAATTGTAATATTGGAAAGAAATTCTAAGAAAGCATTATTTATTTGATGAACAACAGTACAACAAAGTACTAACTTTGGCGTTCCACAGGTGTCAGTGTTGGGGCCCACCTTGTTTCTGCTTTATACAAATGCTATTATAGAATATCTGTCTGATAAAATCGTAATAAATCTTTTTGCAGATGATACGTTACTGTAGGCACGTTGTGCTGATGTTAATAAATTGATTTCAGTGATGCAGTGTGAATTAAAAAAACTGACAAATTTGTTAAATATGAATCAATTATTTGTTAATATTAAAAAGACTACACTGCTGGTAAAAAGTGACGGGCACTCCCTGTATAATCTAAACGCAACTATGTGATTCTAACGCAATGAAATTTGGTATGGAAGTAGTACTAAAGTAGCATGACTTACCCTCAGTTGAAGAGTGGCGAAGCCCTGCTAGGAGGGGATCTTTCAATAGCGAGCGTACCCCCCGCGAGCAGCGCGTACCACCGCTACACACCAGACATGAATTCAATAAATCGTTGTGGAGTAGCGAGACAGCCGGGCAAACATGCTGCTTCAACTCGTTTCCTATGGTTCTACTCTTCTCTTCTAGGCCTGGGCGGGATGGTCTTTAGCC
This sequence comes from Holotrichia oblita, assembly GCA_023690525.1. Classification (NCBI taxonomy): domain Eukaryota; kingdom Metazoa; phylum Arthropoda; class Insecta; order Coleoptera; family Scarabaeidae; genus Holotrichia; species Holotrichia oblita. Next base: position 42,119,841 of record CM043016.1, on the reverse strand, counting down.
CTTTTGTAGCTTATGAAGGCTTTTCAAGCCTTATGAATTTATGTGTGAGGTAGTGCTGGTTTAGTACGTCTCACTGTATCCTGGGCGTTCGTGGAATTTTGTCATTTAGAAGATCGTCCTAGTCGGCTGCGATGCCAAGAGCTCTCCGTATCTTCACCTTGGGCGGTGGTCTGTTGGGGTTGAGTCCTGCCAGATGGGATACGCTCAGATCCACCCAGAGTAGGATATTCATAACGAACCAGGGCGCCTCCACGATCATTCGCAGCATCGTCCAGTCTTCTCCAATGGGTCCTGGCGTACGTTATTGTTGGACGTAGAAATGTAAACGTAAATCAAGACTTTCATTTTTAAAGAAAAGGAGCTTTTCGAATAAAGCAATGGCAGGGGCATAGATCTTGCTGCCAGTAACTTATTTGGGATCTTCTGATTATGTAGATTGAAGGTCAACTTTTGATCCAAAATAACGCCAAGGTACAAGGTAGATTGGCTCCGGGGAAGTCAATAATCCCCAACAAAGATCGTATCATGGGAGAGCAGGAGAAGGGAGGGAGCGCAGAGAGCTCTCTTCCTCATGAAACGGATTGTAACATATTTCACCTCGTTAAGGTGGTAGTACAGGGGGTGTCCATAATTACAGACCTATTTCCATTTTATGTAACTTTGCGAAGGTATTTGAATCAATCCTATGCGGCCATATTCAGAGATCTGCGTTCTACGGTAACAAATTTGAGTTGCTTCACACAATATGTGTCAGAGAATTTGGATAAACGGGGGAGTGGATGCAATATACCCTAATTTCCAGAAAGCTTTTGACCAAGTTAATCACCACATACTGTTATGGAAATTGCGGCAAATTGGCTTCTCACCATCGTTACTGCTGTTATTTAGATCTTATCTATTTGGTAGAGAGCAATTTGTAGAATATCTTCGTGTGAGGTCTGCTACGTTTTGCTCTGCTTCTGGATTACCGCAAGGATCAAACCTTAGTCCTTTCCTGTTTCTGCTTTTTATTAACGATATCGTCGATGTTATTGAAAGTGGTTACCTGATATTTGCAGATGATTTAAAAGTGTTTCGGGAAATAAGATCTACAAACGATTGTGTTGTGTTAAAAACGATTTATTAGCCATTTGCAATTGGTGTGAGTATAATCATTTGTCTTTTAATATAAACAAATGTAAAGTAGTTTCCTATGTCCTAGTGTCCATATCAAAAATATCAAAGCTGTGCAAAGACGTTTTTTAAAATATCTATTTTTCAAATTAGATGGTATTTGTTGTTATGACTCAGGCCGTGGAAGCCTTAGATGGTATTTATTTGAGTAGATTTAAGTTTGTATCATTGTATAAGAGACATCTTATATCAAATATAAAATGTTTGTACAAATTGTTAAATAATGGCATTGACTGTAGTTGGTTATTGAGCAATGTGATTTACATTGTGATTCCTTTAATGTAATTTCAGATGTCATAAGTGCTTTATAATTATTATTCTTTTTTTTCTTTTCTTCTTCTATATTCATGTATCTTAGTTAATGGATATTTGTATTACTGACTTGTAAACCATTTATATTTATAGCATTTTCTGTTTTTGGGTGTGACCTGTAAGAAATAAATAAATTATTATTACTATTATTATTATTATTATTATTATTTGTTAACTTTGAGCTCCCACTTGGTGCTCTAGCAGCCAATGGCATTCACTTGCTTCTGCAGCCGTCGACATACGATCTCCTCATTTCTTGATGATGTATAGATAGCTGCGTCATCAGCATAAATCGCTAGGTGGACTTGCGGAGATGTGAGGAGATCGTGCATATATATCCAAAATAAAGTTGGAGTAAGCAGTGGTCCCTGAGGGACTCCTGTAGCTATAGGCCTCGGCGCGGAAATGGAGGACTCCAATCTTACCGAAAATGCTCTTGAGGTAAAATATGAGCTGATGGCTTTGAGCAATCTCGGGTTGACACCTGTGTGGATCATCTTATGAAGAAGGCTCTTATGCCAGACCGTGTCGAGAGAGTTACGAATGGTCTCTGTCACCCTTAACAGCTGTAACTCCTTTGATAAATTTTCTCTGAACACAAATTGTTCATTTTGTAGGATTTCGTCAGTGTCCGATCATCTCCCAGACACGTTTGATCAGATTCAGATCCGGAGAACGAGCCGGTCATGGGAGCATTTGTATGTGTTGCAATGTGCGATTGGACATTGTCGTACACGTATAGCACTGACTATAAATTCTGTGGTTGTTTTAATTACATTGTTTCTACTAGAAACCTACATGCAGAGCTAATAGGTAGCAGATAATAGCCACGTTATATCGCTTCAAACTTTATGGCTTTAAACCAGAAGAATATTTACTTCATGTTATGCAAATTTATAAAAGAACACAAGAGAAATTTCTAGGCATGATGCATGTTTTACCTGATTAATGCAACAATGTATTTCATATGAAACTTATGTTGTTGAATTAGAATAAATATTTACTGTCAAAACAAATTACACGTTTAAGATTTTATTACAAAGTGTATCTATCTAAAACAGGATGATAACCAATTAATTAGTTATTACACACGAAAGTGAGGTAAAAGATGTTTGACCTAGTTTTCCGTTTTTCATGAATGAGAAGAAGACTAGCAATACATACTTCCCTATGGCGCGGTGTTTCGTGATATACGGAAGTCGTTTTAATATATACTACTGGACTACACTATACACAACTCTTACGCTAAAAATATCTCACTCTTTTGCCTAGTTAAACAGAACATGGCAGCAGCCCACACACTGACAATACCATTACTCTTGTTCGGTAACTTAGGGAAAAAATTATACTTGGCTGCCTTCATTGTCTCCACCAACAATATGCGTTAATTTGTCTTTCTCACGCTACGTGTATAGAATGTCATAAAATTATAAAACAATCGCTAGAACTATAGAAACGATTTTGATCAAATATTTTTCAAAAACTTTATTACAATTTACTTTTCCTCTTTCTTAGAACTAATTATTTCGACATAACCTTGAATAAATCTTTCCAATTATTTTATAAAGATATAACCGTAGTAAACACCATCCTAAAAATACCACGAGCAAGACGAGATTAAGCGCTCTTAATCTAAATCAAAAACTCACCTGCCATCATCTTCATGAATCATTTAATAATTCTGAATCCTTGATTCGCCAATTTTGCGAGCGAATCCTGTGTTAATGCGATGTTTCAGCCAACATTCTATCGTTAAAAATAGAAGTGCATGCTGAATTCTTTTCTACGCTTGCGATTCGAATGCCAAACAGATCGCAGGTGTGTTGTTGTTGCAAGTTAATGCATTACCAGAGATATATACTCTTGTGTATACCTATTAGATTATGTGCGAACGTACGTAAGACGACGAAGAAGTTTTGGCTTGTCGCTATTTGCCGTTAATTCGAATTTTGGGCCAACTTGAATTGTGTCCAAATTTTTAGATGGATTAAAGAAGTGATAAATTTATGCACAATAATAATGTTCTGTGTATTTGAGAAGTTTTCGGTTGTTCTTTGAAGGTGAAACTGTGTGAAAAAAAGGTACCGGATATTAATTTAGTGGTACGCAATTTATTTGGTTTGAAACTTGGTTAGAAAATCTAATTTCAAGGTCCTTGCTAGGTGTCCTCTCTTGAAACGAAGCTGACTTGCTAAGAATATCATGACCAATTACACAGCCACACAAAAAGAAATTGCTCTAGTCTGGGGGTCCAGATCATGTTTACTGTATGTTTTTCGGATTGCTGAATCAGAATCTGAGGTCAAAAATATCTCAGCATGTCAGAGTTTCGGCATAACATCAAAAAACCCCCATAATTAAACCTGTTTACGACTGTAATGATTTGACTTCCGCTGTAAACTAAAGAACTGATTAGTTAAACGTTATAACCTTATAAACCTTTAACTTCATTACCTCGTAAACATCTAACCCCATAATCCATAACCGTCAAGAACTACGCTGTCTAAGCTATCAACACTGTAATGGTTTGATTCAAGCCATACACTAACCAATCAGTGCGACTCCATAACCCCACAAACCGCTAACCCAATAACGCCTTAACCTCCTAAACTAATAACCTTGAAAAAACTGGAATCGCAAGCCTAGGTCTCGTACATTTATTGTTTATTGCGTTCTAGATTTCTCATTGCTTGGAAAAATCGCAAAACCTTCAGATTCTGATGGAAATAAGAGAGAAAACGAAATAGATTTTGATGACAACTTAATGAAACTGTAAATCTGAGCTTCATTTATTAACTAAACAGCATCTTTATTACTTTTCTGAAGAAAATGACAAAATTTTTCAGAAAGTTCTTTAAATAGTATATAAGGACATAGATTTTTCTATCATGGAGACATTTCATATTAAGCATAACCCAATAAAGCGAGGCTTGTTCATTGGTGCCTTTAAAGTTAGTAACTGTGCTTCTACAAAACCTGTGCCTCACTCTGAACCTCTAACCAAGAATTCATTCCTGGATAGAAAAATGTGAATGCTACACAGTCTGCCCCAGTTGCGATGAAACTGGTACTATCAAAGTTTCTAGCACAGCGACATCTATGAATGAATGATGGTAATGAATGTTCTACCCTTCATCTATTTAACCTCAAAACTCGAGCGAATTCGGTTGATCTTTCACTGTGGTTTGACCTTTTATGGACATACGAAACGCTAAAAAATGTGTATGGGGATGAATGCATGTCCCATGCACAGTTTTTCCGTTGGTTTGGTCGATTCCGTGACGATCGTGAGGATCTTGCAGGCGATTACCGAGCAGCGACACCAAAAACCACTTGCAATGAAGAAAACATCGAGAATGTTAAAGAAATTCTTCAAAGCTAGGCGAAGGATACTGGAATACCAAAAAGCACAGTCTATCAGATTTTGACCGGAGATTTGGCCAAACTGAAGGTTTCGTGCAACACACTCTGACAGACGACCAAAGAGATTGTAGAGTTCAGTATTGCAAAGACATGTTAAAAGCCACCAGAAGAGCCAAACGAGAAGAAATTACGTTTTTAGAAGAGCCAAATCAATATAATGCTGACCGTTTTCTTCGACTCAAAGAGAATTGTTTATAGTGAATTTATCCTAGAACGTCAGACAGTGAACGCAGAATATTATCTGGTAGTTCTACAACGATTGTGGGCCAGAATTCGACGAGTTCGACCGGATCATCGAGAGCCATGCAGTTGGCTTTTGTTTCACGACAATCCACCATCGCACAAAGCCATCATGGTAGGTGAGTTATTGACCAAAAAAGGCATCATTGTTATCGATCATTCACCGTATTCACCTGATTTGGCTCTGTACAATTTCTGGTTATTTGCCAAACTGAAATTGGCGCTGAAAGGAACTCGTTTCAACAACATATTTTTCTTTCTATAACAAAAAAAGTTTCTTTTCTGTTTCTCAGTGGAATCTTTAATTTCATTATTTACACCTTAGGTTTCTAAAATTGTGTAATAAGAGATAAGTAACATAATGGAAGCTCTAATATTACGTTTCATAACGAACTATATTGTTTCTTAATCCGCGAAAAATGTTAAAGATTTTTGTGTCACGACTCGCTTAAAAAATTGCGATACATATTAAACAACCACATAAATACAAAGCGAATTAACACATAAACATCCAAATGAGCAGCGCTGCAGCTGCAATTATTGATGAAGGTCAGGAGGAAGTTGTATACGTACACAGTACCGACATTGATAAACGACTCTTTCACATCAACAACATCGGAACAAATCGATAAGCGCACTTTATTCCCTTTTCTTCGTTTAGACGATTAATAATTCAATCGTATTATGCATTCTTTGGGAGTTCTTAAGCACTACATTTGTATTATATCGTTATTGTGTTAAACTTACTCTATTCATACGTTCGTAATTAATGGAAATATAATCGCCTAAACAACGTTTAGTTTAGTGAAAGTTTAAAGCAAAAAAAAAACAAAACAGGAAACAATAATACTTATATCAAATTTGTTCGTAATTAATGGAACTCCGTAATATTATCTGGCTAAACAACGTTTAGTTTAGTGTAAAGTGTTGAAATGGCTTTGTGACAGCATCATATCGCCTTTTATGATGCCGCGCTGTTAATCACTTTGCTCCCAACAAATGGCAAGTCGAATTAAACTCTCTGAAAAAATGTCAAATTGAACCCCGGCACCTATCGTTCTCTCACAACAATAAGCCGCTTATAACAAATTTGAATAATATCGGAAACTGCCGTAATAGTTATTGCTGCACTATCCTTGCTTGAATCTTTAGATTTGAATTTCGCAGTTATAGGGAATTCCAAGTAACTCATAATCCGTGAACAAAAATAGCAAAAAAAACCTAATAAGCCTCAGAACATGTAAACAAATTAGCAACTAATACAAATTAAACAAATGGGTGTTTAATAATATATAAGCGGTATTACGGAGAATTCGATGATCACAGGTATGCAGGATCAATCGTAACATAAGGGTGAACTGGCTATCGAAGCAAGGAAAAACAACAAATCGGAAAGGAGTTCACCTGGCACTTGTCTTATAAAAGAAAATGTATTATTAGTAAAGAGGTTCTGCCCGATAAATTCATTGCTTTTGTAGGAGTTCCACAAGTCACTAAAACATTTAAAAATAAATATTGTTTTGATTATTAGCCAGACAAGTAATACAGCTTACGGAGTTTGCACCCACATAAAAAAAAATTACAATCAATGCAATCTTTGCAATTAATTGTATCATATTGGAAAGAAATTCTAAGAGAGCATTATTTATTTGATGAACAACAGTACAACAAAGTGCTAACTTTGGCGTTCCATAGGTGTCAGTGTTGGGGCCCACCTTGTTTCTGCTTTATACAAATAGAATATCTGTCTGATAAAATTGTAATAAATCTTTTTGCAGATGATACGTTACTGTAGGCACGTTGTGCTGATGTTAATAAATTGATTTCGGTGATGCATTGTGAATTAAAAAAACTGACAAATTTGTTAAATATGAATCAATTATTTGTTAATATTAAAAAGACTACACTGCTGGTAAAAAGTGACGGGCACTCCCTGTATAATCTAAACGCAACTATGTGATTCTAACGCAATGAAATTTGGTATGGAAGTAGTACTAAAGTACCATGACTTACCCTCGCCTGAAGAGTGGCGAAGCCCTACCGGGAAGGGGATCTTTCAACAGCGAGCGTATCCCCCACGAGCAGCGTGTACCATCACTACACGACCAGACATGGATTCAATAAATCGTTGTGTAGAACTGTTTCCTATGGTTCTACTCTTCTCTTCTAGGACTGAGCAGGATGGTCCTTTAGCCCTTTTGTAGCTTATGAAGGCTTTTCAAGCCTTATGAATTTATGTGTGAGGTAGTGCTGGTTTAGTACGTCTCACTGTATCCTGGGCGTTCGTGGAATTTTGTCATTTAGAAGATCGTTCTAGTCGGCTGCGATGCCAAGAGCTCTCCGTATCTTCACCTTGGGCGGTGGTCTGTTGGGGTTGAGTCCGGCCAGATGGGATACGCTCAGATCCAGCCAGAGTTGGATATTCATAACGAACCAAGGCGCCTCAACGATCATTCGTAGCATCGTCCAGTCTTCTCCAATGGGTCCTGGCCAGACTCGACCAGGAGAGCGAGCCGTACGTTATTGTTGGACGTAGAAATGTAAACGTAAATCAAGACTTTGATTTTTTTAAAGAAAAGGAGCTTTTCAAATAAAGCAATGGCAGGGGCATAGATCTTGCTGCCAGTAACTTATTTGGGATCTTCTGATTATGTAGATTGAAGGTCAACTTTTGAACCAAAATAACGCCAAGATACAGGGTAGATTGGCTCCGGGGAAGTCGATAATCCCCAACAAAGATATCATGGGAGAGCAGGAGAAGGGAGGGAGCGCAGAGTAACATATTTCACCTCGTTAAGGTGGTAGTACAGGGGGTGTCCATAATTACAGACCTATTTCTATTTTATTGCGAAGGTATTTGAATCAATCCTATGCGGCCATATTCAGAGATCTGCGTTCTACGGTAACAAATTTGAGTTGCTTCACACAATATGTGTCAGAGAATTTGGATAAACGGGGGAGTGGATGCAATATACCCTAATTTCCAGAAAGCTTTTGACCCAGTTAATCACCACATACTGTTATGGAAATTGCGGCAAATTGGCTTCTCACCATCGTTACTGCTGTTATTTAGATCTTATCTATTTGGTAGAGAGCAATTTGTAGAATATCTTCGTGTGAGGTCTGCTACGTTTTGCTCTGCTTCTGGATTAACGATATCGTCGATGTTATTGAAAGTGGTTACCTGATATTTGCAGATGATTTAAAAGTGTTTCGGGAAATAAGATCTACAAACGATTGTGTTGTGTTAAAAACGATTTATTAGCCATTTGCAATTGGTGTGAGTATAATCATTTGTCTTTTAATATAAACAAATGTAAAGTAGTTTCCTATGTCCTAGTGTCCATATCAAAAATATCAAAGCTGTGCAAAGACGTTTTTTAAAATATCTATTTTTCAAATTAGATGGTATTTGTTGTTATGACTCAGGCCGTGGAAGCCTTAGATGGTATTTATTTGAGTAGATTTAACTTTGTATCATTGTATAAGAGACATCTTATATCAAATATAAAATGTTTATACAAATTGTTAAATAATGGCATTGACTGTTGTTGGTTATTGAGCAATGTGATTTACATTGTGATTCCTTTAATGTAATCAGATGTCATAAGTGCTTTATAATTAATACTTTTCTTCTTCTATATTCATGTATCTTAGTTAATGGATATTTGTATTATTTGTAAACCATTTATATTTATAGCATTTTCTGTTTTTGGGTGTGACCTGTAAGAAATAAATAAATTATTATTACTATTATTATTATTATTATTATTATTTGTTAACTTTGAGCTCCCACTTGGTGCTCTAGCAGCCAACGGCATTCACTTGCTTCTGCAGCCGTCGACATACGATCTCCTCATTTCTTGATGATGTATAGATAGCTGCGTCATCAGCATAAATCGCTAGGTGGACTTGCGGAGATGTGAGGAGATCGTGCATATATATCCAAAATAAAGTTGGAGTAAGCAGTGGTCCCTGAGGGACTCCCGTAGCTATAGGCCTGGGCGCGGAAATGGAGGACTCCAATCTTACCGAAAATGCTCTTGAGGTAAAATATGAGCTGATGGCTTTGAGCAATCTCGGGTTGACACCCGTGTGGATCATCTTATGAAGAAGGCTCTTATGCCAGACCGTGTCGAGAGAGTTACGAATGGTCTCTGTCACCCTTAACAGGTGTACATCCTTTGATAAATTTTCTCTGAACACAAATTGTTCATTTTGTAGGATTTCGTCCGATCATCTCCCAGACACGTTTGATCAGATTCAGATCCGGAGAACGAGTCGGTTATGGGAGCATTTGTATGTGTTGCAATGTGCGATTGGACATTGTCGTACACGTATAGCACTGACTATAAATTCTGTGGTTGTTTTAATTACATTGTTTCTACTAGAAACCTACATGCAGAGCTAATAGGTAGCAGATAATAGCCACGTTATATCGCTTCAAACTTTATGGCTTTAAACCAGAAGAATATTTACTTCATGTTATGCAAATTTATAAAAGAACACAAGAGAAATTTCTAGGCATGATGCATGTTTTACCTGATTAATGCAACAATGTATTTCATATGAAACTTATGTTGTTGAATTAGAATAAATATTTACTGTCAAAACAAATTACACGTTTAAGATTTTATTACAAAGTGTATCTATCTAAAACAGGATGATAACCAATTAATTAGTTATTACACACGAAAGTGAGGTAAAAGATGTTTGACCTAGTTTTCCGTTTTTCATGAATGAGAAGAAGACTAGCAATACATATTTCCCTATGGCGCGGTGTTTCGTGATATACGGAAGTCGTTTTAATATATACTACTGGACTACACTATACACAACTCTTACGCTAAAAATATCTCACTCTTTTGCCTAGTTAAACAGAACATGGCAGCAGCCCACACACTGACAATACCATTACTCTTGTTCGGTAACTTAGGGAAAAAATTATACTTGGCTGCCTTCATTGTCTCCACCAACAATATGCGTTAATTTGTCTTTCTCACGCTACGTGTATAGAATGTCATAAAATTATAAAACAATCGCTAGAACTATAGAAACGATTTTGATCAAATATTTTTCAAAAACTTTATTACAATTTACTTTTCCTCTTTCTTAGAACTAATTATTTCGACATAACCTTGAATAAATCTTTCCAATTATTTTATAAAGATATAACCGTAGTAAACACCATCCTAAAAATACCACGAGCAAGACGAGATTAAGCGCTCTTAATCTAAATCAAAAACTCACCTGCCATCATCTTCATGAATCATTTAATAATTCTGAATCCTTGATTCGCCAATTTTGCGAGCGAATCCTGTGTTAATGCGATGTTTCAGCCAACATTCTATCGTTAAAAATAGAAGTGCATGCTGAATTCTTTTCTACGCTTGCGATTCGAATGCCAAACAGATCGCAGGTGTGTTGTTGTTGCAAGTTAATGCATTACCAGAGATATATACTCTTGTGTATACCTATTAGATTATGTGCGAACGTACGTAAGACGACGAAGAAGTTTTGGCTTGTCGCTATTTGCCGTTAATTCGAATTTTGGGCCAACTTGAATTGTGTCCAAATTTTTAGATGGATTAAAGAAGTGATAAATTTATGCACAATAATAATGTTCTGTGTATTTGAGAAGTTTTCGGTTGTTCTTTGAAGGTGAAACTGTGTGATGTCGTAGGAAAAAGGTACCGGATATTAATTTAGTGGTACGCAATTTATTTGGTTTGAAACTTGGTTAGAAAATCTAATTTCAAAGTCCTTGCTAGGTGTCCTCTCTTGAAACGAAGCTGACTTGCTAAGAATATCATGACCAATTACACAGCCACACAAAAAGAAATTGCTCTAGTCTGGGGGTCCAGATCATGTTTACTGTATGTTTTTCGGATTGCTGAATCAGAATCTGAGGTCAAAAATATCTCAGCATGTCAGAGTTTCGGCATAACATCTAAAAACCCCCACAATTAAACCTGTTTATGACTGTAATGATTTGACTTCCGCTGTAAACTAAAGAACTGATTAGTTAAACGTTATAACCTTATAAACCTTTAACTTCATTACCTCGTAAACATCTAACCCCATAATCCCATAACCGTCAAGAACTACGCTGTCTAAGCTATCAACACTCTAATGGTTTGATTCAAGCCATACACTAACTAATCAGTGCGACTCCATAACCCCACAAACCGCTAACCCAATAACGCCTTAACCCCCTAAACTAATAACCTTGAAAAAACTGGAATCGCAAGCCTAGGTCTCGTACATTTGTTGTTTATTGCGTTCTAGATTTCTCATTGCTTGGAAAAATCGCAAAACCTTCAGATTCTGATGGAAATAAGAGAGAAAACGAAATAGATTTTGATGACACAACTGAATGAAACTGACTTTATTACTTTTCTGAAGAAAATGAAAATTTTTCTCTCATGGAGACATTTCATATTAAGCATAACCCAATAAAGCGAGGCTTGTTCATTGGTGCCTTTAAAATTAGTAACTGTGCTTCTACAAAACCTGTGCTTCACTCTGAACCTCTAACCAAGAATTCATTCCTGGATAGAAAAATGTGAATGCTACACAGTCTGCCCCAGTTGCGATGAAACTGGTACTATCAAAGTTTCTAGCACAGCGACATCTATGAATGAATGATGGTACATGAATGTTCTACCCTTCATCTATTTAACCTCAAAACCGAGCGAATTCGGTTGATCTTTCACTGTGGTTTGACCTTTTATGGACATACGAAACGCTAAAAAATGTGTATGGGGATGAATGCATGTCCCATGCACAGTTTTTCCGTTGGTTTGGTCGATTCCGTGACGATCGTGAGGATCTTGCAGGCGATTACCGAGCAGCGACACCAAAAACCACTTGCAATGAAGAAAACATCGAGAATGTTAAAGAAATTCTTCAAAGCTAGGCGAAGGATACTGGAATACCAAAAAGCACAGTCTATCAGATTTTGACCGGAGATTTGGCCAAACTGAAGGTTTCGTGCAACACACTCTGACAGACGACCAAAGAGATTGTAGAGTTCAGTATTGCAAAGACATGTTAAAAGCCACCAGAAGAGCCAAACGAGAAGAAATTACGTTTTTAGAAGAGCCAAATCAATATAATGCTGACCGTTTTCTTCGACTCAAAGAGAATTGTTTATAGTGAATTTATCCTAGAACGTCAGACAGTGAACGCAGAATATTATCTGGTAGTTCTACAACGATTGTGGGCCAGAATTCGACGAGTTCGACCGGATCATCGAGAGCCATGCAGTTGGCTTTTGTTTCACGACAATCCACCATCGCACAAAGCCATCATGGTAGGTGAGTTATTGACCAAAAAAGGCATCATTGTTATCGATCATTCACCGTATTCACCTGATTTGGCTCTGTACAATTTCTGGTTATTTGCCAAACTGAAATTGGCGCTGAAAGGAACTCGTTTCAACAACATATTTTTCTTTCTATAACAAAAAAAGTTTCTTTTCTGTTTCTCAGTGGAATCTTTAATTTCATTATTTACACCTTAGGTTTCTAAAATTGTGTAATAAGAGATAAGTAACATAATGGAAGCTCTAATATTACGTTTCATAACGAACTATATTGTTTCTTAATCCGCGAAAAATGTTAAAAGATTTTTGTGTCACGACTCGCTTAAAAAATTGCGATACATATTAAACAACCACATAAATACAAAGCGAATTAACACATAAACATCCAAATGAGCAGCGCTGCAGCTGCAATTATTGATGAAGGTCAGGAGGAAGTTGTATACGTACACAGTACCGACATTGATAAACGACTCTTTCACATCAACAACATCGGAACAAATCGATAAGCGCACTTTATTCCCTTTTCTTCGTTTAGACGATTAATAATTCAATCGTATTATGCATTCTTTGGGTAAAAAAGTTCTTAAGCACTACATTTGTATTATATCGTTATTGTGTTAAACTTACTCTATTCATACGTTCGTAATTAATGGAAATATAATCGCCTAAACAACGTTTAGTTTAGTGAAAGTTTAAAGCAAAAAAAAACAAAACAGGAAACAATAATACTTATATCAAATTTGAATAATATCGGAAACTGCCGTAATAGTTATTGCTGCACTATCCTTGCTTGAATCTTTAGATTTGAATTTCGCAGTTATAGGGAATTCCAAGTAACTCATAATCCGTGAACAAAAATAGCAAAAAAAACCTAATAAGCCTCAGAACATGTAAACAAATTAGCAACTAATACAAATTAAACAAATGGGTGTTTAATAATATATAAGCGGTATTACGGAGAATTCGATGATCACATATTAACCTGATTATTCAAACAGTAATAGGATAAGCAACTTTTGGGAAGAAGTAGCTAAACTGAGCAAGATTTAGAAAGGTATGTTTCTTCAAATGAAGGTATCAAGAATAAAACAATGGATGTCACAGAAACAACACTAAGAATTCAAAATGTTAATGTAAATTCCAACATGAAGAACAAACAGACATTTAAAAAAATAACTAAGTTACATGGTTTTGCTTACTAAATATTTATAAACCAAAATACAAAAAAAAAATAGTCAGAAAATAATTGTAGATTCTTCTGAATTCAACAGAAATTGCTGTAGATATCTCAATCTTCAATCAAAAAACAAGAAATGTCCATTCTACTCGACGTTGTTATCCGATGGATGAATACTATTTTGTTTTGAAACACTAACATAGAAATTCTACCCTTTATCTTTTTATTTGATTTTCTATTTACTTCTTTGGGAATCCGTTCATAAAATAAAAATGCTTCGGGATTTTCGCAAAATTCTTTTAGCTTCATCAGATTAAAAACTTATCTTTCTTAATAGAAAATAGATCTGGTGTAACAAGAAACAAACATATTAGTAATATAGAATAACTTTCAGTGTTAAAATTAGTAATGCTTGCCACTATATTTCTTCAAAGGAAGTTCCAACTTGTTGTCCACCAATTGAGTTTTTGGCACTTGCTTTTAAGATTTTACTATCGGAGTTTCAAACCAAGGACCAATGCAAGTGGTGACCGCTCCGGCATTCAATTTCCTTTATAGGCTGAACAGGAAACGAGCATTGGCGAATTTTCCCTTAAAAATGTTGCCCAATCTCTAACGATACTAATTCGTACCAGTCATTTAGCACTTTCATCCTTGTTTCAAAGTTCAACAGTCCCATATTTTTATCACATGCAACATATGAATGTCTTCTGACGAGAAATGTAATTTTCACCGATTCTAGGCGTTTAACCTCCATCACCCATAAAATGCATAAATCTGCACATTGTAAAGTTTTTGTTTTGTCTCCTTGTAGAATCACAAAAACCTGCAACTGTTTCGCCAGTGCCTTTAAACAATTTATGATAAAATCAAACAAAAAGGAACACACTTCATCTAATTTTTTGTTGGCAAAATGTTGAAGGTACATACGTGTAAAAGAGAGACTTTCCAAATGAAAGCGTAATTGGAACAAATTCAATTTCTCTCTCTTGATTTTTTTGCTTTTCTTTTTACGTTACAAAATTTTTGAATTTTTCTCTCATGTAGTTCGTTGTCTGCTTTCTCAGTCTACTTACCTCCACTGTAAATCCATCACAAGTAGTGCCATGTATCACTACTTTTACACTGGAAAACACTTCTTGAAACATTGTGTAAATTTTTTTAATGCTGGAGTCTACAACACAAGAGTTTACACACAAGAGTTGCAAATTAAAATTCTGTCGCAAAGGCTCCACCACACCCTTTGCAGTAAACAATCTACAACTAAATATTGAGGCATCTTTTGGCTTATTGTCATGGTTAAAGACAAAAGTAGATTGTTCAAACATACTACCATTACTGCTTCCGTCAACTGATTTATGACCAATAACAGAATATGGAACGGTACCGTAAAACGAGGGTGAAGGGGGGTATTTTTGCAGGGAGTGCAGGTGGGTTATAAACTATTGATATACAAAAATTTGATTATGTGGGCCCTATAAGTGGCCCCGGGATGGGGCGAAGTGGAACATTAGGTATTTTGAAGTAAAATCGACTACACCCTGTTGTAGGGATCAAGTAAGACAAAAATATTTTTTTAAATAATTTTTGCAACAAAATAACGATGTAATTCCTGTACAAACAACAGCAAAGTAGACGTAAACCTTTATTATATATAAAAATAAAACAAAAATATAATTCTTGTATAAAAATAAATAAAAAAACAATTCTTGCAACAGGGAAAGTCTTATGTTTTAAATGTTTAACATTTATTTAATCTAAACAGTCTTATATGATCTCAATTTTTATTTTAGGATGAACTGAATTCCACCCACGTAAGATTGTCGGCTTTGGCAGAACTCTGACTATTTGTGTGATGCTGACTGCGACTAAATGCATTAGTAATTTTTCTATTGGGTCTTAAAAATTTAATCACAATTTTATCACCTTCGATGTCTTGAATTACACCAACAAAATACTTATTATTTTTGTTAGTTGTAAACATAATTTCTACAAAATCTTCTTTATTTAAATCATTGATTTGAAGTGTCTCATGCACTTCTGGAAAATCGTCAATTTCTTTATTTCGTGTGTCATCATCATCATTCTCATAATTTTCTTCATTGCTGTCGTTATTAGGCAAGTCTTCTAAAGTTACATCATTTTCCTGGCTCTCAATATCATCCACGCTGAGACTTTTGCCAGGTGCAACGGGAATCTTCTGTCTCTTTCGTACTTTTGGTTTCTCGCAATTTCTACAACATTTGCATTAAAACTTCCGTCCACTGCTCTTCATTTTCTTCATTGTTAGTCACAGTTGCATTATTTGGTAAACGTTTCAGAACCTCCTCTGGATCTAAGCGCATGATGCCGGTGCTAGAAAAACCAGATTTTATATTCGTTTCCATATTAGGCAAATTATTAGTGCTTGACTTAGGAGAGATGGAAACATTTTCTTAGGAAGTAAACCCCTGTATCTTTTCTTCCACTTTTCTATTTCTTTGCGCCAGGACATTTTTATTGGACGAAATAAGCAAACATCCAATGACTGGGTTAAGTGTGTTGAGTTCGGAGAGGGGAAACAAAATTTTATATTATTGTCTCTACATAAGCGTAGGACCTCATATGACAAATGGCTATCCAAACTATCACCTATGAATATTTCTTCCCCATCTTCGTTTGAAGTACGCAAAATGATCGTTCTGAACCACTCTTCAAAATTTGGTTGATCAAACCAACCAGATTTCGTTCTTCCATAACGAGTGCCCTTTGGCTCATTTAACATTACGGATGTAGAAGTTTTTGTAGAATCAATGATGCGTTCCGGGTGTTTACATCCTCTCCTGCAAATCATTTTTCTCTTTCCCAGGATCATCCACAAAGCAAATCTCATCGTAATTGACGGTACAAGCTGGGGAAATATTCTCGATAGCTGTCCTTAAGTTCGCAAAATACTCATTCATGACTTCTGGAGATAGTGCTGCCCTAGATCTTTTAATATTCTCTGCAAATCTCTCAGCGAGATGCCTTTGATGTCGTTTTATAAACCCTATGAACCAATCTATCCCAGGCATATTGTCTTTAAATTTTATTCCTGTGACTCCTTTTCTGTCTAAATATTGTTTTACTATAAGCCGGATTTCCAATCTATCAAGGAGATAACCCCACTCACTAGCCAGAAGTATCAAGTCCATCACATTTTTTTCATCAGTACGTGACAGGACGGTTTCTTCCCCATACTGTTTCAATTTTTTTACTGCCGTTTGAAGGCTTGATTTGGGGATATTATAAATATCCCTAGTCTCTCTTAGGGTTATTCGACCTATATTCCCTTAGGGTTCTTTGCTTGCCCCATTAAGAGAGGAGTGAATCAAAGTAAAATTAACCTAACCTAACATATACTATAGGTATTGAAATTATAAATAAATATACTTTGATTGAGAATAACAGTGGAGTTCATAGTAAAAAAGATGGAGTTTTGCGAGGTATTAAAGTCATGAAAAAAATTGCAATGTATTCTTTAATTTTTAATTAAAACTATGTACCTTCCAGACGATCTTGCCCTGCATAGAAAGATAGGTTAGAATGTGCTTAAGAAGATCATTGCTTTCTCGCTATCAAAGATGTCAAATTTCTACTATTGAGCGAGAAAATTGAATGCACATTATGTCCCGCTTCGCCCCCATGTCTCTCTTCACTCCGTTTTACGGCAATCTTCATAATTTTTCGGTTTTAAAAACTTTAACCTTTGTAATCACTGTATTATAAAGATCATCACATTACATGATTTTCGCACAAAATCCTAAAACTAAAAAGGATTTATATGAAAACAGACAACATAAAAATAATAATAATAATAATCATCCTTGGGAATGACTACAGAAAATAGTCATAATCATTATAGAACTAGAATAGAACAAGTAACAGGGTTTAGATCCCCAGAATGTTGGGAAGAAATGGCAAGCAAGAAGAAGGTATGAGATTAGAGACAATGTAGCAAAAATAGGAATATTATATGGCGAGCTAAAAATATCATTTATAAGGAAAACAGAAATAACAAATTGCTAAAAATGCAATTAACACAAACTTAGTGGTGGTCTCTCTAGGATTGATTCCCTGGCCGGGAACCATTCGGTGTTAATAAATAATTAACAGCGCACCGAGGCAATGTTGTAACAAAGCCTTTAAAACACATTTACTTACACAAAAAGACACAGCAAGAGCTGGAATGCTGGTTTGATAAGCAATGCAGCTTGGAAGCTATTCAAGCTGTACCCACCGCAATTAAAAAAAGAAATTCGTTACATTATGCGTTTAGTAAAACACGGATACTTATTTCCAATCGTAAAAACAAGATAAATACAACAGAAATGAGATTCTTAACAATAAAAGGAATAAAAGGGAAAGATGAAATGGTATTGAGAAAGAGCTATTGAGACCTACTCGTAAAATAAAAATAAGACCAATAACGAAAAGAAAATCCGGGATAGACAGTTAAGGTGGCTGGGTTACAACAGCAACTCCAGGTGTGAATCGAAGAAGAAGACCCAGGAAGGATGAAATGAAGACAGTAGGGCAGAATACATAGAACGTGAAATAGAAGGGAGAAAACATCGGCAAACAATAATATTCTCACCAAATGCTTATTTTGCTGAAGCGCCTTGTATTACAATACATTTGGTTAATGATGTAGACTTGTAATGAATATTTTCTAAGGCCTTTTTAGAAACAAATGCAGTATCTTTCTCAGCCAACTCAATGTAATGCTGTTTTCCTTTATTTCATTTGGAATATAAGAAATATCTCTCGCCTAATTTGCAGCAATGCCTAATGTTAGAATTCCTATAAAATGTAGTCGTTTTTGTTCATAATTCAATTAACAACCACGTATACCATTTCGAACCAAACAGGTCATTGGCGAAATTCCTGTTAGTGTAACGTGACAAATATGAAAGTACGCAAATGGACGCTGATTAATAAAATAATCTACGCATTTCAGTAATTACTTACCACAAAGAACACTTGATAGGTTTACGCATACATGAATATTATGATGTATGTGTACGTAAATTGTAGTGGAATCAACTGTCTGCGAATTTTTAGTTCATTTTAATCTGACAAAAATGCTTTTTTAGAAACGGATCTAATCCATGTGTGCAGAAGATAATCGTCAGTAATATTTATCTAAATGGGTTGAGTAATGACTCTTACCAGCTAAAGATTTTATTACAAAAAGAAGATAATAAATAGATAGTTAGAGGTGTATGTTATCTAAAGAATTCGTGGTACCGTCTGTGTGAAGTTAGTTGTTTTCTCCATCTTAAAGTTTGTTCTTGTACAGTGGAGAGCACCTTAACCGATACCGTTATGGAATTTCACAGCCCTTCTTAGCAATCGGAACGGGGACGTCGTAAACTTATATATATTGAATATAAAATTGGTCAACTGTAAATTTATGATCTGGTAAACAAATAATCGTCTCTCTGATACCTGCTATGAGATGAAACATTCATACACATACATATGTACATCGATAATAATGCATGTAAATTTGGATATAATGACGTTCCCTAAAAGGAATTTTAAGAAATCCTAAGAAATGAAATGACAGATAATCCGTATGTAATTGTTCTTGCAAAGAGCAATAAAGAAGGGGATATAAAACTTATTTCAACATTAACTGTTCGCTATTATCTGTTGCGAATAATAGAGTGATCGTTGACGCATTTTTCCAAATTTAATAGTTCATCTGCGTCGGTCATTAAAATTGCAGATAATTTAGTTTCTTTGTGTATCAGTTTTATACGTTAGTAAAAAGTCCCGGAACGGTCGAATAACTTTGTTATTTGAAAATTATGATTTCTGAAATTTGGTATGGGGGTATAGTTAATATAAATGCATTTTATGCAATACAGTTCATATTTTTTTCACTTCCGGTTTAATCGGCAATACGTCCAACTTTTTTTTGAATTCAAAATAAAAAACTACGTTCAGGAAATATTAAGATGTTTATTTTTATTCACAAGAAAACATTTAGAAAATTAAAAAAGTGTCCTAATACAGAAAAAACAAGGTACCTTTGAAAAAAGTTGTTGTTTAGTGTTTGCATTCTTTTTGCCGTCACATTTGACAATTTTAAAAGCGTTTTAACTTTTGCATCCCTATAAATTTACTTATTTTAGACATTGACACATTTGAAAATGGCAGTAAAACTTACTGAATCAGAACGAATTGAGATATTAATGATGCGTGGGTACGGTGATCGTCAACGTTCTTTTGAAGAGGTTCGTATTTTGTTTAATACTGTTTATCCGGATCGTCACATTAGTAAAAGTACGGTATGCCGAACAATTTAAAAGTTTGAAGTCTTTCGTCAGGTGAAGGATTTATCTAGAAGGGGACGTCCATTAACAGCAACAGATGAGATCTCTCAGAATTAAAATCTGCTCATAAGATTCTTAAAACAGCAAGAATGAAAGCCTATAAAATGTATCCCGTCCATGAGTTAACTGAAGATGATCCAGATCGTAGACTACATTTTTGCGAAACAATGACGGAATTGATCGAGCAGCAGCCTAATGTTTTAGATCACATCATTTTTTCGGATGAGGCAACGTTTTGTCTCAACGGCACTATGAACAGACATAATTGTCGCTACTGGTCAATTGAAAATCCGCATTGGATTGAACAAGTCCATACACAGCGTCCTCAAAAGGTGAATGTCTGGGCTGGTCTTGTTGGAAACAACATCATAGGACCATTTTTTATAAGAGGAAATTTAACTGGCAACGTCTACTTAAATTTATTGCGAAATGAGGTTGTTCCAGCACTTGCGGCCCTCTTTCCAAATGCAAACATAGGTGATCACCCTAATGCACATTTCTGGTTTCAACAAGATGGAACTCCTCCCCATTTTGCCCATAATGACCACGATTATTTAAATGAAATTTTTTCCGGAACGTTGGATAGGACGTAGAGGAGCAATCGAATGGCCAGCACGTTCGCCAGATCTCTCGCCACTAGATTTTTTCTTTTGGGGTCACTTGAAATGTCAAGTGTACAAAAATCGTCCCCATAATCTTGAAAAATTGGAAGAGAGAATAGTTCAAGAAGCCAATCGCATCACTCCAGAACAAATACAAAATTCAATAAGAAATTTTACTGACCGTTTACATTTTTGTCAAATTGTAAATGGAGAGCATTTTTAACAATTTTTGTAATCGCAACCTGAATAGACAGCTATCTTGATTTTTCTGTATTAGGACACTTTTTAATTTTCTAAATCTTTTCTTGTGAATAAAAATAAACATCTTAATACTTCCTGAACGTAGTTTTTTATTTTGCATTCAAAAGTGTTAAAAAAATCTGGGCGTTCCGTTAAAAAAAAAAGTTGGACGTATTGCCGATTAAACCGGAAGTGAAAAAAATATGAACTGTATTGCATAAAATGCATTTATATTAACTATACCCCCATACCAAATTTCAGAAACCATAATTTTCAAATAACAAAGTTATTCGACCGTTCCGGGACTTTTTACTAAGGCTGATAGAAATCGATTTATTACATTTTTGGAACTCACACCTAGCACTAAATGTTTTGTTTTTGATAATTCACTTATTTAAAGTAACATTTTCATGGTATATCAAAATATTTAAAGTTTTTAATAAATTTAAGTTATTAAAACGTTTTTAAATTTTATACATACACAGTTTGTTAAGTTTTCATTTATTCCGTTCTCGAAAAAAAAAAACATTTACTTAATTTTAATAGTCTTTTTGCGTTATACATCATTCATTATCATACATATATACCGGTTAAGTTGTTTTAATATAAATTTCAAGAGAGAATGATGTTCTAAATGTATTATTATGAATTATAATGCAACAGTAACAAGAATTACCTAAATATAATCCGTACGCAAGGGTATACCGCAACCGGGTACCTGGCGAAAATACAGCGGACCATTTATGTATTCTCCCAAGCTAAGGAGATCTGTTTTACTGCTACATTGTGTCGATAAGGCCGACGTTTGCTTAGAGGGGTCTCGTTTTAGAAGCTCTCCACTGTACATATTGTATGGTGAGTTTTGGTGGAGCTTGAGTAGCTGTAGCTAGATTTTATTAGCTTTCCTTTTCAATAAAATTAATTTATTATTTATAGCAACATCTGCAGGACAAACCACACATTCTGAAAATTGACATTTTAAACAAAAAAAAAACAGAAGGCAGGCACTACACATACATTTTGATTTAATTTTATTTATAACTCAACTACAATTCAATAATAACAAAAAAGAAGCAATTAAAAAGTAAAAGCGTAACACAGATATCTAAACAGGAAACTAATCAGCATATATTCCTGTTGCTTGTTACTAATAAATATTCAATCGTTTTTTTACTATAATTAAACATAATTTGAAAAAAAATGCACTTGTATATTTGCATTCAATGACAACTTTAACGTCTATCCTATGAATTGTACGAGCCGTTTTATAATTGTTACTGCACGTTAAAGAGTTATGCTAGAAAACACCGATAAACTATAAATAATTCTCTCGCATAAAATTAGTATAAATCCTCTCTATCTGATCTAATCTACGCACGTAGTTTCAAATCAATTTAAATGTCTGTGCATTTTAGTTCTTTATGCTAGAGGATTGTTTTGATCGAGCAAGATGATAACTGTAGTAAAAGTATGTTTTTATTATTATTGGAAAGAGATAATTATAAAAAAAATACGTTATCTTTTTAGCAGTCTCACAGAAAAAAATAGTTTCTTAGTATAAGTAATAAAAGATTATATAAAATTTTTTTATTGGATTGCTTTATAAAATGCTCCGTTTCTTCCACGATTTCAATTCTATAAAATTATTATTAGATAAAAAAAATTCTTAATAATTTCAATTAAATACAATGAAACCCCTACTTAGCGGTAGCCAGTGAAATTTATTATAAAAGTGACCGCTATATTGAGGTGTATACTATTGAGAGAAAACAGTTTTACTTTCCTGAACTTTCTTTATTGTACATAATCAATCACTTTATTGATATTGTTGATCATGATCTTTATATTCCTTGGAAAGCATACAGCATTTTGTACTTTAAGTAGTTTGTCATTGCTATTGAATTTCTGAATAGTGTTTGCTTCCCTTGTTAGTAAACAGTAAATTAACCCCCAAGTTTCATGTCCAAGTAGATGAGGAGTTTATCAAAGGGTGCCGTAATCTCTTCGTAAAGAGTGTATCAATGAATTTGGCCTCATTGATATGAATTCGTTATTTTGTGCCCCATTGCTACATGGAATCCACCATGGAAGATAATTAGAAAAAGGTCAGTCTTCAAAGAGGGTAAATTCTCCGTGTAATTGAGACACGCAAAATGGAGGAATTGTGCTGGGTTAATCACCTGAATAGACAGAAAAGGAGAAATTTTGTAAATATGAGGAGATTTCTCTAGATTCAAAGGTGTTTGCTTGGGGCAACAAGAAAGTTCTCTCTCTGGTCTTAATTGAGTTTTCATATTTCAACCATCAACATTAGGATGGCATTAATAATTAAATCTAATGAATCCAAATTCGCATCTGTAAGCACAGTGTTGTGATGCAAGTCTGGAAAATGTCCTAACATTACTAGTCTTAATGGATGAAATAATGAAAATTAGCATCTTAGATGTCAGTTTGTGATCATTGTCTGGACCAACAGTTATTAGTCTTGAATGATGAAATAAAAGTTATCTTAAATGTCTATTTTGGGTTTTATTACGTTACCAACAGTTGTAGAAATGCCACTCAGTGACAGTAATTGCGATGATTGGCTATTTTATGCTGTTGAAAGTCAGTCAATGAAAGTGTCAATAGATCATACTGTTAGTAAGCAGTCTCTGAACTTGGGTATAAAATTAACTTTGAATTTGACTGTAATTTATTTTGGCCTGTTAGGTCTATTATGCATTCAAGGCTAGTGAAGTAAGCTATCTTTTTCAGTCCTTTAGATGAAAACCGTTTGCGCACTGCAGATGGCATTTGTTGGAGGTTAGTTCTATATGTAGGTCTTTAGCAGCGTAGTGTTAGGTGGTTAGCGTGCTATGAGCTCCTGATAATGACCATTAGCGCACACTAGGTAACATTTTTTGACTCCCTTAAACATTCGAAGATGGCTAGGTAAGCTAGCCTGTTGAGTTCATTAGAAGATATAAACACATGTCTTTTGCGCAGGATATAATAATAGCCTTTTGGGCATTGGGCTTTTCAGGCAAATTTGGAGATAATAGAGTGGAATTTTCGAGGTAAGCAAGGGAATAAAACATCAGCGTTAAGGATTTGATTAGAGTTGGAGATAAAGTTGAATGTAAACCAGTGAACAGTATCGGAACTGCATCGCTTCAAAAAGCTTTCTACATCCTATTCTTTTGGAATGGATCAGCTTCCATCTTATGTTTCATATCCTCTAGCTTATTTACCTTCACAATTTCCTCTTTTACTTTTTCTTGTCAATTGTTCTCTTCTTAGATCATGTACTACGTCTTCCAGCCACTTTGACGTCAGTCTACCCCTTCTCTTCCTTCCACTGGGTTTCCACCCCAGTAATAACTTGGTTGTAGTTTCTTATCCCAACCTCCAATACATGTCCCAACCGCTTTAGTCTTTGTTGCTTTATTTTCCGTACTATATCCTCCCCTTGATTTAACTGTCCCCATTATTTCGGGTCGGCGTTCACCCTATAGCGTCGACCCTTAAAACTCTGCGGCTGCACTACCCAATCCCTGGTTTCATAGTTCCAGGCCAACGGGCGTGACGGGAGTAGACTTCGTATATAGGGGAGGATGCTTGGGCGTAGGCATGGGCATACGCTCCGGTGTCCGGCCGCTAACCGTCGGAATATACGGTGGGTAAGTGAGGCACCCTACGGCGCTTACCTAGTGAACTCTGCAGCTGCATTACCCCATCCTTGGTGGCCACACTCAGGGAAACGGGCGTGGCGAGAGAATTTGGCGAAGATAGTAGGGGAGGATAAAAGTCGGTTCGCCGAGGAGTAGTCCGCCCGCTGGTAGTCTGGTTGGGAAACCTTCGGTTTCATCCTAAAACAACTCGGTGATTCTGGGACCCTACGGTTTCACTGTAGCTGCCGCGGATACTTGATCGCCGGAGGGGCGAAAGAGTTGGCGCGGTGGACATTTTGGGGTAGGGCTTTTGCCCGGCCGTCCCCGTAGTTCAGGCTTAATTCACGGGCGGGCTGGTTGTACCTCACGGCCAGATTCCGTTTCCCACGCTTGGCCGATAGTAGCCATCCGCAAGGAGGCCTAGGCCCCGTGGGGTTAGATGTGAGGTAGGAGTTCGCTAAAGCGTCTCCAACGGTGACCCGTCCAACGTTGACAAGAAAACTTGTCTAACATGGGTAGCACGGGGGAGAGGAGCCCACCGGTTCGCCGGGCCTCTCCGCGAGGTGTCGGTCTCGTGCGGGCAACTGGTTTCGTGCCTCTTTGTCCTGAGGAGTGTGTGCACTTTCCGTGACGCCGCATACCTAACGGTCGGTCGGCAACTGGGTGATCCTTTGGGGTCCAGCAAACACTTACGTGTCCCCATTATTGTTCTCAGTATCTTCCTTTAGAATATTCTTAAATTACCTTCATGTTTTTAGGTCATTGTCATTGTTTCCGCTGAATACATTCACACTGGTCTTATCATGGTGTTATATATGTTTACTTTGAAGTTCTTCACTGGATCGCTTGGTGCAGAAGTAGAACACTAAACACTTTAACCCACTAAACACCAAACAAATTCTAACTAAAACACCGACGCGTTTCAACAGCAATGCTGTCATTAAACAGTTTTATTATCACCTTGATACTGACAGCATTGATGTTGAAACACGTCGGTGTTTTAGTTAAAACTTGTTTGGTGTTTAGTGGGTTAAAGTGTTTAGTGTTCTGTGTTTACTTTGTTCTTTTTGCTCTATTTGCCGACACCTTTGCTTCTTTAATTTCAACATCTCTATTTCCATCATTTGCTATCACGATAGCCAAGTATGTATTTGAATATGCCTACCTCTCCAAATTGCAAATTCGTGATTGTAATCTCTCTTTTCTCTTTAATTTTCTTTCAACTTCGTTTTTGTTTCGCTAATTCCAATATATTTAGTATCTAATACTTTCTTCATGAATTTGAATACAAGTTTAGAGATACGAGCTTTTGGAATGTTGAGGAGACAGCAATCACAACTGTGTAAGAAGCTCGTCTTATGTTAGTAATCTTGACTTGATTAAAATACTAAATTCACTCCAACGGGGCTTACACGTTAATTGCAAGCACTTCCAAAGCAATAACTGGATTCACAAACCCTGGGATTCGTCCATTTAAATCTAAGAATGTCCGTAGATGAAGAGTATTTGGTAGAAAACATTTTATTTTGACATTTCTATGATAGTTTTTTCAAGTGACAACTCCAATAGAAATGTCAACCATGAAGTCGTGGTTGAGACTGTGCTGGTGTCGCCAGGATCTGCTAGGACTGCAGATATTCATATCTAGTCCCCCAATCAAGGTTGAAGAAGAAATAAAAAATAAAAACAAGAAAAGAACATAAAAGAAAATAATGATAGGTATGCTCATATAGTTGTGTTACTAGGCATGAATAGATCTCAGATCTCAATGCACTACTTTCCGGGAATATAATGGGATAAATCATCAATGGAATCCAATTCAGTTATCACAACAAATATTATTCTTTGCAAGCATAGAAAATGTTGAATGAACCTTGTTGTAGTAGATATACTCTGCATGATATAAATAATTTTTAAGCGATAAAATGTGATATTCTAACACGTGCAATGCTGATAGAAGAGATCTCAAAATATATCCTTGAAATTTATCACTGCTTTTGCTTAAACAGTTTCCGATTAAATCAGTTACATCATATCTACCACCTAATACTATCAAAATGCAACTGATAGCAAACATTATACTTGTAACTCATTAAATTAACTCTAATAATTATGTACATAGATACATCTAAAGGAAAAAAATATTAATTTCATCGACGAATTAACACAGATTTTGGCTATTAATCAACCGAAACCCAATGTGATGTATGTTTGTATATACGCTTTATGTGTGCATTAGGAAAATAAATTTAAACATCAATGCTATTTATATACATGGGATCGCATATGTTTGCTAATGGGAATGACATTTTAAGTATACGATAGGCTATAAACAGTGTCATGCTGGTACAAGATGAATTATTCTATTCATTATCACGGGTGTACTCGAACCTGTACATTTTTTTTTAGAAAGTGTGTTATTATATGATTGTTAGGTTAGGTGAATGTATAAAATACTACGTGTCCTTTAACTTTGAAAAAGTTATACATACTTGTATACTATAGCACCACTCGCAGCTTCTTCAAACTACTAAAATTATAATCGCATAATCGTAAATACACACTAAACCCAAATATTAATACGCTAACAAGCCATATGCACAATGCATTTGTAATCTTTCTCGACACATACTAACTTTTATAATAAACGTTATTTGCGGGGAATTATTTACGAGCTAGGATATCTACGATTTACGATATTATTTAACGGCATATGCATGCACCAGAAAGTCCAATCCAAACGGCAAGTAATACTTGATAGCTGGACTATAACTGTCAAAATATATTATAGATATCCTTCCGAACAAAAGTCGAACATTATTAAACATAAATAACAGTACTGCAGAGCATAAATGTGGAGCATTAGCTATATCTAAGTTTGCGTATACATAAGCAACGTATTTTACACGATTACATGCAAATTCTATTATCTAAATTTAATTTTATATATTTAATGTGCGAAATGTAATAAATACATCAGTTTAATTATTGCACTTCATCATTTTATCCTACACTCATTTATATTACTTGTTCGCCCTATATATTTTTAAAAAGCTTGACAACCGCAATAATATAACCTCTACGTTGTATGGACATATTTTTAAAAAAGTATATCTCTTCGTTTATTTTTTTGGAACTCCTTTCTTGTAATATTGACGTTGTTAATTTTAATTTAATCGACGCATATTAGTAAATAGATACATTTTAATAAAATTAATCTGTAAATAAACAATCAGAAGAAAAAAATTCGTGTTTAGACTGTATGATAACACAAATGATCTTTGCCAATCACTCGTTCACTTTGACGCTCCAATAAAGGTCTCAATTTCTGATGAAATACATTCAAGGTTTAAATAATTTTCTTCACTAACTCTATTTTTCGAATTTCATGTATTCATTTTTAATCAGTTCAAGGACAATTAATAAATCTGCCAGACATATTTAACCGAAAAGAATAAATGTAGTATCATGAATACACGAGGAATACAAAC
Source organism: Holotrichia oblita (assembly GCA_023690525.1). NCBI lineage: Eukaryota > Metazoa > Arthropoda > Insecta > Coleoptera > Scarabaeidae > Holotrichia > Holotrichia oblita. The sequence goes on along the minus strand of CM043016.1, from coordinate 42,091,841 downwards.
GCACCAATAACTGGGATGGATATAAACTAACCTTAACAGAATATAACAAGAAATGGAGGAGCTCCAAATGAAAGATATGAAGGAGTTTCTTCTATAGCATTAAAAAATAACCCACCACAAATATGACTCCAAAAAAGGTCCTTTCAAACGACTGAAAGGACTGAAAGAAACTGAAGGGATTAAATGGACGACTAGCTACTAATCATCTTGCCCACAAAATGCTCTGCTGTTTGTTTGTCCCTTATTGTACACTAGAAGCAAACTTCTTATAAAACATTGGCCCAGGCTTGCTTGACTAACTATCATATGAACAGCCTGGAAGTCTTTTAATGTCGAGTCATCAAGTTGATCTTGAAAGGCTCTCAGTTTGTGAGGGACGCTGATATTCAATGTGATCCTGGGGTGCCGATCCTGGAACAAATGGAAGATTGTTGCTGCAACTATAGACACAAAAGCTGCTACCTAGGTAGTAGAAAATGCTATTTTCCAAACGAACTGAGATCAGAAGTTTCCTTTTCTTGACATGAACTTCGTATCCTTTTCCAATCATTTTAACTCCACTTTAAAAGTTGATGGATTGTTTTCTAGAGGACCAAGGGGTGGGGGAGATACATATAACTATTTTCATTAACAATACTATAAGAAGAAAATATGCTATATTTCAAAGTTTTCTCTTTTAGAAGCCAGCGATTCTGCAACGACTTTTCAACTAATCTTTTTCAAGATGTTCTAATCTAAATGCAAAATTTCTGAATTGGTCAAAAGAGAAAAGTTTATTCCTATACACTGTACAATTTATAGCTATGATTTCTGAATTATTTTATTTTATTAAGTTTCTTTAAGCAAATTATTGCTTAAAGTTTTAGTTTTTTGAAGACATAACTCCAGAAATATGACTTTCAAAACACAGTTTAACGGCATACGACTTCTACAGGAGGGAGCCACACCAAATAGGCAAAGAAAGGTCTAAAAATCCTAATTCAGACTATTGGGAAGCTCCCTCTGGCTAAATTAGAACGTTTGTCGACATAGTTAGAAAAATTAGGTTACTTGGGCAATTGAGAGGATTTAATGGACAATTAGCTCATTTAAATCTTACAAATCCAATTGCAAACCCAATTGCAGCAGGAAGCAAGGAACAAGTGTGGAGCTGTGGACCTCCCTATAATCCTATTATCGTTTGTTCTAAAAACGATTATAAAGATCATTGAGAACCACATTTGGAATGATTGTCTACCTAGTGACTTCTCAGTTGTAACCAGTAACGGAAACAGACTCGCACATCTTCTGAAAAAGTATTCAGGGGATCCTTACAAACTAGAAAATAGCACTATGTGCATTTATTGATGTAGAGTATGCTTTTTTAACATCTTCTTTAAATGAACATCAATCAGTTATGAAGCAGGGATACTTCAAGTTTTCCCCACTTCTACTCGTTCCATGAAGCGTCCAAGGCTATGCAGGTGACCTAAGATGTGAAAAGAACTAACAATAAGTCTCAACCCAAGCAACACAATAGCTGTAATATTCTGTGGATATATTACTCCTAGACGGAGAAGAACTAGTATAGATGACGATGAATATAAGTATCTAGAAAAAAATCCTTGGCCAAAGCTAACTTGTAATAACAATTTAGTCAGTGTTCTCAAAAAAAGCCAATCTGTAGGCTAAAATCAAAAATACTATACTAGTTGTATCGAAAGGTAATACGTCCCATGACTACTTACGCTACTCTAGTATAGTGGCCAAAACCCGACGATTGACGATTGATTTAATATTCATTCTCCTGAACACTTTTTTTAAATATTGCTCGTTGCTTGTTTTTATTTTTCACTTGCTTCACATTTTCTTCTTATTTACCAGCTTTTAAGTACTACACGATTTTATACAAAAAATGTTGGTCTCTCTTTCATTTTCTCATGTCGTTGAAAAGATCTTGTTTTTTTAGTTATCGCTTTAATATTCTCTTCTTTTGCATAATCCCTTCTTTGATTTCCTCATTTCATCAAGTTGTGTTCTTTCTTTTTTGACCTTTCTGTTATTACATGTCAGTAAATTCATGTTTTCTCAATGAACAATGGAAGGATATATGAAAAAGGAGCAAGGGGTTGAAGTAGGACCTAATCACGAACAAACTTAGATGACATTGAAGAATGAAAAGTAACTGTAGACACAGATGGTGAGTTTAGGGATTATTATCTCCGTACATATGCAAGGAACAAGAAAAAAGGATAAAATCCGACCAAATTCAGGCGTTAATAACGGAATCTTTCTTATGAGACAGTTAGGAGAGGAGGCCATGCTTGATAGCCCTATAATAAGCATTCAATCCAATGTTACAAAAAAGTTTAAATCTCCTTGAAACCACGTTGAGAACTAAACAGGGATGCATTCTAAGCCCACTCTTATTCTCGCTAATACTAAATGAAGCGATTAAGCGACCAAAGACAGAGTCCAAAGCGTATGGGGTGATACTGGAAAATGGGATGTCATAGTTATAATAGACTAATCAAGAAAATCTTGAATGGAAGAATGGAAGAAATTTAGAAGATCAATATGCAGATAGAACAAAGTCTATGGTAATAGAACACAAACAGCGAGAACACGAAAAAATGGCTATAATAGGCTATTGTAGGAATTCACCCTACGAATGAATGCAATGAAAATATATCAAGCATTATAAGCAGACAACGTGGTTTCGACCTTCTAGGTGCTTCTTTCCACCCTGCCCAGTAGAGGATATTGGGTTGAAATTAATCAATTGTCCATATTACACAGTTAAAGTTGTGATGTGAAGGGCAATGAAGCTAGATCTTGCTTTCGTAGTTGCACTGACGAGACCTAAAAGGTCGAAACCACGTGGTCCGCTTGATCTATTTTCATTACATTCATTCGTATAGTGAATTCCAACAATATACCATGAGCGCCTGTTATAGGCATTTTTTTTAATTTTTATATTGTGGCATTTCTCGACGCTTATCATAAGCAAGAACACGGTTAGGATCACAATATCATCAATACAGTACACACAGGTTTCTGACGAAAAAACATGAAATCTAAAGAAATCAAAATTTAAATATACAAAAGGGACGTTATGTGTACTCACCTATGGAGCTTAAGAATGAACTATGACTGACAAATTTGAACAAAGATTAATTGCAATGTAGATGAGATTTTTAGATAGAACTGACGGCAAAATCAAAAAAAGGTAGAAGTAAAACAACCATATACAGGCAAAATTTAAAACTAAGACTAATGGAAGAAATGATAGAAACAAGTTAAGTAAGTTGATGCATTGCCTAAGATAAAATTGTAGCAAGTTTTGCAAAAATCTATGGAACCATTTCGGTTAGGTGTATCAAAAAGTGAAAAAACTCCTCATCACTGACACGGTTTCCCTCAACATTGGACCAAACTTAATTCCAGGAATTGGCTTTTTTCTTTCTTGAATATGTTATCTGTTAACATACTACAATGAATTTGTAAGGAAGAGACCAAAAGTCACTAATTTGACTTACATCAGGCAAAAATTTAACTATATAAACAGCATTTTTTTGTGACCGATTTTAACATAAAGTACTATGACTTCAGTTCAGTGCCCCTAAGTCATAAGTCAAAAAGCAAAATGATTATTGTGTGTGTGATTTCGACTTTCTAAATATTTGCGACAGTTTCTTGATGGGAAAATTTATTCACAAAACCCTTTTTAAAGCGGGATTCTTGATATAGATTAATCAGACCAAAGGCAATATCTGCCCAACAAATCGTCTCCGTTTCCTCCGATTCATCGAGAGGTTTTGAAATTCGACCGTCTCATTTTAAGATTATTGCTAGAAATTATTTACACAAGATTCTAAATTTGGACTCCTTGAATTTTATTTTATAGAGAGTACTAACACAGCAATTTCTGACTTTTCTTTTGTTTTGATAGTAAAACGGAAAAAGGACACAGAATAATTAGTTCTATTAATTAAAAAGAATGGATAACAAATCTATCTACAGGTGTTTTAATTCACTCCCGAATGCATTTGCGTTAAAGTCGCTCACTAAATCCATATAAAGTTTCCGAAAATAATATCTCTTTGTAAAATGACTAATCATAACATAAAAAACGTTTAAAATGTTACATGTAAACAATTGATAAACTTTATCTTGTGGTGGAATATAGTTAAGGATTTGTGTAAATAAAATCTGTTGCGTAGAAATACTTCTAGTCCAACGTATTTTTTTTCCTAGCAGATATAGATCACGCTGGTAGTATGCCACCAAGAGCATCAAGAGGTTAATAATTTACGTTTGCATTTTCGTAGTATTTAGTCGCATGAATGTAAATACTATAACGTTTGACTTTATGAACTTTTCTGAACGAATGCGATAACCACACATTTACAATATACACACATACATACATATAGTAAAATGCCACCATGCATGAATTCTAGTAGTACTTTATGTTTATTATACATAAAACTTACATAATGATTCAATTATATTTTAGTATGGTAAATAAATAATGCTATAGTATTTTCTCAATGATAATAAAATTCTAGACAAAAATACAGGCTTGGTTAAACTATGTATAAAGCGTATGAATAGTTAGTTCGTTGAACTTTTGGCATAAATAAAATTTTCCCTAACTTTTATAGCTGTGCGTAGTTCCTTTTTTTCTCTAATATCTTCGAAGTGCTATTATGGACACATCTGCTTCCGTTAGTATAAAGTAAAATTAAAGATAATTCAATTCAGTTTCGTAAATTTGAACGTTTTACCTTCCCATTTTTTTGTAATATATTTATTACAAACTTGTATGTACAACTATAAACTACAATTCTTGTAAACGATAATTCTTGTAAAACTTCTTTTTCGGAAATTTTTTCTCGCTATTGTACCTAACAAGTACCTGTTCGTTTGCCTTTAATATTACCGATCGAATATACAGACATAGTAATACATACATGTCTTATATCTATAAGTACATAACAAGCATTTTACATGGCTAATCAAGATCATATGATATATGTAATCGTATTCGTTCTAATTTTTCCTGAATGAATAACCAGAACTTTGGGTGACACTATTTAGTTCCATTATAGGTTTTTGTATTGTAAGTCTACGAGATAAGATAAACCGTAGAACGCGATGATCATTCTTCGGACATTATCTTTGTCAATAGTGCGATAAGTGCATTGCATGTCATTTGTTGAACCCCTTTTTATGACCTTTCGTGATTAATTGTACATGAAATTCTAATTGGCAAATTTTATTTTACATACAAGTAATTTAAAGTATGTGTGACAGAAACATAATGAATGACAGACAAAATTAACGTACAAGTCAAGGAAACCAACAAAAGTAGAAAAGAAAAAAGGAATAGAATACAAGCTTGCAGGAAAGAACAATTAATTAGAGCAAAGAAAGATGAAGAACTGAAAAGTGGTCTAAAATATTTCCGACGCCAAAGTGAAGATGGCAGCATTCGTCAATAAAAAAATGAGTAAGGTGGTTGCACAACTATTGATTGGTACTCATCAAAACTTTAGCCATTTTGTACTTGCAGTTGTTGTTTGACAATCGTTTGGATAAGTCGATGCGAGTAGAGAAGGGAAGGAAACAACCGAGGATGAGGTTCAGGTCGGCCATCGACAACCTGAACCCCAGAATTGATGGCACAAGATTGGTGACTGTCTCCAAGATTGATTACGGAGAAATTTAGATTTAGCAAGGACACGGTGCACACCATCGTCCGCGATGATTTGGGTAAGCAGAAGATCTGCTTCCGATTTGTGCCGCACAAGCTCACAGACGAGCAGAAAGCAAAAGGGATGGAAACTTCTGGTGATTTCATTTCCATATGTGACCAGGATCCATCGCTTCTGAAAACCATCGTCACAGGAGATGAGTTCTGGTGCTACTAGTTCGATCCGAAATCAAAACAGTAATCGATGTCGTGTTCACAGAGTGAACACCACGACCAAAAAGAAGCCGTCTGCAAAAATCTCATCTTGGATTTTTGCAGACATTGTCGACAGCATCCACAAGAAATTTGTTTCTGCATTTCAAACCATCAATGCTGCATTTTACCAGTCCGTTCTGAAGCGATTGCTATAGCGTATCCAGCGGGTTCGGCCAGAGTTGCGCTAGACTGGAAAATGGATGCTGCTCCATGATAATGCCCCTGCACACTGTGTGATCCGTGTGCGCCAAATTCCTGGCCTAGAAGATGATAAATGTTATTGAACACCCTCCGTACTATCCTGATCTGGGGTCCTGCAGACTTCTTCCTGTTTCCCCGTTTGAAGGCGGCTATGAAAGATGAGCGTTTTGCGGATTCCTCAGGGGCCTTTCTTGATTCCAGAAGCTGTATGAACGTCGTCAAAAGTGTGTTATACCGGGTGGCGACTATTTTGAAGGGCAATAAAGAAAATTTGTTTCTATCTTTTGTTTTGTTTGTTTTCTGATATCATTCACCGAACTTCTTAAACACACCACGTATAACATAAACAGAAATAGTCCCAAAATTCAGTCCTAACAACTCAGGTTCTCATACCATGGAAATCTCCTACCAATTAGTCCAATTTGTAGTCATTATCTCCCTTTCTGCTTTTGTTGTATATTACTGTTTGCTTCGACTGGAGTAATATGTGTTAATTGTAAAAGACTGCTTTCTGCTGCTATAATTGTAGTATCATTCTGTTTGTCGCGAATTTTTTGCTTGTATTTATGTTTCTAATTTTGTTTTTTTGAATAAAATTTTAAAAATGAATTTTTCGATCTTGTTCACTCAACTTCGACATTGATTCTTTAATTTTTTTGTATTTTCCATATATTTAAGTGTGTGAAACATTATTGCCTGTTCCATACATCTCACAGAAAAATTATTTAAAATAATTGACAGCCTAGTGTTGCATCTGGTAATACTGATAGGTTTTAGTTAGAAATGAAAACTGACCAACATCTACACAATATAGCTTCACTGCAAGCTAGAACTTAATCCTTTGAACTGTGTCTTTTGCAGAACTTCTACATATCTAGAGAGCTTGAAATCCTGCTTTAAGGCATATCACTAAGCCATCGATTGGTGATGAACCTTTTCTAATAGAAACATAGCACCAGAACCAGGACTGAAGATCCAATTACTAGAAAAGCCAGAATGAACAAATGAATAATTGAAAATATACTGTGATTTGAGTTGAGAAGAAGAAAAAGAAAATATAATCCAACTTGGGAAAATTTAAAATTGTAAATTGTTCCTCTTTTATCTACAGTGAGAACGTTGTCAACATTTTCATATTCTTTTTTTGAATCGCTATTATCCAGCTTGTACTCATTTCTACTTCCTGGAAACGGTTCTCCTTTTAGGCCTGGATGCCACTCCTGATCTTGAGTTTGCTACCGAATGTTTCTGCCGCGACATTTCTACCTATCTTCGTGGAGGTATTTATAACCACACCCCTAAACTTGCTAAATGGCTAGGTTTACATATGATTGATAACAAACATTGTTACAATAGCCGATCTGAAGAATGAAACTGTCATCAATGTTCAAAGAAAATGACTCGAATCAGGATTTTTTTTCGGCATGATAAACCAGACCGTTCAAACCCTCCCAATCAAAGGTGTGAGTACTTGCTCTTGACGAGCATCGTGAAGATTAAAGCTTTCATTAAAACTCTTATCCAGAGTACCTATGTTACTAACACTGCACTGGCTAAAAGAACCGACGCTCTCTTGGACGTTATTGTCTTTATTATCAACAACACCATCGTGATACTGGGTGATTTGACTCATGTTTTGATGTTTTTGAAGCGAAGAAGATCTTAAGCGCTGTCTTTTCATCCGCGAAGTTTTGTTATCCGCCCATGACGATGCAGCCTTTTTTTCGAAACTTACCTCCATAGATGTACCACACGCCTCATTGTTGGCGCCAACGCTGTGTCCGATGTTTATGAGTAGCATTTCTAAGATACCCGGTGATCATCTTTTAATATCTGCAGATGACAGTGCTATCTTTTCCTCTTCCTCTTCCTCCGATGGAGACCGGACATGAACGAATTAAAATAAATCACGATATCATTTACTAAGCGAACAAAACCACCGCTGTATAACATTTTCGGTAAGTGGCCATTGTCTTCCTAATCCTCTTGCCCACAAAATGCTCCGTTGTTTGTTTGTCCCTTGTTGTACACTAGATGTTTGATGAAACATTGGCCTCGTCTTGTTTGGTTAAGTGTCATATGAACAGACTGGAAGTCTTTTAAAACCGAGTTGTCAAGTTTATCTTGAAAGGCTCTTAGTTTGCCAGAAACACTGATATTCAACTTGATCGTGAAGTGCTGATTTTGGAATGAATGGAAATCGTTGCTGAAAATATAGACACAAAACCTGCTACATAGGTAGCTGAAAATGATGTCAAAATTCTATTTTCCAAACGAACTAAGATCAGATGTTTTTTTATCTTGAAATGATCTTGGTATCGTTTTCCAATCATTTTAACTCCACTTTAATAGTTGATGGATTGTTTCCTAGAGGACTAAGGGGTGTGGGAGGTATATCTAACTATCTTAACTAACAATACTATAGGAAGGAAATATGGTATTTTTCAAAGACTTCTCTTTTAGAAGCCAACGATTCTGCGAGGACTTTTCGACTAATCCTTTTTCAACATGTTCTAATCTTAATGCAAAATTTCCGAATTGGTCAAAATAGCGCGAGAAAAGTTTATTCTTATACATTATATAATTTATAGCTATGATTTATAAATTATTTCTGAATTATTTTTATTTTATTGCCAATATTTGGGTCTAAATTTTTCTACATAAACATTAGATTAAAAAAAAACACTCAACTGTACGAGAGAAACAATAAGTACATAAATATTCACTCCTGTGATTTAATATCAACAATTGCAACCATATTTTCCGAACAGGTTTACCAAACAATCGAAGACAAACACACAGATGTATGCACACAAGACATAAGATGCGTATGTAAGTATTTTGTGTAGGCATCGTATACGAATGTTTGTTGTGTACGTAGCCCACTCCATATTTTATATAACGACGACCAGATGTTTAATAAAGTATCTATTCCGTATCTATACGGACATTCTAGCGGTATCCCACAATTTGTGGGTAATTTCGTCTAAAATTATAGTTCACTGTTTAGTAGTTTCTTTTTCTTTCTTGTTTCTTTTTTTCACTATAGAGTGTTTTTAACGTGCCGTTTCAGAATTGATTTTTTGAGAGATGTTTCAGATTTTATTGGCCGTAACAGCTTAAAATTAAAACGTTTATGGGATATAAACCGGATAGAAGAATAGACGATAAAGATACCGGAAAGGTACACGCACGTCGAAATATGTGATTTTAATTTGGATCTTTGGAGAAAATTTCCTATTCATGTGCCGTGAGGTTAAATTTACGACGATTCAACTACTTGTAAATTATGTTGATTTATGTATTCGGAATGGTAAAATTTGATCTGGTAAAACGTTAAAATGGATACTACTTACGCAAAAGCAGGCTATTTGGTAATCGGTTTAGCTTGTAGAGCAGATATTTGATACTATCCATTTTCGTTTTGAAAACATCTTGAAATTACTAAAAATTCTTCTATCTATGATGTTATGGTGTATTTGGGGAACAAACATATGTATCTATTGTTCAATACTTCGTTGATTTAGTGATATAACTGTAAGTATATTCTTGAGAAATACACGTGAACGAGAAGTTGAAAATGTAAAAAATGATGTAAGTGTTGGCATAAGGGCTGTTCTTCTGTCAGCATATTGGCAAGGGATTCATAGTAAAGCATGACCGGAATGCTTTGCTCCACAGCTAGCATATTGCTGTATGTGAGTGTAATATCAAAATTACAGAAACTTCTTTCTATGAGATTAAAATCAATTTGACAAAATGCTTAACTGATTTCCGATTGTCAATTTGCTTTTAGGTAGACATATCCGACAGTAGACCATGTGCATTGAAATACAGGTACACGTAGTCTGTCCCAAATCCAATGACATTTGTCTAAAAAAAAAATACAAAGCGCTTATTATTTTGATTTGAGTCAATACAGAGCAAGAAACGTTCAACAAATTTTTCGAAACATTCTTTATATTCATCGGTTGGAATGGCCAATTTCAGTTTGGGAGAAAGCCAGAAGTCACAAATCAGGTGGATACGGTGGATGATCGATAACAATGATGCTTTTTTTGGTCAAGAATTCACATACCATGATGACTTTGTGCGATAGAGCATTCTCGTGCAACAAAAACCAACCGCCTCGCTTTCGATATTCCGATCAAACTCGACGAATTCTGGCCCACAATCGTTGTGGAACTCCCAGAAAATAGTCTGCGTTCACCGTCTAACCTTCTGGGACAAATTCATTGCGAAAAATTTCCTTTGAATCGAAGAAAACTGATTTTGCTCTTCTGCAAACGTAATTTTTTCCCTTTTGGCTCTTCTGGTGATTTCCATGCCGCACTCTGACGTTTCGTTTTTGGCTCTTATTGAAAACACCACGGTTCATTACCAGTTACAATCGCTGATATCCTTGCCGGATTCCTTTACGACATTTTTAACATGTCTTCGCAATGCTGAAATCAACAATATTTTTGGTCGTCTGTCAGAGTGTGTGGCATGAAACGCGCACAAACTTTCAGTTTGCCCAAATCCTTTGTCAAAATTCGATAGACTGTGCTTTTCTATATCCCAGTTTCCTTTTCCTTATCCAACATTATCCCACTTTATCCTTCATTGCGAGTGGTTTTTGGCGGCGATGCTCAGCAATCGTCCACAAAGTAATCGGCCAAACCAACGGAAAGCCTGCATCACTGTTACCTAATTTAAGACGGAATTTAATATTCCCTCTTTGTTCCGGGTCGGCGTTTACCCTTAAAACTCTGCGGCTGCACTACCCAATCCCCGATTTCATAGTTTCAGGGCAACGGGCGTGGCGGGAGTAGACTTCGTATATAGGAGAGGATGCTTGGGCGTAGACATGGGCATACGCTCCGGTTTCCGGCCGCTAACCGTCGGAATATACGGTGGGTAAGTGAGGCACCCTACGGCGCTTACCTAGAGAACTCTGCAGCTGCACTACGCCATCCTTGGTGGCCACACTCAGAGAAACGGGCGTGGCGAGAGAATTTGGCGAAGATAGTAGGGGAGGACAAAAGTCCGGCCGCTGGTTGTCTGGTTGGAGAAGCCTTTGAATTCATCCTAAAACAACTCGGTGACTCTGGGACCCTACGGTTTCACTGTAGCTGCCGCGGATACTTGATTGCCGGAGGGGCGAAAGAGTTGGCGCGGTTGGCATTTTAGGGTAAGGCTTCGGCCCGGCCGTCCCCGTAGTTCAGGCTTAATTCACGGGCGGGCTGGTTGTACCTCACGGCCAGATTCCGTTTCCCACGCTTGGCCGATAGTAGCCATCCGCAAGGAGGCCTAGGCCCCGTGGGGTTAGATGTGAGGTAGGAGTTCGCTAAAGCGTCTCCAGCAGTGACCCGTCCAACGTTGACAAGAAAACTTGTCTAACATGGGTAGCACGGGGGAGAGAAGCCCTCCGGCTCGCCGGTCCTCTCCGCGAGGTGTCGGTCTCGTGCGGGCGGTGAGATAGTGGGTAACAGTTTCAAGGCTCATAACTTGTTATGTGCAGTGTGGTACAAAAAAATTGTAGGATATGGGCTAACGCCTAGGCGCCTGCGGCTAAACATCTAAGCCATTTTCAAATCGTATTCCCTCTTTGTTCCATGTTGGTTTTTCGACCAACGCATACAAAGCGACTTTACATAAAATGTCAAACCAAATTTTGGGGTTAAGTAGATGAAGGGTAGAACATTCAGCTACCATTATTCACTCATAGATGTCGCTCTACTGAGAACTTTGATGGACTTTGAAAAAACCTTCTAACTAAGTCTCGTTCACGGTATTTCTGAGTGTCGCAAATGCAATTGACAAAGTATGGCATGAAGGTGTATTACACATAATGTTACCTAAACAATATTTCGAAATGTTTAGCTCGAAGATGCCCTGATAAATGTTCAGAATAAATCAAAGCACCAAAAGATCATTACGAAGTAGTGAGTAGTTTACTCTAGAAATTGCTGTATTATATATCATTACATTGCAACTAAATGTGTGTATTATTTATTATCAATAAATATACTATGATTTTTGCTGTCCTAGACGGTTTTAAGCGGTACAAAGTTTATTATTAGAGATAATGTATTTTTTGTTGAGTCGTTACTTTTACGGTATTTAGGTCAAATTAAAAAATTTTTGCTTCAAACAAAATTATATTCTTATATGTTTTATCTGTCGGTATTATATGATAAAAAAGTGTTTACTCGTATATGTATTTATGTGCGTGTCTACATATATATAAATTATCTACAGCTAGTTATAATAGTTATAATAATAATAAGCGTCGTTGTGTATTAGCGATCCTAACAAGACTACTTTTTAAGATATTAGAGGATGTGGTAACACTTGTCAAATTTCCTTCTCTTATCTGCATAGGTAGCAAGATTATATAATTCGTTATCATATTTAATTTGTACACTAGAAAATCTATATTTATTTTATTTCTGTTCAACTAACCTCCGTGATTTTTGGTCCAACTGTTGAGAGTTTAAGATGTGTAGAATTGATTTAAGCGTTGCAAATCAAATATTTTACTTAATTCCACATCTTACACTAAAGTTTCTGTTTCTAAAACGCAACATCAACTTTATTGCAGTTTAACAATACGTTCTTTTAATTCAAGAAAAATTGCATATAAATGCTTTTACTCATACAAATTTGTCCTAAATTATTTATCTAAACTGCATCAATATTTATTTTTGCATTTAATGTTTGCTTTCAAATTTTAACTAATATCATATCTAACATCGCAAATTTTCTAGATAGCAAATTTCCTGAAAAAAAGAAAAATCAAACAGTCGATCAAATCGTGAGAGCTCTGCTACTTCTATTCACTTTTATTCAGTATATTTATATATATACAGTTTTGTGCAAAGGAAATGGTCTGTATATTATGTACATTTATACTTCTTTAAGGCTGAAACAACTTTGTCTAAGCATATTTTGGCAATCTTTGATCAGGATTACTAAGTTTAACAAAAACATGCATTGACATAAGGATAAATTGGAATTTAAGAAGTGTATAGATCTTGAAACACAGTGCAAGAAAATCGAATACTACTTCTAAGGAATTCTTAACACTTCTTACCACAAATGCAACACAAATAAATGATATTTTAACACTTAACTTCGGACCACAACCCCCTCCAAAATTTTATTTTTCAATTTTTCTGAATATTCCCGAAACTGTCACAAACAATAAAAAATGTTTCTAGCATAATTTGCAACATTCTATATCGTCTCGGAGATAAGGCAACTTATCTTCGCAAAAAGTTAATAAAACGGTGTGGGGAGGAGGGCAGAATACCCCTTTCTCTCAATTTCTGCGTTAATTTCTTCGGAGCACCTCAAAAGATTTGATACATCCATGACCATTTTCTTCGAAAGTCTGGAATACGAAATCATGCCAATGTTACATACAACACCTCATTACCAGTAATTTTTAGTGTTAAGGTATGCCGATGCAATATGGAAGGCGATTAAAAGTCGACACATTAACATTAATTTTAGGACATGTCTAGTTGAAGCCCGCCCTGAAAAGAATAAAGCAGTTTTCCAAAAGTTAGACAAAACCGAACAGAAATTTACAATTGAATATTCACTGTTGCATGTACTACCACCCATGGGGACACCAATCCAATTAAAGACTAATAAAGATTTAGCCAATGATATGGGATTTTTAAATGTTGATCAATTCACAATGCAACATACGAAGTATCCCTATATTTTTGGTGTTGGTGATTGTACTGATACGTCAAACTCTAAGACTGCAGCATCTATTGGTGGCCAATCTAAAGTAGTATACAATCATATGAGAGCTGTCCTAGATGTTAACCATAATCTCTTGCTTATAATGGCTATACGTCTTGTCCGTTGATTACTAGTATTGGAAAGTGTATTTTAGCAGAATACGATTATAATCTGCAACCTTTAGAAACGCTTCCTATAAGGCAAGATTCCTGTATTGGAATTTGATGTTGCCAGGTTATTGGAATGGATCTACAACAATCAGAAACTTGTTACATTTAAAATGGAAGAATTAAAAAGATATTTCTTGTAATAGAAAGGATAATGTAATAAGGATAATGTAATACAAATCTTTGTATACACCGTGTCCGTAAATGTTTGAAGCTGACGTCTGTCAAAATGTATGCAATATCTGTGCTTAAAATTTACCACCCTGAGAATGTCAGTTGGTTTATTCCTTTATGGCCATAGTCGTACATCTATATTTTCATTGGGTTTGTATTTTTGTCATTGCAATGGTTTTATAGTTGTAATTTTTTATAATTATGTTCTTAACTAATTTTAATTAGCAATAAACGTTTTCAAAAGAAAGAATATTGTGTTTGATATTAAGAAACAATTTTTAATAATTATGCTGAAAGTAGCTACCGCGTGGGACGCTAATGTTAATTCTTGAGATCGTAATCGAAAGTAGTGTTGCAAACTTAACCAAAATTTCACAATAGCTGTCAGCTTCAATCATTTACGGACACCCGATATATACTCACGTTTTATATTTATTATAAATGTTGATATTTAAAGATATTTTTATGTATGGTTTTGAGCCGAAAGATTTTCTTCGCTTATTTTCGCCTGATTATAGATGATGACCTCAACCACAAGCATCATTAGCAGAGATTGCAAAATCACTAATACGTATGGTAGAAGATTTTTTCAATTTCGTCTCCTTAAACCATGGCGCTGTGTTCTCTCCAAACGTGTCTACGTTTTTTTGTCTTGAGACGCCCAACCTGGCATCCTTGACATCTAGTTATTAAAAAAAAAATTTCCAATGAGATCGAGAAGATCTAGTCAAATTCCGACTCGTCTTCGGACGATGGTCCAAATCTTTTTCTCGCTCGAAAATGAATATGACACAATAAGCGTAAATCTTGAAGATAATGAGTCGCTCAAAACTTCCCTTCGATACGCAGCTGAGGATCTCACTACAAACATCTCTGAACACTTGCAAAGCACTATTTCCTTTAAGACACCAAGTCTTGATAGATGGCGCTCCAACAAATTGAGACTTTTACTTTGGTGTCAACGCAAAAGCAGTAGAGAAAAACGCAACGAACTCTAAATCCTAAGAATATTTGGATTGACAACACTCTTTCAAATAAATTCAAATAGAGACAGCACTTAAACGCCTTCAAAATAGTATATTGTGGTCAAAAATAAGTCAATTAGTTGTGGCTCAATGTAGAGGTTTGCAAATAGATTGAAATCCAACAAGCTAAGGGTAAATCAAATTACACCATTACAAGGCACCAGCGGCGTAATTTACGATGCCTCAGAAAAGGTCTGGGTTGTGACCGATTTCCTCCAGTCCGTCTATAAAATTCCCGATAAGGATGTCTTAAAATATATTCTCAATGCCATAATTTACCTTGGATAATTCCCTAAAATTTGGAAGTGCACCATGTGGGTGACTATTCCCAAATCTAGAGAAGACATGTTTTTTCCTCAAAATTACCGTCCAATATTATTGATCTCTGATCCGGCAAAACTAGCTGAAGCAGTCATACTTGAAAAATTGAAAGAAGATCTCGTCACGTTGCAAATTATACAATACGAACAGCTTGGCTTTCATGATCGAGTTTTGATAGATTCCCAACTCCATAAAATACCAGAGGTTTTATTGTAACTCACACGAAGCCAGAGAGACCATGCAGGAGCTCATCCTTAAACGTTCAAAGAGCCCAAGACAGCTAGAATTAATCCGAATATTATCAGAATTATTGCCCTCTCCTTGAGTCCGGCGTCCCTCAGGGATCCATCCTGGGACCTTATCTGTTTCTAATCTTTGTAAGCGATATTTCCAAAAACGTCTGATATGCATACAACCGCCTATCTCGCTTATACGACCATTTACACTCCTATCCAGAAGTGATAACTTAATGAACTACAGATTGCTGCACAGAATTGGTTCAAGATGATTTATTAAAAAAGGAAATATACCATGCTAGCGATAGTAATAGAATGACCATTTCAAAGCCTGGTTTTGAACATAATGGAACAAGACTGGAACTTTGTGGACTTAAGAAGTATAAAACAAAAGGAATCGGAAAGAATTCCGCTTAATGTATTCGATGGGGTGTGGTGCTTCTTTTTTTTACACATTACTGTATATGTATACTGTATGCGCATATTCCGAAAATTACTCGCCTACATTTGAGAGAAAGATTTTACCAAATAATTCTTATCGTAGGTATATACATGCTTGCACTTATCTGACAGGTGATTCTTTTTTTAAGGTTAAGTTTCATGTATGTGTGAGTGCGTCTGTGTGTGCACCATAGCCAACTTACACATACTCAGCAAAGCATAAAATATATTCAAACATACACACCTTACTCTAGTTGATAAGATTAAGTTTTGTGTGTTGATGAGCCTATACATACATATGTATAGATATCTTCTAGCTATTTAATAAAATCGTCATCAAATCGTTTGCTTTGAATTAGGTATAAGATAGTACGAATCTAATAAATAGATATAATATTCAAAATAAATATTTCGTACATGTATATGTATATTAGACTTTGGCATGTAACACTTGCTTAAATTAGTTTTGTCATTTTTTTTATAATTATTACGCAATGCCAAAATATTGAATATGGTTAAATGTCAGCAGAAGAAACAGAACTTTTATTGAAATAATATCTGAGTAATCGTTACAAGAAAAGGAGGTTCCTTTCTTCTCATAAAAATTGCAGTTAACTCTTTTTTTTCAAGACCTATAAATTGTGCAACATTCTAAAACAAAATTTAAGACATTTTAAAAGGGGGAACCCACTTTTTGATGCAAATTTTTATTAATATTAATTATTTTTATTGTTTTAAGTATATGATGTAATATTTTGAAATAATGCAAAATATATTTAAAATGATTAATTACTTGCACTTTCAAGATATGCGTAGCTACTTAATATGTGTATCTAAGCAGTAATACACCTATCTGAAAACTATATACAGATATAGATAATTTAAATACTTACCTAATTACTTTGTTTATATGAAGTATGCGTTTCTATTCCATTCCATAATCTTCTATAGGAAATGTACTTTTCTTTGTACTCTTTTTGACGTATGATTAGATTAAGAATTGGACTAGGAAACCAATTCAAACCAGGTAACATAATCGAATGCGTCAATGACAAACACAATGTAATCAGAACGTTGATTGGAGCTCCAGAAATTCAACTGGCAACAAACTTTATTGCCAGCAGTCAAGAGTTGGGTTGTATTACATACACAAAACACATTCCAATTATAGGCATTGGAAAACTCTGTCCTTCAAAAAGTTCTGAAATTGGCAAACATTGGACAATAATCAAAATAAATTAGAACGACTGAAAACTGCCATCCAATATAATCCACGCAAATCCCGTCATTCAATAGACATACTACTTGATGGAGAAATTTTTCTATATATTCTTAAACCTTCAATCCACAAACTTGCTGAAGGTTTGTCTATAAACAATATTGCTTCTTATAAACCGAAGGCTTAAATAGCACGTGAAATTAGTTTGGGAAATCCAGAAAAACCACCAACAAAATTCTTTTCAATAGAACAGAAAGCATGCAAACAACACTTTAAAGAAACTACAGTAAGAGATTGGACTGGACGCTATATAGTAAAACTACTACTTCAAATTACCTGCGCAGACTGGCAGACTCATATTCTACGGCAATAACGAGATTTAATACCTTCGAAAAAAGATTCAAGAAGGATGAAAAATGTAACCAACAGTGTCGAAATATTTTAACCAAACATCAAATATTGAGTCGCATGAAAGAAGTGAAAAATCTCTCGACAGGGTACTACATGTCACATGATGCAGTAGATACTTAAGGAAGCGAGTTCAAGTACAAAGATTCGAGTCGTATTGGATGCATCCGCCGCAAGTAAGAATGCTAACTCCATTCCTAGTTCATAAAGGACTTATTTATATAGGAGAGTGATTAATGCATTCTCATGTTGTTACCAAGCAAACTGAGAAAGATTCTCATAGGTCTTCCTTTGCGTTAAGGCTGGTAAATCCGTTAGCCTTTTTATCACTGGATGATGGTGGTTCTTCTAACCACAGGGTTCTTTTTCGGTCGGGGTAAATTCGGAGATCTGCGACAGGGCGACCAAATCGCGGGATTACAGCCACACGAGGAGGGGGTCTATCGAGATCCAACTCCCCCAAGTGCTGAATAAGTGGGTTTTCTGACCGAGAGGCCCTCTGAAGGATTCCCCTGGCCAGCGCCATCGCGTACTCGCTCAGAGGCGAAATGTTCAAATCCCTATAGATCTAAGCGTTGCTCACGAACCAAGGCGCTGCGACGATGATTCGCAGCGCCCGGTTCTGTAGAATGTTGAGCCGCTTTACATGCGATTTACTGGCGCTGGACCAGGTTAGGGCACCATAAGTAAGAATTGGTCGGAGAAACACCACATAGATCATAAGCTTGATCTGTAAACTCAAAGAGCTCTTCTAGCACGAGAGAGGAGCCAGAGCCCCGCGTGCACGTAGAAACTTGGAGGCAATCGTGGAAAAGTGGTGTTGAAACGTCAGCCTCGTATATAAAGTTAACCCCAAGTATTGCACACGAGTTTACCAAGACAGTACTTGACCCCCAATCGTGATGTTAGCGGGTGGACCATTACGTTTCAAGGAGAACCTTATCGGCATTGATGACAAGCCGCCACTCGTCGACGGATCTCTGAAGATGCCGACACACCAAGGCATCATTACGAGATGATGTGTAATGCATAGATTGCAAGATGAGTCGAAGGTGACCTTGGTATGTCGCTCGTAAATAATCTAAATATCTCTGGACCCAGAAGCGAACCCTGCGGTACCCCGGCGAATATTCGCCTACGATCCTAATGGCAAAGGTCCTGTCGGCAAGATAGGAGCCGATTAGAGCAATCATGTTTGGATTGATTCCAAAACTGCCCATCTTAATAAGCAGACCGTCATTCCACACCGAATCAAACGCGTGGGCGAAATCCAAAAAAACAGCGCCCGCCGAGTGCCTCAGCTCCAGCGCATTCCGAATCTCTTCCGTAAGTCGGAGGAGCTGAAAATCGGTGGACAAGCCCTCCCGAAATCCAAACTGTTCGTCGGGTAACAAGTTACCCTCGGTGATAATATCTCGAAGTCTTGTGAGAATAATAGACCCGGCGACCTTGGACAGATTCGAGAGCTAGTTAGTAATGCAGCATTTTTACCGCGCTTGTGGAGCATGAGGACACTCGCATGCTTCCAAACGTTCGGAAATACGCGTTGACTCAGCATGGCATTCAGGATCTGCACCAGGGACAAAGATTCTAAATCTACGGATACAGCTCTATTCAGTCATCATTTTATGCCAGTTTCAATAGACTTATCTAAAGCATTTGATCTTGTTCATCATACCATTTTATTATAGCTTTGTTTTGGTTCAGAATTCAGAATGGTTCTAGAGTTGTGCGCACGCGCATTTACAGTTTAGCGTTTTGGTTATTTAAGAACGCGAACCGAATTTTTAGTCCGATGTTTTGGTTACTATAGCAATCCTATACATATTCTACAGCTCGTGTGTGTTTTCTGGTTTTTCTGCAATGATTTTGTTTATCGGAATTAGTTGTTGTTTTCCAAGATTAATGTTTCTGTTAATCTGTTTCCCACTTTGTGATTCTGCTCTTTGAAGGTCTTCCTCAAATGAAATTTGAAATTGGTCTTCAATAATTTTTTACCCTTTTTTTTCTAGTTTTTATTCTGGATTATTTCCATTTCTTTTTATTTAGTGGTGTATGGTATATTAAATATGTTAATTCTGGGTGCTGTTCTACCAACCCCCTCTCCTTCCTCTTCATTAACTTTATCCATGTACAGGATACATGGATGAAATTATGTGTCTGGTCTACTATTTGTAAATATTTCTTCTGCTTCAGCTTTAAGTTTCTCTGTCCAGATCACTTTTTGTTTTACACTCTTTCTGTTTGGGTTCTTTACCTGGAAATTGTTCGTTTGTTTCTTCGTTTGGAGTTGCTGTATTTTCTGCTCATGTTTCCAACCTTCTTCAAGTATGGAACTTAGATTTGGACTTCTCCATCGCTTTATTTCAGCGTGGTGGGATTTGCTAACCTTTCCATCTACTTCATTATTCCATTCTGAAGGCACCAAGTATTGTAACATGTTGCCACCACTCTGATATTCCTTCTCAGGCTAGAGAAATCTGCTGCTTCAGGAACCAACACGACACTGATTGTTAAAACGGTTACCGAATGATGACAATAACTTTTCACTTGTCCAGGGTTAGGTATCAGCTTTTTGATTAGACTTTTCCTGTGAAGAAGGCCTAAGAAAAGGATCGGACCTCCTTTTTTCTCACAACATTGTAATGTAGCTAGTTTTATACAATGTAGGAGCGTTTCTTAAAAAGATATGTCTAGCATTAGTGTTGAAAGGCAACTTAATGCTGTCCATTCTAATATCCCCAGCAATATTAGAAAAAATCAAACTCCAAATTTACTTGGAATTTTCTAACCTTCTCGAACAGCAAATTACTCAACTTCCACTGTTTCCGAGTTGCTACATATATTGAGGTGGTAAATAAATTGTGAAATCAAGGCCATATCGACACTTGTTTAATTCAAACTATGACCCAGCGTAGTAACAGTTCTAATGTGTATGTATTTATGAATAACTATCAGTATCAGGCCTCCTTTGAAAAACACAAAATTTTCGTAACATATCAAATATTCATATAAATATAGCTCTTATCAATTAAAACGCACGTTGGATTGCATTTTTTTCACCTTGCTAACGATACGATTACTAACTACTTCACGTCGAAAAGGGAATTACACAATAACTTTCAAGTTAATCCAATGCATAACCTGCTTATTGCCTCATCATTGTTTATCGTCCATTATAGAAAAGCATTCTAGTTGTTTGTTTTAAGGGCTGGCACGTGGATCTTATCAATCGTATATTGATAGATAATAATATTAATTAGTATATTTTGTATTTCCGGAAACAATTACCTGTTTGGCACCTTTTTAATGTGTATCCTTATTGCAATTTGAAGTAAACAGTGTTAATAGCTCATAATAAAAGGACTAAGTTAATAAATTTCATTATAGATTGCAATTTCTTTTTAAATAACATACACGTGTTGGATTTTTCCTTATTCATAATCTTGGTAGTTTAATCTGAGGCACCGCGGGGTTGTATTGCGATCGGGAACAAAGGGAAATTGCACCTGATGTATGTAAATGCTATAAAATTTAAAATTAAAGTGAACTGACTGAAAATGACTTTATACAAACATGATTTGTACAGCTAATTGCGATCTGTTATTGCCAATTGCGAATTGTGTACAATCTGTGAAAGTTTTTATCCAAAATTCTTAGTACGATAATATTGTAGGAAATTCCGAATGTATCGTTAGAATTTATTAACAAAAAGTTCACTTAGTATAATTAGGAACTTATTAGTTTAGATCATAGAAACATTAGTCACAAATATACCTATTAATTTAGTGTTAAATAGTATAAGGGCGACTTGAAATGTTTCCGGAATCGGCAAGAGATGGCGCACGAAGGTTGAACTGGATTAATTGGTTGTCAAGGGCAACCTTTTTTGTAGCAACTGTCAAAATTTCAGACGTCTACTGTCAATAGTTGTTTAAGGTGTCAGGTGATTTCGCAAAAATTGATAAAATCGAATTTCGTGCAGTGATAAAACACTTCCGGATGGCTGGGAAAAGAGCCACAGAAATTCGAAATATTTTGCTATAGATTCATGGCGGATTTACTCCGTCATTTTCGACCATCAGCTTCTGGGTGACAAGTTCAAACGTGGTCGCCTAAACACAAGTGACGAACCACGCAGTGGACGCGCAAAAGCCACTACCAACGATGAAATGATCGACAAGATTCATGATGTTGTATTAGCCGATCGCCGATTGAAGCTGAAAGAGATAGCAGAGACAACAGGGATCTCATAGGAACGCGTTGGCCATATCCTACACGAAATTTTGAGCATGAAAAAGCTTTCGGCACGATGGGATTTCTTCATGTGTTTCGTAACCGTGGATGAGACTTGGATCCATCATTACATGCCAGAGACCAAGGAACGTTCGAAGCAGTGGACTTTTCCGGGCGAATCAGCTCCGAAGAAAGCAATGACGATCACGAAGGACAATCACTACAGCGATTTATCGTTCCGATTCGATGCAGTATTGAAGGAGAAACGGCGTCGTTTGCAGCGGAAAAAAGTACTTCTCCATCATGACAATGCACCTGCTAATTCATCCCACATCGTCGAAAATGTTTTCATTTATACATTCATATAAAAATGTTTTCTCAAACTGACTAATTCTAAGTAAATAAATGAGTTACGCTAGTCCCTCATGAAAGAGATTTGCCTCAAGCGGGGTGGTCATCGTATTTTTATTTATTTATCTGCTTGTTTATTTGTCTTGCAAGTAACCAAAAAACCTTTTTTGGGCTATAACTTTTTAGCGATGGTCTACCTTCGAATGAAATGATTTGTCTATCGTAGAAAGGGTTTTCTTCAAACGGTATTACAGGTCGTTTTCTAGTACTTTATAGGCATTATCATGCCTATGTTTTTAATAGCCACCCTATTGTCAGAAAAATTTAGAAATCGTCTTTTCCTTAAATCTATTTATAGGTATTGCATTTAGTTATATTATGTAGTCCTCAATATGAGAGGCATACACAACAGTATTCATTATAAGCATGTCAATCAAGTGTTTCAGCAATAAATTCATGGTTTTCCAAGAAATTTAGGGAGCTTTATTTGCACTACCTTTGGCATCCAATAGTTCCTCGTCAGTTTCTTGCAGATCCTGCATTTCAGTGCCATTTCGACAAATTTCACCTTCTCCATGTTTTGCATTTTATACTTCCGAATCTTAACTGTTATCTCGTATAATTTCCTGGTGCTATTATTTAGTTATTTATTTCTTTACAATAATTGAGATACAAACAGGACGAGCCCAGTAATAGTATCCACGACATAATAATTTTATGTTCGGAAATACATTAACATGTTAACATATTAACAGTTTACAAAATGCAAATAATAAAAAATGTAAGACAAAAGAAATGAAGAAAAGGAAGAGTAAAGTTAGAGTATAGGAAATAAAAGACAAGCACAAAACGGAGGAAGAACTCCATTACTGATCAAAGTGTATTAGCCAATTGATTGATTTTAATTTTTTGTTTAAATAATCGATATGTATTATTGAAAATTTCGATTGAATTATTAATATATGTTGTAATTATGCAGAAGCCGTAATATGGGGGAGTTTCTATATGAATTGGTTTTAGCCAATGGTGTAAACGTTTGCATAAGACAAGAAGATTATAGACTTCATGTTTGTAAAAGACTTACAAGGAAACACAGGCAAGTGATGGTGACCGATTTAAATGAAATTTGGTGGGTTTGTAGGCTGATGCAGTGTAAGAACGAAAGTTTTAAAAAAATTTGGAGGGTGGGGGTTGTTCCTGAAAAACAAGAACTATGACAGGCAAACTATTGTCGTTATCGTTTAGTACTCATAAAACAGTTATATATTTATCTTACCTTTTTTTGGATATGTCTTATAGTTTTGCAGATATTAAACCAAATAGCGAAGGGTAGCGTTGGCTTTAGGGCGCCTCACCCCATGAAAACGGGCGATTTAGCATCTATGGAAGTTACCGTTGTTCTTACACTGCATCAGTCTACAAACCCACCAAATTTCATTTAAATCGGTCACCACCACTTGCCTGTGTTTCCTTGTTAGTCAAACGTATAATAAAACCCAGATTTCGAAGCGACTTGGATGCAATAAAATCAATCTGACAGTTAAACAGTAATTTGCTGTCAAGAATTACACCCAAATCGTTAATAGCAACCGCATACTCCAAGAAATGACTGCCCAATAAATATGGATAGTTATAAATGGTACGCTAATAAACAACACTAAAGTCGATTTACTAAGATAATCACCGTATACTCAGAGTAGCAGTATCATCTGCAAAAGTATTTACAACTATTTATCAAACCAACATTCTGTAACATTATTTATGTCAAGTACAGGGTTCCTCAATGAAGCGGGAAAATTTAAAACTACTGTATCTACAGAAGTATTTATTTTAACGTTAATGTTTTTACAATTTTCTATTAAGTTAGACTTGCCATTTTATTTTTTTTAAACAATACTTGACAGGTGACCTATGCGTCTTCCAAAAATTTTCCATTGCTCGCAACTTCTTCCCCTGAACTTTTACGATCGCTCAACGTACACTTTGCTTTTCAGCCAACGCCAAAGAAAAAAATATGTGGACAAATCAGGCGATCTAGCCGGCCAAACAATGTCTCCATTTTTTAATATATGGTTTGGAAAGAGTTCCCTTAAAGCAACAATAGACATACGAGTAGTATGACTGATAGCACCATCTTGCTGCAGCTACGTAATCTCTAAAAATCGAACCAGTTCTTGCCTCAAAAATATTGTGGCAGCTTCTTTAAATTCTTTGGGTGTCCCTCAGGGCACAAGCTTACTCCGTTAACTTTTCCTGAATTGCGGACTGTATTTTTCTAAATTGGAAAAATATTGTTTTACAAATTGAGACTTAAATTAGCAATATTTTCCCATACTTTGGATTAAAAAGAAAACTATTTTTAAGGTATTGTTTCTAAGCATCGATACATAATTTAAAAGATTTTTCAATTAGTCTTAAGCGTGTATGGAAAAACATAATAATAATGCAAAAGAAATGAAAAACATTACGTTTTAAAAGATTAAAACTGCATATTCCTGGTTTACTACTTTTTATTTTAAATACATTTTTTTAAATAGTATAGTATATAGGTCATATAATGCATTGTTTGAAATTTAATTACGTTTGACTTTATTAAATTTTTATGGTTAACAACTACGTAAACAATAAAAATTATAATTAACACCTAATCTTTAAAAACGGCTTAACGAAGCATTTATTCAAATTGGTTCCCATTTATTCCCGCATTCAAACCAAATGTTTTCAGTAATAATTACATGTTGCTAAATTGAATCTGGAAAGAGTTCCAATAATGCCATTGTTTTTTTAGAAGTTGGAAGTTTTTAACAAAAGCGAAATTTACTTCAATAAGAGAAGGTCCAATATTATTGTGGCCAATTAACCAGCCCTTCTTTTATAAGACATGGTAAGTCTTATATATAAACATAATATAACATGTACCGAAAGGTTTAACAGAGCTGTTAAATCGCATACTGTCGATACAGACTTCGACTGAATATCTGATTCTCGTTGCGGATTATTTAACAGTACGGAAATCGAGATATATTTAACTTGATCTGCTGAATCATACGAGCATTCTGCGTCGCACAATAAAAAAATCATTGTTATTAACTTTATTATTTCGAATATAACCTTCTTATCTCAAAAAAGATTGTCTAGTATCGCCTCCAAAAAAAAAATATCGCTAAAAATAGCGCTGAATTAACGTTAATTTTACGGCTAAACAGTGCTAAATTCGTAAACAATATTGCACCGCTAAATTACGATGCAATAGTAATACACGTACACATATATAGTTTAGCACTTTATCTATTATTGTATTCTTTGTTTGTCAGAATGTAAATATTTTTCAGTAAAATAAACAGCTACGTACTAATTTAATTAAAGCATATTAAAGTAAAGAACATTAAAGCTCATTTATTTACTTCCTATGTAATGTGTAATATGTATATCTAAACGTATTATATCGCTGTATGTATGTATATATGTGGGTATGTAGGTATATTATCAAGATTATTCATATTCATGTATATGTATATAACATACGTACTTGCTGATTTGAACAATAATTTCCTCAATCTGATATGAATAATGCGTGCAATGTGTGGACATATGTACATGTGCAAGCTTCTATTACACATTTAGGGAAGGTACCATGATCAATTTACCTGTTCAAATAACAAATAGAACAAATACAAAGTTTTATTCAAGACAGTTATTAACAAATGATAAAACGATGGAAATTGTTCGGTTGGAATTGCCATGCAACGCTCCATTGCACGAAATTATAAGTTCTTAGCAGTAAACTATCAATGGTAGAGAAGATGTTTCAATGTTTAGTTTGCTTTCTGTCCTACTCTAGTAGATTTGACGGTTTTTAACAATAAACGTAACTAGTTTATGCAACTCAATGTTATTGAATGATAAAAAGCATATACGCGGCATATGTTGTAAGTCTTATCGAATCTAATTAAAGATACAATTTATTGAAAATATAATGTGAGTCGATGAGTCGGATTGGGTAATGAGTTACCCAATTGCATTTCCGGGGCAAGTGCAGTTTTGTATTATTATTATTTTCTAATTCTGAAACAAGCAGTGACACTCAACTAAACCAGATATGCCTACAGTCCTTCTTAAAGGACACTTTACAGTGATCTTTTATATTAAAACTCTACCTGTTTTTATGTTTTCAAGAGTGGTGGCGTTGGTATAAACTTTGTGAAAAAGGTTGAAATAAACAATTACTGCACTAACTTCACGCAGCTGACTTGTTCTTGTCTCCAAGTAAGTGAAATATGAGTACGAATTATCGTAGTGACCTTAGGCTTGTTAGGTAAGTTTTTCTACAGAACTTCTTAAGCAGATTGTAGGCCTTGTAAAATAATATTGGCCTAAATCTTCCTGCTACGAGGGAGCGTTTTTATATTCGCGGAATGAGCGGGTTGTAGGGGGGTGATTAGGCGCATTTGGGGCGTGGCCTGTGCAGCGACTCATAATTAGTATAAATACGAAGTTTATTGTTATTAGACAGTTAGTCTTTGAGCTATCGTCAATCAAGTAACATAATCAGGAGTGAAAAGTGAAATATGGAAAAAATCGAATATCGTGCCGTTATAAAGTTCCTTACCAGGCAAGGAAAATCAGTCGCGACCATAATGAATGAGATGTCATTGGTTTACGGCGACTCTTGTCCAGGAAAAACCATGGTCTACAAGTGGCATAGTTTATTTAAACAAGGAAGGGAATCCCTTGAAGACGACCCGAGGCCGGAGAGGAGCATTGAGGTGACCATCCAAAAAGTTGAAAAAATTGTACTCGAAGATGCTCGACTAAAGAAGAAACAACTCGCAGAAATGGTTGGAGTATGCGATACAACAATTTTTAAAATCCTACACGATCATCTCGGCATGTCTAAGGTCAGCGCAAGATGGGTGCCGAGAATGCTCACGCCGCCGCAAAAACAACAGCGCGTAGAGTGTTCGCGTACATTTTTGGACTTCTGTAATGAAGACAAGGATGGTGTATTGAGTCGAATCGTTACTGGAGACGAAACTTGGGTTCATCATTATGAACCTGAGTCCAAACAAGACTCCATGCAGTGGCATAAAAAGGGCACAACACCTCTCAAGAAATTTAAAGTGTCACAATCAGCTGGGAAACTCATGGCAACGGTATTTTGGGACTCGGAAGGAATATTGTTGATTGATTATAAAGATAAAGGTGTTTCTATAACCGGAGAATATTACGCTTCAATATTAGAGCGACTAAAAGAAGCCATTAAAGAGAAAAAACGGGGAAAATTGACGAAAGGTGTGCTGCTTTTGCACGACAACGTGCCCGTCCACAAGAGCCGCGTTGCGTTAGCTGCCCTGCATAAGGTGGGCTTCGAAATTGTGAATCACCCACCCTACAGCCCAGACCTGGCCCCGAGTGATTATTACCTGTTTCCGAAAATGAAAAAAGAGCTGCGGGGTAAAAAATTTACTGCCGATGATGAAGTCAAGGAGGCAGTTTCGGCGTATTTTGCAGATAAAGAGAAATCATTTTTTTATGATGGTATAAATAAATTAATTGAAAGATGTGAAAAATGTATCCGTCTTGGAGGTGAATACATATACTGAAAAAGAAAAATAATTTGTTTTTTTTTATTTCCACCCCTTATGCCCCATTCCGCGAATATAAAAACGCTCCCTCGTAGTATATACATAAACATAAATCTATCTAACCTAAAATATAACTCTTGTATGACCGTGTAAACTTGTGTCCTTTTAAAAGGACTGTGGGCAAATATATAAAGTATATTATTGTTTTCAAAGGTCTTACTTTAGATGAGCTTTTGAGAAGTTTAGAAGAAGATGATTATAATCCAGCTGGGCCCACAATAGATCACATAATGCCTCCAACGAATGCATGTGATCCGTCGTATGACACCGATGAAGATTCTGGTAACGAAGACGAAGTTTCAATAAACAATTTATCTAGCAACCTTCTTACAAGAAACCTTGAACGACCAGGAATTGGATAAAGAGGATGAAGTTCCCCATCGCAACTTGCGAAAAAATTAAAATTAATTCAGGAACCTGTAAAATCCTATAAAGGGATGCAAGGAGATTTAGATAACAACTTACTAAATATCAGTTGGCTACAAATAAGTTGTGCATCAAA
The DNA here is from genome assembly GCA_023690525.1 of Holotrichia oblita. Taxonomy (NCBI): domain Eukaryota; kingdom Metazoa; phylum Arthropoda; class Insecta; order Coleoptera; family Scarabaeidae; genus Holotrichia; species Holotrichia oblita. The sequence continues at coordinate 42,063,222 of CM043016.1, read as the reverse complement.
TAATAGAACTCCATTAGAATTGTTTGAACAATTCTGTGACAATGAAGTTGTTGAAGTTTTTGTTAAACATACAAATCAATATGCTGCCAATAAAAACAAAAATGCTGATATTATCAAACAAAAGCTGAGAATATTTTTCGGAATTTTATTATTTAGTGGTTACCACTCTTATCCACGAAGAAGAATGTATTGGGAACTGACTAAAGATGTCCATACATCTATAATATCTGAAGCAATGTCCAGAAACAGATTTGAGTACATAACAACAGTTTAGACCTTAGTCAGGCCATTGTTCGAGAAAATGAATGAACGATTTTTGAATTTCGCACCACTTACTGAAAATCATTCAGTAGATGAAATAATGGTAGGTACCTTACTATGGCCGTCATGGTTGCAAGCAGTTTCTAAAGGGTAAGCCAATCAGGTACGGTTATAAGCTATGGACAGGGGCCACCGCTAGTAGTTATGTATGTTGGTATGAACCATATCAAGGAGCCACATCAGAAATAAAACAGTGCTATAAACCCATAGCTTTTGGGGCTTCGATGATATTAGAATATGCCGAAAATTACGCAGTGGACCACATTTTTAGTGGTCTTAATTTACTAGAGGAACTACATATGTAGACGAAAATTAAGGGCAGTGGGAAGAATAAGACAGAACAGAATCGGAAACTGCAATCTTCAATCCAATAAAGAGTTACGAAAAGAAAGAGGCGCTTGTGATCAAAAAGTAGCGGAAGATCAATCTATAATAGTTATAAAATTGTCTCATAATAATATAGTTCACCTGGCATCAAATTTCTTAAATTAACTCCACATGAAAGTGTTACCCGTTACTCCCAACATAAAAAAAGAGTTTCAGTTTTACAACCACATGCAATTTATAAGTATAATAAGTTTATGGGCAGTGTAGACCACAGTGATGAAAATATTGGCCTCTATAGAATTGCAATAACAGGAAAAAAATGGTATTTTTCCCTTATCACACATCTGCTGGTTGCTGCTATGCAGAATGCTTGGCATCTACATAGGATACAGGATGGCAAAATGGATATATGTACTTACTTTTAGAAGAGATGTAGTTGCATCGTTAATTGACATTAATAGTACCAACAGAAACAGTGTTCTTAGTAAGCGGTTTGGTAAACCTTCGAACTTAGAGAATATTGAATCAAGGTATGATAGGATGGATCATTTTTTAGCTGAACAAGACCAACAAACCAGATATCGAATATGTCATATGAAGGTCAAAACTAAATGCAGAAAATGCAACGTCGCACTTCATATTAGATGTTTTCTTGACTACCATACAAAAAAAATTTCTTTTGATATACACTTAGTTACTAAGCTTCAGCTCTTATATATATTTAAAGTCAAAAGTAATTACTTTATTTCTGTTAATAAAATTTAAAAAAAAATGAGAGTGTATTTGTATTTGCCCAATGTCCTTTTAAAAGGATTGTTTTAAAAAGGGAGACATAATTATATTCCTTTTTTATATTTTTTGGGTAATGTTTAGTACCCAAAGAATGCAAATATATCAAAAATTTAGGAAAAGAAAACAAAAAAAAATTCTGAGCATAAAACTAAACTAAAATATAATAAAAAGAGTGGACGTAAAGGGAATTGGCTCCAAAAAAAAGAAGAAACTGTGTTTTTTCGGCTGGAGTTATCTTAATCGATTATCTTCAAACAGGAAAAGCCATTACAGAAGCATTCTACTCATCATTACTTGACAAGCTAAATGCAGAAATTACTGAAAAACAACATTTGCAGAAAGAAAAATTTGTTTCATGAAGACAATGCCACGAATTACAGTTTGAACTGCTTATCCACCCTTATTACCCACCAGATCCATCCCCAAGCAACTTCTCTTTGTACTTTAACCTAAAAATTGCACTTGGGGGACAGAGGTTTTGGACGGGTCGAAGACATGGGAGAAGTGTACAAGGATAATATGTAAACCACCCTCAGAACAGGTGTTCAGAAAAAAAGGAGCCATTTCACTACCACACTGTTTATTATTCCAACATATCTGGTCTATGATTGACTTAGCTCGTTGTTTGTGGGATTAGAATAATCGTGGTTAAGAGCACCTTTATCAACAACAGATACGATCTGAGTTGGAACTTGTCAGTGCACACTTGTCCTTAACAAAATTGTGAAAGAACCAAGTAGAGATTTGTTACAAGGGACAGGTGCAGTTCCACTTGCCCTTCGCTGTTTAGTAGTTTTGCGAATACAACATTCAATGTTGCTCCAACAAAGACTACAAATAGCAGAAGCTAGGAAAATAGCACATTCTTGAAGAAGCCCCAACTCATATTATTATCACGGAAAGAAAAGCTTCGGATCAGTAGATCGCACCTCCTAAACAAGCTTATCAAAACATCATATATTGGAATACTCAAAGGCTGCGTGAAATCATCGGTGTTTAAGTTTTAGATAATTCTTTCTTAAAGATAGGACAGTTTTGGTTATATGCAATGCTTCAACTTGCTACTAAAAACCGTAACCCAATTAGATTCGCTCAGGAGATTCAGAGGTGAAGCCCGACTGGAAAATAATTCCATATCTCCAATGTTAAAGGTTCCTAGACGTTTCTAAGCACTTAACGTCTAACAAGTACTAGTTCAACAAAGTACTAGTCCATGCATAAGTTTTATAGGCTAGTATGTGCCTAAAGGACTACCTGTAACTAACAATCAGTACTGGATGTTACTCGTATGCGCTACTAAGCTGGGATGGCTATCTCTTAATATCGTTTGCTTTGATCTTTTCGTCCTCTTTATCTAATAAAATTCAAATCTCATATGACGGAAATATATCATTCTCTCTGTGCCCTTGAAGTTCGTCAATTTCTTCTAACGCAATGTTAAATTAAAGCAATGCAAGTATGATTATGGCCGAACTTTAATCTGCATAATGTGGTCACAAATTCACTTTCTTTGTAGCTTATCTTAGCGCAGCTTGTTTGTACCAACTCCGTTTGTCAGATTGTGTGTGCTCTGGCATCCAGGCCTATTTGACTCTATCGTAGCTGTGACTTTTTAGGTCCAATTGGAAGAAAAAAAAATGTTTTTTTTATCCTCCGCAGAAATACCACTCCTGTAGGTATTATTCCGCTTTTATTTATATCTATAATTGTCCCCAAGATTCTACGACAGACGCGGTAGCTTTTCAAAGTCTCCAACATTTGGTGGCCAAATTTGAGACGACCAGTTTGGTAAACGATCAACCAACACCCGTACGTCAAAGGAACACTAGCTCGGCCGAAAGTATCACCGCTCTAGGTGAAAATGTGCAGGAGAATCCAAAACAGTCAATTCCTCCCCGTGCATAAGCGGCCTTTTGCAGACTTCAACCTGGCAAATTTTGTGTCGAAACTTTGGGGCCTGTACCTGTACAAGATCCAACTGGCCCAAGATCTCAGAATTTTGGCCGAAAGATCATCTTTAGCGACGAGGTATTAGGTTAAGCATGTTTTGGGTGAACTACTGTCATACTGTATTTAATTGTCAAAATGCAGACGCAAAAAAAGAAAAACATTATTATGGTTGTATAAAAAATATATTCCTTATTAACTTTTTCAATTAATACACAAATAATGTTTAACTTTTAAAAATCTTCAGAACGTATAATAAGTCCCTTTTGGTAATTATTATTAGAAAAATGTGACTCCAAAATGTACAAAAACGAACTTTTTTTTTGGCCATTATTGTAATATTAATTTAGAAGTCTAGCATTATTTGTGTATTTCAGATCAAGCAAAAACTTTTACAAAGAAAAGTTTTTTCCATACATCCATTATAAAAAAGTTTTTCCTATCCGGCAACACACTGTATAATTTCCTTAATTTACATTAGGTTGTCTTCTATACTATTTCTTTTATAGTAATCATTTTGCTAACTATTTCTTATCTATGTGGTCGCGGCACATTTGTTTGATAACATTGTCTTGGTATTTTGATTTCTAACGCTTTATTTTATCTTTTGTTACCTTCTTCCTATTTCCTTCCTCATTGACTCATAATACTTGTCATGAGTCCTAATTTAATTAGGTAATGGTCACTCGTACCTGCATATGTACATCTTGTATCATTTTCCAGTTTTCTCTGTTTCTAATGAAATAATTGATAATGGAACGAAAAGAATGGTAACGCTTAATTTGTAAAATTTGTTGAAGTGATTGAAGTATTAACATATCAATTTTATGTGTTTACACAGACGCTTTAGAAAAAAAAGGAAATATAACAAAAGGATGAGTAGAAGTGGCTTAAAGAGATCCAAAATAAATTCACGAAAGCTAAAGCTAATGTAAAAAAGCAAAGGAAGCAGGAAGTTAAGAATCAAAGAAGTTACAAGCTAGCAAACTAATTTGTTACGTATTTGCATTTGACGAATCGGATGACTCGGATTTTTTAACCGGGAAAGTAAGTCTTGGGAAAATTCCCTACAAAGAAACCCATTTTTTTGCTCTAATATGTTTAGTGTTTCGTAAAGTTTTTGTTTTATTTCAATTGCTGCAGTATTTTGAACTATCAACGTTGCCTTGAAGAATACAAAGAGGAGTCGCATCACCCCTAGATATTGCTCCCCAAACTATTACTTTTACGAGAAATTTAGAAAGTTGAGTGTTCGGGCATTCTGTCGACAAAATTTGTAATCTGTTTCCTCCTGCTTGAAATAAAAAAGTTTTCGAAATCATCCTCTCGAAACTGTTGAGAAAAGTTACCACCGCCCGAAAACTAGCTTGTGGGTAATTCCAATTCCAGTTTTCAGTTTCCTGATGAGTTCGCAGACTGAGCCTTTCCCAAGGTCCCAAAGTTAACTGATTTTTTTTAACATTTCGCACTCCTTTCTTGTACAAATGTTCCATCAAAAGCCTTTATTCAAACCTCACAATTGTATTATCAATTATTTTGACCAATTTTGGTTTGCTCAACATTTACCCTATTTGTGCTTTCGTAATTTTTTTTTGAGTCTCAATTTTCGTTGCAGGCATTTCCTTCTTTTCCTTTTTTATCTCTAAATTGGAGTGGATGGATTCATTTGTTCTGATTTGGAGATTTTTGGGTAACACCAGTCTTTGCTCTATTTAGTGATACTTGTTAAGTTTATTTAAGTTATTTTAAATAAAGTTATTAAGTTTTGTTTGTAGGAAAAGTAAAAAACATATCTCATCGAATCAAAAGAAAATTTTATTAAATAAAAACAAAAAAAAACATGTTTTCTCATCATCTTTTTTAAGTAGTAGGTATAAAATATACATTATATAAATTCTTAACTTAAGAGACACATTTATACAATTTCTTTGGAAAATATATTAATAAAATATAATACAAGTATTTTACACATAGATATACATATAATTTTCTATTAATATCTTAAATAGATATTCTCTTGAATTTTTTCTTTTTCTAAAAATTTATTTTACAAATAAAACTATATAACATACAACAAACGATATATTTTTTTCATAAAAAAATATACCTATTCACGTTTATTTCTCCATTGAATAATAGCACGTATTATTATTATTAATTAAATATCATTTTCTTTTTTTATACAATATTATTTAAAAATTAAAAATATATAAATATTTTTAAATTTTCTTTTTATATAATAAAGAAGGTACTCTTGTTTTCGTTTTATATATTTTTGTATGTATTTTAAATACATGTTTTATAATATATAATATATATATAGTATTTGATCACAAAATATGAACGGAATACATTCTAGAATAGTTTTAATACCCGTTAAAGTGCTCTATTTTACAATTTCATTTCATTTTGATATAATTATATTTATCGTAAAATAATGCCTTTTTTTAAATATTATTATTATTTAATTAGGTAAATAAATTATTATTATTACATATACTTCGTTTTGAACACGTCATTACTTTTATTTAAATAATGTAAAATAATAGAGATCTCTTATTTAAAAAATATTTGATACCTTTTTAGATTCAAAAATTTACATCCTTCCTATAAAATATCAAAATTTATAAATTATGAAATTTTATTTTTGAGTAAGATTGTCATTGCTGATATTAATAATTAAATAATTTAATAAATTTAATTTTGCTGCACGATTTTTTTATATATATAATTATAACCTATTTAAAGCTATGCGACTTCTGTTTCGTATACTTAAAAACTAAGAAAATAAAAAAAAAATAATTAAGAATTATCTACAACAAAAAGTCGATCGATTTAAGAGTAGTAACAAGCACACAACACTATGGGCCATAGTCGTGAACCATATCCATTAGCCGATTCCGGTCGTCATGCCTATCAAAACAGAAATAACTATCACAATTTGATGCTTTATTTTTGTATTATTTTTTTTTGTAGATGCAGATTTATTTTTGTTAAAAGAATTTATAGAATAGGATTCTTACATGATGGGCTGTTGAGGTTGCATTTTGCTAAGCTCTCTGTGTACATGGTCAGGTAAACCAACGTTGTTAAACAGGTTCCTCAAGACCGTCAGTTCTTCAGATAACAATTCGATTTTCTTTTGCAGTCTTTCGTTTTCCTTCATCAACAACCTTACTTTCTCCTCAGTTTCTTTCGTCCTGACCTTCGCCTTTTCCCGACTCTTCCTAACAGCAATATTGTTCCTTTCGCGCCTCCTGCGGTACTCCTCACTGTTTTTATCGCAAGGTTTCACCGATTTTCGCGTTATGTGATGGTTGATCATCGCCTTCTTCATCCCGCCCATATTCATCTGTTGGTGATGCAGAACGCTGGGCGTAAGGGTGGTGAAAGTAGGTCCAGTCCCATTGGCGTAAGCAGGATTCGACATGTACCCATTTTGGATGAAATTCAGGTTGCATTTCTGTCGGTAATCCGGCGGATCTAGAGGTTCCTCTTTGATACTGGGAATATCACTACCAGCTGAGCTATTTGAATCACTATTCGAGTTCTGGTTCGTTGAAAACGTTGAACCGCTATGAACCGGTTGCGGCATATAAGCTAGAGTCGTTCTCGGGTAACTATTAGGCAAATTCGTCATTACCTGCCTAGGATGGATACTTTGGAGCTGTTTACCTTCGCTGAGGATGTCGCTGAAGTCGTCGATGATACTCCTGAGGTCCATTGAGATTTCGGAATTCGTTAAGGAGTCGCACAGCTCGCCGTGTTGTTGATATTGTTGTAGATGATGTTGTTTTAATAAATCTGAAGTTTGTTTCGAACCGGTGTTGTTATTTAAAATCGTTAAATTATTATTGTTATTGTTCATGATTACAGTTTTTTTCACTTCAGCACCGTTTATTGCCGCGTTCGTTTGTCCGTGTTGTTGTTGATTATCGTACATTTGAGGTGAATCCATTGTCTTTAATTTAAATCCACTTTTATTTTTTTATCGTTTTAATACAGGATTTAATCGGTATAAAACGGTACCCTGTTAAAGTTCAAGTTAGCAATCTGTTCTGTCCGAAAATAAAAACTTTCACTTCACTTTCACTAATGTGTGTAGCAGTATACTCTCTGCCGAAATTCAGATGTTTTTTTTTTTAATATTATTATCTGCTGCTTCGCTATCCTCGTCTGGTTTGCGTTTATATTACGCACCCGCGATACCGACGCACTTTCAAATTCAGTTCGCTTTCTTGAATGAAGATTATCGTCCAAGACAAATTTCTCTTTGAATATAACAGCACCAAATACAAACGAGTCCCATGTTATCGCACTTTACTGTAAGATCAAAATAATCCGGGGGGAAAATTCGACCGAGAAAATGCGCGCACACTTTACAATTATATCGATGTTTGTCCGATGGTAATTCCACTGATACAATAATTGTCTCTCATATATATATTGATATATATATATACGATAATGATTAACTAGATTATTATTGTTCTGTTGTTTTTTTTTCTTTTAGAAAAAAAAACTATCACAGTTGTATACTAAAAAAAAATAAATGAAAAACGCGCGCGATTTTCAAATTTTCAAATCGAAGAAATTTCTTGCGCCTATTCTCACTTTCGTCTATTGATGTTTGTTCTCTATCGATGTGATAATACCCGTACGAAAATCGAAAGTTGAATAATCTCTGGGTTTTTGTTGTTTTGAATTTTAAATGGGGCCACCAAAGCCTACTTGGGGACCACACTTCGTATTGTGCGCTTGCCCAAGCCAACTATGATACTGACTTTACTCAGCTCGGATCGTCGCTGTTTGTGTGTGTTTTTTAGTGGACTGGAGTGAGAACATGCGCATTCTCACTTTAATGTGTAGTAGTAGTACGGGACGGGCTACGTGGTTTTGTGTCGTATAGATCTATATAATATACCGGGGACTACGCTGTGTTGATTCCCTTACGGTCTCTCTTACTTAACTTACTATGCTTATACTATAGAATCGAGCGAGTGGATTTCAGTGTTCGAAAGTGAAACGATACCGTACGATTTGAGGATTTGATACAAAAGAAAAACTCTTTCTTTCTCGCGCCGTTCCCTGACGTAATGTTAATAGCGTATTATGTTTGATGTTATAACAGTTTTACTTCTCAATTTATTATTTTGTTTTAATTTCATTTATTTGTTTTAATAAATTTACTTTTAAACCGGATTTTATAGGTCTTGATTTTAAAATTTAGATCCGCATAGAAGCAAGTTATTACTTACATGCAGGTATGCATATTGAAGCGATCGTTGGTTATTCCCAAATATTATTTGCTGTGCTAGAGAGTGGGATTACCGAAATTAATAGACATCCTAGCACTTTCATTCAATACGGATGCGATAAAGAGTAATTATTTTAGTATATAAAATATTTGACATTTCTTTCTCTAAAAATATTTTTAATAAACTTTTTGAATAAAATTATGTAGGAAACATTTCTCTTTCTACAATGATTGCATATATGCTGCGCATCGGGCTACGATTTGTATTTGAAAAGGAAATACTTCCACTCGAATTGTTTTTCAAATCCTTTTTCCGAGATGTAATTAATAGTTTGCTTGATCAGATTATCAAATGTGTAAACTTGGATCAATTTTAAAACAAAATACAGTGAAAGCTTTCATAAGCGGACACTCATGGTTCCAGTGTTTTTGTCCGGCTGTAGGAGATGTCCGCTTATCGGATAGCTCAAAAAAAATCTTTATTTAATGTACGTTTTTAAAATAACGAATAAAAAACAGTAATTAAGTAGCAACCATTCAGACATGTTTCGCGTCATCCATGCCTTTCTCTTAAATTTCCAATTTGCTGGTAGGTCTTTAACTAAAAGATTTTGAATGCTCGAGTACGATGAGCTATTTCTTTTGCCTTAGCCTTTACTATAGGTCCAGAAATGGGTATGTTCTGGCTTCTAGCCTTTGCAAACCAATCAAAGTATATTCTATCTATACGAGAACCTTAAGGAAACTTTTCTTCTGGTGAATATTTATACCAGACTGCCATGTGCGGCGAATATCTTCTTTATTTTTTGAAATTTTTGCAGCCTGTGCTTTCCCGATATTAAACCTTTGCAAAAATATTTATAAATGTAAAAGGATTTTTAGTCTTCCTAAATAAACCTTACATTTTCGCTAGTCCACGAACTGACAACTTTTCTTTCTCCAACGTGTTGATTATCCCAATTTTTTCATTCAACGAAATCATATTTTTATACAAAAAGAAAAATCACCAAATTCATTGTGGTTTAAGACACGCACTAGGCATACGACTATGTAAAAACAGGAACACAGGATTTATCACGATTCCTTTTTGGGTATTGCATACTTAGAAAGTGTTTTGTGTCCGCTAGTAGAAATATAGTGTCCGCGTCCGTCCGTTGGAGCGTCCGCTTATCGGATAGTAATTTGTTCTAAAAACGTACTTAACACTTGTGTATACAGGCTAACAACTTGAACTACGAAAGCCTATTAATAGGAGAGGGTGGTGGGAGTTAAAATTAAATGTATCCACTTTACTATTGTCAACTTTTTATATGACAGAAATGTCAGTGGTGATGTCAAATATTTTTCTGAACCATCAAACTTTATCCTAAACACAATTAACGAAAAAGTACAAATTATAAATTGATTTTATAATTTGTCATATAAACAATTGACAATACTAAAATGGATACATTTAATTTTACCCCCCACTACCTTCTCCTATCAATAGGCTTTCGTAGTTCAAGTTATTATCCTGTATAAAATTTGTCCGGTTACGAGGGATGTCCGCTTATAAGAGCTGTCCGCGAGTGAAGCTTTGCTCTCTCTTTTCGGAGGCTAAGCTATTGGCTCCTAATCTCTCTTGTGTTCCTGGAACAACCAGAGTGTAGCGGGATCTTATGGTAAACTGTTGTCTTTTAAGATTTTATGGTGCTGCTAACCGGTATTCCTCTGCGCGATCACGTGTTGGGCCTTCTTCACAGCAACAAGTCGAGGTGGCCTGTTCGAGTCGAATCCAACTGTTGCCGCCATAATTGGGTTGGACAACGTAGTAATACTGTCTAAGATTTCACCATTCTGGACGGTAGGCCCGCAATCATACGCAGAGTTCAGCTTTGTTGAGCTTTTAGGCGTTTGAATCGAATTTTAGCAGCACAAGACCACGTGAGAGCATCGTAGGTGAGGATGTGTCTAAAAAAGACATAATAAATCATAATTATTATTTTAAGTGACAGCGAGCTTTTGTTGCAGAATAAAGCCGCGCGAAAGCGCTGAACTATCGTGTCGACGTGAAACCGAAGGTTCAGCCGGCTGTCGTAAGGGTGTCGTGGGGTTCTTTAAGACGCTTCGTGAAAAATGGGACAACTAAACTACTACTGTATGAAGCAGGCGTTTGTTTGGTTAGTTGTATCATTGTCAAAGTTCTTGTCGGAAATAGAAATTCTCAAAACGGTTAGTAATCCTTTGATAGTCTGTAATGTGACATATTCATGTATTACCATTGAAATCTATTATGACAATATGAATATTCTGTATGTCACGGCAGATCCGTTTACACAGATAGAAACTGAGATTTATGCTTATAAGAGTTGTCCCATTTTTTTTAACCTTCTCTCGTTGATTTCAGTCACCATTTAGCAGTACAGCGAACTATACCATCGAGGCCTCCTTATAGACGACAGCAGATGACTGCCTGCCTCGCTTCTCGATGATGTGAAAATGGCGTACATTACCAAATTAGAGCTCTTAGAGTTCTAGGAAGATTAAGAACAGTATTGGGTCTAAAAGCTACCCTTGTGACACCACAGCGAAGACAAGGAAACAGATTCCTCGACTGACAAGAAAATTTTGACTAGTTCAGGGTTTAACCCTGCAATATCCATTTTGAATACCAGGCCCTGATGCCACACCGTGACTTGACAAGGTGTGGTATCAGGGCAATGTCCAGGAATACCACACCCGTAGCCTCTCTCGTTTCGAAGGCATTTCTGATGGCCTCAATGACTTTAAAGAGGTAAAGTATGCCATGACCAGCTTTGGTTAAAAGAATATAGGGAACTAATAAACATTGCGATTTAAAATTTTGCAGGTAATGATTCTATGCTAAATGCTTCCAATTTTAAATAATTTTAGATTCTTTTTGTATTTCAAATTGAATTACCTAGCTTTTTATTTATTTGTATTTAAAGCTACTTCGTCTAATAAATCCGCTCCTCCCTCCTCCCCCTCCTTAAACTAACCGTTTTTGAAGTGCGTACTTCAATTTATATCAATTTTTGACAACTACGGGCTGTTACAAATGACCATTGTAGTTAGTTGAGTTATTTTACAAAATGTTTTGATTTATCAGAATCGCTTAGGCTGTGGAAAATAGCATGAATAAATAAAATAATTAACCCTTCTTGATAGACATGCACCTATTAAGAAAATGTTTTTCTTTCGTCTTGCAGCTCCCTGGCTCCGGTATAGGCTCCCACTTTCTTTTAAATCTAACACATTCGTTTAATTATATCTAAGGTTTCCACGGTTCGGATCTCTGTTATGAGGGCTTCCAGGTTTTAATCACATCACAGTAAAGTAAACATATATATATATAATCAGGTCCTCATCTACCGTTAGGTGTTGAGGTACGTCTTCCCTTTTCAGTTTTCCTTGATAAAATTTTTCCAGTTTTTCCTGTTTTTGGATAGTGCTTCTGCTTGTCTCCATGTTATGCCTCTTTTTTTCAGTATTTCTCCTATTTCTCCATCCCATTCTTTTCTCGGTCTTCCTCTTCTTCTTTTACCAGGTTTCTTTGCTTCCCACACTCTTCTAGCTTGTCTATCTTTACCTAATCTATTTAGGTGACCCCACCATCTTAGCTGCATCTTCTCTATATGTTTTCTTGCACTTACTAGTTGTAGGTTGTTTCTTATTGTTTCATTTCTGACTTTGTCTAGTAATGTTACATTTGATATTCTTCTTAAGTACTTCATTTCTGCTGTTTGTATTTTTTTTTGCATTTTTTCTGTTGTTACCCACGATTCACATCCATATAGCAGAGTAGGGAGATAAATTCTTTTATATACTGAGATTTTTGTTGTTTGACTTATTTCTTTTTTCCCAATGAAACCATTTTTCATACTATGGTAGAGTTTGTTTGAGGAGGATATTCTGCTGTTGATCTCAGATTCATAGCTTCCTTTTCCATCGATCAATGCTCCTAGATATTTGATATTATCAACTTGTTCCACAGATCTTCCTTTAACGTTGATGTTAATATTTTTCTTAGTATTCGATACTACAACAGCTTTGGTCTTGTTTGTATTTATACTCATTCCCTTTTCTTCTAGCGCCTTAATCCATATGTCGGTGTTGTATTGTAGCGATTCTTCACTGTTTGCAATCAACAGTATATCGTCAGCAAAGACGCATTCGCTGATACATACATTATCCATCCTATTATATCCAGCACTTGTCTTTTTTGATGTAGCACTACATCCAATTATTATCTCATTGAGGTACAAAATAAATAGTAGTGGACTAAGCACACCCCTTGCCTTACTCCTTGTGTAGTAATGAATTTCTCTGTCTCTTCATTCAGGACCCTGACTACATTTGCACTGGTCTTGTATAGTGACTCTATAGCCTCGACTAGGTTCTGCTCCACTTCATATTTCTCCAGTGTTTTCCATATCTGTTGTCTTGGAACCCTATCGAAAGCCGTTGTTAAGTCAATGAAGCAGAGGTATAGTTCTTTATTGTATTTAAGATATTTGTCTGTTAAGTTTCTGATGGTGAAGATGTGATCTTGGACACTATAACCGGGCCGGAAACCACTTTGGCTTTCGTGTAGCTTTGCTTCAGTGATATTTCTTAGTCTACCCTCTAAAATTTTTTCGTATACTTTATATGCACTACAGAGAAGGGATATTCCTCTGTAATTTCCGCATTCTCTTTTGTCGCCAAACATATACAATACAAAAAATTGACCATTGACCAAAAATAGCCTTATTCAAAATTGCACCCTTTTCGAGATGAAGGTTGAAGGATGAATGGTTTTTTCCATATTTAAGCTAATCTACTTGTAGGATGAAAATAAAATTTGGCATGGCGATTTAGTATTATTAAATGCTTCTTATTGTGGAATTTTCCGAAAATAGCAAAATTACAGCAAAGAGAGAAAAATATCCGCTTGTGTTAACATCAATAGAACTTTTTTGTTTTTTGATTTACAAGCGCGAAATTAGCATCACCTAATAGGTCAGTTAAAATGCCAAAAATAAGGTCCTCTTGTAGAAACTTCGTATTATGCTTGATTTTCGAGAAAAAAAGAGAAAGTTCGGAAGGATTTGTGGCTAAAAGTAGTTTAAACAGCAAAAATTCGGGCAGGCCAACACTCAAATTCTACGTCACTGGCGGAATTGTCATTTTAGAACAATTTTTCGATTATTTTTCAATACTTCCTGTTGTATGTTCATTTTTTTCTGGAACTTCTTAGACCTTCGTTTCCAAAACGGTACGAATGAATAAGGCTATTTTTGCTCAATGGTCATTACTTGACATGTAGTATCTCCAGTTAAAATATTTCCTATTATTAATGAAGCACCCTGTATCACACACTATAGACGTAAAGCTTCTGATCTTTAGTGACAACCCATTTGTTTCAATAATGCGGAAGGCGTTGGGTGTGGTGCCCCATTAACACAAGTATAGAGTTTATCTGCCAAATATAAATAGAAAGTAAGCCAGGTTTTCTTCGTGATGCCACTTTTTACAATACAAACATTGTAACCAGTCCTCTTTTTTCTTTGTTGCGAAATAGTTATCACCACAACTCACACAACTATTATCTTCGCCTTCACTAATATCAGATCGTTTTCAATTGCCAATTTTTTAAATTTTTTTAGCTTCAAACTGAATGCTGAAGTTGTCACTTATAAAGAGACGAAAATTCCAGACAAGAAATTGATGGTAACACGTCCATGCTTGTAAAACTTGCCACTGTTGGAAATAGTTTAAAAAGTAAAAAAAAAGAAAGCAGTCAGAGAGCGAAGATAATTCAGAAGAACAATTTGTTTCACGTGGATCAGCTTCTTCAGATGATTTTTTTTATGACGAAAAGTTTTCGTATTGATCGTATTGATTTGAAAGTTAACAATTACATTTTAGAAAGATTTAAGGGAGAAAAAAGAAACAGTGAGGTTTATTATGTAGGTAAAATAATACAAGATGAAAACACAGCAGCTTCATTTGAAGTTGCTTTTATGAAAAAGTGAAACAAAATTTAAAATGGTACGTTAAACAAACGGTCCGATTTATTGGTCCAAATTAAGCCAATTACAGCGAATACTATTCCATTTTATACTTTCAATAACGTTTAAAATTGTTGATCCTAATAAGTCGACATTGGTAGAATATCAGCTCCCAAATTTGATACGAATCCGTTAAAAATTTAATGACAAATAAATAAAATGTTAAAACTAATCCAATTAATTTATGAAATAATATACCAAAAAAAGAAAATGACGCGGTTAATTTTAGAAATTAATGTGTCATTTATAAAAATTTAATTCGCAGAGATACCGGGGAAGAAATGTTACATTCCGGAATTGTGACGGATTATATATAGAGTAACCACATCAGATGTTTAATTTTAACAGTTTTGCGTACGAAAATGAATAATAACCAACTTGAATAAAAAAACCACAAATAAATAACTAAAAAGTAATTTTTGATACAACAAAAACGTTGTCTTGTTAACATTGAAACTTTGCTGCCTACTTGATAATTTGGTTACATAGCGAAACGGTCATTTCTATATAATATGTGGTAGCATTAACGGAATATATTTTAGCAATCTAATAGATATTACAATCTTGAACATATTTATGTATGTAGTACTTTAAATTTGTCTACATATTTATACATATAACTTATCAACATGGCACGCCAGTTTATTAGTAATAATAAAAATGCAATATAAAATATATATACAATGACATAATAAACAGTAGGAAATGCATGCATAAGGTATGTAAATAAAATATAAACTTTATTTTGTCACTAGCAATTTATCCATTAAAGTTTTCGTTTTTCGATTAAATCTCTTTTTCAATTTCAATTTTTATTTCACACAACAAATTCACTTATTATTCAATAATCATTATGCTGGAAGATTCTTTAACCCATTAATTTATTATAAACGCTCAGAAATATGAACATACTCACATATGTATCTGATTATCATGAAGAGACTTGATCGGCACTACTGGAGCCATTGATCTTATGTATGAAGATTTGGAAAACAGTGTCTTTCAATTAATATCAGAGTCTCTACGAGACAAAATAAAAAAACAAATAAAGAAATTGTAACCCTACTGACATTCCAATCTCTCTAAAAAGCATCGCTTATGAAGTCCCAAAAGCTACTTACAATCTTCTAACAGACCACTACAAGTTGGACTGCCTCAGGAATCACCACTAAATTATTTTTGATTTACGAAGGCGTTTTGATAATGCCTTCATAGCCATAGCTTCTATAATGATGAATCAGACAGTGTCAAAAGTGGTTTACCATTTATGGTAAGTATTTGTACAGTCTCTCTAATGGAGCTCTAATGGAGCTTGATCGTTTCGTCTGTGAGTCGCTTAAAGCAACGAACTGTCATCAAATTTCTTACTGCGGAGGATGTAGCGCCCATTGACATCCATCGAAAATTGACTACCCTACATCGTGATGCGTGTATTGATGTGAGTATTGTTAAGAGGTGGGTAAGGTGAAAGATGCAAATTCTACTAAAATGTGTGTTGGGTGTGGTTCTCTGGTGAATGAACTGGTTCGTCAGAATCGAAACAAACTAACATTCACATCACATTATGTGCTAAAGTATACCGATGAAATGAAAGCTAATTCTTGACTCGATATGAAGCAGAAGGTGATGCTTTCCTCCACAAAATTATGACCGGTGACGAGTCGCAGGCACGTCATTACGATCCTCAAATGAAACGTCACTACATGGAGTACAGGCATAAAAGTTTGCCATAACTGAACAAATTCAAAGCAGTTCCATTGCACGGGAGTGTCATGATTACCGTTTTCTGGGATTTCGATGACATGGTTCAAATTGAAGTTTTAGAACATAGCTGTACCTACTGTCTTCAGGCTTATTTCGTGACGAATTTGCGAAATGCGAATTGCCTCACCTTTAGGCAGCATATTCACAACAGTAATAACAAGTTTAATGCCACGAGATCCTTAGTCTATCCGCTTTTCATGCTTATTGTCGGGGTACTGTAATTTATTAAGCGCACCCAAGCAATTTATTAGTATTACTTTAGAAAAAATACGATGGGGTTCCATTTAAGTCGCTTTCTTTGAAACGCTCTACGACAAAAACGACAATTCTCTCGACCAGCAGCACTTCTATTGAAGCTTAATCACCACCCCCTCTTTATCGGCGTTTTAGCGTTTCATTAGGATTTATACTACCATTCGAATTTTCCAATTCTGGGTTAGGTTGAGATAACTAACTTCGGTAGGATATAGGTACTAGATGGCTTTCATGTACCCAAAGAACACTTCCTCTTTTTGATAAACGGACTAATTCTTGTCTTGTTTGAATTGTCACTTAGTCCTTCTCTCATGCACCACCACCATGATAATAATAACAATAATTGATTGAATTCCCAGCAGCACAAAACTGTTTACAGGGAACCGTTAAATAAAACATAATATATAGGGTGTTTCATAATATATGCACAGGACTTCAGGATGTGATACCTTGTCAAAAAATTTGAAAAAAAGTTTCTATCAACTTACCCTCTAAAATGCACCATTTTCGAGATACAGGGTGTTGAAATTTAATTTAAAAAAATTGGAAATATCTCCGGAACCGTTTATCGTCAAGAAAACATCTTTTGTAACCATTTCCTACTTATAATAATCTAAGTTGTGTGCGAGAAAAAAAATTTTAAGTCGTAATTGGAGAAGATTTTGAAGGGGTAGTGGTTGTTTTTCTCCCCAACTTCTACGCCACTGGAAAAAGTACGGTTTTGACACGCTCGTTTGAACCGCCAACTTTTATGTTGATAAACATGGAAAATTTTTTGAAATAAGAGTTTTATTTTACTAAAACATTACTAGTAAGAAAACCAAACGTTAACAACATAAAAGTTGATTTTTCTCGAAAACGGTCAACTTTAGAGTTCATGACCAACAGTACCTTTTTTGTGTAGACCCCATTGGCGGTTTAAATAGGCGTCTCAAAACCGTACTTTTTCCAGTGGCGTAGAAGTTGGAGAGAAAAACAACGACTACCCCTTCAAAATCTTCACCAATTATGACTTAAATTTTTTTTTTCTCGCACACAACTTAGCTTATTATAAGTAGAAAATTGTTAGAAAAGCTGTTTTGTTTACGATAAACCGTTCCGGAGATATTTCCGAAAAACGATTTTTTTAATTAAATTTCCAGACTTTGTATCTCTAAAATGGTGTTTTAGAAGGCAAGTTGATAGAAACTATTTTTCAAATTTTTTGACAAGCTATCACATCCTGAAGTCCTCCGCATATATTATGAAACACCCTGTATAATATACCTTAACATACGACGTAACTTGTCATATATAAAACATAATCATAGTTCATAATAAACAAATCAAAATAAAAAAGGAACTTAAATAGAATACAAAACAAGGCAAGTGAAGCAGATCAGTATATGCAATAGTAAACAAAATACTCAAACAAAAAAGGGGCAAGGAATACCGAAATCTAACCAAATAGATACATTTATCGTTAGGTACATTAAAATTAATTACAAATATTCTTAACAAAGTCGCAAAACCCAGTAATAGACATATTAAAAATATCAACATCATAAGCAATGCAAACATCATTGACCTAATATTGGTGCATGTACAAAATTGTTGGTCCTGGGTGTCTTATAGGAAAATAATGTTTGGATCTCTAGCGTTTAATCTGGGTACACGAAAACATAAGAGTGCCAATAGATCACTACATTCAATAGGGTAAGTCCGGGGGAGATGACCGTACGGGAGAGACAGCCAATTCAATTATTTTCAGAACTATTAGGCAGATGGCACCAGTTGTCGCTTAGTACGTTTCTGTCAGCGGAGGCCAATAAGAGTGGGTACGAATTTAAAGTGAAATTAAATCCAAAAGTAAGTAAAAACCTCGTTATTCGTTTTCAAAAGTGTAAAAATTTTTCAAAGGGTGCACATTTTACATCGTGGTGAAAAAATTGCAATGGAACCTTGTGGTTTTTATGTGTTACCTTCTTTAGTATGATTGATTTATTGTATTCTAACTTAAAAATTGTAAGTATGCGGAGTCATTCACTTTTGTTTTGATATGGCCATCTCTCATCGGTCAAATAAGGAGAGATGGCCATAAGTGATCCTGTATAGATGGCCTTATTAAGGAGACGGAACGTGACCGGACTGGGACGGGGATGGGATGTAACGGGAAGGGGAAAAGGAACGGGATGGGATGGGACTGGGAAAGAGACGGTTTTAAAGTCGGTTTTGTTTTTTCACTACCAAACTTATTGAGGACTGGATACAATGTGTCATTTGCTCATTTTGGGTTCATGAAAACTGTATCCAATTTAACAACATGTGCTCGAAATGTGGGCAAAAAAAGAGAATAGATAAGAAGCAGAAAACTAAAAACAGTAGAATAAACTACTGTCCATCTTCACCTTATTACTATGGTCATCTCTCCCGGACACCTCTGGAGAGTTGGCCAATCGCGAGTTTTAATAATGTTTTTTTTTAATTTTAATTTATTAAAATTTTTTAATTACTTTCTGTTATTTAGAAGATAAATGATTTAAGACTAATTTGAAATTAAAAAAAAACCACTAGTTTTATTTCTACAGCGTCTAACAAAAACTACGGCCATCTCCCCCGGACTTACCCTAATTGAATTACATAATTTAAATAAAAATAACAACTAAAATATCAAAGTGTGATCATAACCCTGAACAGGATAAGTACCATGTTTCTTAAAGTAATTGAACTTTAAAAATTTACGTTGAATATATTCAAGACTGTCAATATGTATAGGTATTATAAATTGGGGACCATGCGATAGAACAATACTCAAGATACTAGCAACAATATGAAGGACTAGCGTCTATTACGGACATCGACTTGCTACAGAACAAAGTTTACATAAATTAAGAAAATCAATCGAGTTATAAACCATAACTGTTGAAGCTTACACACAAATTTTTTATTTACTATTTCCAATATAAATATAACAATAATAAATTTGAGTTGTCCTTCATCTATTGAAGCATCCATAAAGATATATATATCGACCTAGGATATACTAGAATATATACCTATGTGTATTTTTCGATGATTTTATAACCTTGCGGTGATAACTAAAACAAATATTTTTACCTATGTACATGATGCTAGTTTAGTGTTATTCATACCAAATATTTCGTATTTTTCCATTGCAAAATTCGCCCGAATGTAAGCGTTAAATTTAACACTATACAAAATAATATATTTTTCCGAACACCAACCAACATTTTTAATCTTCAATCTCGAAACGGCCTTGATATATTTTTGTCTTATGATAGTTATTATTAATCAACTTTACTTCAGCATGTGGAGATTCTATAACATGTTTATTTAATACGAATAATTTCGATAAGCAGAATATCAACATTATCAAATTAATGTGAATATAAAAATTCGAAATTTCCTCTTTCGTGAGTTTTTTTTTGCTTCTTTGAAATCTTATCTAATTTGTGGCGTGATATAGTTTTTGCTATAATTTTGTCGGTGCACGTACTTGAATCATTCGTTAATCTAGCCGTCTATATAAAGTGTCATGAGTCTATAAGAAATTATATTTGAATAACAAATTATGAATTTATGTTAATTAGTATGTAATGTTTTGTATTACATTAAAAACAATTTAATTAATTAGATTAGAGCTACAATGTTAGGTTTATATCTTAAATATTATCTGAAGCTGTACACGTGAAGAATACAATTTTTTTAATGTGTAACATAGTGCAAGTAAACACTAACAAGTTATTTTAAGAAATAATCTACTCGTTTGTAATTTTTATTGCATGTATATTTGACACAATTAAATACTCGTAAGAGAAGTTCCTAATCTGAAAATTCAGAAAGATTTGGAGCTTTGTGTGTGATTTTGTTGGAAGGGAAATGAAAGATGAAAATCAAATTAACATACAAAGAGAACCTAATATGGATATCTAATACAAAAATTATTGGACAACATGAAAGAAATGCAGAAAGCTGTATTAATACAATGTTCCAGTCTAAGCATCAGTTCCAATTGTACTCCAGATGACAATTGAACTTGAACCACAGATAAAGGAACCAAAAAAAAAAGCTAACGAAGCTACGAATTACAGGTAGAATCGAAGAAAAGGAACTAATAGGACTCAAGAAAAATAGACCAGACTGTAAACAACGATCAAAAAGTATACAAAATTGATAAGACTTTCGTGTGTGACATTTGTGTATAGTCTTTATCCGTACATAGTTTTAAACTGTTTTATTTTTTAACAAGCTTATTCCTTTTTTAATCTACTTTCGAGTGGTTTCGTGCTTTACTTTTAAATAAAAACTATAAAAATCGTGCAATTCAACATTTATTTAATAATTTTAGTATTTTCTACCATTTTGCCCCACTAACTGGTGTAGAATAATCCTCTTCCTTTTTCTTTAATCTATGGTGGGTGCAGACTTGTGTGACATAATCCGATTTTGGTAAAATTTATGCTTGTTTAAAAATGAGACACAAATACATCTTCCTGGAAAAGAAAAGCTTATTTTCTTGACACGATATTGATGTAGAAGCTTGATTTTTTATAAATTTATCAGCTAAATGTGGCTTAAACGTAAAATCAAATATTCAAAGTTGCACAAGAAATGTTGGTGCCCGAACAGTCGAGTCAACGTTTGAAAAACTGAATTGAAGATATGTGCTTTCATGGAAACCCTTTGGTTGTTTAGGTGAAAGAATGAACAAAAATATTATCGTATCTATCATGGATACTGAGAGATAATCAGGCTGCCGCTATTATTCGAAACATTTATTTACAATTTGATAAAAGATCAACCAATAAAAATAAAATGAAAAAATTAAAACTGAAAAAAACTGGAAGAAATGACTTGCTGCAATAATCATTTACAGTATCAAGTGTTCTTATTCCATCAGTTGATTCATTTTGGCAAAAAATTTACTTTAATGTAATAGAATGTATTATATCACTAAAACTTCAGATCAGAGAATTTAATACCTCATTTAATAATTCATAAAATTAACATCAACTGTTTAAATTTAAATATTAGTTAAATCACAATAGCCTTGCAGTAATTGTAAAGCTCTAAACTTTTCAACCCTGTAATAATCCACACTTTCTGGAATGATTTGCAGATATCTTTTAGTTTTCCTGAAAGATAGCGATAACATTTTTTCTTTAGTTTTGTGGTGGAGATTCATTTTTAATAAACATTAAAAACAGGATTTTATTCTTCAAACCTTAAATTGACCGTTTAGGGCACTCCATGTAGTGTTTCCAAAACTTTTTTTCGCTTTACTGCAGAAAAACAATTTTATTACGCTGGGCATATTCATTTGGCAAAAGGGAGGAGTAAATTTCTCAAGAATGGTACAAGGTAAAGAAATAATTGCCACTTTAAGGTTTCACTAGGATTTCAAAAATGTAAAAATACACAAAATATTTCGTTTCAAAAAGGAAAAATACAAATAAAGAACTTATTTTGTGTTGATTTGTTCAATTAACAGATTTCTCTTTAATAAACCAACCCAATTTTTCTAAGCAACCTTTCTTTCTCACTAATGCTTTGATGGTTTATATTCTTCTTCTTTTCTTCTTTTATTTAGGTTGCAATCTGTTCTTCTTCACGCTTTGGCTATGGTGTTTCTGTTGAGGTGGATATCCACCTGTCTTTCCACCTTTTTAACAGTATTCTCTAAGCCCTCCTTCCTTCCGGTCTTTGGTTTCTTGCAATCTTTATCATTCTAGTTCCATCTGCTCTTTGCACCTCTTCGTTCCATTCTCTTCTTCACATTCCTCTCTTGTTTTTCACGCTGTCTATGAGTTTCTTCATAATTAGGTTGAAAAATATTGGACTTGGGGAATCACCCTGTCGGATTCCTCTGCTGTTTTTTATTTCTCTGGATAATCCATTCTTTGTTTGAATCTTGGTCTTCGTCTTCGTATTCAGATCGGCAAGCTATTTTGGGCTTTCATTTTGTCGTAGAATTCCGTTTGTAGATCAACAAAGCACATAAATGCTAACATGTTAAATTCAATCGCTTTTTCAACTAGCTAACGTATTATAAATTTAGCGTCAATAACTACAGAAATACATAACGTAATGTTTTCGGGAATACTACTTGTTGTGGTGACCTTTAATATAAGCGAAGTGGTAGCAACGGGTTATTCGCAAAAGAAAGAGACCTGATAGACATATTTATTTAAATAAAAAGAACAATTCAAAAGTTTCGATTGCATTTCAAATTTTATTTTTAATTAGGTAACAAATTAAGTATTAATTTGTCCAGAAAAATGCTTTTGTTTCAAGTGATCCTATTAATAGTCATTGCAATTAGATAATACACTACAATATGCTACGTTGGCCGAACAAAAACTGCAAACTCCATTCAATAATAAAGTTATAGCACAGTTAGCAATTTCTGCACCCATTAATTACTGTCGAATAATGACATTTTCGAATCGTACAGGTGTCTGCAAATATTCATACTAAACATAGTCTGCATTTTGCACGTACAATGTACTACCAGCTCGTAATATCGAACAATAAAGCGTCCGTCCCCCAATCAGTTTCACGCCGAGCTCTTCGCATCGATATATGCAACGAAGGCGCAACACTACGTCACACGACGTCACAGACCTGATTCACACGTGCAGGAATGTGCATGGATTCTGGACTGGAAAGTAGGTCAACTTCGAAACGAGTCACGTAGTTCAAGTTGATTGTAATACGATTGGTGTCATCTTACGGTTGACGGCGAAAGCTTAAATGTTAGGATACAAGCGTGATTTACAATGCAAGCGATAGTGATATCTATTATTGGTTATTTCAAGTTTAGAGAGTAGCGTCGGTAAAACAGAATTCTCTAATAACGATTTTAACGAATTCTACAATATAAGATACAGATAATACTATTATATAGTACCACTAACTACATAGAGAGGGCACATTCTTACTGATATTTGCTTATGTATTTTTAATTTAAAGCGTTATTAGATAAATTTGCTGAAGTTGGCGCTGTTCTTTAGTGTTCTGAGAAGTTAATTTACTGCAGGTTTTTTTATTAGCTAACACTAAGAGATGAAGAAGACGTTCTCTGTTGGGGACAACGTTGTTACGGATCTTTATGCATAATCTTCTTCAGGAACCAGTAGACAATCTGGTTATGTACGCAGACGACACTGCACTTTACACTTCCTCAAAGAATTAGATGACTGTTTACAAACACTTACAACCGGAACTGGACTCTATTCTCCATTGGGCAACGCATTGGCGTCTCGGGCTCAACTAATCCAAGAGTTTTGCCGGCAGATCCTTGTATCGGCAACCACCGCCTGCCATGGAGCTTGGCGGTCAAATATTGATTGTCAACTCACTCTCAGAGCATATCTCAACAAATCACTTCCCCTTTCGTTGCCGCAAAATCCTTTGTGTACCCTTTCCTCTAGACTAAAAGCTCGCTTTCTCTTCGTATGAAACTGCTCATGTGCATGATGTTTCTCAGATCCGCTTTAACATATGGTGCACTAACATGAACATGTGTAGCCAGAACACATCTTAAGAGGATCGCAGCACAATAGATAAAAATACTGCAAATATCGTTTGAGCTCCAGAAACAATGATCTTCGTCTCGACATAGGGGTAACTATCATCTCTACACCATCACGCTCTTTAGCCCTGACAGGCCGCTCCTGAGCATCGCCGTGCCGAGAATCTAACACCTGATCATGCAACGCGTACAGTGAACGCGTACAAGAAGATGTCCCTTGATCTTCTACGATCTATCTCTGTCACTTCATTATATCGTCTCAATAGGTTATTGGTATTTCATTAGAGGCCAACAGGTGTCAGGAGTTCCCGAGGTCAGTCCTGACGGGAGATGAACGGTCTTAGTACAATTATAGCATGATCGAATTGTCCGAGCAAGATCAGTATCTGCTGTACCGACCTGTGCTTTGTACTGCCCTGCGGTGCGCTACTTCCGACCATTCCCACTAGGGGGCATGGAATTGGAATTAGTCCATAATTGCAAGTATTATACGATTAAGGTTGAAGAGTGACTTGCGTTGAAATTAGGAGGAAGCACAGAATAAACCAAACAGGACAATTGTGAGTCATCACGATTCCCGGAACTTGAGGATGATGCCGGATGTACCCTCTAGAAAATATGGCAGTCCTTGTTGTAGTTGTGGGTTAGAGGTTAGAGTTGTATAGGTAGTCGGGATTATTGTTGTTAATTATTGCGTTTGTGCGTTATATTTTCTTTTGGCTTTTATTTAGTTATTTTGTATATATATTCATATTAGCGTTTTATTTTGAGAGAAAATAGATTCTGTTAGTGTATATTTATTGTGTATTATTGGATTGTGTTTAACTAAAGGTCTAATACTTATTTTATAATTTTCTATTAATTTGTGTTGTAACTAAAGCATGGAGGAAAAGAAACGTAGAGGTGCAGCAAGATATTGTACTGTTCCATCCTGCAAAAATAATTCTGTTAGGAATGAGGGTTATAGCTTCTTTTCTTTCCCCAAACAAACAGATCGGTGAGTTGTTACTATTGATAGCAAAAACATATTTTTTGTTAATAATATCTTGTAATTTCTAGTGTTTTGCAATGGCTGGAACACGTCCAAAGAAAAGATTTATTCAATAAAGATATTAGATTGTGACGAATCCGTCTTTCCAGAAGTAAAATGAGAAAATTTATATTTCTTTATGTATATATTTTTCCGCGTTTTCATTTTACTTGTCTTGTTTATTTAATTTTTTTTCGACTAGTTATGTAGTAGTTTGATTTTCTTTAATTTTATACTTAGATTAATTTAATTTCATTTTTTTTGAATTTATTTTTAATTACGAGCAACCGGTCATTTATTTTAATTTCTATTGTACAAATTTATGTGTGTCAGCGTAATGTGCGCGCGGCTATCTTCCCCCGCTAGTCTCTCTTTTATGGAGGGGACAAGCTAGGCGAGGAGAGATTCCGAGAGTCCAGAATTATTATTAGCTTTGTTTTGGTTCGGAATTCAGGATTAGTAACAGAACTGCGCAGAACGTAAGCGCACAACATTATAATTCCAAAATGGTTCCGAACTTTTAATAACCAAAACACATTTTAGGACCCTGTTACTGCCATCTTTTAGATACAGACTAAAATACAAACCAACAAAATATCAATAGCGAATGTTCTGCGCTAAAATCTTTCAAATCCTGTCTCTATCTTAGAATACCACTCACTTTCCATAAATTTTATTCCCAGGACAGTAATTCACAAAAAAAAAATCAAATACAAACGGAAAAAAATCTCAAACTTTAAAAGACAATGTAAATATCAATGTCATTGATGACGAACGTATAGAAATAACTCGAATTTCTGAACACATGCACCGATGACGTAATTTCGAACTAATAATTCAGAATCGGTACTCATGGAAATGCAAGAACTGTTTGAACGGTTCCAGAATCATTCTGAATCGATTCTGTCAGTAACCAAAACATCGGACTAAAAATTCGGTTCGCGTTCTTAAATAACCAAAACGCTAAACTGTAAATGCGCGTGCGCAACAACTCTAGAACCATTCTGAATTCCGAACCAAAACAAAGCTATTACTAGAGTCTTCCGAGCCGAATAAGTAACTAGTATTCTTTCCGTACCGTCTCATGTAATTTTTCCGACCGAACACTTAGCTTCTTTTAAATAATTTTGCCTTTGTTTTAAAAATATTATTTCAGTCATACCGTCTCCGTAAATCTATATTTGAAATTTTGCGAACCGAATAGAGTCCAGGTAATGTGCTAACGAGCGTTTAAGATCTTAATTTGAACATTTTTGATTTGAATTCTATATTATTTTATTTTATTTTATTTCATATTTTCCCGTCAATTATACTGGGCACGTCAAGATCGTTACGACGGTCGACCCCTTTCCGCGACTGGTAAACGCCATGTCGAGTGCCGTCCCGTAAATACCCTGTTTGTTTTCACGACCAGCCAGAAGGCAGGCCGAAATTCAAGTCCTTAACCGTGAATTCTATTTTCAAAACCAGTTCATGGTTGCCGATCACGTTCATTTATAGCCGCCATTTTGTACCTTGTACACGACCAGCTACGGCTGACATAGAATAACTAGATAGAATGGCAAGTACGGCAGTGGGGATGAACGACTATTGCAGCGCCTCTTGCAGTCATACCGGTACTACTTAAGGCACAATTTAGCGCGCGGTTTATTTAAAATTTTGTTTCTGTATTTTATCTAATGATTGCGTCAGACAAAAATTGAAATTTAACTGACATTGCGATTTGAGACAAATAAGTATCACATTAGAATGTTTGGCATACGATGATTTGATGAAATGGCAGTTTAGTATGGATAATGTCAATATATAAGCATAGAAGTTCTGAATGCTACCTATTATTACTTTAGTTAAAACAAAAATAAGTCTTATTTCATGTTATGTCATTATAATAAATACAATATTTAAACTGCTTAAAGCAATTCATATAACTGATTAAACTATAAGAATACCAAGCAAATTGGCAGATGGTATAGACCTTAAAACCAATTGGGAACCATTTAAACATTCCTCTTTAAAAGGTGGAGAAAAAGTATGGAATATTAGTTTTTGATTATCACAATTAAACATGTCTGGTTATTAATTCGTTACAATCATACCTTCAATATCTTTTCTTTCTTCACTGGAAATCGCCGTCTATTATTCATATATAGGTACACTTTATTCATTAAAATATACCTAAAGTAATATTTTCAAATTACCTACATACATACTTACATAGGCGAAGCGATATCTGTATAACCAGGATATCAGAACACTTCTTTTTATAAGATAGTTAAATTTCTCGGTTCGCTTTTACCTAAAATCGCATTTTTTGTGTATAATGTTAAAATAATATGCAATACAAAAATGACAGAAGACAATAGAGAAAATAATAGTGACAGGATAGTGACCATGGTGACAGCGAAAAAATCATCAAAAAAAGGTAAATTTACGCACTGAGTGAGAGAGATAACATTCGTTTAGTACCGGTATGACTGGGAGATGGCGTTGTTGTTCTCGTTCAAAGCCTATTTAGCTAGTTGCCACACCATGACGGCTGAGTTGAAAGCACCCTTTCACAGGAGTCGAATCTCCCTTGTAAATATTCATATAGTTGCGTCTTATACGCCTTCCCGAGTAAAATTTGTATCCCTGTGGACCAATTACCTTGACCGTGAATTTTATGAACATAATTTAGTCGTAATGTGCACTTACCTGAATTTTATTCCGTCAAATGTCTTTATTAACATTTGCCGCTAATATTACGAGAAGTTTCAACCGATCACATAGTTTGATTCCCTATTTTTTTTTCTACGCGCGAACTGTTACAGACACATATAATTTTCAAAACCGCACTTCTATCAGTTATGTTGTAAATACATTCCGCAATCTCATATTTTTGTATGTAAATATATTATGCACATGTTTTTTTTGTTGTTGTAAAAAGCACCGCATTTCATTTTATGTTCAATATATGTATTTATTCGTTCACCCATTTGTTATAATTTTAATCCCCATGTACCCTGGACAAAAGAGCACCCGTGGGTTTATGTAATTTTCCCTAATTACTAGCGTATACAGATTTCACAAATTACCTTCCGAAAGTTCAAGTCTTCACTTCAAACAATCATTCTTTAAACAAACTATCATTTGACATCATGTAAATATTGAAGCCGATAAGGAAGTCGCCTGTAGTAAGTCACGATCACGGTGGTGAAACAAAGTTCCGTTTAGCGTTACCAGATGTCACCAGCATTTTCCGAGCGACATCCGAATTGATAAGATAGTTTACCCCACAAAAGGTAATTGCCACCCCGGACCCAACGCTAGTAAACCAGAAACCGGAAAGAAAATATTACAAGATATCTATGAAAGTCAACATTTATGTGCGGCAAGCATTTTAAAGACTAAACTAAACTAAAATTATTATGGAATCTGTGACATACACTTTTCCATGCAGTGAGTTTCCAAAAGTGTTTTTATTACATTTATTTGTCCGGATGAGAATCTTCTATTCATTAAAATTTATCAATCGCGATTTCGTTGCCCAAAAAGGGAAGAATATTAAATCAATTATTTTGCAACATTTATGAATTACATGGTAGTATTATAATTATGTATTATATTTAATAAACGTATTTCCTTGGTAGTATACTGCTTTCTTCTTTTTAGAGTTACAAATATTTAAATATTCGTTTACCTGACTTTATTGAACCTATCATCCCATTCATTTATTCAATTAAAGATTACAGAAAAATATTCAAGTTTTCTTGGTATTCATGTTTTTAACCCTTAACCGTTAACCAGAGAGAGGCCTTTGCGGAGACGTAAGCCCAGATGCCCGGTAAATTTTACCAGTTTTTTCTTACTGCTATTAAAAAGTCAAAACATTTTATATGAAAAAAACTTCTAGAAAATGTTCTTTGGTGTTTTTCAATATGCAATTTGGGTATTTCGAATGAATTTTAATCATACAGCAAAGATCGTTTATAAAAAATATATTTTACATCAAATTGAACATCGAACAAGATATATGTAAAATTTTTCTAAAAGAATGAAAACAACTCTTTTCTATAAAGGAACATAAAGGAAATCATAATAACAAAAATAAAATTAATTTCAAGTAAAAAAGTTCATGTCATGGTTTTTCTCTCTTTTTTGAAAGGAAATTTTCTGTACGTGGTTCGTTTAGGAGGCCAATTTCAAATGGGTATTCTTCATCCAATTTTAGAGCTTGTACTCATCATCTGAATCAATCTGAATCATCGCTATCATCAGAATTCACTTTCTCCGCCCATTTCAACAAAGTTTCATCAAAACTGACATCTCCGCACATCACTCGCTTTGAGGGCCCAGGATTATCTTGTGTAGACATTTTAATTACTAAAATACTGTGCAAAATCAGTAAATTAAACAGTAAACATAATAACATAAATACAGACCACCAGTAATTTTTACTGGTTATGATCTTCAAACTAGTACTACAACTTTATTTGGTAGCAAATAACGCATTCACCTCGGTGGGCTGCTCAAAACTCTCAGAAACCGACGCATTATATCTGTCAGTGACGCAAACCGTCAAAACTTAGTGAATCCGAAACACTCGCCGGTAATATTTACCGGTCATCTGTAATTAAGGGTTAATAATTTGTCAGATAATAAAAACCGTTTTGCGCCTATGATTCGAATTTTGTTGCAACAAATACAATGAAATTCGTGCCAAACATATTCAAGTCATGCGCTAGATACCTGCTAGGTACACCAGGTAGGCAGGTACCTAGCAGATTCCAAAGCAGGTATCTAGCGGGTACCTAGCAGGTTTCAAAGCACGCACCGCACATTTGTTTAAGTATTCACGCCCTGTATACGCATGTAGTCACATATTTACAAGGCACCCTGCATATTGTATCGCCCTGTATGCTGCATCACACCTGGCGCCACACGTCTGGCGGCTTCCTTTGATAAGCGGCGGCACATATCTACTAAATCATTTACATCAGTCCATTCGACCGACGTGTCCTCCTCGACTTGCGGCTTAGGTAGTTTTATTTTCGACAGATCATTTACGTTAACCCATTCGACCAGCGTGTCTTTCTCGACTTGTGGTTTAGGCAGTTTTATTTCCGGCAAATCATTTACATCAGTCCATTCGACCAGTGTGTCCTCCTCGATTTGCGGCTTAGGTAGTTTTATCTTCGGGTTGGTCTTATTTTTAAACAGCGGTTTAATTATCCGTGAAAACTTAACTTTATCAGCCTGCTGATTCAGATAGCCTCGTTTATTTCTGTGGGCGCCACATAATTCAAGTATATGTTTATAGAATTGCTGGTCCAATAATGTAAAATTCTGGGAGTTTCTAGTAAATATTAATTCGTGTAGGCCCTCTGACCTCGGAAACGCCTTTCCGCCTATAAATATTTCATCTTTGCTTGAAATGCCATATCATATTCAACTTGCTCCATTCTCGTGATGCACGAGATTCAAGTCTAAGCTGCGTCTGTACTACGTAGAATGACGCTAGCAACTGAGTTATTACAGCTGAATATAGGCTTAAATAGATCAGAAGCGGGCCAGAGGTGGACCAGAAGTAGTCCAGAAGTAGGCCAGAAGATGCTCAGAAGGTGTTCGGTCGTATTGATTAGGTATCGTGTGGACTTTTTCCCGCAATTTCAGAACAGCTAGAAGTTGTATAGGTATAATTTATTCTCTTGTCAAATAACACAGGTAAGGTGTGTTTAGAACCAGGTATATGAAGTCTGAAGTAGGTAAGCGGGTTTTAATGCATATATCACCCATCAACTGCTAATGGTACAGTAGGTAGCACTGATGATTATTGCATCTTATATAACTATAATGCTATCAAAGTTCTTTCTGTAGCGACCCTTAGAGATACCCGTATAGTATTATTTTAGGGTTCGTTTTAATATGTTTCTAGGAAAACAATAAACGTTTTAAACTTTTATTTCCTATAAAATACAAAGTTATGGGTACCTAAACATGATACAATCATTTATAATACCATAATTAGCGCAGTTGCATTTTTCAAATAATTTGTCGGAGCCTTCGTTGGAACAAAAAGTCGTAAATTGATTCATCTTCTTAACGGCTTCTACAATCTCGTCTATTAAACTATTTTCGACTCTTATCACCCGCAACATCTTTATTTAGTAGAAATAAAACACGTTTTATTTATAGTAATTTTAATTGCAAGTATATAATCTACGTATAAACTTAAAATAATAAAAAGTAATTAAATATTGTATATTTACAGGTATACATAAATAGTATTAAGGTTAATTAATAATCTACATTATGTGTTTAACGACTTAAATAGTACGGTTTATTGTTTAACCCTCTTATAGCCATAGGGTATAGAGTCATAGTTTTCGACACGTTTTCGTTTACTAAAGGTTGGTCTGAACACCTTTGTTTCCACACAGGTAACAACGTCGTGGTCGGCGGTGCGTCGAATGTTTTTAGTTGTTATATACTTTGGCTCAGTTTCTTCCAGGACCATACCGCACAACGATTCAAAATTTACCGTCTTCGAAGTGTTATAGTTGATGGTTATACCTTTCACTTTTATCGTGTCGTAATACTTGTCTTTCGCCGGGGAAAATACACGATAGGTGTACAATTTTGGCCCACCCGATGCAAATGTGGTGATATAACTCCCCTCACCATAACACTCCAGCTCGTCCGTCATCTCACCAAGGAAACTTCCCAGAGGCACGTCCCATTCATCAGATCTTGAGACGTAAATTACACTGTCAGTGTCGTAGTAAAGAACCCTTTCATCGAGCTGCTCCAGGTAGGAATACAGTTTAAGGCGGGCTTGTGCCGTTGTGTAAGCTGCTAGAACAACGTTAACGGTAGGGAGAGGGTCAACAGTTTCTTCTTTATACTCCCAACCCACCACAACTACATTTTCGTTTACAGGTTGTACAGTATTAATGTTAACAGCGGGGTTAGCTAGCATGCTAAAAAACGTTTCAGGTTTATTGACAATCGACGTCTTCTGCTGGTTTTCTCGTTGACCAAATTTCCCCCAAAAGCTGGTTATAACTGCTTTACCGACTTGCCTCAGCCCGGGGTTTTTCTCGATTTTATCGGGGTTCAGCCGCACACCTTCTTTTTCTAGATATTGCTGTATATATTTCTGTTTCTCTTCGCTATTATCACAACCCGCTGGCCATCCAGACGCTTGCTGCTTTATTTTAAGGTACTCATCGATGTATTCTTTGAATAAACCCTTAACAATTTGGTACTCCCACACCTCGTAGGTTTCTAAGACCGTATATCCTTTTTCTATTGCCTTCCTAACCTCATCTACCACCCATGTACCACACAGTGCTCTCTGCTCTTGTGTATGTGTACACTCGCCTTGGTTTAGTTGTTCGCTACATGTGCGACATAATGAAAACATAAGTTTATGGTTTTGTTTGACGGGTAGTACTGGGTGATATAGGTCTTGTGGAGGTAGGATTTTACATTTAATTAGGCCTTCTGTTGTTTGCAGGTCCAACTTTTGGCAGTCTTCGCCTACGTACACTTTGGGATGACCAACGGGGTATTTACCGTACTTGTTCGTATACGGGTATAGCGAGCAGACGTCGACGTATTTTATTTTTTCACCTTCTGCGACTCTATGATACAGCTTGCTGGCCCCGGTCCTACCGCCATAGAACGCATCACGAGGGTTGAGCGGTGTGTTACGTAATAGTTCATGGTTTTCCACGTAAACTTTCATCTCTTCTGTCATCTCATTACGAAAATCGCATTCCCATTTTTCCACTACTTCATAACCGCTCGCACGTAATCTAGCTGTTTTTTCGAGTGTGTCCCCGTATCGAGTATACATTGTTATTGAGGGGTTATCATGGCATGGGCTATCTCTGTCGTAAGGGAAACATCTGGGGCACCCATGGTAGTAGCATCCGTGAAATTCAAAGATCTGTCTACTCTCGACACAATAACCATCCACTTTCACGCCGTGAATCATAGCCTCCCGGTCTTTGGCCGCGTGTTCGATGTTTATTCCACGCTGTTGTTCCTCCCACACAAGCCATTGTATAGCTACTATGGATTGGTTGTCCCGCCATCGGTAGCCCCTTTAGGGATAATTCCTACTGTATTTGGTTCTAGGAAATTTCGTCTGTATATTTTATTACAGGCTGATGGTAGGGTTGTTGCTTCGGTGTATGGACACACGTTACCGCTCTCTAATAGTAGCTTACGAAACTCCAGGCAGGCCCGTGTTAGAATCTCTACGTCCGATATACAATATTCGACGATCTCCTTTTGAAAGTCGAACACATACTCTGTTTTTGATAATTCCTCATGCCACTGGAGGAATTTTTGCCGGTCTTCGGTCTTCATGTTATCGGAGTCATAGTATTCAACAGCTGGTAGGGGGCCAACGTAGTTTTCATTCTCCGCTTTGTTGAACAGGTGTGGAAAATAGCCTTTCTTGAGCTCAGTGAAGCCAAAAACTGTGGGTAGTTTGGCGAGGGCCATAGGGAAATAATTGAGGGAGTCGAGAAATTTCACATTACCGGTTGTCATTACTATTAACTTTGTCCCCCGCATTATGAGTTCGGGTGTTATGTCCGTCTGCGTTAGTATATAATGCAGGAGAAATTGATGGTCGAATCCACCAGCGTTGTGACCCATTACAACCACCGTTTTAAATTTCTTCCTAATTGCCATGATATGGTGTACGAAGGGGCTAATTACGTCGCTGCAATAGATTTTCTGCAGTCTTACGCCACACTTCTTGCATATCTCCAGCTCTGTGTCGATACACTGGTCGCAGCACTGCTTGAATACGCAGAGATTAGGTGTGTGAAGAAGAGAGTCGCCATGTTTTTTCTCCTGTCGCGTCTCTAGGTCGTAGAACACGAATAACATGTCTTTAAACGTGGGTTGCCTGTTGTCCGGTTGAATATAGCATAGGTGTCCCTCAGGTTTGTGTTTCTTGCAGACTTTGCAAAACACCTCACCACAAGTGTGTTCGCGACCCGTCTTTATTGTCTTAAGACAGCTGTCGCATCGTCGGATCTGGGCACACATCTTGGACTTGTGGAAGGTGTAATAGGTCTCGCCCCGAAATGATCTGTTACAGTCTGTACATTTAATAGTCGGTTCGGTGGTGGGGCATGGCGGTGTGCTGCTGCAACAGGGACACGTACCTCCGCATCTATGTCTCTCTTTGGTGTTATACGCTACACTGCAATCCTCGCAGAAATAATCACATGCGAAGGTAGCGGTCAGGGATGTTATCACATTATAGTGACCATCGTGGCACAACAGGTTCAATTTCTTTGGGCCTCCATGTCCTCTAAAAATCACTTCTCGACCTTTACTACCGTAGTTATAGACAATTATCGTATAACCTGTAAGGTGTGCCTGTAACTGCTTTAATTCTGGTATTCCCGCTCCTTCAGCTGGGATGACCACACCGCTATCCTTCAACAGCTGGTGAGTTCTTATAGTCTGCAGTTTTTGTCTGTCGCGGCGTATACGGGCATGTTCGGGGTCTTTAGTAGTGTGTGACATAGCAACAACTAATGCTCTAGGTAAGCAAAGATTATCTTCGTTCTTTACGCAAATGATTCCTTTGCGCATCCTACATTCTTCCTCAAAAGTATTGTACAACCCTCCACGACCTTTGCCAGTGGGCATACGCACCGCCGTGGTCTTCAGGCAGAATGTCTCGGTGGAGAGGCCCGAGGAGTTTGATTGATATATGGAAGATATCAGCTTCCATACACTGTCGAAGGTAACCTCTTCAGCGTTCTTGAACCGGGTCCAGCCTTCTCCGCGAGTAAAGTCCTTAGAACAGAAGGTGAAACCGACTTTGTCAGTAGCCTCCAGGCCAGAAACACTTCTCTCTACGATCTGCTCAATAGCGTCCTTGATCCAGATAACAGGATCTTTGTCGGCTGGTATTGGTTTTATTTTAAATTCCAGCGCTCGGCCTCTGAGCCCAAAACGACGAACTAGTTTAGTGGTGTCTTTTACGACGGTGTAGTTTTCCATGTTTTCTTGAAGAAAGAACATACGTCTTAACCGTGTGAAATGTTAATAGTTAATAGCAAAAACAACTTGTTGTGGTCTTTTATATCTCTAATAATATTATTCTAAACAATGGTAGTGAGGGTAGCCGATAAATATTATACCTCTATACTTATACGCTAAAAATTTTGTCAAAACCGTGTTATCGGGCTCATAATTTAACAAATACAAATAATAGTACAGACCAAAACACCTCATTTTTGAATAATAAAAAAAAAGATCAAGTACTCACTGTGCAACGTATATTTATAATGCTATGACGAATCTTCTTTGATGATAAGAGTCTGTAGCGATAAAGTTCTGCAATAGCTAGAACAGACACGTCATGCGATTATCGCGTTCGTGCTCGCTTACCACTGTTGAGTGTTAAGTTTGTAAAATTGAGGTAACTCAGGTGTGTACAACTATTTCTTCAATCACTTTAAACATGTATCTGTGTGTATGATACGAAATTTTGGTCAAAAATGTGGTAGGTATAAAGGTTTCGAAGAAACCGCGCGAACTTAGTGATGAGTCATCCGTACCTACGCTGTTAGCGATATGGATGCTTTAGGTAAATTGATGCTGTTCGTTGTAATTGATTAGTTAACATAAGAGTTACACGTACCGCGTATAAAACACTAGAGATAATTATCTTTTATCGCGGTGATATTGTGTCTATTTTCCATAAGATTCAATGCAAAAAGGCGTATGTATCGACCGATATTCACATGTCCCCGTAAGAACCAATGTATTTAAACGTATGTACACCTATTAAGTGCATCTATCATGGTCAAGATGCACCAACGGTTTTCAAAACGCGTAATAATTTATCAATTTTAATTTACGAATTACATACATATATCTGACGGGTAATATAGCACTTCTACAATGTCTATCGTGCAAATAACGATAAATATATGGGACATAATTCATTGTATATATATATACTGTTTATATTTCAAGAAGGTATTTATGTATAATGAAATTAGTATAAAGAAAGCGTTTATACACACGTTTATCTGGTCGTTAAAACGCGTACGAACAGATGATAAATATTGCGTAATAATTATTCACCTATTTATTCCACGGATTATATTGTAATTATATTGTATCAGCTGTTTCTAGTATTGCATTTAGTTTGCAATTGTTAGCGTTTTTCCTACATTGCGATTTTTCTCCTTTCATTAGCATTGCTTTTGTATCTGTATTGACGTATACCGACAAAAAAAAAAAAAGTTCATTCAACTGATGTCTCGTCTTTACTTTATATACGCTCTAGAGCGGTCAACTGTTATCTCATTCGTACGTTCGTGATCATGACGACCTTAATATTTTTTATATTTTATGATATTCCACTTTACGTAAGTAGTTTATTTATTGTTTTAATGTTCTTTGACTGACTTGTATTTCGTTTTTTCTGTTCGATAGTGTACCCTGATGAAGCCTACATATTTTGGGCGAAAATTTGGTATTTTGTAATAAAGAAATAATAAATAAGGTGTTTTCCATCTTTATTTCTGCCTACATATTCTTTGAGGGAGTTTTTTCAAGCGCAAATTGGTCTTATAGTTACAAAGCACTCCGTTACTTCTTTCCTTGTTTATATTGTAAATATTTATAATTAGCGTATAAGTTTGGTGTATCTGTTCTTGCTTCATCAGTATAAACCGAGTGGTCGTCACGCATGGGTGCGAGGAAATCATCTCTACAACGATGCGTAGGTATTAGCTGTATTATATAGACAGTAATTAAACGAGCAGTGGCCGCAGTGATCAAGACGGTGCATACGGTTCCCTTGACGACTGATAAATTATACTTGTTTTTCGACAACTAGCCTATGTATTTCCCTATAATTTATTTTAGGCTTTTGCGCCCGCTATAAACGGTTCTACAATTACTTAATTACAAAATATTTATAGAATATGAACCGTTGAGATATTAAACGTAGATAAGGTCGCATTGGTATCCGCAGCGCGCCTAACTTAAACTTACCAGCGGCTTATACAAGATACAACGCATAGGCACAATCAAGGTCACACACTAACCCTACTTCTTGAGGCAGGTGAGATGAGTCAGCGCGCTCGCGCGCCCCCAACTCCCTAACCGTAACAGCTACAACCAAAAGGACGTTAATTTCGAGTCACGTGGGGTAATACACCCCTGCCTCACCCCGCGCTGGTAATTTCAAATTCTTCCCACACCGTGCCTGTATTTCAAACTTCGCGCCGCATTTAAGGGGCAGAGGAAGGAGGGGGAGGGAGAGAACTTTGGGATAGGCCACCGTCACCTAGCGAAAATAGGAGTGGTGGGGGGTGCCCAAGGTGCCCCCATACCTACTCAAGGTCATCTAAATCTTTACTTGAAAGAACAAAGGATTTTACATTTCCGTCCTTTCTGGTTTATTCTGTGTAGGAAGCTAACTTTCGTCGAGCATCTAGGTAGAGCTAGGAACAGGGCCATCGGTCGACTGCAACAGCCATATTCCATCCTGGGTAACCACAAACTCAGTCCGAAAACGAGCGCGATGCTGTACAAGACCCACATCCGCCCAATCCAAACCTACGTCAACTCAGCCTGGCCCACGGCGGCTCCATCCCAGATCCTTCCATTAGTCCGAGTGCAAAATCGCGTTCTGGGACTTGTATTCCAACTTCCTAGATGCACCTCGCTGGTATTCCTCCGAGAACTTACAGCGGCAGACGTCCAGGACCTGAACGAGTTTTTGAAGAAACTCAACCGAGGATTCTTCGACAAGGCACTCGCGAGTACCAACCCAGCGATGAGTAGCGCTATCGCGCAAAAATCAGTAGTGTTGAAATTAGGACTTGCACTTGGATGATCGCTGACAAAATCTATTTTCATTGTACTCATTTTGTAGGGTGATTTCCAACAATATATCATTAGCCCCTAGGCAGGCATTTATTGTTTTCCTATATTGTGGCATTTCTCAACGTTTTCATTCTATTCAACAGTTTGGTGGAATTATAAAGGCTCATCAACGTCTAAATATACACTTAGAATACTACTTTTTTCTTAAATTTGAGGTGCATATGGAATAGACATTCTTATGTAATTGTCTGGGTCGAGTAAAGCTTTTATAGACCATACATATGTGTTTAATTGATCTAAACTGTCAGCTTGTGTTTTTTCGTACAAGGTAATTAGAAAAATCTTATACATTGCCGTGCTACTACATAAATTGGGATATAAACCTTGATTTGATGTGAAAGTGAGCACAGATTCGGATGGCTATTACAGTTGTTTTTTGCTATAGATAAATCTTTCTAATTTTGTTGTAATTCAACCTGTTATATAAAGAGAAACTACTACGAGTAGTAGAGTATTATTAAGAGCACACAACATGTTCAGAATGCGAAAAGACTTTTTATTTAAATGTTATAAATATGATTCTTGATTTTAACTTTATATATGGGTTTTTAATAGATGCAATTTAATTATTCATGTTTGCATCTTTACTATTTTTAAAACGCATTACGGTTTTAATCGTCGGAGTAGAATAATTTCTTTGTTGTTGGCATTTGGAGGATCGTTGACGATATCTCTTTTCATTGTAATTGTTGGGATATAATGGTATTTATCGATGATTTCATTTGAATTAAATTGTCGCAACTAAAAGAATTATTAAGTAAACATTAATAAATCAAAATGAAATCAATTAAAAATAGTACAAATCAGTATTCATGTTTTTGAAGAATCAATAAGTAGGTATTAAGTTAAATGTTATTTCCTCTTTGCAATCTTTGTGCCAGTCCATCATTAAATGATATCGAAGACTTCCACAATCCAAGTTTCTATTATGAGCGTTTCTAAAAATAAATTAAAAACAAAATAAAATAAACTGAAAGCACAGAGCCGACAACCTTCTGAATAAAAAGGTCTTCGCCTCTAACGTGGTTGACACGTCACCAAAACCTTCAAACTGGTAGGTTCCGTCTATATTTTACTCCTGAAGAAACTAATTAACACCAGGTGTAACCAACAGGTGTGTTAAAGTAGTCTTCAGGCTTTCACGGCCACTGTTGATGGCTATTCTCTCAGGCTGTGAAAGCCTGGAGACTATTTTAACACACCTCTACGGGGAGGAAACATTTACGCTTACGAAGAGACTGTAAGATCTACGACTAAAGAAGTCAAAATTGCTGAGCCAACTGGCATTTCTCAGCAGATGCAGAGACCAGAAGATAAACCCGATCCTCGACCAACCAGTCACTTCACTTCTGAAGAAGATCACGACAAGATGATCGAAACGTCAAGTACCACAACCTTTCTACACGGCAGCGAACCCGAGAACCGAAGAGCAACCATCAACAGCGGCCGTGAAAGCCTGAAGATTACTTTATGATATATATTTAAAAATAAGTACCAACATACTACATGGAAAAATGTAAAGAATAAAAAAATATAAATCCTGCACAAAACTTGCAAAGCTCGAAAAAAGACAAACAAAGAATAACTATTCTCGTTCTACCTTGGTATAATTTTTACAAATCTTCCGCGAAAATTGCAAACAAATAAGTTTTTGGCATTTAGTGCATAATATGCAGTCCTTCTTCTTAATTGGGATGGACAGATGTGGCAATACTTTCTTATTTCAAGTTTTTTGGCCGTATTGTCGGGAATATCGAGGATACATCCAATAAGTTGTTTCAGTTGTCTTTGTATCGTTGGCATTTCAAATCTTCTATGTAATTGTGTGGAGACTAGTTCATCTGCCAGAGTTTATATAAACTTGAATCTGGTCCAATTATTTGTGGATATACAGAAGTAAACATAATGTAAGAATAAACTCGACATATGTCTACTATTTTATAAAAAATAGCCATTGGCCCCCTGCGTGTTCTGCGGCTAGAGGAATATTTTGTGCACTTTTCGTCCATCGCGTCCACGCCCCCTTTAGTCATATTATCAAACAAATTTATTTCTGGTAATCCATTATCTAAATCGACTTCTATGGAGTGATGCATAGAAGAAATTATTGTTACAGTTCTGTTTTTCTTAGTTGCACGGGATAGAAGTGTTATGTCTTTTGAGAATCCATACAAAGTATCACCTTCATTACGATTTCGTTGCGGAAGAAACTGTGAAGGAATTTCTTTTTTATTCTTGCTAAGTGTGCCGACGTAGGTAAGTTTATATTTTGTAAATGGTGCACTAATTCAATGCAACTAAACCAATTGTCGCCAGTCACATTTCTAGTAATCTAATTACTGCTTGAGAAGGTATGCTCATTCTTTTTTCTTCGGGAGTCAGGCTTGAATCTATCTGAACCTTTTCCAACGTAAATATAGCCGTTCTGGAAATACCAGTTCGTGCATCAGTCATGCACAAAATTTTTAGCCCATATTTGGCAAGCTTGTTAGGCATATACATTTTAAACATACATTTTCCTCTGAAGGCCAGCAGCATTTCATCAACGCACACATTTGCTCCAACTTTGTATGCGCTTTTTGAATTTCAAACAAATAAATCAAAGAATTCTTGAATAGTAGCAGCCGGATTATCTTTTACTCTCTGCCCTCGATCCGAAGCATCGTCAAATCTGAGAGCAGCCATTAGGGTTAGAAAACGCTTCTGTGACATAACAGCTCTAAATATAGGTCTTCCTTTTCCATTCGTAGCAAAAATACTTCGTATATCTTCATGGTTTGACTTATAAATACACGTATAGGGAAGCATTCCCAGAAAAGCTCTAAATTGTATTTCATCAGTATCTGCCAATTCAGTTTTTTCTTTGTTATATTTTTTATATTTAAGCCGAAAAGTGGCGAGCTTTTCGTTCGTTCTCCTGACAAGAAGACTATACATATCTGGCGAAAACATTTTATTTAAGTAAGTAGAGGTGAGAGTAGAGGTAAGAGTAGGACTGTTTGACTCCACATGTGAACGAATTGACGGGAGTATAATATTATGAGCAGGAGTACGTACGTTTCTGGTGGGCTCTCCTTTACTCCACTTATACCTGTTTCTTCCATAGTAATAATTACTGGAATAGACTCGCTCTGATCTTCGTCTTCACTAGATATTGACACAGAGTCAAAGTCTGCTTCTTATTCACTATCCGTAGAATGATCACTGTTTATATAGTTTTCCTCTTCTACTTCATCCTCACTTATATCACTGCTCAGCTCATTATACCATTTTGTGCAGACTTCCTCGAATTCGTCATCTAATGCGTTTACAGTCCGGCGTGTACTAGATGCGTCTACTAGACTTTGTGATATAAATAACTCAAAAATGAGAGAAAGGACATAACTCTCACTAAGTCATCTGCAAGAATACTGAAAGCTATGAAGGTACACAGATGCTTGTCAATTATTTGTGGTGGAGAGTGCCAATACGAAAACGATTTTGCGGAGTCTGTGAGACTCATGGTCACCAGTTAAGGGTTAACATTAATTTATATGGATTTCATTTAGAATGTTTCGAATTTTGGATTAATCTTGTTTGGGGTTCTTGATTTCTGAAATTTGTATTGAATAGGATTAGGTCTCCATTTTTTTTTGGATTCCCATGGTGTGATCCTCATCGACTAGCTGCAGAAGGGAAGGACAACCACGTGGTAATACTACAGCAATTTATTGACCCGATTTGATGCAGTATTGAAGGAGGAACGGCCTCGTTTGCAGCGGAAAAAAGTGCTTTTCCACCATGACAATGATTGGGGGGCTCATTCATCCAGCATCGTCATGTCAAAATTGAATGAGTTGCGCTACGAATTAGTCTCTCATCCTCCATATTTACCGGACCTAGCTTCCAACGACTTTTTCCTATTCCCAAACCTGAAAAAATTGCTGGCAGGAAAGAGATTTGCCTTAAATGAAGAGGTAATCGCCGCTACAGATGATTATTTTGCTGACCTCGAAATATACTACTTTTCCGACAGCTTGAAGAGACTGAAGCACCGTTTGAAAAAGTGTATTGTTGTCTTGTCGCAAACATTTCAGGTTGCCCTCGTACATACACTATCATACACTATATAGTTTTAATTAATCTTGGGTTGGTATCGGATTTATTACAATATGATTAGATAATAATTCTCATCTTAAACCAAAGTACCGCTCGCTGTAGGATGATTATTTTTGTTGAAAATGTGGTCGTTATCCATTATATTCTCTCAATGCTAAAAAATATTATTACTGATAAAGATTTTATTATCTGTTCTGTTAAATATAAAATTTCTTACTGTATAAACTTAAACACAATAGATTCATTTATGCAACCTATAACATCGCGAACAAAGGTTCAAATTCCTAAATATTTCATTATTATATCATGTTGTATACACACGATCAAAGTATACCTAGAAGAGTCCTATATTAAACAACGAACTAAGTCGACTTTCTACGAATCTAGTACCACTACTTAGTCTTAATGAATACGTGAAGAAACTCTTCATAGTGTTCAGCGCAGCG
The DNA here is from genome assembly GCA_023690525.1 of Holotrichia oblita. Classification (NCBI taxonomy): domain Eukaryota; kingdom Metazoa; phylum Arthropoda; class Insecta; order Coleoptera; family Scarabaeidae; genus Holotrichia; species Holotrichia oblita. The sequence goes on along the minus strand of CM043016.1, from coordinate 42,020,471 downwards.
ACTTGTTGAATGTTTATAATAAATCTTTGAATGTTTCGCTCTCGTTTATCTCTTAATATATATGCATTGCATGATATATCGTTTTAAATTTTAAATCTCGTAGTTTGTCGATCATAATCTTATCTTTAAAACCTTAAACGCGTAATTTGTAATAAACATGGTGAGTATATGAAATAATAATTCAAACGACGAATCGAATTATCGGAGATGAATTAACTTTTATAAAATTGCAGTGGTACTATATCGTTGTGCCTGCTCTTATAATTCTGGGTGCTGTGCAAATCTATACGAAAAGCTGGCTGTATATCCTATGGCGAACATGGAGAAGAGATCTTAAGTAAGTTTTTATTCATATTGTATTTAAATAATCTAATTCCTTTATTCAGCGTTGAATGCAAATTGGAATATAAAGTTCAGTGTCAAGGTTTTGAAAAGCCAAGCAAATGCGTTAGAAAAGTTACAATACTTTAATAGATGTACTTTCTATGTTTATTCCAATACTTGGTGAAAGTATTTATCTAAGTATATTGTAATTAGAAAGTTTTGAACCAAATTACAGTTAATTGAGCTGTTCATTTAGGTGTATATTGAGTTGAAATGTCTATTGACGCAAAATGGATAAGTTAAAAAAAAATTAACATTGACCTAAATTTTTAATAAGGTGCGATCAATCGTTTGTCCAAAATAGCTTTAAAAAAACCTACTCTTCATGCAGCTTTCTATCTTGGTCAAGTCGGAAACTGGAGTCTCATTCCAGCACAGCATTACCACAGTAGAATTCTTTATTATTGACGTATGCCTTTGTTGATAACATTTCCACTTTAAGCAATTAACATGTTTGTATAAAAAATTAACAAACTACATGTCACATGTTTAATAGTTCAATTAGTAGGCGAAGAAGTAACCTTCGCGTGGTTTAAAAAAATGAACAGGCTATAGCACTCTAGTTCTAGACTCCTAAAAAATCTGCAAACACTGGCCGGATGAAATTCTTATCAAGCTGTATTATTTTATTTTAGCGAACTATGACTGCAGTTCTTGGGAGAACTAATCTTTGTGGTTTTTAAACCATGATTACAAATTTTAGTTGTAGGATAGGGTTGACCATCATCATTTATCATTTTTGTAAAAAAAATGCAATAAAAACCAGTTGATATCTATCCAACCTGTAAAGTTATACAGGGTGCGTCATAAAGCTTGCAAAGTATTGGAAAATTTTCTATTATCAGAGTTATAAAAACGTCTTTATAGATGATCATTTCTGCATATCGAAAAACTTAAAAATCGATTTTGACATGTGTCATGTAACCACCAATATGGCGCCAATTTTGAAAAATTTATATAAAGATGTATCTTTCGGGTATTGCCTTGGCAATTGTAACAAACTTGACGTTTCGCTGATCATACTGTCAGCTTCTTGATGTTGATGTCTTCTGCTCCTCGTTATATACCCAGTCCCTGTTCCGCTCCAGTGATGCGTATCCGTTCCAGTCCGCTGAACCGTATCCGTTATCGTTCTCTGATCCGTGTCCGATGCTTTTCCTCGATTCGTGTTAGATGATCTCGGATGCGTCTTCGTTGGTCCTTGCCGCTTCGGGCTCTCCAGCGCTAATTTCCATACCTTACTCAATCTGTATCCGTCTTCTCAGTTGAAGTTGTTCGGATTCTTCATTATTTCCAGGGATTCTCTCACTATCCGTGGGTAGTAGTGATTGCTTTTGGCTAGTATCTTCACGTCATTGTAGTCGATTACGTGCCTGCTTCCGGTGTGGTAGTGTTCATCTACTGCAGATTTTCCAGTATTTCCCTGTTCGACAAATTTATTATGAATGGGCAGGAAGTGAGGTTATGTCTAAAGATGTTTATATATGGCCATAAGTAAAATTTGGATTTCATTGCACTTTCTGCAAACTTTGAGAACTAGAAACACAACTTAACAGGTGTACCAAGATCAACACACTTTTTCAAACGGTGCTCCAGTCTCTTCAAGACGTCGAAAAAGTAGATATGTTTCGAGGTCTGCAAAATAGTCGTCTCTAGCGGCGATGGCCTCCTCATTTGAAGCAATTGCTGTCAGCGATTTTTTCAGGTATGGGAATAGGAAAAAATCACTGGAAGCTAAGTCCGGTGAATATGGAGGATGACAGACTAATTCGTAGCGCACGATGCGCGATGAATGAGCTCCCCAATCATTGTCGTGGAGGAAAATCACTTTTTTTCCGCTGCAAACGTGGCCGTTTCTCCTTCAATACTACATCGAATCGGGACAATAAATCGTTCTAGTATTCCCCCGTGATCATCCTTCCCTTTTGCAGATAGTCGATGAGGATCACTCAAAAAATGGTCACCATACTTCTTGTCGGAGCTGATTTGCCCGGAAAAGTCTACTGTTTCGACTGTTCCTTGGTCCAAGTCCAAGTCTCATCCACCGTTATGAAACGCAGGAAGAAATCTCTTGGATTGGGTTGAATCCTGGCTGAATACTCCTCCGACACGGTCACCCGTTTTTGCTCCGGTGTGAGCAAAGGCGGTATCCATCTCGCCAAAAGCATTTCATGCCCAAAATTCTGTGTAGGATATGGCCAACGCGTTCCTCTGAGATGCCTGTTGTCTCTGCTATTTCTTTCAGCTTCAATCGGCGATCGGCTAACACTACATCATAAATCTTGTCGACCATTTCATCATTGGTAGCCGTTTTTTGGGTGTTCACTGCGTGGTTCGTCACTTGTACTTGTGCGGCCACGTTTGAACTCGCTTACCCAGAAACTGATGGTCGATTTCGAATTTCCGTAGCTGTTTTTCCAGCCATCCAGAAGTGTCTTATCACTGCACGAAATTCGATTTTATCAATTTTTGCGAAATCTCCTGCCTTGCTACACAAAACACACTCTTAAACAACAACTATTGACAATAGACGTCTGAAACTTTTGGCAGTTGCTATAAAGAAGTTGTCCTTGCCGACCAATGAATCCACTTCAACTTTCGTGCGCCATATCTTGCCGATTCCGCAAACATTTCAGGTCGCCCTCGTAATTGCCCAGTATTCCCACCCACACATTGAGTTTTTTGTGGAAATTGTTTACGACCTTCCCGTACATCACATCACATTTTGCTTGTTAACGTGACCATTTACGAAAAATGTGCATTCATCACTAAAACAGATACTATGCAAATAATTTAGATTTTGTACAATAAATTCGTCTCTCTATTCGTCTATCTGGATCGTCTGCCGTCAGCTCATGTAAAGCTCGTTTTTTGTAAAAGTGAAACTTTTGCTTTTTTAGATATATTCCTTTTTAGGGTGGGTTTATCAATGTGAGTATAAATAAATTAACTTGAAACAATGAAACGTTTATTGAGTTTATTGAAGTTATCTGCAAGATAAAGCATTGTAGTTGCTAAATTTTATCTGCCAGTTAGCAATATCTGTCAGTTACTTAACTAACACTTTTATTCTCACATTGATAAACCCATCCTTAGAGTAGCGCTAGATACATTGCATGTCGTAGCAACCTTTAAAGTAGATTGCGGAGATTGAGTTACTACTACACCGATTACATTAATCTGCATTTCTTTTGAAATATGTACGTCAGCGGTTAGGTTTGTTTTTATTTAGAACGCTGTCTGTTTCCATAAATTTTGTAACAAGTTCCCTTAAATACGCTCTCGAGGTTAGAGGGTCTGGAAAGCGTTAATCATTTAAATCTATTGGTTGAGGTTAAGACTTATCAAGCGCGGTGATCCTTCCACTAAGTTTTTGCACTATTTACATTTTAAAGGAAAATTTATGAATCTTTATAAGTTTGCGTACCATTTAGTTAGAAAATCCAGAAGATGTTGAAACTTGACGCAAAGAGCTTATAGGATCTATAGTAAAGTGTCCAGTTATGTACTTCCATATCCGCTAGTTCCTCTACTATTTTATTTGTACACCTTTCCTTGTTTATTACTAATTCAGTTGTTTCAAATTTTTGCACAAATTTTTGTCTTTGATTAAAAATTCTTGCTGTGTCACAAAGGCATAATTCAAGGGAAGGTAAATGAAAGCAATTAACATGACAGTTATTGTCATAGCATTACTTTAACGGCATTCTTTACGTAAATAAGTGATACATCATCATAATCCTAATAAAATAAACTTTAATTTGAGGTTCCACGCACGTTGGATAGTTCCGTTTAAAATTTTAGAAGGAGTACTCGTGGGAGCGCAGATGAAAACGTCAAAAATGTAATTGATATGTCAAACTGTTTCTCCCTTGAATTAAGAATAGACGACGTGTTTGTTTGTTTTTTTTTAATGACATTTTTCTGTTTTTATGCGTTGTATTTAAGATGCTTTGTTCATTTTCGACAGTAAATTGGATTTTTTGGATGTATGGAGTTGAACATCTTTAGAGTTTTATTATTATTTGTGTTCGGGAATGAACATTATGCAATCATCCACGTACCTTTCGAAGAAGGGGATGTGGAATTTTATGTTGGAATTCGAGGGTCTAGTACCTGGCCATGGTCCTCGACTCCAAACTGACATTTCGCCACCATTTCTCGATGACCATCTCTAGATTTTTGAAGGCGCGGTGGAGTCCCCTAATTTGTTCAAAAATCTCGTTAAGTTTAAATCTTAAATTATTAATCTACACACATATTGACCTACGGCGCCCTCACCTCCAGCGCCGCAAAATCCCAAGTCAACAGTCTCAACGTTTTATGAAACAGAATGCTACGCATTTTCGTCAATGCACACTAGTTCGCGACTAACGAACAACTTCACAAAGACTATCAAATTCCGACTTTGAAGGAATATGCGATGGCGCTGGCCAGAAACACTTTGTAAAAGGTTGCTCGGTCGGAGAACCCGTTGGTACGACACTTCAAGGAGCTGGACGCAAACAGATCTCCACCCTGCATCGCCACGCGAATTCTCGACGTCGACGACTAACACCGCCATGAAAGGGCTCCCAATAATACGACATAAGGTGAACAGCAGAAAGTAATCCTTCTGGCTAGAACAGAAGTCACGTATCAGAGATTAGAAGGTTTAGAGATCCACAAACCCAACCTTAGTGAAAAGGAAGACCTTTGAATTTTATGTTATTAAGAGCTTTCTGATCTAAATTTTTGTTTACCTGTATGACTAATTTTATTACTTAAAAAGTAAACTGTAAAGTTAATACTTAATTTTAATTTCAGGGCACTTATACGCTTCACAAGAGTTAATTATTACCTATTAAAATGGGAACGCAGGAATATGACACTTCCCAAAGTTTTTGTAGACATAGTTGCCAAACATCCACACAAAGTAGCGTTCTACTTCGAAGATGATATTTGGTCATTTCAACGTGTAAGTTAAAATTTATTGTTTTAACTTTTAACGGATTTTCTAGTCCTGTTATTATTATTTTTAGGTAGATGAATATAGTAATAGGGTTGCCAATTTCTTTCTTTCCGAAGGTTATCAAAGAGGAGATTGTGTAGCGCTACTATTAGAGTCTAGACCAGAATATATTTGTCTCTGGTTAGGTTTAAGTAAAATAGGTGTCAAAGCAGCTTTAATAAATACGAATCTAACAGGGGATTCTTTAGTGCATAGTATAGAAGTCGCTGGTAGTAAAGCTGTCGTATTTGGATCAGATTTTAAAAACGGTAAGTTGTTTAATTGACCACAAACTTTTATATATCTATCTATATATGTTTTTGGCAAATGTATATTTATAATTTTAGCACTCAAAGATATTCAACCAAAGATAGTGAATTTAAAAAAATATCAATTTAACGAAAATATATGGTTATCCCCACCATTATTCGACGATGCGAAAGACCTGAGAACATGTTTGAAAGAGGCAGCAATGGATGCAGTAACCGAACATATTGCGAAAGGCAACTTAAAAGATCACATTCTTTATATTTACACTTCGGGAACGACTGGATTACCTAAAGCAGCTGTAATAACTAACGTAAGGTATAAATTATACTAACAACTATATTTACAAGAATATTTTGATTAGAGTTGCTTTTGCTGTTTCGATTCATCTATATCTTTCGTAGAATAACACTAGAAGCGAATAAATATGCAGGAAAAAAACGTGTCGGTCTTTTTAGAACATCATCAGGTAGTGAATAAGGGTCTTTAGCCTCATTGACTCTCATTAGATCTGTAATTAAATATAGATTAACAATAAACTTCTTTTTGATTACATTACTACACGGCTCTTGTAGTTTTTTTATGTATGTGATAAAAAATGTGCCGTCAAGAACGAAGATCTAACAAATATTCTACTGGATGCCTGTTTCTGAGTTCCACCACACCTCAGCAATACCAGTGTCTGTATGAGAAATAACGATTCGACTGCATATGATGGAATATCGATAGACATATCACTCATAGCTGTCAATAAATAATACTATTTCTACTATAAAACTAGTCTTAATAGTGTCATCGTTAGATATTAAGTTTTCAATTTGAACTGTAGCCTGTTCCTCATGTCTTCAGTAGATTCTTGTTCTCTATCGCTGCTGCTTGCTAAATCATCATTTTTATTACACGTCTCTTCTGTGCTGGATACTTTATCTTCTTTCTTCTCTTCTCTTCTTATTCCTTTGCCAGGACTGCTTGCGGTCTTTTCAAAATTTCGTTTGCGAAAGTTTGAAGCTTGACTGAAAGTTATCTTTTAAATTTTGAATATTTTCTGAATAGTGCAAAATTTCTTTAAAAAACGCTACATCCAATGATTGAAGAAAATGGTGGAAACAATCCGAATACAACATTTCAAGACATAAGTTGCAATGGAGGTTTGCCAAATTGACACCAAATAGCATTTTCTTTCCTGGTATTATGTTAACACAAAACAAAAAGAATTTTTAGCGAGCCAGTTTTAAAATGTGGTCATGTCAAACTAGCTAGGCTTTTAACACCCAAGTATTTATTTTTCTTGGCGTAAGTACATGTATATACATATATATAATGCATTTTTCCAACCGCCAATTAATTAAACATATTTTTATTTTAAAAATGTGTTCACCGGAGGTGGAGTCGAACCACCGAGTATGGCTATCTCGGTCAGCGGTATAGCCATACTCGCCACCTTTTCAACCAGTCCTAATAGTACTCGGCATCTTTCTCTATAAAATATCTGTTTACGAAGGTGATGGCCTCCTCATTTGATGAAAATCTCTATCGTCCGAGCACAATATTTAGATTAGGAAATAAAAGGAAGTCAGTTGGGACTAGATTTGGTGAGCAAGGAGAGCAGTTAAGCAGTTCAAACCGTAATTCGTGGATTTTCGCCATGGAAACCGCTGTGTGTCCATGTTTCAGCAAGTTTTGTCTTGCTCTTTCTGCTCATCGCCTCCCAAGCTTGTACGAACACGTTCTACCCAAAATCTGCTGCTCAAAATTGCCTTTCAAAAACAAATATTTAATGATGGCTTGATACTTGTTTCTGTCCATTTTCAGAAAAACACTCACATTGGCTCACTCAAACGATTGTCAAATAACAACTGGGCGTTCAAAATGGCTGAAATTTTGGTTAATTTTCCTATTTCACATTATACCTCGACCTAATGCACCTTGCATCTTTTGGGAGACAATGCTATCAAATGTCGATGTCGTTATAATTGCTCAATACAAGAGCAGTACAGCCTGCTTCATAAAGAACCCCCAGTAAATAATCCACTCCTAGGCAGCACAACCACGGTTTTCTGATTTAAAGAAGTATAGATTGTCTTGCTCTTGAATATATTTCAGATCCACCCAACTTGCTAATCACCGTTTGTGTATCAAGTTTGTAGGTTCTCACTTGGTAAGCAATGGAGTATTAGAATATAAACTGGCCCTTAGAAGTGGACACTTGAAGAAAACCAACAGGTTAATGCCATAGCCTTGCTTGAAATATTTTCGATTCCTTTTCACATGTTTTGTTTGATTTTCCTGATGGCCTTTTTGTAATTCGTGTTGTGTCCATTTTGTTCCGTAAAAGCGTTTCTGCTCTGAACACATACCACCAGATCACTTTATGGGTGATTTCATTTTCATCTTATTTCGTTTATAAGTTCTAACTAAATCAAAACGTAGCCCTTAAAAGTGCAGATTTTGTAACAAAATTACGAACTGTGTATCTTGTAATCTTGTTTCCTTCAGGTATATGGTAATGGCTGTTGGTTTAAATAAAATGGTGGCTGTCCAGAACAACGACTGCATATACGATTCTCTTCCGTTATATCATACAGCAGGTGGAATTGTGGGTACGGGACAGGCGCTGCTTTGCGGAGGAACCGTAGCCATCCGTAAAAAGTTTTCTGCTACTAATTTTTGGAAAGACTGCGTAAAATACAGGTGTACCGTAAGTTAGGATTTTCGACATTTAATTCGCCATAATTCAAAAGAACATTTTGCCTTTCTAGATTGCTCAATATATTGGTGAAACCTGCCGATATCTTCTTGCAGCCGATGATAAAAATGTAGTCAAGCATAACGTCAGAGCTATGTTTGGGAATGGTTTGAAAGCGCAGATTTGGAAACCGTTTGCTGAGAAGTTTGGAATCAAAGAGATATTCGAATTTTATGGTGCGACTGAGAGTAATTCTAATTTAGGTAAGTATTACATCTGTATAATCTAATTCCTACGTCTAAAAGAAATATTTGTCAGAATATCTTGCTGGGATATTACGTATTGTTGGTTTCTTGAAACAATTTGATAAATGCGTCTGCTAGATTATCACAAGTTAAATATAACGCAGATCAACGACACACACTATTGTAACACAAACTTTGATTAGAAAAAAGTAGACTTTGACCTGCAAGCGATTTTATCTCTTAAACACATTGCGTTTAATAAATAAGGTCAATATATAAACTACATATTTAAAAAAAGGTTAATTAAATATTCACGAATTCCTTAGTATCGTTTTATTAGCACGGAAACAATATTTCTTTATTTTAGTCATTGTACATTTCGCTTTTGTATGATAATGATACATACTAATAATAAGTAATTCTCTATATTCATCACGACAATGTTTAAAAGTTCTATATTTAACTTAGTGTCGCTGAGGTCAATAGTGAAACGTGATCGTCATTTTAGTGGGCAGTAATTTGAAACATACGAAACATACAGGCTATTGTAAAAGTCTCAGTCCACTGGCAAACGTTCAATTTACGTGTTCTGGATCTAGATGCAACTAAGTGAAATAATATCTGCTTTAAATCGTTTTTTTTTCTTTTTTATTATTCAATTACTGAGGTCTCGTTTCCTCACAAAACAAATAATAAACAACCACAATTCTTTTTAATGTAATTTCAAGAACAATGCACTCACGTCCCCAAATTCAGCATAACCTTTTGTTTCCCACTTCCGACAGCTAGTAATAATAATCGTACCGTAGGGAATAACGCACATTTATAGCTGTAAAATGTATCTTGACAGCTTTAATTGTCCTATATTGGCCTATAAAAAACTTTTGAAACATCATGACAGTTGTTATTTAACCGTAAGATCTACCAATACTCTGAAATCATAATAGCATTGATCTCCACTTGGCAGAAGTTAGAGTATATTCCCATTGGCTCGGAGTATTTGGTTCCTGACCCGAATACTCCTGCACCTATTCCTTTGTCGGTTTTAGAACCATCCACATACCATTTGATGGTGTTTCCTTTTAGGTAGTAGGTGGAGGATTTTCCCATCCATTCTATCTTATTATTTCGTAAAAACTTTTGTTCGAAGCTATATTTCCTAACCATGTCAGCATTCGGTCGACTTAGAAGTGGGGAGAGTCGCATTTGAGATGTCCAAGCTCTCTGCTACGGAGTCTTGCATCTTCCAATCAGTGCAATGCCGCAAGAGCCATTCCCTCCACTACTATGTGTAGAGGTGTGAGATCTAGAATGACCTCTAAGGCCGTGGTTGGGCATGTTCTCATAGCTCCGGTGATGCATGCTAACCATTGTAGCTTGTCAAAAGCATTCCAGGTAGTGACTTGCGCGATCTTCTAGAACCAGGTTACAGCCCTGTACATTGCCATAGGTCTTACTATATTGATGTATAACAATCGCAGTATGTTTGGGTCGCAACCCCACGGATGTCTTTCATGTTTGAAATTTTCCTTTTCCTAGTGGAAGGCACTATTGTGGTTTTCGTTGAGTTGATGCTCAGCCTCACCGACCTACACCATTCATTAGTATGATAGTGTTGAAGCTATGAAGAGACATTGATTTTACAATATTCAGGTTGTCGATTTTGCAATTTGTTAGCTATCAGAATTATATTGATGAATTGTTTTAAAGTTTGACAGCTGTCAGAAAAAACTATAGTAACAGAGTTGCAGTTGCAAAGTATCTGCAGGTGTAACAATTGAAGCAACAAATAAAAAGTCTTTTGACTATGTGACAGCTAACAGATCATACTTTCATAACATTCTAAATTGTAGACAATATTTTTAAATGCTAAAAATAACTATTTTTACAATTTGGGAGCTGTCAGTCGTCAAAACTGGTATTTTTATAGTTTGACATATTTCTGAGTAAAGGTTCAAACACTTAAACAACAAATATAGTGTTACAATTTGACAACTGTAATAGTTTTATGGTTATAAAAATTGTTGTCATAGTTTAATACCTCGAAAAATAATGTGGAAGGATTGATTCTGCAGTTTGACAGCTGTCACAAAAATTTCGATTGTTAACTGTACAAATTGCAAAATTGTGAAACTAATTGTTTTGAGAATGTGACTAACGTCACAAATATTGGCCGTTAACCCCTATTAAAACCGTATGAAACAACTGCTTTCCCAGTTTAAGAGGTGGTTCAATTGTTAGGTCTGCCGAGATACAGAAAATAAACGTTTTCACTGTTTAAAAACGACTTAAATGAATGTTGATAGTAAGAAATTATTGTTTTTATAAGCAGATGTATTTGGGGAGTTGCAGCTGATATTTTTACAGTTTGACAGCTGTCATAAGTATTGCTATTGTTATATTTGTCAGTAAAATTAGAAAGTAAGTGCTTTTGTGGATAGCCAAATGCTTACAATTATGCTACTAATTATGTAAAGTGATTGGATGTAGCAGTAACCATAAATGTCCGAATGAATAATTGCTTCTATGATTTGGCAGCTATCAGAAATATTTTGACAATTACACCTAGTATTTAAAATTTTTAACTGTTACACCGCCAAAACAACAGGAAAATAATCTCCTGCATAGACAATTTTACACTCAAAATTGTACAAAATAGTGTTTACAGCTTGATAGCTCTCATAACTCTTTTGACAATTATACCTGCTGACACTGTAAGAAATACCTCTTTTTACAATTTGACAGTTTGTAATAATGGTGAAAACACTCAGGCGGTGAAATTATAAAAAGTTCTTCTATAAATATGTCAATAATTACAACAATTAGACAGCCACAAACTTGAGACAGATATTGTCTCAACAATGTGACTGCCCAAACAAAAATTTCAACGACTACTGTTGAAATTGTGAAAAAGGATTATATTTAAAAATTAAAACTATGAAACGCGCTTACTTTAATTTGACAGCTGTCAGAAATATTTTGGCAGTTACATCTGTTAAAATCATAAAAAAACAACTGCTTGTATAGTTTGACAGGTGTCACAAGTAATTTCACTATTACATCCGGAAAAACCTTATATTTCTAGTATCGTTATTGTAACTGTCAAAATAGGAAACAACCGACTGTAAAGTTATTAAAGATACATAGTTGTTTTTACAATTTCGAAAAGAAGCTCTTTAAATGTCCTAAATACCTCTATGATTTCAGTGAACATCGATAGTACAGTTGGCGCTGTAGGCTTCGTACCTTTCTACGCCAGATTCCTATACCCGGTCTCGTTAGTTCAATGCGATGAAGTTACAGGTGAACCTCTAAGAGACGTTAACGGTCGATATATAACATGTGGTGAAAACGAACCCGGAGTTCTAATTGGAAAAATTAGCACCTTAAGGGCGGTAAATCAATTCACTGGTTATGCCGATAAAGTAGCGACTGAAAAGAAAATATTAAGAGATGTCTTTAACGAAGGTGATATGTATTTTAATACAGGTGATATCCTAATGTACGATGATTTTGGATATTTCTATTTCAAAGATAGAACTGGAGACACTTTCAGGTAATTTTCAAAAATATATATTTTTTGATAGCATCACTGAATTTTTACGAGAGAGTAGTAGTAGTTTATAGAACTAACTTGTTTCTTAACAGGTGGAAAGGAGAAAATGTCTCAACATCAGAAATTGAAGCTGTTATCAGCGATATAGCCCATCTAAGCGATGCTGTAGTTTATGGAGTTGAGGTTAGTCTTCAAATTTACTATTTCTGTATTTAACTTTTAAAATACCTTCACAAAATAATTTGCAGGTACCTGGAGCTGAAGGTAAAGCTGGTATGGCCGCTATCGTTGATCAAACCCGGTCCCTTGATCTTGAACAGTTTGCTGAGGGCCTGCGCAAACACTTACCTGTGTACGCCCAACCTATATTCATCCGTTTAATGGATTCTGTCGAACTAACCGGAACCTTCAAATTAATTAAACGTGATTTAGTCGTAGAAGGTTTCAATATAGATATCGTAAAAGATGACATATTCTTTTATGATGTTAAAACTAAGAGATTTGTGCCACTTACTAGGGAATTATATGAATTAATCATGAAAGGGGAGGTAAGACTGTAAATTTAAAAAGCTCATCTATTGTTCTCTTCGGTTAGTTAAGTTTTCATTGCCGAATTTTTAATTTTTTTTTTTTGATATTGTTGAATGTTTTTCATTGGCCGATAACAAACTCGACCAGCTGTTGAATACATAAAGATTTTAATAAATTATTTTTTTACATCAAATTTGAATTTTTATTATAGATATCCTGTCCTGATAATTTTGATTAATCCTTCCGTGTTATTTGATTTAATTGCTGTTCTGCAATGGTTGATCATATTTGATGATTTTTGTCCAACTGCAATGATACATGGTAATCAATCAAAATATTATTATATCAAAAATTACCTCTCAATCTCGAGCTTTTTTGAATGATCGTATTAATATTTTTCATCGTCTCCAAACCTTCATCATAATTTGATAAGCGCACATTGTATGTACTAATGAGGTCTTTATTAACATTATCCAATTCTTTGTAATATTTAGGCATATCATTCCTGTAGAAAAAAATCAAATTTTACCGATTTTACTAAAAAAAAATTTTACTCACAAATTATTAATTCTGCTATCTTCAGCTCTAATAACCAATTCCCGAACTTGACGTAACCTATCAGCAATATCAGTACCCAATCTAACTCTAGCATCTTGGATTTCTGTCAGCTTATTAACATAATTTTTTAAATTATCTTCTTCAACAGGAAACGAGGCTTCAGACTAGAATATATTAAAGATTAATACTTTAGCGGACAACTATATTAGGATCACTAACCTCTAAGGATTCCACGTTTAAGAACCTGGCTAAAGATTGTACTAAATCAGCCGCTAAAGGCAAATTGTTTGTATAAATAGTAACTTTTCCTGAAAATTCGAAAACCATAGCTAACGTCGAATGATCCCTTAGACATTTCAAATTCACGCGTAAATGAGGTTCGTTAGGTAACTCAATTTCGTGAGGTAAGAGAAAATTCTGATTAATCCACATACAAAATCGTTGCAAACGTTCATTCACTTTAAATGTGACATAACTGTCAGGTTTAGCTTTCGGGCTGGTTTCCAAAGCGTACATTGAGAATCGTGGTAATTGCCTAGTCATTTCGAAAACGTGAAACTGAGTACTGTTTGGAAAACCCACCAGAATCTTCATGTGAATATCAACTGGATTATCCTTTGGTGGATATAAAGGCACCGCCAAGTAAGTATTTAATTTTGAAGATGGTGGGTGGACCACCAACGTTTCACCAGTGAATATACCTTCGCCGAAAACAATAACCGCTTTAATAATTGTGTTGTTGTTCGTACCTATGAAAACTTCAACATGATTCTGAAAAACATTCAACACCAAAATTACTCAATATTAATTTTATGTATTTACCTTAATTTTAGATTCAGAATTAGCGGAAATACTAATTTGAAGTCTAGTATTGGCGGGAATTCCCATACCATCTTGATTGTCCAGATCTGATCCATTATTCCCTTTAGAATGATTCTCGTAATGTTTCAACTCCTGAAGTAATTGTTGTTTTTGTGCTAAAAGCTCGCGAACTGTTTCTTGCTCGTGTTCATTACTAGAAATCGCAGCGAAAGATTTCGTGGTCGTGTATCCTCTCACTACAACATTTTGGGTTAATTTCTTATACTAGGACCAGTACTAATTATGTATACCTTCTCCTTCAGCAGACACACAAATTAAGTCGGCTTTCCCTATAGATCTATAATCTCCTTCCACTATTCCAGCCATTCCATGGGGCATTATGTCTTTGAAAAGAACTTCACCGGTAGTGATACATCTGCAGTCGATTTTGCCGTTTGACCAACCTGTTATGAGTTGAGCTGTTCCTTTTCCGAGCAAGTCGTAACTATAGATGGAGATGGCGAAATTTTTTGACTGAAAGATTTAAAAAACGTTTTTAGTAAGGAATACTTTAAGACCAAATTATTTTGATTGTCTAATTCATGTTTGAATTCTTCATACGAATTTTATAACTCTATATGTTGCTATTTGACTCACATAAGTAATTTACCTTGTGTGTACTTACTTATACAATGGTGAATGAACTTTTCATTAATAACCCTCCACGTAGAATAGAATTTTATCGATAACGCTAAACGAGTTTCAAAGAGAGCACAATTTTAGTGATACTTGCAGATGCAAGCACTGTTCGAAGACAATGTCAGGTAAGTCGTCATTTGTCTTATCTCTGGAGCCAAGGAAACTCCTGTGAAGTAGTCCCAGGTCATAAGCAGCATATCGCATCGTTGAATGTTTGATGTTTTATTAGGGTCATGTTGTTATTGGACCGCTTTTCATTAAGCAACATTAACAAGTGCAATTTATCTAAATCTTGTACAACTTGAACCACTACCTACTTGATGCTAATACTGCTATGGAGCCTTTTGTATGTTGAATGAAGTACTAGCTGACATATCACAACTAGTCATCCAATGGAATATTTTGAGGAAATTGAATTGGGAACACACTATTAAATTTAGTCAGTTTGGCAAAAGATATATTCTGGTGAATGTACGTCTACAGCAAATCTTTGCAAACAAAAAATAATAATTTAAGTACCTTTGTTTATTATTCTACTGCAGAAGAATTCCATCATTAATTTACGAGGGTATATCAAATACAAACGGGACTGTTTGGATTAAAAGTTCCTGAGCGGTTATTGACCTGGAACAAGTTGATGGGCAGTTACCCTGTACCTCTGAAGAGGAGAGAAACCATGAGCGAGAAAGAAGTGCATGTTTCCGTGGAACAACGGATTGTACTAATAATAAATATAAAGTTTTTGGCAAAGAAGGGACTAAGGCCAATCGATTGCAGTTACAGTTCGGGGATAACACTCTGTCAAGAACCCGTGTGTTTGCATGACACCAACAATTTTCTAGAGTGCGTGAAAAGGTCGAGAACGAGAGCCATGCTTGCCACCCAAGAATAAATGTGACGCAGCCAACAATGAGGCGATCCAAAACCTTCTGAGGGGAAATCGTCTCTTAACTCTCTTGGAGATCGTTGAGGAACTGAACATCAGTTACAGGAGTGTTCACCAGATCGTGACAGATGATTTGGGATTTCGCAAAGTGTCCACTACATGGGTTCCACGTCTGTTATCCGAAGATCAGAAGAAACATCGATTAGAGGTTTCGCATCGTCTTTTCGATCGATTCCAGACAGAGGATGAAGCATTTTTTAATTGTATAGTCAACAAACGTAGGTACACTATTACACGCCCGAGTCTAAACAGGTGAGTATGAAAAGGTAATGGCAACAGTGTTTTTTGATCGGCAAGGTATTTTTACGTTAACTTTTCTACACGGTCAACGCAGGATTAATGGATAATATTGTGAGTTACTGGATGCTGCAAAATTGTCATTTCGAAGAAAAAGGTATTGGACAGAAATGTCATTCTTTTGCATGACAAAGCCAGATCTTAATGTGGCTAATGTCACGAGGAAAAAATTGAAAACATTAGGATGGGAAATATTGGAGCATTCTCCCGATGGTTCAGACCTTTCACATTGCGACTTCCCTCTTTTTGGACCCCTCAAAGAAGCGCTTGCATTTCGACGATAACGAAGCTGTGGAAACATTTGTGCTCCAATGGCTACATGAACGTCCGAAGAGTTTCTACGATCCTTGAATAAAAAAGCTACCAATCCGATGGCAAAAACGTATTTCTGGAGACGAAATGTATGCAGAAAAATAATGTATGCCTGAAAACTTATTTAAATAAAGCTGAAACATTTTACAAAAGAAATCCCTTTTATATTTGATATTTCCTCGTAACTCTAGCCCTTTTGGAAAAAAATTTTAACCGTTTAGGAAATGATTTCGATGGTTTTAGCATGTTTTTCCGAATGGTGTTACTAAAAAATATACTAGCTCGGTTTTTCATAATATTAATGAAACAAGAAACAAGTTAATGAATATTTCCATAGAATGGTTGCAATCACTAATTCTTTCTTGAGAGCATGCTTTAGTACTAGGTCTATGCATTATATGGTGCTTGGTTTTGAACGTCGTGCGTGAAAAAGTGTAGACTAACATTGTCAATATTGCTTTCTACCAAACGTACTATTGTTAGAATTCTAGTTTGCTATGTTTAAGATTCTGATGTTTGTTGCAGCAAACAAACTAAACGAACCACCCTCCGCTAGAGCATCCGCATACATCGAAAGTAGTTTCATTCATTGATTTCATTTCTCTAACTAGGATTAGTGCTTTGATGAACTTCTTTAGACTACTACATTTGGGTTTAAAGCACAACTCTTATTTATTAAATATTATATTATAATAATATTCACCGCTGAAAATTTGCATTTAATTTGAAAGAGATGGTACATATTGGAAGTAAACGTATGCAGTGATGAGCTTCGCAGGGTAAACTACAGGATGATTGGCCGATTAGTCAATGCTCCACCATAACCGGTTTCGCTCCACACAATTATATACGAGAGGTAAGGGGGTTCATTCCAGTCACACGCTAGCAGTCTAGTCTATATAGCCAAAAAGGCAGAGTATGACAGAAAACATTTTAGACTACAAGTATTCGGTTAAAATGAAATAAGTTACTGCAACAAACTTCTATAACATTTCGAAATTTCCTTTCATTGTTTGAAAGTTGTCAACAATGTAGTGGATGCAACAATTAACCGTTGAATCTGTTATTTCCGATATTACTGATCTTTGTCCTCTTAGTATATTGCCTTCACTCTCAAAGGTTATTGAAAGATATTAGTCCAGAAATTGTAGGTGCAATCTGCAAGAATTTAAACACTTTCTCAGCATGAGTCTAGTTTTGGACCTAATTATAGTTGCACTACCGCTCTATTGGACAACTAGTTAACTTTAGTAACTTTATTAATACTTTTAAATTATAGCAAAGCTTTTGGCACTCCAAGTCATGAAATTCGTTTTGACCATTTTACATTGGTCTTGACGATTCTGCAGTGACCTTGAAATAGGTTGCAATGCATTAAGGTTGAAAATGCGATCTCTGAGACGTCACCAGTTCCAAGAGGTGTTCCCCAGAGTTTTATCTTGTCTCCGATACTGTTTACTATTTACACCTCTCACACCTATCACCAAGTATTGTAGATATCATTTATCTGCAGATGACACGCAGCTTTTTCATTCCTTCTCATTGAATTAAGGAAGTACAATCGCATGTCGATGCTGTCGTAGAAGCAAGTGAAAAATACTCCTTAGTGTTAAATCTTTCCAGTAGTCCAGTATGCTGTTTAATTTTTCTTAGGACCGTGTGATTATCACGAAAGTCTTAGCAGTGCTAGCTGTTAGCGTGATGGTACTAGATATAAGCAATCATAAGCTCGCTTTTAAGACTTATATATAAATTAGGAGGGGGGTTGGACGTAAATTAGTGGATATTGCTCGTGCTAGGAGTTCTCTTAGTTCTATTAATACCTATTCATGACTATTTTCAATGTCTGGTGGTCTATATGCTCAAAGTCAGATTTAAATTGAATCATTCATCTCGATTTTAGCTCAAATATTTGATGACAGGCAAATAAAGTTATGAAAATAATTAGCTTCATGCTTAAATATCATTAATCTTCGAAAAGAGACGAGCAATAACTTAATCCAATACATAATTAAAATAGTGTTCAACCTATTCTTGCATGTAAATTTCTAATATGGATATTTCTTCTTTGCAATGAGACACATAGTTTCATTATCCTCTTTCTTTCATATTCTCAATATCACTTTACAAGCGATCGCAGAGATAGAATTGATCGAATGCTGACCGCGTCGTTGTGGTGCGTCTCGCTGCGATGACGTATCAGACTGAGCACCATTTGTTATTGAGACATAATTAACAACGCACGACAGTTTGCCAGTCTATCCAATCAACCCCCCTCCACCCCTCTCGTTCTCACGGAAAATAATCTAAAAGCGACAAATCAGGAAATCTAGCTGTCTATTTTGCAACTCTATGATTAGCAATATATTGATTTCTAGCTGGAAGGGTATAGAAAGATGTTGCATCTTATTACATCCACAATTTTACTAACTACACCAAAGAAACACCCAGTATTAACGTTAGATCTTTTGCAAATCTATTAACTCTAACTGGGCAGTCAAAGTCAGTCACACATTTCATTTCAGTTTAAAGCAATCTATTTGAACATAAATAAAATAATAAAAATCCAATATTTACCTTTACTCTCCATAACCGTACATCCTGTTCATAAACTCCAATAGTTCCATTGGAAACGGAATATGCGAACTTATTTTCTGGTAAATTGATTAACCCCGTCACAACTTCGGTTTCCGTGTGCTCATTGATGATTTGATCGCCATTATAAACCCTAATATTATAATCTTCCGAGCTTACAATTAACTAAAAACAATTATATAATATAGATATTTTAATCGAAATCAGAACAATTAAACCAAAAATATATTAACCTCGTTAAAACCATCTTTATTATAATCCATTAAAATCAGAGACGTGACAACATCTCCTATCGCCGTCCAAAACATCTCATTACCGGCATGATCGAAACCATGAACGGAAGAGTTACCACCGACTAAAACGATTGGAGCTTTCGAATCTTTGAAATTACCCAGAGTTAAGGCTTTCACACCATCTCCACACTCTTTATAAAAAATATCCTTATTATCATGAACATGATAAGTTAGAATATGGGTAGCTGTGCCTATTATTAATACATCTTTGTCGTCGCCTGGGATTAACGTTCCAGCACATAATGCTGTTATTGTTTGGTTAATATTCAATGTGGCAATTTCTCTGTTACTTTCGGACCAAACGACGCGTCCTGTAACTGCAGCACTTCTTCGATGCGGACTGTGTATTACTACCTGATGAAAGAATTAAAGAATTCTTCAATTTTTTTTTAATTGAATTTTAGTCATTTAAATATGTTACCTTATCGGCTGTGGTCGCTGCTGTTAAGCATGGATGAGTTCCATCATATTTACCAATTGTCACGAGTCCTGGTACTATTTTATAATTTAGTTCTAATGTAAACACAGGACGAATTTGTTTCTCCATATTAGCCATAATTGCATCTTTCTGTATGTCAACCGGTAAACTAAACGAATCGATAATAGTATTCAGAGTGGCGTGTTAGAAAATTATCGATTAGGGGTTGTTTTTGTTGTAAGAGAAGTTGCGACGAGTATTCCTTCTGCATATAACATATATAGTATATAGTATAGTCAAATATAAAAATGTGCCTCACAATTGCGTTATTTACTGCAGTTGAAACTATCTTCTTAATTTCGGTTCAACTTTTATGAACTGATGTTAGCAATTTAGAAGGTTGTGTGGTAAAGTAGCAGGTAGTACAGCAAAAGAATAATCACAGAAAATGGTATTTTAACGAATGGTATTCTGATGCAAAAGTATGCATAGTCAAATTTTGCACAAAAGCAAGCTAAAAAGGAAGAAACTAAACACATAAACAGAAATAACTAAGGATCATGGCGACACTATATAAAACGCAACTGGCTTTGCAAGAAAATAAAGGGGCCATAGATCACGTGATTCCTTTCTGACATTTTATCAAATATACTTACAGATAAAAGGACAAGTAGTTACAACAGATAGCACTAGACTTGAGATTAAAAAAGAAGATTTATTATTAGATACTAAAAATAAATTACAACAAAACTCTGAGAGAGGTCGGAAGGTTTTCGCATCTAGCGTAGAGTCGAGTCGAACCTTGGTGCCCCCGATCCTAGTTTTGCTCCTACGAAGCCATATTAGTGGCAAAACGTCGAGTTTAAGTAAGCTATTGTACATATTTTTTGTAATTTTATTTTTAATTTTTACTTTGTTTTATTTTTGTATTGTATATATTTACTTGACTATGACGCTGTCAAAACCCGGAAGCCCTCATAACTGCTAGTTTTTATAATCATTATAATCAACTTGTTAGTTATTATAATTTTAATTTTTATACTGTAAATGATAAACTGTATTCCGCGGCAGCTCACAGTGAAACCGTAGGGTCCCAGAGTCACCGACAATATGTACTATGCACTAATTCATAATATTTTCCTTGAAATTTTACCCTGTAGATGGAATTTTCTGTTGGGTAATAAAGATTATTATTATAACAGACACTCGGACAGTGGATATCATTTAACATACCTCTACGGTAAGGAAAATTTCTGCAAAACCCAAACCTTTTCCAAGCTACACCTCAAACTATCTACCCTTCTATGCACCCTGACATTTTTATCTCGCTGCCACGATCATCAAGTTGTACCAAAATTCCTCAAACTTTCTCGCCACAACAGCACTTCACTATTTCAGAACATCTTCAGACGACCCAGCTTAACACGCATCAACTAGGCCTTGTATCTAAGAAACTTCTTTCCCTTCATTTACGAGTAGAACTTTCCAACACTTGGTCTGAAGATGATTGGTCCCTATTAGATCGCATTTCTTCTATCCTAGCTCAAAGAAAACATCCGAAGGTTTTTGGCTTTAGCGTGGTTCTCACATTGAGTTACCGGGACCTTCTGGCGCCCCCTTATTTAGTTTTGCTCCTGAAGAAGCTACTTACGTTAATTTTGAAAAGAAGTACTGTAATCGCTAAGTTCACCGGGTAGGGATTGTGGGTATGGCAGCCAAGATTCCACCAATAGACTCAAATTTTGAGCTTTCGCAATTTATTTATTGCTTCATCAGAGAATTAAGAATAGAGTGTACATTGACACTCTATTAAATAAATTGCGAAAGCTCAGAATTTGAAAATTTGAGTCCACTGTTGGAATCTTTGGCTACCATACCCACAACTCCTACCATGTTTACTTACGTCAGTGGCGAAACATGGCGTTAGGGTAAGTTGTTATATACAGGGTGGGGCACCACATTCGCCTCGGTTAGTATACAAAAAACGGTAACACATATTTAAAATGTTTTTGTTGGAGCATGTGTAGGTCCATTGGGAGCACGTTCTAAAATTATTTTGAAATATACAGGATATCCCAAAAGAAAGTTACACATCAAAGTTATTAAAATTTAAATGGAACACCATGTATATTATTGCATATTTCGAAGAAGCGGACTAAATAAAGGCAAGTTACTGTTATATTTCCTATACATAGGTTCAACAGTTTCTGAGATATTTAACAATTTTTGAAAATGTAGATCAATATTTAGAATGAATACCTGGCGTACGTATTTAAGTTACGTGTTTCAAGTTGTATTATTTCATTAGAACAACCATTTTATCTAGTGCTAAAATAAAGGTGGTTTCTAAAAATTATACAGGGTGGTTAAAAACTTACCTCCAACTGTGGGTACCATTAATGCTCCATCACTTGCTTATTTTAAATGGTACACCCTGTATCTAACATCGCCATTCGATTTTAATTTTATTTCTCTTTTAAATGTTATTAAGGTTCCCTATACCTATCTCTTATAGTTTCTTTGTAAAAGTGAATTTAGTGTTTTAATTGGCGATTATATACTAAAAATTTGGTTAAATCAAGGTGATGACTATAATTTCAGATATTAATTTTGTCTAATTTATTCATAAAAGGTAGGCAGTGATGCATTGGACGTTGTTTTATATTTATTTAAAACTAGACAAAACTTAACACATATTTTATTCATACAAATCTACGCCATAAACTTAATACAAAAGGAAAAAAAACTAATAATTTAAATATTGCTCAAATTGATGCTCGTCATGTTCAATACATAAATAAATGCCCTCACGTCTGGCTAGTGATAATGTAACCCATCTGGGCCGTCTAAATTAAATTTCTTTTCGTCACTAAAAGAAGCATTCTTGATCTCAGGACATCTACTCTTCTTCTTTGGGTCTAGTTAACAGTGGTTTTTTCATAGTTTTCTGCCATTTGACCGTCGAATCAGATTGTAAAATTTGTCTAACTCTTCTGGTGATTACTGGTAATTTTAGCTTATTCTTTGTTTGTGATGCGGTTAAACAATTTTGTGTTGCTTCCCGAATAATTTTTCGTTTATCACGCTCTATCAGCTTAGGTTTCGATCTTTTTTTTGCAATTGCATTGTATCTATGACCTAATTTTATAAAATTACCTATAACTGTAGAGGTTCTGTTAAGAATGCAAATTGTGCTTTTCTCCATTTCAGTTAAGCTTTTTCCTCATGGCATTTCTACAAGCAACAATGTTCGCAATTAAATAATTTGAAATTATAGTAAAATGACTTACTAAATTTATCTTCGTATCAAGTTAGTCAACAATTTTTCGAAACAGGGCGATAATTACCTTTACTTATAACGACTATGTGCGATCTTGGTGGGGTTGATCTACGTACATCGTATGTTGCAGTATGCCATATAATTCGATATGAAAATATTTTACATTAAGGTGTATGCCTTTATAGCTATTTCCTTCAGTCTATTATTATCATATCTTGCCTGCCACTATGTCTCGTTTTTGTTATGAGAAAATCCTAAAATCGTAAAATATTCTCCATACAACTTAAAAAAATTTCAAAAAACTTCTAGCTATCCAGATACATTTCGACCTCTTGATGAGTCCTTGCTATTATTTAGAGGGCGTCTTAGGTTTAGACAATACACAAACTGCAAAGCAACCAACTACGTTGAAAGTCTGTAGTCTGGGAGTAAGGTTTGAGCTAATCCGGAAATAAACAGGTAGGTAGCTATTTCAAGTGTAATAAAACAATGGGAAGAAATTAAATATATTTTTAATTAATTGCAATATACAACACATATAAAATACGTCTACACAAGTTTCCTTTACGTCTGTTAGATTTAACCAACGATATCGCTAAAATATATTACAAACCTACAAAATAGTCTTTCTCTAAGTAAAAAATACTCTTCAATCACTCATACTTCTTTGGGTATCAATTTCATTAAAAAAACACTCTATTATTTTGTAGGTTAGTGTAATACGTGTACGTAATATTTTTAAATTAATAAAATATATCTTACTTATACAAAAATGGTTGGTTTCTTTATAATTATTAATTATTGTAAGCTATACATATACATATATCTAATAATTATTGTATATCGCATCCTAATCATCTAACAATAAGTATAAGGCCTTAATTTAAGTTTAATTTATTAAAAAAATACATTTACAGCTATATCAATTAAAATAAACTAACATTTTAATGCCATATCCTCATCAATTTTATACACAATATTTAAAAAAAAAGTAATTATTTACAAAATACGAATACAAAAAGAACAGTTACAAGATCCATTTCTAGAGAACCAATCCTTTTCATTCTAAAAATTTTGGTAACATTGACTCGTAATATAATAGAAACTCTAAAAATGGAAATATTGTAGAACACATCTAATGGCAGTTATTAGAGCAGTGATTAACAAAAATAAATATTTCGATTTATTATCCTTTTTTCTTTTTTTTTTCTAATCATTCTTTATTCGTTTCACATTATCGACATACGCGTAAGTAATGGCACAGCATGTTTAGATCACATCTTCGTCACCCCCCTCTAATATTCTTCAAGTTCAGGCCAGACAGCCAACACGAACGATTCGATGTCGCATTCGTTCTTACCCTTTACTATCCGGAAGAATCCGTTTTCGCCCCATTCGGTGCCCCAACTGTTGGCCACTTTCTGTAATGTAAAAATGGAGTAGTTTATTAGGAACTATTATTAGGAAAAATCTTAAATCCTACCCAATATTTCCTGCCGCGGTCTTCACCCCAACCAACTATTCTGACAGAATGGTATCCTGTTCGATCTAGAATTGATAGATCTGTGTGCTCGTAAACGCCTCTTTGATATGAATAGAAATCGTGATATACTTTCATGGTCGCTGAAATAAAATAAGAAAAATGTAAAATCGCTGCTCCTGTTATTTACTCAACACACTGCTTATATTGGCATTTTTTAATAACAGTGTAGAGAGAGTTGGCCTATTTAAGAATGCATACAAAAAAATACCATCGTCAACAAACCAACTTCAACGCAGCACTTAAAGCGATCAATTCCGCAAGTGCTGATTCAAAGCTGGTTTGTGATTGCGTAAGAGCCCTAAATGAGGTGAGCACCCAAAGGAAATTAACTTTAGCCTGGGTCCCCACCCACACGGGCCTGAAGGGAAACCAGCCGACGGATGAGCTGGCCAGACGAGGTTCGTCAAGGCCTATCAGAGGAGGCATCATCGAATCGAAAATTAAAAAGTACATCTACAAATGACAAAGACAGGCAAAGGAGTTCCTAAGGGAACACAGGCCTGGGTTTACTGAAGACATACTGAGTGAAGACAGGAAAACTGCCAAAGTGATAGTAGGTCTGTTGATCGGTCATTGCAGACTGAATAGGCGTATGTTTAACATCGGCCTGGCAGATAATGCTCTCTGCAGATTCTGTCAAGAGGAAGAAGAAACCCCAGATCATGTTTTGTGCCACTGCAATGGCCTAGCGAGGACAGGGTTTCTAGCAATGGACGTAGGAAACTCCACAGCTAACGGCTACATAAGAGCCGTTCTCAAAAATGATAGACCTAATTAAGAAGGCAAAATTACAGAGCGTCCTCTAGGATAAGAGGGGATCACAATAGACCTGAAAAGGTCGCTCTGAAACAGATTCGCATGGTCACCCCATTCCAAATCTAATCTAATGTAACCAACTGCAGCGCAAGTTAATAAAAAGAGTACAATCAGCTCTGTTACTCAAGGAACACTGCAGACGTCAATGCCTTTTCCAATAGTCTTAAAAGTCCTATTGTAGAATTTCAAACGAATAAATACTGGTCCAGAGTGTCTTCACTTTTGCCAAAGGTAGATTCTCTTTGAAAGTTTTCAAAAGCTCTGAACCTCAACAAAGAAAGGGGAATAAATTTTTTTGCAGAGATCTGCAATATGCTCAGTAGAAGATCTAGTCTGTCTTTTTCCCTGTCAATGCATGAAATGCGACAAAACAATGATTCGGATATCAAACACCATACTAAAACAATTTTTGGAAAGGATGTCTAGATCATTTTTCATGAATTTCGCAGCAGCACGACGTTGTTGTTACTATCAGGACATCAGAAAAGACCCGCTCTTTCCACAGAATCAGCCACATATATCACTTATCTCCTACATCTCCAAGAGAGCCAAAAGATTAGGAACGATGTTTTCGGACAAAGTGAAAGCTTTCAACATAACATGGTTCCAGGGGTTGACACATAAACTGATCTCTATAGAACTAAACCCAAATATGATTAAGATCATTGCCGCGTACGCAAATTATAGCTCCTTCTTTGTCCAGGAGAATGGTGTCATAACCTTAACCAGGGCGCTTTTGGGAGATGTAGCTTAAGGTGTACTCCTGGCCCCAATATTGTTCTTAATTTCTATGAACGACCTGACCAGAACTTCTGAGGTATAGATGGCCAGTGTCTTCTAGAGTAGTAAGTAGTATAGTGTGTAAAGTGTCTATCTAGGTGTAATCTTAAATTCTAAACTGACGTGCAAAGTCACCTGAAACATGTTCTAGACCTGTAAAGGAATATTTGGTAAAATGTGGGGTGGGGAGGGAGAGGGACCGAAACCTTTAATTTCATGAGCATTCTTCTGGTCTCACAGACTTTAATACTTTTAATGAAAAATCTGTAGTTTTAGAGCTAATGCCTGGCTCGGTGTCTTAGACCCAACCCACTAACTTAACTTGATTATATCCATAAGATGTTGAAAGGAGGTCTCATTTCATATCTAATCAGAACCTTATGAAAAATCTGACACTAATACCGACTAATGTCTTTACACACACATTTTAAAGTAGAAGCTGTAGTAACAAAATGCTGTTACCTTTGAATTTAGAAATTTACGCTTGAAAACATCCATTTGGGCAGTTCTGATGATTTTATCATCAACGCACACAACTTCAAAACATGATGTAACAGAAAAGAAATATACAATTCCATATACTGGAAAATGGAAAATCTGAGAAGATGAATCAAACTTTGTTGGAGAAAGAGAGACCTTAACTTTGTATAAACAAATTTGCCTAAATTTAAGTATTGGTAACCAATTTGACAAAAAAACTGGAACCAAGAGTGCAAGTGACAGTTGCAATAGGATACCATGTTGTTAGTTATCGCATCTGGAATTTGTCGGGAAAAGAGGTAAGTAGACCAACAGACGTGATGTTTGACGACGATTCTAAGACTTTCGCTAATTCAAAAATGAAAAGAGATGAAGAAGTCATGTACATAGACCCAAAATCCTATAAGGAAACTATTAAACATAAGGATTTGAAAGACTTGATTAGAAAAATAATTGAATTCTCACAAAATATTGGGAACATAAAATAAAATGAAGTCTCAAGGAAGCAAAGCAATCAATTGCAGGACATTGGACTAGTTGCACAAGGTTTTCAGGGACAACTCTCGAGGGAGTGTAAAGAATATACATAGGTATTTATTAATTTGACATAATAGACGTCAACTCACAATTATATCTCATCGGAAGTAGATTTGAAACATTAATGAAGAAAAGCATTCAGTAGATCCATACCCAAACAATACATAATTGATATCAAATATGTGCCTTTATTTACTTCCTTTTCGAAAAAAAAGAGAGCCAAATCAATCATACGATGTACACAAAAGTAACACAAATAACTTTCATCCAAAATAATCTATCCTAAATGCTGAATTCATTTAAAAGTAAACATAAATGGAGATACCCTTGAAAACCAATATTTAACCTGCTAATCGTATCTAATTCACTAACATATAATCAGACGTTCACCCAGAAGTTAACATTAATAGATATACAGTAAGTAATATATAATAAGTATTACCTTGCACAGGTCCGGACTTCATAATTTCGTACATTATATCGGTTTCGTTGCCCAAGCGGTATGCAGGCCCTACTTTATACTTGTTAGTTTTCTTCAAGTGCCTCATAGGACACGTATCCAAATGGTGTTTGTTACAGAATTCAATTTTACCGCTGTACGGGAAGCAGGACTCTTCAACGATACTGAAATGGCCAATTTGGTAATTATACTACAAGCTTATTTAGAAATTTAAGACAGTTATACCCTTGCTTCCTAAAATACATCCATGCTCGATCTAAATGTCCACCGTCGCAGCTTTGTTGTCCTCTATTATTACATGAGAGGAGATTTTGCGGACTTAAACTAACTCGTTGTCTTCCTTTAGATATAATTCCATATCTATGAATATTACAAAATAATAAAACTAATACTTTAGATTAAACGAATCGTACCTATCTGAAGCTACAGCTGCGGTAGAAACTGCCCACGAAGATCCACACCATCCTTGCTCAACAATTCCTGAAACATCACCAGGCCATGCTGACTCCGCATCAAATTCACTCGGCAAATTATTAGGATCGTAGATTCTTCTAACAGGATTCATCCTCATTACGAACCTTTCAGGTTGCAGCGTACCTAATTTGTATTTAATACCTTCTTCTAAAGTTTTCTTCCAGAAGAAGGAATAGTTAGCCGCTGTCCAGCTAAATCCTTGCAAATTTACTGTCTCGATGATGCGTTTCTCCATTAAACAGATGTGCGGTTGATGACATAATAACTCCGTTCTGTTGTGTAGGAAGGTGCAAGTGCTAGATAAATGGAAATGAAATAATGAAGATTATTCGTCGAGTCAATATTTCCAAATTAGATCTTACCATGAATTACAATTATCCCAAACTGTGTCAGAAGCTTTAATGAATCCACCCTTATATGCACAGGATGGTTCAATAAACGGTTCTGGTGGTGCTTCTCCATCTCCACATGCAAAGTTGAAATCGGGACAGCAATCGTCATCGTTGTGTGTTTCGCAAAAAGCATCACAATAGCACAATGTTCCTAAAGAAAATCATAGATCAAAAATTAAAAGGGATCTCTTTAACTTCCAATCCTGCTTGTTAATTTTTTGTGCTTGAATAAGATCAGAGCTTTTAAGGAAATATTCCAGTTTAGCATCGTGTATAGACAGACTTGTTAGAATTCGATTACGTTTAGATTAAAAGCTCCGTCACTCCAATCTGGGCTCACATAAATAAACCAACAAGGAAAGCATTAGATTTTAATATAAACGTAATATTTAAGTTTTCGAAGCAATAGAACAGTATATATAAAGCTAAAAGAATAAACACCTCAAATTTTATTACTTTTAACATGAAAACAATTAGGTTTTTGTTATGAGTTACTTATTTTAAAAACCATAAACCCGTTAATAGTCGTTATTTCCAATTAAACCTTCAAAAATTTTAAGAGTATTAGAACAACACGCTTTATAAATACCTTACTTTCTGTATTATAATTCTACCAAATCTGCTATTTGTAAATTAAGACTAACCGTTACCTAATATGGGGAATGAACAACTATCCTGTCGACCGTTACAACATACTGGACCGGCTATTTGGTTGCAATACCTTCCTGCTAGATCCGGAGCGTATGGGACCGTATGTATTTGGATTATGTTGAGGCAAGCCGTGATCAAAATGCCTAAATTCCATCTCAGTTCATACATCTGCAACAATATAAAAGACTAAAATTCATTTCCTCAGCTTATTAATATTCAAAATGACGGTTTAGTTTAAACCTTCAATAAAATTAGTCTATTTGACCATAAATAGCTTCATTTAAAATGGTGTTAAGCTAATATTAGAGACCTTTAAAAATTGCAAAGCAATTTTCTATTTATTTCCAGAATTAATACCGACACACCACTTACAACGATATGGTGTATGTAACAAACCTGTATAAATCTTAGATCAATTCTCATACAAAAAAATACATCAATTTGTAACTAGCAGGATCGACACACTCTAGCTATAATTTGCTATTGGTGGTTGAGATATGTTGTCGAGACGTTTATCATATGGCCAAGTGATGATGGCACATTAGATACAGTCTAGCAACCAAGCCTTGAAATCAGGAATGTCACACATGTATCAAAGTTGTCACATTTAGTAACAGATACATCTTAATTATAGTATAATTTTTAAGGCGGTGGCTTAACTTATCTTGTAGCAATTGTTTAATTTTTTTTCCGACGTAAAAATATAAATCGCACTACCTATACAAGGAATACATGAAAGAACGCTATTTAAATTTAGGGATTTTTACTTTTGGTTTTGAGAATAAGTGTTTTTTTTTTTTTTTTTTTTTTTTTTTAATGTGGTGGGTGCTTAGTTGCAGTGACTCCGTAAACTGTATCGCTTGTCTGGCTATCACTGCAACTCTTGCGGTGTAGTTTTGTGTGTGTATGTTGTGTTCAATTGGCTTTGTGACAGCACCATATCGCCTTTTATGATGCCGCGCTGTTAATCACTTTGCTCCCAACAGCGAATGGCAAGTCGATCCGGGATTAAACTCTCTGAAAAAATGTCACCGTCCCTCCAGAGAATTGAACCCCGGCACCTATCGTCCTCTCACAACAATAGTCAGCCGCCTAACCACTGCGGCCATCGACCCGTTAAATATGATAAATATAATAAACTGTGAACTACTGTTATGTACGGTTTTAAAATCCTTTTTATACTTTCAAATAAATGTTTAACATAACATAAAAAGATTATATATATTTTTGTTTAATTAGTATTAAATCAAAAAAATTAATGGACTTCTAGTTTCCAACATCTAAAATTAATACATTACAGCTTATAAAGCCGCTATTATGCTCGTACCACAAAAAGAATACAGGTACAGGATCACTGGGGAGTGTGAGAGAACGAAACTGCCGATTGGTCTTGCAAATAAAGGCTGGGCATTTCGATATATTGGACCAGAGCCATTCTGTCGTCTTACCAAACGCCATATAGTACAGTATAGTTTCAGTGGACAGCAACATACAGCATACGTCAAGAAAAGGGTTACAATTTATCATAAAATTCACCGATTGAATACGGTTTAATTTTACATAATAATCTAAACAATTTATGTTTCATTACTGAAAAGCTTGTACATGTTTTGATTTCAATTGGTAAACTATTATACATTTTCATACATGAATATAAAGCACTCTTTTCAAATAGAGTTAATTTGTGACTGGGTAGGCGATATTTATGGCCATGTCTTCTACTACCCTCTGCAAGTCTATGGTTATCAAATAATCTATATAACTTAATGCACTCATAAATACAGCGTTAGTAAAAAGTCCCGGAACGGTCGAATAACTTTGTTATTTGAAAATTATGATTTCTGAAATTTGGTATGGGGGTATAGTTAATATAAATGCATTTTATGCAATACAGTTTATATTTTTTTCACTTCCGGTTTAATCGGCAATACGTCCAACTTTTTTTTTAACGGAACGCCCAGATTTTTTTAACACTTTTGAATGCAAAATAAAAAACTACGTTCAGGAAGTATTAAGATGTTTATTTTTATTCAAGGAAACAGTTAAAAAAGTGTCCTAATACAGAAAAATTAAGATACCTGTCTATTCAGGTTGCGATTACAATAATTGTTCAAAATGCTCTCCATTTCCAATTTGACAAAAATGTAAACGGCCAGTAAAATTTCTTATTGAATTTTGTATTTGTTCTGGAGTGATAGGATTGGCTTCTTGAACTATTCTCTCTTCCAATTGTTCAAGATTATGGGGACGATTTTTGTACATTTGACATTTCAAGTGACCCCAAAAGATAAAATCTAATGGCGAGAGATCTGGCGAACGTGCTGGCCATTCGATTGCTCCTCTACGTCCGATCCAACGTTCCGGAAAAATTTCATTCAATTAATCGCGGACATTATGGGCAAAATGGGGGGGAGCTCCATCTTGTTGAAACCAAAAATGTACATTAGGGTGATCACCTATGTTTGCATTTGGAAAGAGGGCCGCAAGTGCTGGAACAACCTCATTTCGCAATAAATTTAAGTAGACGTTGCCAGTTAAATTTCCTCTTATAAAAAATGGTCCTATGATGTTGTTTCCAACAAGACCAGCCCAGACATCCACCTTTTGAGGACGCTGTGTATGGACTTCTTCAATCCAATGCGGATTTTCAATTGACCAGTAGCGACAATTATGTCTGTTCACAGTGCCGTTGAGACAAAACGTTGCCTCATCTGAAAAAATGATGTGATCTAAAACATTAGGCTGCTGCTCGATCAATTCCGTCATTGTTTCGCAAAAATGTAGTCTACGATCTGGATCATCTTCAGTTAACTCATGGACGGGATACATTTTATAGGCTTTCATTCTTGCTGATTTAAGAATCTTATGAGCAGATTTTTGAGAGATCTCATCTGTTGCTGTTAATGGACGTCCCCTTCTAGGTAAATCCTTCACCTGACGAAAGATTTCAAACTTTTAAATTGTTCGGCATACCGTACTTTTACTAATGTGACGATCCGGATAAACAGTATTAAACAAAATACGGACCTCTTCAAAAGAACGTTGACGATCACCGTACCCACGCATCATTAATATCTCAATTCGTTCTGATTCAGTAAGTTTTACTGCCATTTTCAAATGTGTCAATGTCTAAAATAAGTAAATTTATAGCGATGCAAAAGTTAAAACGCTTTTAAAATTGTCAAATGTGACGGCAAAAAGAATGCAAACACGAAACAACAACTTTTTTCAAAGGTACCTTGTTTTTTCTGTATTAGGACACTCTTTTAATTTTTTAACTGTTTTCTTGTGAATAAAAATAAACATCTTAATACTTCCTGAACGTAGTTTTTTATTTTGCATTCAAAAGTGTTAAAAAAATCTGGGCGTTCCGTTTAAAAGAAAAAGCTGGACGTATTGCCGATTAAACCGGAAGTGAAAAAAATATAAACTGTATTGCATAAAATGCATTTATATTAACTATACCCCCATACCAAATTTCAGAAATCATAATTTTCAAATAACAAAGTTATTCGACCGTTCCGGGACATTTTACTAACGCTGTATATATGGCTGGTACAGTTAACATGCCTTCCTGTTTGAATACATTTCGATAAGATTCCATTCTATTAACTTTGCAAATTATTCGTAGAGATTGTTTTTAGCATATAAAAACTTTATTCAGATTAGTCTCACCAGCACCCCAAAAGATGATTGTGATGATAAAATGTTCTACACAGTGTTTTATTTGTATTTTAACTAAAACTCTGAAACCATAGTTTGCAGAACTAATTTTTTTACAGACATTAGCAACATGCCGGCCGTAGTGAATAAAATAATTTATTATTACTATTTATAAGAGCTTATCTTCAACAATGGGAAACTGAACAAAAAATCTTCGCACTGG
The DNA here is from genome assembly GCA_023690525.1 of Holotrichia oblita. Lineage (NCBI taxonomy): Eukaryota > Metazoa > Arthropoda > Insecta > Coleoptera > Scarabaeidae > Holotrichia > Holotrichia oblita. Next base: position 41,987,594 of record CM043016.1, on the reverse strand, counting down.
ACCAACATTCCAAAACTAAGACGATCAAAAAGTTTATGAATTTTTTCAGCCAACAAGGCGAAATCTCTACTGAATTAATGTCATTTGTCGTTAAAATTCAGTAAGAAACTGTATTGTTAGTTAATAATTTTAACTTCTAATTAACTCATCTTCCCATTTTGTTGAAATGGCTCTAGAAGATGTCTAGAAGATGCAAAACTTCTTGTAATTGAAGCATTCTAACCTATGCCAAAACTTCTGCTTGTTGCTGTGATTATGTGCGGTACAATTAATTCTTTATCTGAGTTATTTGCTGACATAGTTATAGCCAGACACAAATTACCAACAAATATACAAATGCCACAAGTTTTATTTTATAATATATACATATGTACCTATAAGATATATTTATAAATAATTTAAATCTATTTGATACTCCATATATCCATGGTCTACAAATACAGAAGTTAGAAGAAGACAGAATATTTTACTTTAACAAAGAGAGCTAGAGTTTAATAATTCGGGGCTAAAACCTCTGATACACTGGCTGTACACGAGAGTTATAGTACCTTCTATAATTTATGCCTCGCTGGTCTGGTAGCACAAAGCTATTTTGGGCTATGCGACCAACGCACTTAGGAGGATTCAGAGGATTGACCGTCTAGGCATCGTGGGGACCCTGGTCTGAACGCCGACTGCAGCAATGGAGACGAGTGGCTTCCTCCGTTGCAGTTTGTGTTGTGATCAGAAGCAACCTTAGGGACCTTTAGAGCAAAACTTAGTGAGAGACCATACCAGCATCTTCGCCTACATCGAACAGACAGTACCACTGTCCATAAAGGCGGTCCCTTTTCAGTATCAGTGAGGGTACAACATCACATACTCCAGCAGAGAGAGTGCAAAATTTTCCCGCTTGTTTGTGGATGGTTCTGAAACGCCAAACAGCATGAGAATTGGAATTTGGAGAGATGGAGAATTCAATGACTAAACCATCAGCTTAGGCTCCCTGTCCATCCTGCAGGTTGAAATAATTACCACCCAGGCCTGCGCAGAGAGCATTCTAAACCGTCGGTAAGTAAACGGATCGGTAGAAATTTTATCTGACAGCCAGGTTGCCCTCCAGCATTACAGGCTGTCAGGTTTGATTCCGAGGTGGTACTTGACAAAAACTGACAGAAAATCACAGCATTATGCTGATATGGATTCGAACTACTCTGGAATCAGAGGCAATGAAATAGCTGACAAGTTAGCAAGACGTTTTCTTAAATTTTAGATTGCTGTAAAGGACTTCGGTAATATATAAACATAGTTCTTTCTTTGCCATTCTAGTTTTGTTCCCATTAAATTTTTATCGATAGGAACACATTCTGGTCCATTGGTTGAGGAAGCTGGCTAGAGTGTGCAGGAATCTTCAAAATGATCAAAAATGAATCATCAAAACATGGGAACTGTGTCCAATTTCAATAAGAATAACCGGTATTTTTGGCATATGCTTTTGGAAAAACTGTTTTTAAATTATTGTGAAAATCCTAGTATATTTTTTGTCCAAATAAGTGGTTCCTGCATTGCTTGCAAAAGTCATGATATATCCACCAGACTAGAGTAGTTAGTTAGGTAAAACCAGAAGCCATCTTGTAGCATTGCTAGCTAAAAAAATTTGGGGACATTTCATGTATATACAATATCATTGTGGAGAGTTCAATAACACATTAGAAATGTGTCAAGAAGGTGGCGCTTCAAGATGTAAAAAAGTTATACAAGATAAGATACATTAAAGTAAGTCGCTGCAATACTTTATATGGTTTCAAATTAACAAACGTAAACAAAACAATGATAAATTGTTTTAATTTCACGTACAAAGATATTGTATATTCAAGATTTGTACATCTGACTTTACGATAAGCATACGTAGGCGACTGAAGCGAATGTTTGCATGAATGCTTGTAAATAAACACAACTCTTTAGAAGTGCCAACCTAAGCCATTTGCCAAACTCGATTCTTTGATGTGCATTTCACGCGTTATACTAATAGAATTCGTCATATTGCATTATTTCAAGAAATGAACTTTAGCATTGCGGTTTATTTCTATTTATAAGCAGATTAAATCAATTGTACATATTTGAAGGTTTATTAGTATTATTGCGACATGTTCTCTAAAAGTATTCTTACACAAAATTGTAATACATACTTTAGACATAATTTTAAAACGGTTATGAAACTATGCGTGTGAATATCGTGTAATATAACTTCAAAGTGTTCAAGTCAGTCATAAAATCGTCAATTTTCGATTGACTAGCAATGAGATTTGTTGGTTAAATAAACAAATTCAGGTGGAATGTCTTCTTTCCAGAATGGATTTCGAATTGGAATTCGCAAACTGAGCATATCTCACACTGAATAAACTAAACACACGCATACGGATTTCGCCATCCTCAAGTGTGGTTTGCTGAAGTGCACTTCTTAAAATAATGACCCAGATTGAATACTTTTTCTGTTGGAGAGCGCGTGAAATTATGATGATGAAAATACTTTGTGGCTATTTATAATAGATGGCATTTTAAGCACACAGTTATTTTGAGTAATTAAAGAACCACTAAAGATCTCGTCTGCATGTGCATCTTTGTGTGCGCGCTCTATATTATTGGAACAACAACCATATTTCAAGATTACGTTGTGATGGAGCAATCTAGTCCACAAATTGTATTTATAAAAGCAGAATGTCAACACACTTTCTGTTCACGATGTATGTGTATGTGCGATGCTTGGCAGTATCCCTCAAACTAATTCCGATTTATCCTCCTTTTTCGTTATTATCAAATGAAAAAGAATGGTAGATAGAATGCAACACGTAGGAGAAGAACTGGACATGTACTTTTATGAAAAGGGAAACTGCTTGAATTTAAATCTACCTACAGATATAAAGACTGGACATTAATCGTCTTTATCGTCTTTACTTAACCCAGAAGATCAACAAGATGTTGCACTGCATCAATCTGCATCAACCCTGTAGAATATTTTGATTTCTTCTTCAGTATTACTGCTACTGTTCACGCGTTTTTCACAGTCAACGATAGATAAATCAGATTTACTTCCAGCAGATTCAATTAAGCCCACCCAGGCCTCAGCTGATTATGTGAGCCATGAAGAGTGTGCTAAACCAGTAATTCCCCGAACACCAACCGATGACATTTAATACACCAAGAAATGTGAAGCTCCAAAAGTTCACTATTTAATACACCAAGAAATGTGATGTGCCAAAAGTTCACTATGATGGCGCTACAAGTTGCAAAACAAAAGTTAAAAAATGCCAAAGCATCTGGACCTGGAAATATTCCACCAGAAATAGTTAACTTGGCAGCCTAAGAGAAGGCAGATTATACATTGTCCCTATACAACTGGCGGTTAACCGATGAAACTTTCCCTAAGATATGGAAAAGAGCTAAACTAGTACTACTGCCTCCTTGATACGATAGCCAACAGACTGAAAGAAGAACTACGGTGCACAGGAGACTTGGCTAAGAGTCAATTCAAGTTTAGAAAAGGTTGGCAGGCGACGGATATCATTGGAGCAGTGATAGAAACCGCAAGGAAGGCAGCTACTGTGGTGTTCAATCTTCCTTCTAGGTCCGAAAGGTGGTTCTTGAGCCCTTTATTCTTCTTGGATAGCCCCTGCTAAGCTGGATGTTTGGGATTTTTAGTCTTCGCTGTCTACGGCGACCGAAAAAGAGATGGTTGAAATCCTCCTAATTGTCCTCCTCAGCATCGATCGCACGTACACGGCAAACTGTGACTCTGGGCGAGGGCCTGCCGAGGTCGAGTCCAGCAAGTCGGCTTACGAGTGGGTTCCCGGATCTTGCCACTCTTTCCTGAGTTTTCGTCACAAGGCTGACGATGTACATTCTCAGCGATGATATTCCCAGGTCGTCGCGGAGCTGTTGGTTGCGCAGATACCATAGTGCCCCGGTTATCAGCCTCAGGACAACATTCTCGAGCTATTTCAGGTGAGTCTTCGCCATGCTTGACGACGGCAAGGCGCCTTAAGTTATTATCGGGCGGAGGAAGGTAAAATAAATAAGGACTTTAATTTTCAAAGATAAGGCGCTTTTGGAACAAAGAAGAGAGCAGAGGAAGCTTCTTGCCCTGTAAAACTTACTAAATGCCCGTATTGTAATGGTATCGATGACGCAGCACTTGTCCTTTTTGCATGCGATAGGTGGACAAAGATCAGAAACCGCTACCTGCTCCAAACGGAAAAGACCTGATCGAGCTTCATCAATCATGTGAAGGGACTGGCAACGTGGTTCAAGATTCTAGGGGGGTGGTGGGGTGGGTCAACATGACGGAGACCTTTAAGAAAGCAAATACTAACATAATATTCATGTATTTATACCTAATATCAATAAAAGCTTCTTCACTAACTTAGTAAGCAGGTTGTCGAAGTTTGGACGTACATTTTATTTTACAACTGGTTGTGCACTAACAGTTTATAACTTCTAATCTCCCGCTATAATAAATTAATATAATAAACGAAAAAATTTCAACTGTTTTGCTTTAATTTGCTTCACACATACTAATTACCACTAAATATATATATTTGTAATACGTGCAACGATAGTAATCTTATCTCAAATATGTGTATATATGTTTTTTGAGGACATAATAAATATTAAACAGAATGGTAGAGGTTAATTTATTATTAAGATATCTTGCCGCATAAATAAACTAAATTGCTCTCAAATATTATTATATTAATTGCTTCGTTATGAATAAATTACACACACACATATATGTATATACAAATATATTGCCTAGATTATCTTAATGTATGTACACAGAATACTGTACACATCATTGCTATAAATCGCGTGAAAAAATTAGCGAATCTATCTGTTTAGGATATCATTATCGTATTACCGCAAAAACATCTATAAAGCGTATCAATGAAAATTAAATTTAAAAAATAAATACACATACATAGAATGACGTATATAATGAAAGGAGTAAGCGTAGTTTTTTACGATTAGGATCGGAAGCGAATTAACCCAAAATCAATGTTTGTTTCTTATATTTCTAGGGACTAGTGTATATTTAGGAGATTTATTAATAATAGCGTGACGAGCCAAGTTTAGATTAGGCCACATACATAAAGTGTCTATTCTATTTTAGTTTAAACATCAATTCAATAAGGCTATAATTTTAGCATTTTGACTATTACATGACCCTACTATTAAAATCCTGATTAGACGGCTGTATTTACTTAACGATCCTACGGCGTCCCTCACCAATTATTTTTCTTTCTCCCTTTTGTGTATAATTTGCGTAAATATTTATTTGAATATACGAGAACGCTGTTTATTTGGAAGACCGTCGCTCCAAGTTTTTAATGCTACATCACGTCTTATCTGCGGTTGTTTATTGACAGTTTTTAGAAGCGAAATTGCTTTTATATTGCAGCAGTTTCAAGTGGTCTTATATAAAGACTAATTTACAAACTAGAAATAAATGGTAGAGGAATAAAATGAGTTTTGACAGATTCTTAATCCTCACAGTTTATAGAAAAAGATACGATAATGAAATTTACAAATTTTAACGTAATAATGCAAAAATTTTGAAAAATTTATGAAAATAATGGAACTCTTTCTCAATTTATCAGTTTGTTTGGCTAGAGGACATCTCAACACATATCTATCAGTAGCAATGACTTTAAATACTTAAATGAATTAAGAGAAAAAAAAATTAAAACTTCCGCTTTTGATGAAACTGCAGACACAATCGTTACCTTTGTGACTATTTATTTAGCAATTTTATCTACAGTTTCATCAAAAGCAGAATTTTTTTTTATTTTGTCCAAGTATTTAACGTAATTATCACCGATAGATAATGTATATTGAGGTGTCCTCTAGCCAGACAAACTGAAAAATTGAGAAAAAGTTCCATTATTTTCATAAATTTTAAGTTTGAGTGAGAGTAAGTAGTGAACTTCGAAAAAAACAATAAAAAACGCAATATCTCGAAAACGGATGACTTGGATAAGGTAAATTGGTCTGTATCTATTGCAAATGATCTCTGCTAACACGCTGTAAAGTATGACCGTTTCATTACCAGACACCCTGTATAAGATGGGGCAATAAAAAAAATTCCCAAAATAATTTTTGGGAAGAAAGTAGTTTTGGTTTAAACAGTCTGTTCTAAATGTAATGAGACTGCTTCCATCAAAGTTCTTAGCGCAACGACATCTTGATCTACTTAATCTCAAAATTTGAGCGAACCAGGTTGATATTTCACTGTGGTTTGACATTTTATGTAAGGTCACTTTATATACCTTGATTGAAAAACCAACATGGAACAAGAAATGAATCTTAAATTCTAGCCTTAAATTAGGTAAAACTGATGCAGGCTTTCCCTTGGTTTAGCCGATTACTTTTTGGACAATTACTAAACAGCGACGCCAAAAACCACTCGCAATGAAAAAAAATCGAGAAAGTCAAAGAAATTTTTCGAAAAACCGCTGTGTGTTTGCGAGACTCATCGAAGAGGAAACTGGCATATCGAAAAGAACAATCGATCGAATTTTGACCGAAGATTTGGGCAAACAGAAAGTTTGTGGCGCGCTTCATGCCACATTCTCTAACAGACGATCAAAAAGTTTGGAGAGTTCAGTAGTGCACAAAAATATAATAAATGTCTCAAAAGAATCAAGCTAGGATGTCAGCTATTGTAACTCGCAAAGAAACGTGGTATTTCCAATACATGGCAAAAAACGTCAAAGTGCGGTGTGGAAGTCACCAGAAAAACCAAATGAGAAAAATTACACTTTCAAAAGAGCAAAATCAAGACAATGCTGACCGTTTTCTTCGATTCAAAGGGAATTGTTTACAGTGAATTTGTCCCAGAGGGTCAGAATGAGTCAGAATTCGACGAGTTCGACCGGAATATCGAGAGCCAGGCAGTTGGTTTTTGTTGTACAACAATGCACCATCCCACGAAGCTATCATGGTTCGTCAATTCTTGATCAAAAAAGGCATCATTGTTATCGATCATCCATCGTATTCATCTGATTTGGCTCCGTCTAACTTTTGGCTATTTCCCAACCTGAAATGAGCTATGAAAGGAAATTGTTTCGATACCATCCCGATCATCCAAAAGTCTTCGACCACCATATTAAAGGCCATACCATCCGATGAGTATAAAGAAATGTTTCGAAAAATTTGTTGAACGTTTCCTAGGTACTCTATATTGACTCAGAAGGAGACTATTTTGAATAAACAAGAATAAAAAATTAAAATAATAAACACTTTGTATTTTCCTTTAGACGAGTCTTATTGGGTTTGGGACCGATTGAGCATACTGTTTTGACTTTACATAAATATATTGTTTTTAATACGTTTGACCCACGTGTAATTCAATTATTCTTTTTTTCGTTTCTAGATTGTTATTCTCAACTCTTGATTTCTAACAATAAGTATTAAGTTTTAAACCTTATTTAATCCCAATTTGAATGGTACACAATTTTTCTAGAGTTAATTGTTCTGTCAGAAATAAACCTAACTTTATCATTTAAGATCCGAATTATCCTACCATTACTCTTTATATTTTGTGGTCCTTGGTTTGCTTCAACATTTTGTTCGGTTAATTTAGAATATGTGACAGTTGGAGAACGAGATTAACTTACCTGCATATCAATTTTAATTTCAAACTCTGTTATTATTTTAAATTAGATTTAAATTTCAACTTCATTCAACCCTTTACCTAATTAATTTGATGTAAACTCGCCTACCTAGTTTCTTGTATATACTGTACTGGCACTGGAAATAAATCTGAATAACTGAAGCTGACAAGAAATGTGAAGGCAATTCTTGGTGTAATTTTTAGTCAGTTCTGTTCTGTCAGTTTTTTGCAAAGTTCCCCTTGTTTAAAAAAAAAACCCTCACACATGTCGATTTTTATTTTTAGTTTAGAGTTTTTTACGTGAGATTTAAATATACAGGGTGTATCAAGAAGCAGATTTGACGTCATCGATATATTTTTTTAATATGGAAAAATTATGGTAAAAATTGAAACTAAACTAATATTTATCTAAATTAAATGTTCGCGTTGAACATTGTTAAAAATCTAATAAGAGGCAAGACGATTAAATTAATTCGTTTTGAACATTGTCGATGAAATTTGCTGTAATATTTCTAATTTCTGGACGTATTCGTGCTTTTAAATCTTCTAAATTAGCTGGTCGACCAACGTATCCTTTACTTTTTAAGTATGCCCACAATATATAATCCAGAGAACTTAAATTATAGGTGGCCACTCAATAGTTCCTCTTCTATCTATTCAAATGATTTGGAGAAACTTTATGCCAACAAACGGGAACAGGTAAAGCATAATGAGACGGCACCCCATATTGTTGAAAAAAGAGGTCAAGTTGGTGCAAATCGAATTCTTCTAAATCAGGATTCGAAATTATTAAAGTAGTGATGAGTTCATTTTAGAGAAAGTCCAAATATCTAGCACCAGTGGCTGTCTCTTTAAAGAAGTAAGGAACTGTTTCGTCAACTATACCACACCATATGATCAGTCTATGAGAGATTTTCGGTTTTCCAATAACGACAATTTTGTTGCCTCGTCAGCAAAGATGATTCACTTTACAAAATTACCGTTATCATTGCATAATTGTTGCATTTGCTGACAAAATTAATTTGGTCGATCAAAATCATCTTCCGACAGCTCGTGAGGTAGACATATCTTGTAGGAATGGAACTTAAAAAAATTAAAAAAAATTTTTCGTACGTAAAAAAAATCTGCCCTTTCAAATTCTGCAGTAAAAAATGCGAGATTATATTAAAAAAGAATTATTTTTTAACCAAGTTTTATTCAAGTCTGTGATATATGGATACGATTCAAGATAATCATCGTAGCTAGATATTTAATAAGGTAGTACCTACTAGTAATAGTAATAATAAAATAATATTTTAATAATAATGTCCACATGATGCTGCTTTGTTGTGTTTAAAATTTGAAATAAAATATTAGTTCCTATTGTTGCGAATTTATTGCTACAGCATAGTACCGTAGGTTGTACTAAAATATGTCATAAAGTAGCAGTATAATTTTCAAAGAGTATATATTAGATTGTGGAAGGTTATCTATGGTATAAAATGTTGCTAAAATAAGTAATAAACATGTAACAGTTATTTTAGTTTATATTGTGTTTCAGGATGATGGATGCGACGTACTTTTTCCTGTATTTTTTAGCAGCACAAGAAAGATACTAACGAATTAGTAAAATTAATTTTTATAATTGGAATAAAAGAGTTAAGAATTAAGGAAACGAGAGATCCAGGCAGGCGTCTCTGCGAAACATCAACTTCTTAACATAACACTTCATTAATCGGGAAAATTATTGTTAATTACATAACATTTCTAATTAATAATTTGAATATGAAAAGCTTCACATTCTCCACGTGCAAAAATTAATGCGGTCATAATTAGAAATGGAAACCTAATTAAAACACAAAAATTACAGCTGCTATTGCAAAATTCCTATGTCCAACAAAACAAACATTAACAGCGATTAACACAATAAATTACGATAAGAAATTTAAACACAAAAATCCCAAACTTCACGCGCAAATTGTAAATATTTGATCCGTTTTATTGTTGCATTAATATTTTACAAGAAATTCCGAGAAGTAATCTCTGTTTATACGCGAAAAATATACAGAGTTATATTTTTTAAAAATAATAAAATTAGAGTAACGAAAATTCGGAAACCAGACGTCGAGAATAAAATTCAATAAAACCAAAATAAAAATTAATATAACAACTTTCCTTATATGCAGGTAAAAAAGAAATCTTTTCTTCTATTCGTGGCACTAATGAAGATATAAATTATGTAATAGACGCACGCACTTCACACACATTCGTTTTGGAAACAACACTACATTTAAGCGTGTATACGGATATCTAACGCAACTTTAGTTCGGTACAACGCGCTTTTTCAACTGTACGCAGATCTCTTGCGAAGTACATTGTTATATACTCCTCGATGGACTTGCGGACAAGATAAATGGACGCGAAGCGTTTGTTATGCTGATTATCATTGACAGTCAATTAAAAAAGATGAATTCATACACTATATTAAGAATTGCTTAGTGTTTGACGTGAAAAACTCAATTTGGCCGTTGTTATTGTTGGTGCTATGCAGTTGTAAGTAGACGGGCCAAATAATAGGTCAACATTTATTTTTAAGATCTTCTCTAACTGTATGAGAATATGTGTAGCTTTAGCAAAACTCTTTAACGTAAAAATTGTTTTTAAACGAAGTTAATCATTTCAATGAATTTAACATTTTTTTTCTGTAATACTTAATTTCCTACTCGTACGTATATTACTATTATAACTTGCAGGATCATTTTTTAAGTCTTTAAGTTAATTTGTAAAATGTGTGAATGTCAATTGAAGTTTGCATAAAAAATTTGTCTCCTTCTGGAGCAAGTATTCAGATTATACATTACCTAACGTTATACCATCTGCTAAGACAAATTTGTAAAGATGAGACGAAAGGTCCATTAAGCTGTCGCAAGAATTACTTTAAATTTGCAAATATAACATAACTCGTTTTCATCATTAAAAAATATTTATTTCGCCGAACTCATTTGACTGAAGGAAACATATTTAATGACTCAAATGTTTAGTAGATGCCACCCAGTTTGTGATTTCATGGAATCTTATTAAAACAGTGTTTCAGTACATTATACAGGGTGCTAGGTAAATATGCGGCAAAAATGCGAGGGATTGTTTCTTGGCCAATTCTAAGAATATTTTGTCCTACAATGATTTTTGAAAAATCCCTTTGTTTTGACGATACAATGCGTTTATTATTTTTTTAGTCTCGCTCACTTGGGACGGCTGTTTTATCTACTAGTGGTTGCATCGATAGCATTTGTTTGGCTGTTTGAGGTGTCATTAATACTTATTGAAGTCCTTTGTCATACGAACACCGAGATGGACTTGCTTTGGAAAATTCTCAAGGACAATTTATTGTATCTATACCACATTCCACGCGTTGAGGCACTACCACCCGCTGATTTTCCTCCGCGCATTGCATATCAATGAATATCGCAAACATTAATTCACATCCCTCTATTCCTCTTACAGATTCTTTTTACTGATGAAGCCTTTTCTCAAGAAATACAATATGGAATTCTCATAACAACCATGTGTGGGAAGATGAAAATCCGCATCTCGTGAGTGAAGATCGTTTTCAGCATCAATTCTCGTTGAATGTTTGGATTAGAATTGTGGGTGACTCTAATTAGACCGGTATTTCTACCACAAAAACTTGCTGACGAGATGCATCGCAACTTTTTGGAAGCAACACTGCCTGAGTTTCTAGAGGATGTACCATACGCGGCAAGAATTGCAATGTGGTTTATACATGATGGTGCACCAGCACATTTCAGTTTGGACGAGGTGAGCCACACCCATGGTCTGCTCGATCCATTCTTAAAACCACTGGATTTTTTCTTCTAGGGATTTCTGAAATCATTAGTTTACGCTACTTTAGTGGAGAATTTGAACGATTTGCGAAATCGAATAATTGCTGGGTGTAATTCAATTAGAAACGACCCTGCTGTGTTTGAAAGAGTTCGACAGTCAATGACGAGAAGATTGAATGCTTGTATCCAGGCTGGAGGAAATCATTTCGAACATTTATTGTAGATCGAGCAACTTTACATGTACTTCTTATAATAAAATGTTGTTACTGCCGTAAATTTTGTTCGCCCTGCATCTTCGAAACAAAGGAATATTTCAAAAATCATCATAGGACAAAATATTCTTAGAATAGGCCAAGGAATAACCCCTTGCATTTGTGCCGCATGTGTACCTAACACCCTGTATATATAATATATTTTTTTGTAATTATTTTATGTATAAACATTCGTGCGTCCATATCTGCACTGAAACTTGCCCCTATTTGCCGACTCTACTCATAACCTTTATATGCATGGAAGTTTGCTCCAAAACCGCAAAGAAGGCCAATCACCAAATTACTTAAAAGGCTTACAAATCGTATTTCGATTGTGTTCTTGATGATATGCATAAAAATTTGGCCCTTTATATTTCGTACATTATCTGGATAATCGCACGTAGTGAATGGATCTGGATGGGAATCCGTAAAACTATACCATTTTCTGTTGTATGAATCAGGCCAAAGTGAACGCAAAAATGAACAAAATGTTGAAGAGTACATGTCCGAATCTCCTGCCATGTCACCTCACCTCATAGAACAGTAAATTAGTTCAAGATATCGTATAAGGCTAGGATCAGAGTTTTTTTTAAACAAAAACTCATCGCGTTTCTGCAGATAGGTGATATATATTACGATTAGTTCTAAAAATTATCGACTTTTCATAGATTTCTCTAAAATTAGTTTTGAAACACTGCTACACAATGGTAGCAAACTCCAGTCAGTTCCTCTGTCTCATGCAATGAATATGCGCAGATCTTGTATATATTTCGGCTTTGCTGCCGAAAAGAATCTAAATTTCATAAATGAGTGAAGAAACTGTTTTTGTTTGTTTTTTATGTTTACAGCCAGAATACCAACAAAAAAACTACTACAAAATCAATGACTGGCTTGTGAGGAGATCATATGTGATAGGATGAGGAAGCTTCGTGGAGGAGTTTTGCTAAATTCTTCTGAACAACTTTATCAAAGTTCTCAATATAAAGGTTGTTAAAGATTAAGACATTTCCCAAATTAAGTGAAGCTAAATTGAAAGAAGGTATTTTTATTGGGCAACAAATCGAGAAATATTGAAGAACATTTGATGCTAAACTTACAAATCTAGATTTAACTGCTCGATCAGCATTCAAAGCTATTTTTCACGAAAATTATAACAGCAGAGATGACAATTATGTTGCTGTAGTAATTGATTTATTAGACACCTACAAAGACCTGGGTTGTTGATTGTTATTAAAAATGCACTTTTTCCGAACGATTTGGAAGGTGTAAGCGCTGAAAATGAATTTTCACCGAAATATCCTTATCATACTGCATTGTTACGACGGACATTGAAAACCGTGCATTGATGGACATGCAAGGAAAAAGCTTCAACATCCTTTTCGGCCAAATAAAATTTATATAAAGCTTTGCATATGTTAGCAGAAAATAGGAAATAGAGTAGTAGTAGAAGAAGGTGAAACAAAAACAATGAATATTAAAGAGAAAGATTTCTTGAAAATCGAAATACATCAAGAATGACAAAGAAAATATTTTGAATCTATGGAAAGAATGGGTATTGATTTGAGAAACGGCAGAGGTTGAGGATATGACAATACCAGTAAATATGTATGTCATATATTTGCTCAAGCACGAAGCTGAAATTTAGAAATTAATGCTTTAGTTCCATCGATCAGAAAAATTGAAATATTTTTTGCGGGTTTGGGGATGTGTCTTGATCAGTTTCATATAATAACTTGTTGAGCCAAAATAGCATTAGTGTTAAATTCCTTTAGACTAGTTAATGGAAGGCCATCACCCCCTTTGATTTCAAAAAAAAGTTTGATGGAAATAATCCAGTCTACAAACTGGTGATGAACTGGTAATTTATTAACACATATAATTTTACTTTCAAAATTTATTTCTGAAGGACACACTAAGCATCTATTTCGCTTGATCATTTCGTTTTTTAGGCTGGTAGTGTCTTCATACACTCCACATTCCTGCGTCATATGTTAGAGAGAGAGAGAGAGAAGGGAGGTAGAGTTAGTTGAGCTTCTTGCCATGTTACCACAACCCTTATTAGCTGTATTAGATATATGTATGTACTCTGAGTTTGTAAGTGACACTAGTCCTATAGCTGATTGCACTTTATCTTATCTTCTACATTTATATGCAGATTCACTTTAATCCATGACGTGGACACTGCCGTTTGTTTTTTTTTTTGTAGTAGAAGATAATTTCACTAATTCTTTCTGCATTAACTTCTCCACAATCGTGATTGCTAATGTACCCAGAAAATTCATAATAATATGCTTCGAAATTACTGTCCATTGTCTCACCACTGCTTTTAAAATATTAGTTCCGCAAAGGTTGTGCACCGCACTTATTTTACCATTGCAACAATGTTTATCCGAGCCTAATAGATCCGGTTTATAAATCTTAGAGTTAACAAGGCTCTCTTTGTGAGAAATTTCTTGTGTTAAAATAAAACGTCTGTTTCAGCTCTGATATCGATGATTTAGGTGTCAGATACTGACATATATTTAATCAAATTAAGCTCTGTCTAGATTTTTTTTGATGTTTCTCCCTGGTCTTTTAGAATTTATTATAAAATTTATTATAAAATTTATACTTATTTTATTGACCTACAACTGAAAATATATCTAGAAAAAAAAATGAAGAACATAATATTATTCGTGGAATATTTATCATGCTCATAATCACTTCGACTTTCGGTAAATTGTGTAAATTGGGAAATCATAAAAATTTCGGTCACAAGTACTATATGGTTGTATTTATTTTTATTCGTCATTTACAGGTTGATCATACGTAAACATTAGTTTAAAAATTTTAATAAACCTTGAATTTTCAATCAATCAAGATTTAATCTATTCAAAACATACACAAACTTTAGTACTCCGATTATTATAAGCTGACGATTTATTATCTGCCACATTAATTTTATGAAACTATTTTGTTAGATGAATTATTTTTTTTTCGGTGAAAATATCTTCAAAATTGGTTTTTTAATACCAACTAAAATTTTCTAAGAAAACTATTTATTCTGATCTGCATGTACAATTTTTATCGTAACCAATTGTATTCATCCTTGAATCAACGATAAATGTAGCGAATTAAATTCACAATTTTGTTGCACACATATATCAAGTGCAAAATTTGGAAATAGGTGACACGTGCTAAAAATATTCGTCCGTGAAACGGAAAGTAAGTATCCGTAGTAATATTTTTGGCAGATTTTCGCAGGTCGTTTGTATGTGTATTTTCGCGCTATGATCGTATATACGAGTGTGCATCTATTATTATTGTTTATCTTTTGAATATAGACACTAACGTAACGTATGCTTTATTGTCCAAAACAAGTGACAATGGTGCCAAAAATATTCCCGTTTGTATTTCTTTTTTTGATTATAACGATGTATAATGGCATGACCGAGTCAGATTTATTATATAGGTTTATGCTTTGGAATACTGTTAGCAGCAATTGAAATATAATAAAACTTATCGGTCACTAATTAAGTTTAGATCTACGTAAGAACTACATCCCTTGCTTAAAATTACATTCGACAATTGTGACTTGAATATGTCAAAGCCCCTAAAAAACCAGGCAGAATTTTTGTTTCTACCTCGTCAGTGTTTATAAATTTGAGTTTTAACATCTTAACAACTTAACTTCTGGCAGTGGCTAACCAGGAAGCTACCATTCAGAAGCTGAGTTTCGGATCTGTGGTGGCTCGTAGTAGATCCAAATCTCATTAATAATTAACAGATTGTCCAATAAATAATCCCATTCGGCACCATAGTCGTTTAAAATCGATTGAGCATCATCAACACTCTTCTACTTTTGCTAATTAGACAGCAACTTGGGCATCACATTGCCAAGACCTTTCTGAACTGAAGACGCGTTTTGATAATGTTGTTTGTAGGCATTCTTTTAACTCGTCGAGTTCAACAGAAACTAAAGTCAGTGATGGTTGAGGATCCTCCACCAGTCGGTGATGGCTTTTAATCTCGGATTAACCGGATTTGAAAGTCGTCCTTCTTACGTCAGCGTGGTTGTGTCTGCACTACTACTTTGAAATAATGATGCCATTTGGAGATGGTTTTGCGACGTGGACATTTGAGTCTTTGAGATACGCTTCTATCATGGCGACATCTGCGTCGGTTGAGCTGGATTTTTTTTTCTCCGAGTCATATCTTCATGTTGTGGAACAGAACGAAATTCTAAGGAGATAGATCAGGCAAGTACCGTGGGTGTGGTAGCTGTTGATAACGCAGTTCATGCAATTTGATCGCAACAATTCTAGATGAGTGTTGAGGTGTTAGGTATCATGATGAAGCAAAACTTTTTTTAACCAAATAGGACCATGGCGCCTTCAATTTCTTATAGATTCAATCAAATAATTCACTATAACATTGCCCCGTGATTGTTCTTCCTTTCTGTAAAAGATCTATGAAGATTACGCCCTTTTGAGTTGCAAGGAGACCATGGCCATGCCTTTTCCAATCGATGGTACTGTCTTTACCATCACAGAAACAAATTCACCTAAAACAGCATTGTTTTGACTGTCCTGTTGTTTTGTTTTCCGGGTCGGCGTTCACCCTATAGCGTCGACCCTTAAAACTCTGCGGCTGCACTACCCCATCCCTGGTTTCATAGTTCCAGGGTAACGGGCGTGGCGGGAGTAGACTTTGTATATAGGGGAGGATTCTTGGGCGTAAGCATGGGCATACGCTCCGGCAGTCCGGCCGCTAACCGTCGGAATATACGGTGGGTAAGTGAGGCACCCTGCGGCGCTTACCTAGAGAACTCTGCAGCTGCACTACCCCATCCTTGGTGGCCACACTCAGGGAAACGGGCGTGGCGAGAGAATTTGGCGAAGATAGTAGGGGAGGATAAAAGCCGGTTCGCCGAGGAGTAGTCCGACCGCTGGTTGTCTGGTTGGGGAAACCTTTGGTTTCATCCTGAAACAACTCGGTGACTCTGGGACCCTACGGTTTCACTGTAGCTGCGGCGGATACTTGATCGCCGGAGGGGCGAAAGGGTTGGCACGGTTGGCATTTTGGGGTAGGGCTTTTGCCCGGCCGTCCCCGTAGTTCAGGCTTAATTCACGGGCGGGCTGGTTGTACCTCACGGCCAGATTCCGTTTCCCACGCTTGGCCGATAGTAGCCATCCGCAAGGAGGCCTAGGCCCCGTGGGGTTAGATGTGAGGTAGGAGTTCGCTAAAGCGTCTCCAACGGTGACCCGTCCAACGTTGACAAGAAAACTTGTCTAACATGGGTAGCACGGGAGAGAGGAGCCAACCGGTTCGCCGGGCCTCTCTGAGAGGTGTCGGTCTCGTGCGGGCAACTGGTTTCGTGCCTCTTTGTCCTGAGGAGTGTGTGCAATTCCCTGTTTTCGCCGCATACCTAACGGTCGGTCGGCAGCTGGTGCCCCTTTGGGGTCCAGCACTCACTTTACGTGTCCTGTTGTTTCACGCAGAACCATTAATAACAGTATTAATTATAGCAGCAAAAGATAATTTTTTAGGTTAGATTAGATAGATCATTGAAACTTCTATGTGTGCCAAAGGATGTAGGCGATAAACTACAAAGCCCACCAATATCACCATTTATTTCAGAATAGATTATCCATTGTTGATGTGGAACTTCACCATTCTGAAGCTGGTTTTTGAACATTGTTAAAAGCTGTGTTTGATCTTCGTAGACTCGTCTTGAATTCTGAAATTCGGAATCTCCATTTCCCATAACGAAATCTATGAGTTCCCCAGTAACAACCCACATCACAGGGTCTTCATCAAATTTAAAGATTCTCCTCTCGTTCAGTATAGTTTCCTGTGGTATCATTATTTGCACACGCATCTTCTAGTACTTCAATCGATGGTTGCGAAACCTCTTTGCGAAGAACGAATCAATATCTTTTGGAAGGAAATTGATTTTGTTTAGTTTTCCTCCTTAATTTCTGTAACAACCTAATAGCTTCCTTTGTGCCCTCCTTTTAGTAATATTGGGTTTTAGTGAGAAAATGTCATTACTTCTGTAAAACCATTTCCCTTTTCGATGCCAAGAAGGCGTCTTATCTGACAAAATGCCTAGTACTTATTCCTAATGGTGTCCCATAAGCCTCAATTTTAGGCCCCTTGCACTTTACACTTCGAAGCTGCACTACTAACAGTATGGTAATTAAAGATAAACATTTTTTAAACTGTTAAAAATCTTGGACAACTAGATTCGGACTTTAGATTTACCAGCCATGTATACAGGTGTCTTGGAAGAGCTTAAATTAGTCTGAATTCTCTGTAATTGTTTTTCATAGTGTCAAACAAATATATATTGTTATTATAAGTTTCATTTAATCTGAATTACATTGGTTCTAAAAATTAAGACTATCAATGATAATACTACTATCACAATAAGCAATTTATTATCTTCTTTCTCCAGAACACTCTGTGACGATACTTTTAATTCATCTTTCAACATTTATCAAACATAAATAAATGTTTATATTGTTGACGTAAAGAGATGATCTCAGCTTGTTATTTCTCTTATTCACGTTTACCATGATACGTTTTTTAAATTATCAATGAATTTTGGTATACATATATACCGTAACCAAACGAGGTGAATCATTGATTATGAATCACAATCTACTCTACAACTTCCTCCACGATCACTTGGGAAGGTCATCGAAATTATGATAACTGCTTTATTATCTACATCTACGTTTGATTGCATTTGTTTATTCCGTTTTGTGGAAATCAAAAGTATAAACATATCTACAAAGTATTCCTTTTTATCAATTGTGGTGAATAATTGTAATAATTTTTTATACATATTCATGCACATGTAATAACGTACATATTTAGTATAGTTTGATGATGTAATAAATGAATATTATATAAATACATATCGTGATTTGTTTAAAGCGAAATAATAGCATGTAATACATGTAAGGACTATTTAACAATACAACACATGTTACACAATAAATTTCCAGCCTAACAATAAATGAAACGGGATACGGAAACGTAGTTCCCCATGTTTTGGTAGATACAAACATTGCAACAGGAAATTCCAATGATCAATAAAGGTGTCTCTTTTTTATCTCGCGCAAATACGAGAGCAAGATTTGAAGATACAATAGGTCATTTCTCAGTCACAATCAGTAAAAGTATTATAAATGTAAATGATTTCTGTTTCTAGCCTCGTTTTTTTGGAGGATTATGGGCAAACCACCTACATTCGCCGAAGACAACGCTACTTTATTGTTACAATCCCTAAGATCTACAATAATAATTCAAACATACCCCAGTCGTTACTTGTTTTGTTAACTAACAAATCATTAACTTTTTTGGTTATGTTTCTTCTTTTAGCCTTTATTCCGAGTGACAATTAACTTCAACACGCCCACAGGATTTGGATTAACTAGAAATTGCAAGAAATCTGCTTAAGGCAATAATATCCAGTTGCTGCATTTAGGAAAAGTCGAATTAAATCCGATTATCTCACTCTCAAGATCCTCGAGATGCTTGATCTTTAATTCAAACAACAATTCTTACAGCTAGAAATGACCTGGCCTTCACTTTCTTGAGTCTGCTACTGTCACTCTTAATGTAAACGAACTTGGTTCCATTTTGTGTATTTACTAGGAGAGGTTTTCTCGTCAGATTAGCCATCTCGCTGATAAAATTGCTGGTTCCGTTTGAATATTGCTTCTCTAGATATTATAACAGAACACTTCTTAAACACCGTATGAAAGACTGTGTTTTGGGGACGTTGGTAAAAATTCTTAAATTAATTAGAAATGCTGCTGCACAGTGTGTTGGTCCATAATGACAAAAGCAAGACCAACGTGTTCGTCGCTCTCTCATTCTAAAAGGATTTATGACGGTAACCAAATAGATGAGACGCAACGTAAGAGCAGTGGATGAATACAAAGAATATAGAACGACTTAAAACCCCTGAACGGAGTGGTAAACCTGGCTACGGCAAATTAAAGAAATCAAATCTGCTGAGTGTAATGTGACGCAACGTGAACAATTTTGGTATAGGGAGAGTTTGTCCACCAATTTTCAGTTAGAGCGATGCACTTGAGGAACGTATTCTTAGCGCAATATTTTTAGGCATTGCAAGCGCCTTCAACAGAGTGGATGAACTGCTGAAATTGTTAAACACACTACTATTACGATAGTGTTATTAGCGATTTTTTCGTATCGAAAAGGTTGTCAAGATCTCAATGTATTTCACTTCCTTCTATGGGTCTCCGAGATTTAAACAGCTACATAGAGACCTGGGTATTCTAATCCAGAAAAATTTGTCAACGATCTCTCTCATAAGACTCTAAATCTTGCTACTGTTCTACTGTTTAACTTAGAAAAAGCTATCTCTTAAAGCAAAAATGGGATCGCCAAACGCTACCAACATCCAGCCTTAGCACAAGACAGATGACTATTGAAGAAATACTATCTAGCAGATTCCATACGAGACAAATTATTCATTGTGCCTATTATTCTCTTTTGCAAGTAATATGAGTTTGACATTTATGTTGATACCCTAGAGTAATGGTTATAATGTAAAATAAAAAATGCAAATAAGAGCATTTTAAAGATGTTTTGTTATATTTTTTTATTGTATTCATTACAACATAGATTGCTGAAATTAAAGTAACAGTAGCAACTACCTAATATGGACGCTAGTTCGACGTTGATGCAACGAGATGTACCTTAGTGCCACTTGTACCTCTACAGCTCTTGTGTTCGTCAGGTACACTCTTTTCGTTTTGACACTCGGATTCTGTCCGGGTGGGTGCTCTAATGGCACAGTTCCGCTGACACCACATACCCTCGTGAGGGTCTATCAACCGATTAGAGAGGTTTGAAGTCAGTGACAGTCTCAAAAGGAACAGTCTCAATCTAATTTATAATTGAATTAATTAATGGCTGTAGAATGCCAAAATAAAGCGTTCATATTAGAACTATTCTTAGTGCTGATGGTTTGGTAGGATGTATCTTATAGAAAGTTTGGGTATTGCTTTGAATGTTGGTCCACGTCTTGAAATATGTGTTAAGTTAGTTAAGGAGATCTCTGTCTTACTGTAGATGGTTTGGCAAGTCGGTTCCTATAGAAGATTTTATCGTAACAACAATAAACATCGGTATCGAATACCGAATTCGGTATTCGGTTGATGATGAAAACCCATGCGTTTTCGAAACACGTGTCCCGAATAATTAATCAAAGTTGTGGTGTGAGATGATACCGATGTTTATTGTTATTACGAGCCCACAGTCCTTGAAATCACTAAGATTTTATCGTGTTGACTACTGGTCGGAATGGTATGTTTGCTATAATCTACATAGAGGTGCTTTGCAAACAACCAGATGTTTTGGCTGTATACTGTGATTTATCCAGGATGACAGCTACGTTTGTTTCGTCTACGTTCTTGCTGTTGATGCTTCAATAGATAAATCTCTACTAAAGATTCGAGCTTGCGACAAATTGTCAGCATCCTATGCTAATCTATCCTAATTTTAAATTATTTTCTTAGATGTAATAGTAGAATCTATCGATTTTAGCTTCATTGCAATGAAGTTAGATAACGCTAAGGTTCATTTTCAATAACATAGTTCTCCTGACAAATTGATAGATTCTACTAGCTTTTTTTCCAATTCAACAATAGGATCTACTTGATATGAACGCTAGTTCAAACTCAAATTATGTTTCAATGCAACGAGGTATATTTTAATGCGAGTTGTACCTCTACACCTCTAGTATTCGTCGGATTCTCTCTTTTTGTTTTCACACTCAGATTCTGTCCGGGTGGGTGCTCTAATGGCATAGTTCGGCTGACACCTCGGGAGGGTCTATCAACCGATTAGAGAGGTTGACGTCTATGGGAGTCTCAAGAGGTCAGTCTCAATCTAATTTATATCTCGATTGGATGGTATTGTAAGAGCGACGAGCTACGATTACACTCAGCAGGTAGTAAGCTGGCCCTGCGGCTCTTTGGAATAAAGTATTGAGCGCAATGTATTTCTCTAACTAGTCATGTCCGTATACCTTTGAAGGTCACTGTACACACATACATATGTACCGCGTTGCAGCTTCATCTAATAAAACTACAAAAAAGATAAAACTTGAAAGTAAAGTTTTTTTTAATTTTTTTTTGTTTTGTAAAACTCCATACCTACATTAGTACCATCTCACTTCCTTTGATAAGATTACACAGATCTATATACATACATGACACATACATACTTAATTACAGTCATTACTTACAATTTCCAATGAAACAATAAAATTATGAATTGATTTCTAAAAAGACAGTTTCTATAGAAACCGCGTTATAAAAATACCAGCTCTTATCACAGGGTTCAGCGATACCAACAACAAATAAAATTCTTTATTATTCTCCTGCCATCATCTCAACGGAATTCTACATCATCTAAGTCGATAAATCAAAAAAAAAGCAAAACAAAAAAAAATAAATAAAAGGAGCACTCACAACGATCAACGGTTGTAGACTGCGTGATCTATTTTAGAGCACCCGTTGATGTCAACAAAGGAACGCATGCAATAGTTTAACCTTGCGGAAGCCTTGAACTATAAAAATTACGGTCGTCTCTCGTCCATGTATATTGTTTATATAACAATACAAAGTTCTCTTATTTTCAATTTCATTTGAGTCTTTATTGATGATCGCCAGAAGATCGTTGTTGATATCGCATGAAGATCGATAAATCATGATGAAGCATTTTAGATTGGAAAAATCACTGCAGCCATAGAGCGCACGTGCATCATTGCTACAATGTGACATTTCGTTATTCATCCGTGAATTAAAATAAATTAATCAAAGCAGTGTCAGTGGATGCCGATTTTGAATTACTAATATTTATGTTTAATTTTATCTAATATGACACATATTGATAAGTAATTAGAATAAACATGTTAAATTGTGACATGACTTAAAATAAATAGGAAGATTTCAGCTATACTTTATACATAATATTAAATTCATAAAGTGCTTAACTTTCAAAACATTTCACATTATTCGCAACATCTGGATTTGAATCCTATTAATGAATCGTGTAAGAAAACGTGGTCATGTGGTCGCCTTCAAATTTTTCAGTATCAAGTAGATGATCAATTAATCAATGTGAGACATTTGGGTAAATCATTAATATATGTATGTATATATAAGAAAAAACTATTGGACCTAATATAAAGCCCTGAAGAACACCTATGTTCGTTGTTGATGGACTCGGTTTAGACCCATATTAAGTACATTGAGATTGGTGTTTGCATTACTAAAGAAATTAAAATGCAGATATCAAAAGAGTTAACAAAGAAGACATTCTTGGAAAAAAATGCTAAATACTCTTCATGATGTGCCGTCTCCGAGAGACCTAAAAATAAAAGGATTGGAAGATTAAATTAAGAGATGAAGCACAATTAAGATTCCTTGGAAATTACAATAAGCATAGAGCAAAGACCTTGCTACAACTAAGTAGAAACAGACTACGTATCCTCACAGGTTTTCTTACAGGACATTGTCACCTTGGGGAACACATGACAAGGATAGGTCTGAAACAGAGTAGCGACTGCAAGTTCTGAGGGCGTGGGTTGAAATCTGGAACACTTGATATCTAACTGCACCTCTCTGAAACCATCACAACTATTGCAGTCTATTAAAGCCCTTAAACTGCAGGGGCAGCTTTGAGAGCAGACAAACCCCAGCAATAGGTCGCAGTGCAATACCACCCTCAATTAAATCTAATGTAATCTACAATTAAGATTGCGAAAAGAAAGAAATCGTTGTTTCTTGCTTACTGGAATTGTTCACTGATTAATCAACACTGATTCATTATCATTGAATCTTTTAAGTATGGTCGTAATCAATGATCACTTTTTAAACAACCTTCCATGACGTAACAATCATAACGTTTTATTCCAGAATAATAATATATTTTTCTTTTTCGCTTGTTGATCCCACTCTGATAACTAATATTATCCATAATACTGACTGGACCATTACTGGTGTTGGTCAAATTACTCTAGCATTTGTACCAATGATATGCAACTTTATATGTGACTTCTCCTAATGATATCTCTATTACTATTATCTTACAGCTTAGTTCAACCAAAACTAAACTGTTGGTTTTTGGAAAATCTAAAATCTTTGAGGACCTTTAAAATCATCCATTATTGAATATGCAAGAAATTTGAAATTATTTGCCACAACGATAGTCAGCCGCCTAACCACTGCGGCTATCGACCAATCAATCAATCAAGACGATCTGTTCATTGGTCCTTCCCTTCGCTCTCCAGAACTGAGTAGTACTCTTGAACCCTTCTTAGAAACAGCCCCTACTGGCCGCGATAATGTGTGCATCTCGGGAAGATGTGTGACATTAATGATGGTCATCCCTGGAGGTCTAAGTGGCATCACAGATGGTTCTCTTAATGGATCACTTGTTGGATCCGTCTGAGTTAGTGCTCTATAGGTTAGAATCGGACGTAGAAAGGTGAAACAGATCGTGATTTTTAGTCTAATGGAAAGGAGACTTTTACAGAAGCACTATAGGACTTGTCTGTCCAAATATGTTAAACCTTGATCAAGGGCCATTCCCATATAAACGATGGAGTTACTGCACGATAGTCTCTCTGCGATTTTTGCCAAGTCGGACAACAGGGTGATGAGCCGGTGATTCTGGGGGAACACCATATCACAGCCCCTCTTAGGGATGGCGACAACAACTACATCCTTCCAGATTTTCGGAAAGTTGTCCAACTCGATAACAGCGTTTAGTATGGTTACCAGTACTGGGAGAACAGAGTCCAGAACTCTTGCTAAGACGATATTCGAAATTCGGAAGGAGGGGGAGGGGGTTCTGGGACTTTGGCCGGTTTACACATTCCACTTATTGGTTCCAGTTGTTAGACGATAAACTGATGCAGTCATTTAACACAAAACTGCACCAGAAACAGGACATCTATCTAATTCCTAATAAAGGAAAAACAAGTTCAATTAAGCATCTTGGATCTGGATATTCTGCTCGAACCAACATAATAGTAAGCTTTAAAACAATTGATATATGGACACTATCATCGATGACAACTTTGAATGTTCAGTTGTGACAAAATAGACTAGCACGAATCGTAGGGTTAACTTACTTAATTCCAAGAATTAGTCTTTCTATGAATCAACATCTGCTCCAATACCAGAATCGGTTTGACTCTTTAAAAGAGTAGCAGAAGTCTTAAGCCTTTTGAATATTTTTTTTCAAAAGTGGTACGCATATTTTTGGTGCATTGCATCATATAAATCGTGCGACGAAAGTATCTTATTAAGCTGGCGAAATAAATCTAAATAGAAAACTATCCCACGTTAATATTATTTAATTCAAGAAAAATTAATTTAAAACTAAACACATTCTAATTAATATTATTAGGTTACTAATTAATTAACACCATATATATACATCCATATTTATTTACAACAGCGCATAAAAGTCAAATTTATTCTCCTTTAATGAAACTTTATACAACGAAGATTTAATTCTGTGCCATAATTAATTAACGGTCTAGCCCGGGATGGCCATAACATCGAACGGGTCGAAATATTCGGCCGCCAGCTCAATTATGATTTATTCCAGTTTTATTATTGTATTTTGTTCATGATGTCATTTGCAACAATTAAGGAGCAATGATAAAATTCCTGTACATATCAAAGATGTTGATGGTTGTTGGTCATAATAGTGATTACACGATGTTTTTCCTTCATTCTAACCTACTTTACCAAAGCGTTAAAGTGCATCATCAATTATGTGCTCCGGATAAACTAAGACGTTCAGCTAGGGCTTACTGCCGGTCTCTTTGGAAATAAATGAGTCGCGGCATCGGTAAATAAGCGTTAAAATTAATTTAGTAATTTATTATGGCGTATTAGAGCGTATCAAGCCGTTAGAAAAAGAGAGTAAAAAGGATTTATATATTAAGTCAAGTCTCCTCGAAACAATTTCCTATCGAAGTAAATTCTTCATATGCGTAAGCGCTGCTGACCTAATTCCATGATAATATTTTTATTTTGATTCTGCAGTAGTGCCAAATAAATAAAAAAAACTAAACTGATATATGTATTACTATACAAGATTCCCATTAGAAGAGGCATTTTATTGTGGGTGTATATGATCGGAGAAAATTTAATTTATTTACCAATAGTAAATTACCTCCCACATAACATCGAGTTTGATTTATATAAAGTGTACCTTTATAATAACTCTATTAATGTATGAGATAATTTATGTACTTACCGTTTGTGGTATGAAACTCTTTCCGTTTCTTGGATTGGTATCACCAAAATTATCTGTAAATAAAAATTATTTTGTCATTATTATCAAAATACTTAACAAAGTAGGAATAACTCAAATAAATAATGGATACACTAATATAAAATTATCTACAAATATTACCAAAATGTCATTATTTCGATAAACATATTCGAACCAATCGATCCTGTTCGAAAGACACGATACAAGATTACATTTTTACGCCCACATGCGAGCAAACCATTACGACTTCCTCTTCTGGTTATCTTCGTACATGGCCAGGCAGAGATTATACCGTTCTGTATACTTTTGCATATTACCAAATAAAGTTGTTCCGAGTCACTGTAAGTCAAAACGTGAGATAACTTTTAATCTCGTAACGGTAGTTGGAGATTACCACGTACATACACGACACAGAAAATTTTCGCATGATTATTAATAAATACTGCATACTTATTAAAAGTATGAATGTGGTACAATACTGATGCAAAGTATTCCAAGTAAAGTGACGATTTCTTTTTATAGAGTGTGCATTTTTGAAAACATATTTTTGCGGGGCAATATTTAGATAGATCTAGATGGTGATTAATGCAAGTAAAACAAAATACATTAAATAGGTCCTAAAAAATGTAAATATGTTTCTGAAACACTTCTTAATTTAGAACAATAAAAAACGCTTTGTTTACATATAATTATATTTTCTACTGAAATTTGACCGTATGCAACGTCAGTACATATTTATAGTATTACAAATTCATCTCCTGCTCCTTGTCCACATCGATATTTTCTAGCACCTTTGTCATTTCTTCATATGAACGTTGATGCTCTGGCCTTAATTATAAGTTATTAGGTTTGACAATCTTTTAATCAAGTTTTTCAGTTTCAATTTAATATTTAATTCAATAATTTAACCTTTTAAAATGTCAAGATGTCCCGTGGCATTTAGCGCCCTCTATTAATAAATTAATCATTTAATTTCCAGTTTTTAGTGCTGACGAATTGGGCTAGAAGGCCGATTTTTTTGCAATAAATAAAGAAAGCATTGGGAATTTAATATTAGGGGTGAACATATATTACAATGGAAGGATTTGCTATCCATTGTACTCACTACGCTCCTAGATACAGAAACATAACAAAACAGGTTCGACTATAAAAATTCGTCTGCCGAGTTTCACAGATTTCTTTTACTCTGATGAGGAACATTTTCATGTGCATGGTTACGTCAACAAGCATAATAGTTGTTACGAAAAATTGAAAAAAAACTGAAACATCAAACATATTCTCTAGAGGCCTAACAGGCTCATACTTTTTTGAAAATAATGATTAAACAGTTACAGAACATTCTAACAAATACGAGAACTGTAAATTGTTTGGCTCTGTGCTCCAAGCATTTGTTGATTAGAGCTATTTTCTAATACATTGATATCAGGAAGAGACAACATCAACTGGTCACCAAAAAGCCCGAACTTGATTTCGAACAATTTTCTTCTGTGGGACTACCTTAAGAGTCAAATTTATAATAACACTTCAGCAGAATTGAGATGAAGAGATTGAAACAATTACTCTTGACTTATGCCCAAAAGTAATGAAAAATCTAAGGCATCGCTTGGAAGAGTGTCAACCGCGAAATAGGCGATTTCTATATCTTTATTTTTTTAATGTTCTTTTGAACGCTGCTCTATATTCTTAAGAAATTAATATTTCCTTGCCGAATATTTGAATAATTTATCTCAAAACGTTGGTTTAACTTAGACAACTACTTCATAACATTTCTTAGAATTTACCTGACAATGATACGCTGCAGTTCGCCGCAAAAGAACTAAATTAGTAAACCAAAATTTCATATTCGTATTGTAAGATATCACTAGTACTGTTAATAACTTATGATATATGGTGGTTATCAATAATGTCAATATCACTGGTCAACAGGGTTTTTCTTTTCTTACACTCTGATACGTGTACGTTATGGACTTTTTCATTGTAATTCTGAAAATATTTTCAAAAATTGAGATATATATTACTTTATACATATATGTATTAAATGTACTCTACTGTATGTCCAAAGATATTTTTTATGAGTAAGTTGAAAAAAACTATCAAGTTATTATCATGCTAACGAGCATGTCTGAACAGGATTTAACATGTTTGGGCTTCATTTGTACGTCATAGTCGTTAAACCACTCCCTTTTTTTCTCTTAAACCAATCAAATCAAGGAATTAATAGAACTGTGCATATGTGAGTATACAGGGTGCCCGGATTTCGTAGGGACAACATGGTGCACATGGGGTCTGTGCACCATGTGCTGTTACTTTGAGGAGCTGGATTAAAGGTAAGAGCATAGTTATGCCATTTGGTATGCCTATGATTTGGCGAGAACAAACGAATCATTCGACAGACTGCTACTTTTGCTGTACAAAGACCTTCGGGTTTTCCAGTAAAAATAAGGATAAAATTACCTATCCTAATTTACCTTCTGCCACTCGTCCAGTTCCTCATTCGGAAGCTTTGCCAGTACCAAGTCCTATGGATGTTTCGAAGCAAGAACATGTTGAAACCGAGATAGAAGAATACATTTAAGAGTTGTCGGACACTGATGAAGAATATTTGCCATCTCAAGACGACACGCCTTTTTTAATAAATCAATCGGAATTAAATGACCTAGTTCGAGATCTCAATTTATCAAAAACTCAGGCAGACATATTAGGATGAAGACTGCAATGAAAGTTGTTAGCTTCGAGTACGCTTATTTCTGTATATCGAAATCGCTAGAAAGAACTGTCACAGTATTTTTCAGAGAAGAAGAAGGTCTTTCATTCAAAAATGTTGACGGTTTAATGCGAGAATACTCCGGGAGAAAAAACGTAGTCCATAATTCGTTGGTGGAGCCGCCATTACACATAAAATTAGGTCTGATGAAGAATTTAGTCAAAGCATTGGACAAAGAGGGACCAGGATTTCGACACCTTAAACCAAAATTTCCTAATATATCTGAGGCAAAACTTAAAGAGGGGCTTTTATAGGACCCCAGATTAATCTGTTACAACAGGATCGAGAATTTGACGTACTCTTGAGCGATTTAGAACGGACTGCGTGGGATGCATTTAAAAGTGTGACAAAGAATTTCTTAGGAAATAAAAAATCTGAAGATTAGGAGGAAATTGTTAGTGTACTTCTTAGAAGTTTCCATGCATTAGGCTGCAATATTAGTCTTAAAATACATTTCTTGCATTTGCACCTGAACTTCTTTTCCCTGATTCTTGGCGATGTTACTGACGAGCATGGGGAAAACTCTATCAGGGCAAGTGGAATAGCGAGATGCTTGCTGACTACTGTTGAACTTTAATTTCGGAATGTTCGTCATCCCAATATAAAAGAAAAGTGACGAAAAAGACTTTCTAAATACGTCCCAGAATGTATGATCAATATGAATTTCCATTATAATACCAGACGTGATAGAAGATATTTGTTTTTATCATAATTATTAGTAATATGAAACAAAATAAGTTTGTATATAATTCATAATGAAAATTAAAAATAAAGGAAAATTTGTTATTCTGTGATAATTGATACTTTAGCTACAGAGAGTACCATCACGGAATTGAACAGAAATGTCATATTATGGATCCAAAATCTAGAACAACCGGAGGGACTGGAAACAGGAGATTATCATCCTGACCGACAATCAAGGAGCCATTAATGTGCTGTGATTTCCTACACAATCAGTTCAAAAATGTCTTGTTGGGAATGCTTGTCTAAACTAATCGAACAAGCCAACGAAAATAAAATCATCGGAATAGATAGAAATGAGAAAGCAGATAAACTCGCAAAAAAAGGGGGCGGAAAACGGAATCTTTTTGCGAAATCAACCATGACAGATGGGCAAAAACAAACTTCGCCTACTGGCAGGAATCCTATCAGGTCACTGTCGGCTCCGAAGACGTATGAGAGCAATTAGGCTAGCAGAGACAACAGAATGTCGTTTCTGCGAGGAAGAGGATAGGACGAATATTTCAGTAAAGATAAAGTATTTGAAGAATCTGTCACTACAAAATAAGATACAATCCATAAAGCGCTTGATTTCTTAAAGTCAGAGCACATTTCTCGAACTAATACAACAATTTATTGAAAAGCATTGATATAAATATGTATGTTTGCAAATGGAAGGTAGTACTTCGGAGACACCTATTATAAAATCACTAAGGATCCTAAATAACGTTAATTTATTCAACAATTCGAATTATTGATTCTGCGTTTAATAGTTTTGTTGTTCTTACTGTTTCTTAACGATTGTTTCTTTAAATTACTCATTTAAAATGTTATTATGTTTAACGCAATTAAATCCTTCATATTTTGCAAATAGCTCAAGAGTTCTAATATGTGGAAAATTTATGTACCTACATACTTGTATAAATGCAAGCATAAACGTACTGTCAAACGCGCCGCATATGTCATCACGATCATTAAAACGACTGAACCGTACCGCAGAATGCAGAAGACTCAAGATTAGAGGCGTATAGTAGAATGAAAATTACATCTTATTCATGCATCAATGTGAACCTGAAGATAGATACACGTGCAAACAATTATGACAGCTATAACACCTTGCCGCTCGTAATTTAAAGGAAGTGCGTTTCATAAATTGTTTTAATGAGAATGTCGAAACGTTAAATGTCTATTTAGGAGAAATAATGTTCGCATTGTTTCATTGAAAAACTTTGATGTTGTAATGTATACAGTGACGAGCAAAAGTCTGGATTAAAGTTCATTTATTTCCCAAGAAAACAATAACTCTGAGGTTAAGTCGATGACAAGACCGTCGGGTTAAATGCCAAACTCCCCAATTTAAATGAGGACCAGTAAGTTATTGTGAGGACATGTGTTGTTGAAAAGAAAATGAAAGAATATCAATCTCATAAAATTCAACTGGAGAATTAACACTACATACTTCGAACTTCTGTTCAGTTTGTCTTCCTAGAAAAAGAGAAAAATGGGTTCTGAATTAATAATTGTTAAGTGATTAATAGAAAACAATGTTTCATTTTAGTTATCAATTATCTTACTGACATTCTCGTTTAATTCACTAACAAAGAAACTCACTGCTACCACTTTTTTTTTACTACACTCTAAGGTGTAAGCATATTTCACACGCCTAACTATGCAATTTAAAGTCAAAAATATGCAGTCTAAATATATAAGTGGATACATACATACATACATAAATATGTTACGCGAAATGCAGTCCAGTCGTCGAAATAATATTGGCTGTATCGAATCCGAGGCGAAAATCGAAATGTTAATGTTTTACGATGTTGTAAAATTTATAGGTGGCCAATGCGTTTCCTGATTGAAAATACCTACGGTGTATATATAGAACGCCGAAACATTCTTATGTTTCAATATTATTTTAAGAATGTAAATTTTAATTTCCGACACTAACTTTGGACTGTGTTGTGAACGGTTTTCAAATATTCAGCGAAAGATTCCAGACAGATTTCAAACATTCGTTACGAAATGAATATGTGAGCTTTAACAATATATAATGATGTGTTAAAACTGGAAATAATTATGCGAAACAATACCAGGAAATTTGTGTAAAAGGTTTAAGACGCAATTAGGTCAATAATATAATTTATTTTTTCTACTGACCGGAGAATAACAGGAGAAATGCTTAAAAATATGGGAAAAAAAGGAAAAGATATATTAAAACAAATATACAACAAAGTATGGAAAGAAGAAAAAATACCATCGGACTGCAGTAACTATAGAGGAATAACTCTACTAAGCACAGTGGTAAAAGTATTCGAACAAATATTAGAACAGAAACTCAGAGCAGTAACGAAAAGAACTTTATCTAATTCGCAAAGCGGGTTTAGAAAAGGAAGAAGTACCCAGGATCATATTTTTACAATCAAAGAAATCGTGAACAAAACACTAACTTATAATAAAAAGGCGTACTTCGCATTCATTGATTTGGAGAAAGCGTTCGATAGAGTACCAAGAAAAGAATTATACGAGACATTAAAAAAGAGAAATGTCAGTAACAAATTGATAAAAGTGATCAAGTGCCTGTATGAAGAAACCAATAATTGTATAATCAAGGATAATAGAAAATCAACAATATTTAAAACAAATGAAGAGGTAAGGCAAGGTGGAGGACTCAGTCCGCTGCTGTTTATTATATACATGGACGAGATAATTAGAGAAAGCTATACAGAAACAAAACCAATGATTGTAGGATATAGAAATTTACAACCAGTAGAAATCTCGGAGTGCGCATTTGCCGATGATATGGTGATTAGTGCGAGTACTGAAAACAACTTACAGGACAACCTGATAATATGGAAAAATATATTGGAAAAAAAGGAATGAAACTAAATAAGACCAAAACAAAAGTAATGATGGTGGGAAAAGAAAAACAAGACATGCATATACTTCTAGACGGAATAGAATTAGAACAAGTAGACACATATCAGTACCTAGATATTACAATAGAAAAAAACGGAAATAACGATATAGAAATAAATAATAGAATACACAAAGCGAATAATGTGTACTACGCAATGAACAAAGGATTAATTAACAGAAAAGAAATCTCAAAAAGAACGAAAATGACAGTATTTGAAACAATATTTAGACCAATACTCACGTACGGGTGCGAATCCTGGATCTTAAACCAACGACAGAAAAGTAAGCTGCAAGCGGTTGAAATGAAGTATTTGAGAAGAATAGAAGGATTGACAAGAAGAGATAGAGTATGAAATGATAGAATAAGAGAAGAACTAGAAATACAATCATTACAAGAATTCATCGAGCAAAGACAATTGAGTTGGTGGGGGCATTTACAAAGGATGGACAATGAGATACCGGTAAAGAGAATATGGAGAGCAAGAACACAAGGGAGAAGGAGCAGAGGAAGGCCTAAAGAAGTATGGGAAAATGTCATAGGAAGGATTATAAATAAAAAGGGAAGGACATGGGAAGAAGTAATGCAACTGGCTCAAGATAGGAAGACATGGGCTACATTTGTCTACGATTAAAATTGGAAAGAAACCTCGACACCCAACTTGGGTAAAAGAGGATTATCGATTATATATATATATTTTCTACTGACAGGATGAACCAAAATTTAGAAGAATTAAAGATATGTATTGATTAGATGTTGAAATTGCACGCTTGTGTTGCTTTCACAAATGGTTGTTAGCATCTAGAAGTTATAGTTAGTGTCCCCGAAAAGATAGAATATTACGAAAATTCTTTAGCAAGTCTTGTGTTACATTTTACCAATATTTTATAGGTGTGACAGAGACACCAGGGAGGATTCCTAAGGAATAAAATTGCTGCATAACTTTCAGTAAAGGCAACCAGTTGTTTTTACAAATAATACATAAAGCTCATGAAGGAGTTGGTGCCACTTTTAGCAATGTATCGAAAAATAAAACAAAGGAGAATGGATTCTGGAAGACATATTTTCAGTTTTGCCCAAAACTTTGAATAGTAATTACATGAAACTTTCTAGGAAAATTTTATAGCCACAAGGTATTGCCAATTTTCCTTAGACTGAACTGCGTTTAACCAAGCAAAACTCGGGAAACAGGATTTAACACTACGGGTATTCCGGTTACTGAACGAGATTTTGCTGCCAACGGACAGTACGGCAGAGTTGAAAAATGGGAAAAAGATTGTCTGGAAAATAGAAGTACAAACTGAAAACAGCGTTAGTAAATAAAATTGATTGAATAAATCTCAAAACCGAAACAAAGATCAGCCGAATCGGGTTGATTTCTGTTGACTCTGATAACTGGTTTACGGACGGATCCAAATCCAGTAAGAGCACAGGTGCCGGTATTTATGGTCTGAGCCCAAGACATAGGGAGAGCATGCAACGGTCTTTTCTTGCACGAAGAGGAAAATAAACATAATGACTGATAGTCAGGCCGCTGTCAAGGCAGTTATGAATCCTCTTACCAGATCAAAACTGGTTAAAGAATTAAACAGCACCTCAATAGATTGGCACAAGACAACAAAAGGTAGCTTTGATCTGGATGCCTGGACATGAGGATACTAGAGGCAATATAATAGCTACGATGAACTAGCCAAGAAGGGTTTTTAGGAAAACTTCTAATAGGACCAGAACCTATGTATGTGGAATCACAAGGGATTCTACTAGAAGGGCGATTTGGTCTTGGTTAGATAAGTAAAGAGTAAGGAAATGGAGGTCGAGTGAGGGTCAACTCCATACTAAAGCGCTAATAGGGACAGGGAAGTTAAGTTCTTTGAAAGCCTAATTAGACGCAGTAAAAAACAAGTTAAGACCATTATTGGGTTGATAACTGGACACTGTCCCTTAAGGAAGCATCTATGCAACACGGGTCGGGTGAGCGGGGTGCAGGAGATGCGAGTTACAGGAGGAAACAAGTTTACATGTAATCTGCACATGTGAGGAATTGGAGGTACTCAAGCAGAAACATTTCGGAAAGGATCTACTGGAGCCTTCGAGGGTACTCAAGTTTCCAGTGAGCAAGTTACTGGACTTTATAGAGGACAGTAAACTTCTCAACTGGAAATGAGGGTTTCAATAGGGATAGTACAAAGAGCACCCAGCTCAAGTGCCTGGACTATAGGTGTCCAACCCTAACTGAATGAATGAATGAATGAATGAAAGAGCTCACAACATTCAGAAAAAATTAAAAAAAAAATTTAAACCGATTTTACCGATTAATATATATTTAAAGAACAAAAAATGGTGCAAAGTAACCCCGTTTTACGGTGTTCTAGAAGAGGTGCCATTAACAAATGGTAAGTACATATTTATATCTTCTT
The DNA here is from genome assembly GCA_023690525.1 of Holotrichia oblita. Classification (NCBI taxonomy): domain Eukaryota; kingdom Metazoa; phylum Arthropoda; class Insecta; order Coleoptera; family Scarabaeidae; genus Holotrichia; species Holotrichia oblita. The sequence continues at coordinate 41,952,728 of CM043016.1, read as the reverse complement.
TTGCCCCACATAGAATAGAAAAGTTTACAAATTATCACACAGTTCTAAAATGAATTCTGTTGTCTGCAACCACTAAACAAATTGAAAGAGATGTCGCTTTAAGCTTCATACAAAAAATAAGAATTGTGATTGTAGACCCAAAGTAGAAGCACAGAACTACCAAATCTAGAACACAACCAAGATTGCTATGTTAGAAAGTAAAATATCTAGTTAACTTTATCATAAAATTGACGTTAATTTATTTGTTAATAATTTCAGAGTGTGTATTGTTGATACGTTAACGTTTTTTTTATATTTTGCGTGTTGTTACCATAAATACTAAAAATGAGTAAAAAAATAAGGCCTTCATAAATTGTTATGTGACTAATTATTACAAGTGATGTTCCTAGTACTACAACATACCGATAGAGGCAACGAAATCTACATAACAAAATCAAATTTAATCCATTTAATCAGCACTGCTAAAAAACAATAAAAAGCTTCCTCTATTTTAATTATAAATTCTGTAGGTGAAAGCATTCGCATCGTTAACATAATTCATTTACTTTAATCTCGATAAGCAAGAAATAGAACACTACCACTCTAATAAATAGTTTCAACGTTAACGACTAAATCTATTATATCACGTTCGCGGAGTTCAAACCGTGGTGGTATTAATTTCATTAACGGAAGTCAGCGCCTTAAGACAATCGTGCAAGAACTAGATTTAAAACGCATGTCATTCATTATAGGTAATACTTGATGTATACCCTATTACATCTCTCACGATACAAAATGATCCTACATCTCTCTCGGATCATATTTTTAATGGAGGAACACAATGCTGGACGTTATATCAATGTTTCTACAGTCTAGAATAACCGCAAGTCTAGTCTATGATTGACAATAGGTTTACTGTAGTATTTTCCTGCATATAAGTTTGAACAGGTACGCCGCAATCCGTGGAGTAACTTTTTTGACCTTAAAACAGTACAAAGTTGTCTTGAAAGCATATCTAATCTCTTAGCGATTTTCTTTTTGTTTCAAACCAGTACGGAATTTGAATGTTTACAGAATACGTGTACGCTTTATTTCACAGCCAGAAGGAAAAACTCAAACAGTTATACTATTATTATAATGCCTGGGAATAAGAAACGATTAGGTTTTGAAAGGTTCTATCTCTCGTGACGGTAAATCCATTATGTTTGCATTTTGAATAATCGAAGAGATGTACGGTTCACAGTTATACGAGGTTTATTTTAAAAATTATCTGTTGAATGATTATGTATGTCACAAGGGACATAAGGGCTCCTTTGTGGTGAAAGATGTGAGTTTGTAAGTCGAAGCGAAGCCAACGTCTGCAGCACCATCGTTAAAATTAAATGAATGTTGATTAGGTTCTGATTTTCTTAACAGTTATAAGGACAGATTGTCTACATAACTTGATATTTTATAATTCAGTGATATTTACAACTCTTCAGACGAGTAGGTATGTAATGACCTCCTGTATAAAATTAGCACGGCCCTGTAGATGATGAAGAAATATTAGTGAAACCGATTACGACCATGAAGAAATGATGGTGTGGTTTTGAGAGAAACAATGTTTTTGGATTGGAAAAAGGACTACAGTATGGCAGTGTTACGCTGAATCCAAGTGAAACTAAATGGTTGTACAGAAAACGTGACCAACTACGAGAACAACTGAACCTGTAGAAGGAAACACAACACCTCCATGAGCGATAACTCAAATAAAAATAAATTATTGTTATTAATTGTTTTCCAATGAAAATTTTTGTTTGACACCACTTTTCGTAGCACTTCCTAAACTGCGAAACCAATATTTTTGTTACAACCAATTTGATCCAGTCTATGGACAAAGCGGTTTCTAAGAATCTTAAATCAAAGCAGCTATTGATTGCAGTGCATGTGGCCTGAAAGCACTGATAAAATATACAGAATGTTTGGAACCTCCGCAACCTATTACACTAGATAATTATGACGAACCAAATATATACAAAGAGCCACCAAACCAGAGCCAATTGCAGGATCAAGTGCAAAGGATATATCGCTTGAAAATTTATTACTAAGCATCTAGGGGAAAAAAAAACATTAGTAGCAAGAACAAGGATGGCCAAAAATACTACTCTATCATGTTTCTCATGATGAATAGAATGAAGCCTAAATTCTGTGTTACAGTGAGTTGGGAAAAGAAGACTTCTAAAAAGTATCAAGTAGAAGAAGAAACCCGGTAACAAAACGAAATGTTGCTTACTAATATTGACTTGCATTAGCTTAAGATGCTTGAAATCAGTTTTCATTTTTTGCTGTTGATAGTATTCTGAACTACTTAAGAATTCAATAATGAAGCCATGTTGCATTTCATTCCTGAGTTCCTGATTGGATTACCCAAAGTCCGACATCTGCATCTGCTTCCAAAATTATCTAACTATTCCTAACAAGGAGAAGAAGAAGTCTCACGAAACAAATCAAATCACTTAAGAACACAAGTGTGAATAATATTCTAAGCTATTTTGATCCTTCAGCAAACTAGGTCAGAATCGAGTATTTACCATTCAGTCAAAACGTCAAACGAACTTACCATAATATCACTCAATGTGTACAGAATATTTAACCCAATAAGAAACAATAAAAAAAAAGAAATGTAGTAGCTTAAGAACTGCTTTGCAAAAACAATGACAAATCCCTTGTTGATTTGCGATTATCTTGCTCCACCCTTCCCAACCAGAATTCCAGAAATTTTCAATCAAATTATGTACAACACTATTGAAACAAAAAGATCTTTTCAAAGGCACAACTTTAGATGGAATATTTCAGCAACCAAAAGGAAAAAAGTTACCATAAAAAAATCTTCACAAATAAACACCTTATAATCTTTAGATGAAATATTCCTCAACAAAGAGCAATTAGAATATTCCAGTGAGGCTAAATATCTAAAAATCATTCTCGATCAAAGTTACAATGACCTATCAATTATAATGAAATGTATGGGATTCTAGTTAGATTGGTGTTTCATAATGACCAAATTCGAAAACAGATCAGTTTTCTAGTACATAGACGGATTCAAAACAAATAGGACTTGTACTTCATGGGCCAAACCTTTCCAAACTTTCAAAAGTTTTAGGACCATCACCAGCGATCTATGTAAATACCTAAGAGAGATCTTCGCCTTCACCACTTAAGAAACTTACACCGATTCAAAAAAGACCACTTAACTAGATGTCAAGAAACCTTCAAAAAGAAGTTGGATAAACCACTTACTAAGTCTTTCAAAATGGATGATGGATGGTTTGATTCTAAGCCACTAAACTTAACTAGGCCTCAATTTTCAAATTAAGTTTTCAAATCAAAACACAAACCACAAAACCCAACTTTTTTTATAACTAAAAACAACCATTTTTCGAATAAAAATTGTGTCATGTTAGCTCTTCGATCTTACGCAATATTTTTTTACTGCAAAATAATAACTGTTACATGAATACTTTAAAAATGCATCCACTGTAATTCGCTCTCGATATTAACATAACTGCAACGATTCGATTTTAACCAATATGCTAATTACTCGAACCGTATTTGTCTGACTGTATACGATACGCTAATACCGGATTTTATCGAATTAGCTACCGAATGGCCTTGATTTAACAGTAAAATAATGCTTATCGCCATAAACACCTTCTATAAATAACGGTGCACTGTGGTTATAGCAGTTCTTCTGCTGATATACCTTTTTTTTCTGGAATTCTCACAATGCAAAACTGTGTTATGTTTGTTTCTTGTGCATTCTTCAGTTTACTTTAGAGTTTGTAAAGCGACGTGAATGTACACTTGCGAGAAAAGGTTTCTGAGCGAAAGACTTACGTCCCATAATAATAATAAACTTTTTTTTTCTAATATTGGAAGATTAATTATTATTTTAATCGTTACAAGGATCCATTCCATGTTACCAATATGTTTGTCGTTTCGAATGCGATGATTTTCAATTCGATTGACACTCATTTAGCAGCTTACACTGGAGTTGTTTTGATGTGTTCTTAGAAGTGAATTGAAAACGAAATGTTATTGAAGAGACTTATTCAGTAAATATCAGTCCTGAAAATGCATTGATTGATGTTGATTGATCTGTAATATAAATAACTAAAAATAATGCTTTCATTAAAAATCAATCGGTAGTTTGTGATTCGAGTTGTAGCACAGAAGTGATCGTTTGCTGCCTCTCTTGTCTGAATCGCCACATTATTGTTGCCATTTATTGAAGTGTATTTTATCTAAATTTGAAAAGCATTTTGAAGAGGATTTTTTTTGCAATTCTGTAAGAATTGAAGTTGCTAAAATTGGCAAAACTTGGCAAAACTTTAGAGGCTGTTGCTTATTTTGGCATTTTTTCGTTAACTCAACTTTCCGAAGATGTTTAATGTAATGAGGAGACTGTTATTATTAGGAACGAATTTGCAGAGCAGACCTGATTCTTCATTTTTTTTTCAATGGTTCCAATATTAATCTCTGATTGTGCTGTGTGTTAAGTGTGGCCAAGATTTTAACAATTGGATAGCTCTTCAATTTTCCTGAACTGTGCAGAACTAGATCTTATTTCCTATCTGTTCCATGTAACTCTTTCCACAATCACACCCAAGTTCGTAGAAGTCTTTGGTATGTAGTTTAGTCAGATGTTTTGGCGAGGCTAGCTGTATCTTCTTACCTGTGTTGCACCTTGTGGTAACGGTCTCATTCTCTAATCTAGTGTTTCCTCTTCGGTGTCAGTTATTCTCGCGATGTAGTTGGTTGCATAAATGTTCGCTTGCCTTTGTTTTGCAGACATTTTTCTTAACGCGTTATGTACAACATTTCTTAGTACCAAAATTTTGGATTTCGGTTGCTGGATTCAATAAATTTTTGCTGGAAAGCTTCCATAACGATGTTAGTGATAACTGGTAGTAATGGTGATCCCATTGCTGTACTATCCTTTTGTTCAGAAAAGTTTTATTTCCATAAGAAATATGCTAAGATCAGGCAAAATCTTAAAACTTTATAATTTTCTTCTTCTGGCACTACTTGTTTGAAAATCTCCAATATTTCGGTGGTGGTGCGTTGACTAAGACGTCACTATTAAATATATTGTGCCATTGAAGTACAAGTAAAGTGGTCGGAATTCTTCCCAGAACTACAAGTTTGTCTGTGTGCTTCTGTTTGCTTCCCTTCTAAGGATATGCATACTGGCGTCCTCTTTTCCAAATTTATCAGTTTTGGCATGTCCTTTATCATTGGAATTATTCTATTGTTTGTGGCAGGTGTGGTAATGGTAACTCCACATCCCCAAACCAATTTAGTTTGAAAGTTATATGCTCAACCAAACTGTTCTTTCACTTTTCACATGCTAGTTTGTCTGGGTGTTGACTTCGCTTTTTAGTTAGCTTTTGGAAGCACTAAAGAAAATTTCAGATCCAACGATATGCATATTGGCTCTCTCTTTTGCAAATTTATCAACATTAATGTGTCCTTTAGCATTGGAGTTAGCTGGTGTCCATCCTATATTCTTCTATTTGCAGTAGGCTGCGTAGCAATAACTCGACATTCCCCTATATGAAACCAAAACAAAGAAGCAAAGAAATTTGGTTCTTTGTTTTACTCTTCACATGCTAATTTGTCTGCGATTTTTGCTTCGCTTCTTAGTTGACTTTCTTTCTTTTGCAAATTTACCAGCTTTGACATGTCTTTTAGCATTGGAGTACTCTAGAGCCCATACCACACCCTATTATTTGTGGTAGGGTGGCATAATATCAAGTGGACATTCCCAGATCAATTTCAGTTCAAAGCTATATGAAACCAAATCTGTTAAACCAGCCTAGATGTTGGTACCGATATATATTTCCTCCTTTTATGTCTTGCTCAGGTTTTATGAGACGAAGAGGTCTATGGCGTTGGATATATTTCTTATGATCCTTATGAACTCCAACTCCCATCCCATTATCCGTCTTGGATCCGTCTGTATGCCAGATAACCGATCCACTTCCAAAGATTAGTTCGCCAGCACATCTGATTAGTCGCTCAGTCAATTTAGTTTAGCAGACATACTCTGCTGGTTTCGATAGGGATGATACCTCTTTTTGCAAGTCTGCTAGAATCCCCAGATGCTCGATGAAGTCATCATCACTTGTATAGGAGCTTGCTCTCCAACCAAGTGGGAATCTCCATATACAACTTAATAAATATTGTTCAACGAAGAATATTAAAAGCTACTAAATTAGGTTATACCATTTACAATATAAAACCTTAGCACTGTTTTCAATTTAACAGCCCATACGTGTATTAAGCCATAAAACATTATTTAAAACAGATCTATTCATCATTCATGTATTATGTTATTACCGATATACATATACATAAATTCTCAAATCACGATATAACGAGAAAGCTATTCAGGACAAGTCCTGTATCCTTCGCCTTAACTCACGTTTCGTAAACTTGAGCTTGTTATTAGATGCATAAAAAGACAATTATAATGACAAACTACGTTTACAAACATTCGTGTGAGATACACATAAGATATAGACTGCGTTAAGACAGATCACCGTGACCTATCTCTTTACACTGTCACCCGTAAAAGGCTAAAATTGTCATTAACTAAATATATACTCATAACGTAACACGGTTATTTATTTATTTATAGATGTAAAAGTCAGAAAATATACGCAAACTGGTCATTTAAATGAGATGCTAAACGTATTGTTACAAAGCGTATAGTTATATATGCATAAATTTGAAGTTTAAAGGAGGTATTACGTAATAGTAAACCATGACCTACCTAAAAGATACTACATAGTAAGTAGACGTAAAAACTCGTATCGGCTGTGTAACAAAAAAATTAAACAAGATCGTAAAAGAATAAAACGAGATTAAGATTAGAATTAAAATGATGATATTTAAATGGGATGAGCACAATGTTAAATATTTATAAAATAGTTCCCTTCGTTTTACATATTAGAGGTATATACATATTTCTTTTTCAATTCGATGTTTTGGTCTTTAATATTTTTTAACGACAACCTTCCTTGCTCATAATTTTATTTCAAATGATCTCATTAATATTAAAACTGGCTACCTGTTCCTTGAACCCAAACAGACACACCACTAAATGAATAAAGAAGTTTTTTAAATCAATTTCGTTCATATTTGACGACCATTCTTTCTCTTTTAACAATTACGTTCAAAAAAGAAAGTTATTTTGTTGTAAATGTTTTATGTTGACTTCTATTGTAACAAACCATCTATTGGACAATGTCTCTGTTTCGACTGTCATCCAATTGGAAAATCCAATCCATTTTGGAAAAAGCCAGAAGTCACACAGAGGTGAATACGGTGGATGATCGATAACAATGATGCCTTTTTTGGTCAAGAATTCACGCACCATGATGGCTTTGTGCGATGGTGCCTTGTCATGCAACAAAAACCAACTACCTGGCTCTCTATATTCCGATCAAGCTCGTCGAATTCTGGCCCACAATCGTTGTAGAACTTCCAGATAATATTGTGCAGCACCTGACTTTCTGGGATGAATTCAATGTGAGCAATTACCTCTGGAACAAAGAACGGTCAGCATTATCTTGATTTTGCTCTTTTAAAAGCGTATTTTTTTCTCTTTTGGCTCTTCTAGTGACTTCCATGCCGCACTCCGACGTTTTGTTTTTCGTTCGTATTAAAAACAGTGACACGTTTCGGATGTATTGCTTTCTAATGCATCATTCGTGGATTTTCTGAGCTCAAAATGCGCAGTTTTGCCGATTAACGAAGACATCGAGGTGAAAATGGGTCTCATCACTGAAAATGGTTTTATCCGCAAAATCAGCATTAAACTCTCTTCGCTGTGCATGGTCTGTTGACAGAAATTGTTGAGTCAATTGGTCTTTGTAGGCGTGGAAACCCAAATCTTTAGTAAGAATACGCTGAAGAGTAGCTGCAGTGCCTAATTCTTGCGCACGATGACGAATCGATGTTTCTGGACTTTCGGCCACACTCTTGCGAACTGAAAGTGATGGTTTGTTCTAACGACACATTACTAACCGAACCATTCTTTCGAATTATTATTATTATTATTACACACAATTATTATTCAATCAAACTTTCATTCTGATAATAATGTTGAACAATCAGGATGCGTTGTTCAATCTTATAATGCTCCATGTTTACTAACTCCCATCGGTCAACTTTCAATGTGTCGTGTCATAATCACGTGTCATTATGTCATTATGTCAAACTGGGCGAGCAATGCAAATCTTGCGCTTTTATTGAAACACCCTTTACAAAATAATTGTGATTGGAATCAATCTAACCTAAAGAATTGCCTAATGCTAGCTGACGCCAGAAGTTATGAAGAATAAACCAAGTCCCGAAGAACAGAGCCTCAGCAGCCTTGCATCTAATTACCAGGGACTATAACGGCCCAAAAAAGTGCAGCTCAATGGCTTCAAAGCAAGAACAATTCGGTCCAGATAGAAAGAAGACCACTGCAATGCTCGCTCTACTGGACTATTATTTTCAAATTCCATGTTTACTAACTCCCATCTGTCAACTTTCTCTGTGACACGTCATAATCACGTGTCTTTATGACTGTCAAACCTGGCGGGCAATTCAAATCTTGAGCTCTTATTGAAACAGCTTTACAAAATAATGCGATTGGAATCAATCTAACCTTTACAAGTTTAATTATTGTGGCTGATTTCTCAAACAAAGCCCTCCGTGTGCAAGATTGAAGGTATTTGCAGACAATACTCTTAACCCGTTACTGCTCGATGCCGTGGTCCTGCAGGACTGCACAGCCCCTTACTGGCGCCAGAAGACGTGAACCAAGCAATCTTGTAGAACATTATTACTAATAACTGAACCTACTATTTATCTCGAAACGCAGCACTCTTTTTAATACTGTGACAACAAACAATCAACCCTCTAATGGTCAGACATTGAACCAGAAGAGACTAGAATAACCCAAAAACATGCAGCCCGATGCCTTCAAAGAAAGAATAGTTCGATCCAGACACAAATAAAACCAGAGCCATGTTCGCTTTCCTGGAATATTATTTTCAAATGAAATTAATGTGATTAGTGCTATTTAAGTTGGCTTGGGCAATAACACATCACACATCCATTACCAAACTGGCGCAGATTGTAAATCACCTTCATCCAATGTGAATCGTTTAGCATTATAAACAAGAATTCTCATAAAAGTTCATTTGTTTTCAAATATTTAGGAGGACAAAACTCACATTAAATTGATCTGGTAAAATTACAATTCTTTCTTCATGTAACCATCGCTCTAACTCCCCGAAGATCGTTATAAGAAAACACCTGTATTTATTAACTAAGTATCTATATAGTTATGTTAAATGGATTCAGTCACTTACTTATACTGATATTGCAAACGAATTTCCTTCCTGAATCGCGATACGGTACCAAAATAGGAACAAAAAATTATCGTAATGCTAATTAATTACTGATTTTTATTCATGTTCTTTGCGGTTACGTTTTTGATAGTGTTTAAATCAAGATTTAGATTTAATTTTTTTCGTCTATGTGATTTCCGTTTAAGTTAGTTTTGCCACTAACTTGATGTGCGATAAATCAGATTCGATAAAAATAAATTTAAAGTAAAATAATTTAAATGCATACATAATCAATCAAACGCAGCAGATTTCTTACTTTAACCACACGTGTGTATATATTTAAATATTATTCTATAAATTATTGTACATATTTCAATCAATAGTACATAATTATGGTTAATAACAGCTACCGTTTGATTACACATGCAATATTTGATTTATAAATTATAATTTGTAAACTTCGATTATAATTGCGACAAATTAACTTGAGTAGAACGTGTTATTAAACCTGCTAAAAACAAGAACAAATATGTATATAGGAGTGACATAAATAAATGCAAATCTACGAGAGCAGATTTCTGTTTATTTTCATTTATTACGGTGCAGTAGACTAATAAACCTTTATTTAGATATAAGTATACATATTACTACCAACTTGATATATATGTAGTGTCTACAATTTCGTAACGAAACACGTGAGATCTAATTATACATTCGAGATTACCTTATTCTGCATTCTTTGTGTTTATCTAAATATAACTTGCAGGCAGTGCATAAACGAGAACTCCGAAACTGCAACATGCATATTCAAGTTAGGTTTTAGGCGTGTGAAACTTGTCATGCAATAAATGAAATATATACTAAACAAATAAAACTAACGTCTTGTATATCTCAAGAGTTCGTCTATTGTATTATTTTAACATGAATAAACAGTTACAGTAAGACCTCGTTTAACACTACCTCTATTAACGCTGATTTGCTATAACGCGGTTTTGAAAATATTAAAAAATGTTTAAAATATAGCCGGATTCAAATTATTGTGGCATTGCAGTATACATTCATAAATTTCTTCACTTAAATTTAACTTATTTTCTTTAGATTGTAAAAATGAGTAGGTTAGAATGACACGAAAAAATTCCGCTCGTCATTAAAATGCAAGTGTTGAGACGATTGGAAAACGGTGAACGTCAAATTATTAAGATGGAAATGATTTAGATTTGTCTACTTCTACAATAAGAATCATTAAAAAACAAAGACAAAATTAAGTTGTCAATTTAAAGTGCAACATAGATAACTCGATCAAGAAGCAATATTTTAGAAGAAATGGAAAAACGTCTTTGCATTTGGATTGATGATGAAATCGAACGCAACATGCCGCTAAGTCAAAAAATAATCATTCAAAAAGCCATAAATATTTTTAATCACATTCAAAATGAAAGAGAAAATACGAAAATTTTATAGATAGAGGTTGGTTCGATAATTAAAAAAAAAGAAGCAACTCCACAACATTCGAATCACCAGAGTAGCAGTGAGTGCAGATACTGTTACCGTTTCAATTTTTCCTGCAACGTGAAAAGCCATAATTGAAAGAGGAAAATATCCACCAGAATTGGTTTTTAACGTCAATGAAACGAGACTTTTTTGGAAGAGAATGCCAAATCCTTCTTCTGGGTGGTAACGCCAATGGCGATTTAAAATTAAAATCTCTACTTGTGTATCATGCAAAATACCAGAGCCAAGAGCCATGAAAGAAGTTCTAAAATCTAGTCTACAAGAGATATTTTTAAAAATTGGTTTACCACACATTTTTTCCATTGTAAAACGTTTGAACTAAACCATTTTGAACCAAAAGAACTGCTGGATAAGGCACCAAGTCATCCCATCAACCTTTCGGACTTAAACACCCATGCGTCGTTAATTATCATGGATCAGGGAGCAAAGCCATTATCTTGTTGATTTCAAATTGATAAAACAATAAAGAAACAATTTTGCAAGTTTGGAAAAAATAAACATCCTGGAGGCAATATCGGCGTCGTTTAAGATGAATTAACTAAGAAGTGCATGAATGGAGTGTGAAAGAAGATGAGTATCCCAGGATTATTGAGAAAAGCCCACTAAGACTAGACGTAGATGAGCAGGATATTGAAGAGCTACTGCAGGTTTCTGGTGAAGGCCTTACCAACGACGACCTTCAGGAACTGGCAGAACAAGGAATTGAAGAAGCCGAAAACAGTGGTTCTGAAGACGACGAACCAAAAGAAATTACTACAAACTTTCTTAAAAAAAAGTTTGGAAACAATAACCGAAATAGTAGATGAAATTGTAGCGAATGACCCAAATTTTGACAGGAGTGCTAAAGCAAGAAGGAGAGTTTTGGATGCGATCGCCATTAATCAAATATAAATTAACAATATCAGAAGGGACAGGACATTCATCACAAATAATAATAAATAAACTTTATACAGGGTGTCTCAGCGAGACAGTTCATTAGAAGTTTATGACGTTCTGGCCAAAATATAAATTTGAAAATTTAAAATTATATATAGTCAATTATGTTATCTCCAATGAAAATATTATTAGATTTCTAGCGCTTCCGGTTGTACCGAAGTCGCCATCTACTTTATTATTTTTAATGAAACACCATGTATATTTTTACACATTTGGATTTACCTATTTTTAAACTTGAATGAATATTTTCACTTTTTGTAATTCGATTCGAGCGTTTTGTAGTTATTCGATTTTTTCTGAAAAAATTTGCTTTTACAGACAGTCAATTGGTCTTTGTAGGCGTGGAGGACCCAAATCTTTAGCAAGAATACGCAGAAGAGTAACTGCAATGCCTAATTCTTGCGCACGATGATGAATCGATGTTTCTGGACTTTCGGCCACACTCTTGCGAACTGAACGTGATGGTTTGTTCTAAACGACACATTACTAACCGAACCATTCTTTCGATCAATCTAACCTTTACATGTTTAATTATTGTGGCTGAAGAATTGCCCAATCCTTGCTGACGCCAGAAGTTATGAAAAATAAACCAAGCAGTCCCGAAGAACAGTATTTCTAATATCTGATAAAATAGTAGAATCAGTTATTTCACTTTCGCTTTTACAGACATTTATTCAAAAACTCAGAGAACAATCGATTTTTCGGATATCAATTTAAATTTCATACTATACTTAAACAACATGTTGGAGTATACTTTAGCATCTACATCTTTTATGTCCCACATGTACTCTACTTAAAATTAACAGGTTAGGAGATAATTAGATTTTTTGAAAAATACACACAGAACTCATCGATACTTATCCAGTGTGCCATGGAAAATAAACGTTGCATTGCAGTAACTTTGGTCAATTAGAGATACACTGATAGCCAAAGAAGATGCATTGTCAGTAACCGAAAGACAAGAGTCCAATAAACAATCATCTTGTTCAAAAACAGACCTAAAATAGCTATTAAATAAATTACAAATACCTAATGTAGAGCTGGCCGTTTCATTGATATGGTGAATGCACGTCGGAAGTAAAGACGACGAACGCTTCGACTTAACATAACTCCAAAAGTTGTTAGCGTCCGATTTGATATTTGACTGCACAGATTTTCCCCAATTTCGGTAATCTAAATTAATGGCATTCTTGAGTCGACGTCTAAGGATGGTAAAAGACTCGTAATCCCTTAATCTTAAGAATGTCTTCCATTTCCATTTTAAACAAATGAGAGTAAAAGATATCAACAGTATCAATTAATCAAACCAGGCAATATCTGAAATCTCAATTTATGATCGAATAATCAGCTTTGCTATAAAGATAGTTCAACAAAATAAGAAATCATCTAGTAGGATAATTATAAAACCATTGATTGATCAAAAAATTTAAATAATGTGAGACAACAAAATGAACTTCACATCCACCAATAGAAATCAGAAATCTTCATTAGTTACACCACTTACCTATAAATGATCCAAATTCATCAACTTTGCAATCAAACTACCTCCACCTTTTCTTATTAGATGTTGCAAGAAATCTTCAAAACACTTGATATGTTTAAAAACAATTCACTTTCAATTCATTTTACAGATAACAGGATTTGATAAAATGATGCTTTTATTCTAATTATCTCTAACACTGCGGCCCACTGGGCCTATTGTGTTATTCCTGCCTTGATTCCATTTTACTCAAACAGGTTAGTTCCCTCGATCAGATTTAGAACCCTATTTGGTAAATCTTTCTCCTCTGGTAGGTCAAACGCGCTTTGCAAAGCAACCCTACGTTGACTTAGTGCCACGCATTCGAATATGATATGAAAGGCTGTTTCCTCCTCCTCATTATAGAGTCTGCATAGGGGTTCATCTTTATAGATCTCAATCTTGTGGAGATAACCCCTTAGACAGCCGTGTCCTGTTAATAGACATGTTACTGCTCTAAGTTGAGTTCTGTTTAATGCAAGTAAGTCAGCAGTTAGTCGTTGTGACGGTCGTTCCATCATCCGTTTGCTGTATCTTTGTCCAGCTACATGGTTCCAATTTAGTTGGTGTTGTTTTATAATCCACTCATTAATTGCACCACGTACTGCACTCTTTGTAATAACTAGACCTGGCTCCGGCCCGGTAAATTTCATTTGGGAACCTTCCCTCGCTAGCTGGTCTGCAGTTTCATTGCCTGCTATACCACTGTGTCCCGGCACCCACACCAAGGTGACCTTGTTGTCTCTGGCCAGGACAGTTAGATTTTGCAGACATTCCAAATGCAATTTTTTCCGGGTTTACTCCAAGGTTCTCCTTCTTGCACCACCCTTCTACCATTTTTAATGCTCTTTGCATAAGTTCTGAGATTATGCTAGTACTCCCACCAATGGTGAGAATCACTATGTCATCAGCATATCCCTGTGTATAGAAGCCTGCATTGTTTAGCAGAGCGAGCAGTTCGTCAATTACCATGTCCCACAATAGAGGGGATAGGACGCCTTCCTGTGGGCATCCCCTGGAAACTGACACCTGCATCTTGTCTCCCACCAATGCTGCTTCTACCTACCTACCGTGGAGCATGGATTTCATCCACTCAGAGATAGTAGTTTCTACTCCACGGCTTTTGACAGCTCTTATTAGAGATTCAAAGGAGGTGTTGTCAAATGCACCTTCTATGTTAAGAAATGCCGCTAATGCAATTTCTCTCTATTAGAGAGGTATTGAGGTACTTCTCAAGCAGTTTTTCCATAGTTTTCAGAATAAACAATGATAAGTTTATTGCTCTGTATGCTTTTGCCTCAGCGTATGAGCTACGTCCAGGTTTAGGTATAAACACAACCTTAGCCCTATTCCAAACAGATGGTATGTAACCCAGCGCCAGGACTGGCTCTATAGATTCGGCAAAGCACTAATGCTATTGCCTCTTCACCTTGTTTTAGCAAGGTGGGAAAAATCCCATCAGAACCAGGGGACTTGTACGCCTCAAAGCTGTTAATCGCTCAAATGATCCTGTTGTATGTTATTACCCTTTTAGCTAATTGCCAGTCCCCTCTTCCAGACTCTCCAGTGGGTTTTCGAATGGTTCCCAGAGGATTTGTTGGATCTTTTGCAAGTAGTCTGTGGAGTCTTGCACTTTCTATATCCTCACAGAACTTCCTCCATGACTTTCTTTTGGCCCTTCTTAGGGCTCTGTTATACGCAGTGAGTGAGTTCCGATAATCAGACCACTCATTGGTTTTGTTCGCCTTATTAAAAAATTTGCGTGTTCGCTGCCTCACTAATGACAATTCCGCATTCCACCAGCTGACTGCTCTGGAAGAGTTTCGCTTTGTTTGAGGACAACTTATTTCATATGGGGTTATTATGGCCTCTTGCAATTGTTCGGAGGCAGCCTCAATATCCAGTTCATCTTTTATATCTGGTCTGACCTGCTTCAGCAGGATCAAGTAGTGTATCATTAGTAATTACAAAGACACGATATACTTCGGATTTCCTGGCGAACATTTTTCCATCACGAACCCAGTTAAATTACATACATGCCTAAATACACTGATGACCATTTGAACGAAGGCAGGAGAATGGTCAGGCTAGTAGTAGGTCTACTAACAGGACATAACAGACTCAATAAAGCAATGGTCTGGAAAAACAAGACAGAAGAAAAGACCTCGTAGCACATCTTGTGGCAATGCGAGCAAATTAAGTGCGAATTTTTCCGTAAGGTTGGCAATACTGAAGAATAAATTTAAATCGGAATTTATTATTGACATTTTCGGAAAAAATTAACCTCAAAAGCGCGTTGTTAATAAAACTAATGAAGCTAAAATTAACACCTCATATTATTTGCCAATAATAAATAATTGCATTGAAGTTTGAGGAAACCTGTTGAAATATTTTTTTCTCATTAAATTATTTCAGCGCCTCGTACCTAATCGTTCCCATAAAATTATTTAAGTATACTGTATGAGTGTAGTAATAAAAATGAATCTTCAAATTTCACCAGGACATAAAACAGGTATTAATTTTAAGCAACCGAATTAATTCTGACTATTTAATATCCTCCACAACGCAGAGAAATAGATGAGCGGTAATTTTACACTCATTGGTGTTAGCTATTAAAAATATGTATGTAAGTTTGGAGTCGTAAATTTTATTTTATTTCCAACATATGTACAAATTTATTGTTATGTTTTTTTTTCTTTCACTTCGTATATGTATATCGAAATCAAGGTAATAATCTATTTTAACATGAGTTAAAATCCTGTTAAACACGCAAGATGTAACCTAGAATCTAATAATTATGTTTGTTTTATCTTTTTATCGCAGAAATGCGACCCCTTCTATATAAAATATATAAAATGCAATAACTGCAAACGAGAGAATTTATTTTTAATAGCGTCGTATCATGCCCCATTAAATTCCATGTATTTATAGTGATATATTTCATAGCTGTTGCCTTGAACTGAAATGTAGTGAACCGTAAAATTTAATCAAAACATTGAAATCACATTAGAATAAGAATGTATATGTGTAATAGTATCACCTCTCTCCAGGCTTTATGTCTTTATATCTAAAATTCCGACAAACATTTTAAATTGTCTGAATTTTAAAAAATAATACTCACATTAAAAATGTGTGGTTAACAATTACAATTATGTAGAGTGATTAATATAGAACGATTAGGAAGTGTTCAATATGCATACACTGCGAAATCGCACGGTTTGTGACCCATATTGACGTAATATGCCTTGTGTAACTTGTAATGTTTATCACCATTAGTTTTTGTAAACACCTCATATGTTTTCACAACAACAATAATTGAACTGACAAAAAAAAAACTACTACAATAAAAGAGATGATGTCATTTTTGTCGTGCGGCGTATTTTTAGTTCTGAGGTATGAAAGGCGTTTCCGAATTATTCTCGTTAAAAAGCGATCAATTCAGGAGGAATACACCAAAAGAATAATTTGACACGAGATGAACGTTTCGGAAATAATCTACACGTCATTTTCAATACGTCATTAAATTCTTACGGTTTGTATTTTTAGCGAAAGTCCTAACGAAGATATCTGAAGTATCTATCTTTTTCATCCTCATCAACATTATTAAAATAGAAATGAATATTTTGCATGCCAATAGGTACTTGAGCCAATTTGTCGGGCGGTTTTAACTTCCAGGAACTTATACTGCTTCATATTTTTGATGATTGTGTTTACAGCATCCCACACAAGTAACAGTTCACGAGCAGGTAAATAGGTATTGCTGCTATATCGTTATATCACAGACTAAAAGTGTATACTGTTAATTGTACAGACACTTGGCCAAGAAGCACGGGATATTTTGAATGCCAACATCATGTTACGTTTCTAAACATAACTAATAATGTCTAATTATAATTGACATCTATAATAGTGGAAGTGATATGTTGAGATATTTTAAAACTTCAAAAGTTCAATTAAAGTAACGTAAGATGTAATTCGTTTAATGGAAGCTAATGCAATACTAGCTTGACTATTAATGTAAATTACTTCAGAATTGCTGGTACTGTTAATGCTATATTACTAAATCGTGTATTTCATACTATTAAAAAGCACGAAGCACATACGTTCCTTCATTCTAAATGGAAAGTGTTACGTTGTTAATATATGGTAGCACCTGATGGAAAATTGAACTCCGAGATGACAAACGATTAAAATCCAGAAGTAGAAAAGTACAATTAATAATAATAAATTCATTTCCAACGAAACTAAATGATTTTGTCAGAGGTTTGACGTTGAACGAATGGAACCAGGGAAGAAGGAATTTAATTACAAAGAACACCACTGGAATATTTTGCGCTACTACATCAATAAATCTGATCATGTTTGCTAAATTTTCATACCACAGTGAACACTCCAGCCTTTTCTTTGTTAGGTTTGTAATTAGAAGATGTTGTATCTTAGCCATTTGACATTTTTTTAGCCTAATCTTAGAAAGTAGTTGAACCTTCGTCTTTCACCTCCCTTTTCTGCAGCTTCCCCTCCCCCCTCCCCCTCCCTATGCTTCATTAAAAAATTGCAAATTGTTGTTGAAATAATTTTTCGAAGTTATTTCAAATTAGTGGCAAGAACAAGATTTGAGAGTGGCTCCAAATTTGTTACATGTTTCAGAGTTCTAATCTTCTGCCAGGAATTTTTAATCAAATTTGACAGTTATTTCACTTTAACTTTATGTTATTCCAATGTTCTAGCCTTCTGGTGTATATCCTGTATGAAAAAATTGTAAAAAAAAAATTTTTTTAATTTTTCTAGATTCATTCTATGTTGTTCCTAAGTTCTAGTCTTCTATCATGCAGCCTTCCTGAACTAATTAAGGCAAATTGAAATATACAGGGTGTTTCAGAATAAGATGCTAATCCTTAAGGATGTCAATCCTTACGTGATTTTAAGAAGAAAAGTTCAAATTAACCTATGTCCTAAACCTCTTAAATTTTGAGCTACAAGGTATTCAAGTTTTGAGAAAAAAATCGTTTTTTTATCATAACTTTAATATCTTCCTAGACATTTTTTATAATTTAGATTAGCTGTTGAAAGTGGCCACCACCTGCAAGTATTATGCTTCAGCTCTTTTCCTCATTGAGTCTCGTACTCTTTGAAAAATTGCTGGAGTATTCGTGATAGTGTCACAACAAAGTATTATGCGATTTCTCAACTCCTCTTCAGTTTGTATTGGGGTGCTATAAAGTCTTAAGGTGTCCGCACAGGAAAAAATCTAGACTATTTAGATCTGGGGATCTAGATGGCCACGACTGTGTTCCTCCCCGCCCTATCCGGCGATTTCTATAAAATTGATTTAAAAAATCCCGCGCCTGGAGACTGAAATGTGCAGGTGCACCCTTAAGGATCAGCATCTTATTCTGAAACACACTGTATATAAGAGTTGTTCTAGATTGTTTCTACTTGTGGTGAACTTTGTAGCTCCATAGTTTGGCTTATTGACAAAAATGAAAATTCGTTGATAGATGATATTGTTAAACATGAGTTCTGCTTGGGATTAGTGCGACTGCTTCAGCAATTTTCGCAAGAATGAAATGGATAGAGGTTGGTTTAAAATTGTGGGCATAAATTTCATTGTTATAGCATGTCCGCCACTGCAATGTTACCACCAAATAATTTCTAATTTGTTTTGCCTCTGGACATGCAGAAGCCTATGGGCCAAATCGTTTACCAATTTTATGCCAACACATTTGGAAGCTGAAATTTTTTTTGTAGAACATAGACTAATTTCAAGACAATGGCACCTGGTTTGTAAATTTTTATCCCGTAAGGATGTCCTTCTGATGAGTTATATCATCAACAGTAAAAGCTACAGACCCTCTAAGGAATCATCATCTCGTCGAAGCACTTTTTTCAGATTATAAACACTCCACAATATCTTGATATCATGCTTTAAAAAAAAATCGATGTTTAGATATTTTTAACGTTTTCAAAATGATCCTACTGTTGGCCATCATTAAAAATCAACCAGAACCCTCAAATTCAAAATCCATAATTTGAACTTTAATATGACATTTTAACGATTTTGATATCTTTTTAGTGACCATATTGATTCAAAAATTTTCCAAAACTTCAAAGACAAAATTAAACAGAATATTTTTCTAAAGCCTCAGCAAAAAGGTATATTATAGGATGTGATTGCATTGATGGACTTTTAACTGGCTATAATGTTGCTGCTAACAAAAACTTCTCTCGTTAAATACGTCAAAACAGCCTTGACTTCATAATAATTTTTTTTCTTTTACCCATGATTGTTTCTTCTTCATTCCTTAGAGGTTAACTGAAACGTTGAAGCAGTTTCTTGATATTTTCGAGTTCAACGTTATTGCAACCAACTTCTTTTGCCAATTCAGATACCTGATTCGTAATAATATTTACCTCTTGAATATCTCCTTATTAACTAACAAATTTTGTCACACATCAAGACAGAGGAAAGGTTCAATAGTTTCAAAAACACTGAGTACTACTGCAAACATTAACTTTAAGATTCCTAACGAATTA
The DNA here is from genome assembly GCA_023690525.1 of Holotrichia oblita. Taxonomy (NCBI): domain Eukaryota; kingdom Metazoa; phylum Arthropoda; class Insecta; order Coleoptera; family Scarabaeidae; genus Holotrichia; species Holotrichia oblita. The sequence goes on along the minus strand of CM043016.1, from coordinate 41,932,859 downwards.
CCGCGAACAAGGAAAGCTAGTAGGTATTTTAGTACTTATAGTGGGACTCCTGGTATGACTTATTGGTAACCTTGATTGCTTTTAGTTTTGTAGTCTATTATACCGATTTGGTCTTAAATCAAGTGATTTTCAAACACTAAAACGTGCTTTATCCGCTATCATTCTTGTAATAACTTACAGTTTAAGTGGTTTTAAGAACCATAGATTACAAACATGTTAATCTTCAAAATAAGAATGAATATGTCGTATAAAAGAAGGAGTGAAGTACTCTTAAATATATATATTTCATATTCAATTACGTACAATATGCTTTCGAGTTATAACATTATAAATAAGCTTTCAATAAACATCATATAATGATCACCAAAAAACGATATTGCCTATTAACATTTTTTCTAAGCGCCAAAGGACGTAGTATTTAAATTTATGTAAATCTCAACAATATTTCAAACATTACTATATTAACGATATATACATAATTTTTGCCATTTAAGCATGATTACAAGACATAATGTAAATACTATTAATTAATTAAAGATATAGGCAGATAATAGGTATATATGTTTATTGATATTTTACTAAACGTGTCTGATGTTCTGGCATATTTCTCCAATGATATAATAACCTAATATTATACTGCTTATATCTTGAACTTGGATTGAGCGATGATGTGTTTGTATAAACGAGCATTATACCTCATGCAGGGATGCAGGATCCTGCCAACGAGAACTGCCAAGTATTCTTCGGATCGATATTTTTCTGGCTAGATGAATGAAAGTACAGTTGCAATGTTTATTATATGTTGAAGGCCATTCAGTTATGTTTAATAATAATATTTACGATAAGTATGCGGATAAATTCGAAATAATTTTTGAATGACACAATTGTTAATATAAGATAATTTGTAGTATGGAAATATAAAATTAGATTTTAATTAATAGGAAATTGGAATTATCGTCTTTTGAAATCGCTGTATACGAGACCGTTTACGTCATTGTAAGTCTCCAAGGTTTATAATTGACTTAATTTTGGCAATTAACAAACAATCATGTCTCGTGCAATATAGGTTTGCATAGTTGCTATTCGGCAATTGTTCCCGATTGGTGGCAATAAGCTGCTTAATTGAACTAAATTTAAACAATAAACTGCGAATAAATTGGTTATCTAGTTCTAATTTTTTAAAGTAATAATATATTTATGTATGCAACACATACAATAAATTAATTTAATATATTATGCAGAAATATTGAATTGCCTAATTGAATTATCTTTCATTATAGCGACAATACAAATTTAAATGTAATAGCTTTACAGACTGTTTTTAGTTAGAGCATTACAGATGTGGTTTTTGTTCTGAAAGAACAGGTTTAATAATAATCTAAATAAAAGGTCTAGGTTTGAGCCTAGCAAAACAACAGTAAACTCTTCTTTTTCAAGATATAATTTATTTCGGTTTGGAGACTTGCTCCATTCGATCTAGAAAACCAAATTGTTTATATGATACCAATTGTTTATGTTTGAGTTACAGTTTAAAATAATATGTCATTGGTTAAATATTCTAATGACAAGAAATGCAAATTTATATACTTCTTAAAATGAACATTTCGCTAATACAACAGAGGAGAACATAAAGTGTTTCATTGAGGTCTTGGTCAAGGAGTCCAATGTAAAAGAAACGATTATCGAGTTTGTTCCGCTAATTTTATGCTTTAGTTTCGCGTCTGTTTACTCAATTAGACCACTCACTGCTGGGATTGATAGTTTCCTTTAATGTAAGTTAATTAGACTGTGTACTACTTCTCTATTTACCCTTAATTACATTAGATTTGTTAGTTTCCATTTATTCCCTATTCTATATTTGTGTTTTAGTACCGTTTACCTATGTGTGTATGACTCACTATTTCTACATGGATTTTTCTAAATGGATACTTCGCAATTTTTTTACACTTCCTAGCAATTCAATGAAACATTTCCGCAGATGTTTGGCATTAACAATTTAAGCAGAAACAATTTTTGCAAGCTGACATTGTGTGGATTTTTCATTTTCTAAGCTGTCAAAACTGTTCCTCACATTTATTTCGCAAAAGCGAAACACACGCAGAAACGCAAATTTTATATCTAAGTGGAAATTCAGATTATTTAGAGCCTTCTAATCAATTTGCACTAACCACTCCTCAAACTACTAGCGTTAATTGTAGAGGAAGTTTTTTTTACTTTAGTTGTATTTTTCGTAGAAAACTGACAGAGAACTAAAGGCACCTGTCACTACATATGTAATAGAATATCGGGTTTCCAACTATCCAAAAGTCATAGAAAACATAGCCAAATATCATCACTTAAATTTGAGAAAATGAATTGCACAGAGACTACTAGAGTAGTACAAGAATAATACTGAAAGAGCTTCTCGTTATCTTATTGCCAATTTGCAATGAAGATTTGATACTATTGACAATCTAAGTGTGTATCATGAGAACCAGGGAAAATGTGCTTTCAGTTAAAAAAACTTTAACTCTTATTACCTGAAATGAAATGATTTGTATGATAAGAAATAAATATTAATAAACTGTTATATTAGTCCAATAAAATGCATTTAAATATACAGAGTGTTTCATAATATATGCGCAGGACTTCAGGATGTGATAGCCTGTCCAACAATTTGAAAAAAAGTTCCTATCAACTTACCTTCTAAAATGCACCATTTTCGAGATACAGGGTGTTGAAATTTAATTTAAAAAAATACGTTTTTTTGAAATATCTTCAGAACCGTTTATCGTAAAGAAAACAGAAAACCATTTTCTACTTATAATAAGCTAATTTGTGTGCGAGAAAAAAAATTTAAGTCATAAGTGAAGATTTTAAGTGGTTGTTTTTCTCCCCAACTTCTACGCCACTGGAAAAAGTACGGTTTTGAGACGCCCATTTAAACTGCCAATGTTTTCTACACGAAAAAGCTCTACGATCATCTTAATTACGTTTAGTTAACGTTGTAACAGCCGTTACTTCCCCTCTAAAAAAGGTACTGTTAATCTTGAGCTTTATGTTGTTAACGTTTGCTTTTCTAACTTGTTCCAATGTTTTAGTAAAATAAAACTTTTATTTCAAAAAATTTACCATGTTTTTCAACATAAAAGTTAATTTTTCTCGAAAACGGTGAACTTTAGAGCTCATGACCAACAGTACGTTTTTCGTGTAGAAAACATTGGCAGTTCAAATGGGCGTCTCAAAACCGTAGTTTTTCCAGTGGCGTAGAAGTTGGGGAGAAAAACAACCACTACCCCATCAAAATCTTCACCAACTATGATTAAAAAAAGTTTTTTCCCGCACACAACTTAGCTTATTTTAAGTAGAAAATGGTTACAAAAGCTGATTTCTTTACGATAAACGGTTCCAGAGATATTTCCAAAAAACGATTTTTTTTAATTAAATTTCAACAGCCTGTATCTCGAAAATGGTGCATTTTAGAAGGTAAGTTGATAGAAGCTTTTTTCAAAATTTTTTGACAAGCTATCACATCCTGAAGTCCTGCGCATATATTATGAAACACCCTATATAACAGCAGTACAAGATACAAAAGGTCTTTAAAAAAATTATTATTATATGAGAAAGTAAAGAAAGAAGGTAACTGGTGTTTTAAAAGTTTGTTCCAAATCCAATTTCAATACTAAAGATGGAATTATAATAGAATTTTACTGAAAAAATGTTTTTGTAAACTAGATATGTGATTTTATCTAAACTTTCAAAGATTTTTGTGCATATTCGGCCAGTGATAGCCAGACCATGAACTAGTAGAATATAGTAACACATTTTCAGCCTAAAGTATTATCTTCCTGTGTAAACAAGCTTTTACCCTAACAATACAACACTGCTATCCATACTACCGAATGAACAAAAAATTGTCCAACATACAACCAAATTAATCCACAGCAAAAAATTGAGCCGAACATTAAAGTGGTTCATATTTTGATTCCCATTACATAAACAGGGGAATCCCCTTGATTTCATATTTTCTAAGAATTGCTCTGTTTACTATTCGTTTTCCATTAGACCATTGACTGTTTGCATTGCAATTTAGAGCAGAGATGACTTCTAAAAGGAAACACGTTACTTTATCGATAAAAGGAAACATTGAGCTTATTATGAGTTTAGATGCGGGTTCTACAGTGACTGATTTATCGAAAAAATACAAAGTAGGAAAATCAATGATTTGCGCCATCAAAAAGAACAAGACGAGGATTCTATAAAAAATTAATTTGAAAATAAAGAACCATTTATTTTGAGAATGTTGAAATTAGTAGATAAATAGGATGTTTTCTACCTTGCTCAATAATCCGAATATTTCCAAAATCCAAATCAACCATTGCAATTATTAGTCCGGATTAAAGGGGTCGTACTGTACACTAAGAAAAACACACATTTTGTGATAGAAAAATTTTGAGGAGTTTCTTATATTTTTTTGGTATCCTAAAAATAAATTAAAAAATGAAAGACTAACGTATCTAAAAATGGAACAGTTTCTAGAGTGAACTGAATATGCTGATTAAAACTATTATTCAGTTCATCATCAGCATATTGAGTTCACTCTAGAAATGGAACTTAATAAAACTGTTCCATTTTTAGATACGTTAGTCTGTAGAAGTGAAGAACAAAAGGTAGTTCTTAATTGGTATCCTAAACCTATCTTTTCAGGTAGATATATTAATTTCTTCTACACAGATGAAATTTAACACCTTAAGGACAATGAAAACGAGAATCCTGACCACTGCGAATCCGTAGTTTCACGATGTCCTGAAACCTAAGTTAGTTCAAATTTTCTCTAATAATGAGTATGGTACTGTTCGTTCCATAGTGTACGGCAACCCTCACACAAATGTTCTTCATATCACTGGCACCACACCCCAGGTGAACACCAATGATGTTAAATATTTCAAATTTGCTTATATTCCTCACTGTTCCGAAAAGATTGCGAAGGCTTTTAAGGATTTTCCCAACATTAGGCTGGCTTACAATAATATCATCACAATTAACTCACTATTTTCTAAATTAAAAGACAAAACCCCACCCTTGTTTATGTCTAATGTGGTGTATAGGATACCTTGCAGAGGCTGTGAACACCACAGAGATTGCAACAAACACCTTAATGGTACTGCTCTCTCGTGCCATCATCTTGACACTTGACACAATATCAATTTCGATGGAACCACTATCTTAGCTGTGGAGGAGAGATATAGGAACAGAATGTTTTTGGAAATGTACCTACTACATACAAACGTGCAAAAATACCATGAATTTTCGTACTGATATCGACGACCTCAGTGATATATACAGTTTACTTTTCAACATCAATTCACATAATAGTGAAAATAATAATGTTACTAATATACAGACCACAGATTTAAATTCAACCATTATTATAATCGACTCGGATTAAATTCCAGTCCCTTGGTTCTAGTTTAAGTGGCCTCTATATTCTACGAGACTGCTTCTCATTGTTTGAAATTCCCGCAAATTTCACACTGGCTTCCACTGCTGTTCAATTTAGGGAAATGTTTGGTTATCCAACTCAGAGAAGTATTTACAACTGGTATAACGAATTTAAAGTTTAACACAGGAATAAAAACAGCACCGAGTGCAATGGTGTAAAAAAGCGTTTTAAGAATATGATGGAGGTAGGTTTACGTTTATGAAATCTGGATATATGCGTTTGAACCGGAATTAAAACGGCAGTCGGCTCTCAAAGGGTGTTTCCAAAAAAACCTAATCCAGTTAAAGTGAAAAAATCTCGAACTATTAGAAAGAAAATGGTAGCCAGTTTCTTTTCAAAATCAGGACCAATCACAACAGTCGTGCTTGAAAATAAACTTACAGTTACCGTAGAATGGTACACGACCACCCTCCAAATCGGAGATTGTCCTTCATAACGACAATGCTGCAAATCACACTCTGCATCAAACAAAGGAATTTTAGAAATCTTCCAAATTGAAATTACTAGATCATCCGCCATATAGTCCGGACCTGGCACCTTCAGATTTCTTTTTATTTCCAAGATTAAAGAACAAAATGGGTGGTGTACGATTTGCAAGCCCAGAAGATGAAGTAGAAAGCTTCAAAAACCTTACATCTGAAGTGACTCAAGAAGAGTGGAATTTGTGCTATAATAACTAGTTTTATCGACTAAACTAATAAACTACTTAATAAATAAATAAATCGGAACTGCAATTGTAGTACTGATTCTAATGTAATTTTAGTCGAATGGCGTTAAGTGTTTTTTTACTGTGTACGACACCAAATTAATTACATACAGTTGTAAACTATTCTCAAATTACTCTTTTACGTTTCCGAGTATTGAAAATCATAAAATTGATGGACAAGGACTATTATTGTACTTGATGCAGCAGTAGAAACGTAAAACACAAAATTTAACGATAACCATTCACACAGTCTGGACAACAACTATAGACAATATCAACACATACATATAGGTACATATTTCGAGTTATATACAAATAGAATAATAATTTATTTGTAGGTATGTTTAATGTAATATCGAGTTAATCTAACAATTTACAACAACTAGACAAACTTCTCCTCTAATATCTCACAAAAGAGATAACGAATCAACATATAAATCTATTTTTTACGAACTGACGAAAGTAATAACATCGAAAGAAAGTGAAATTATTTCGGAATTCCTTCAACCCATCCTAACAAATATTTATTCAACACGATAGATAACAGCGTATATAAGTATAAAGGTGCTAACGAATACATAACAAACCGAATTAAAAACACCTTTTATTAGAACTATCGCTTTTATTCGATCTGTAGTCGTAAAATCGATTTTTAGGGAACACAAATATTTTTTACATCTTTATTGGTTGCGTGCGTCTAATCCAAATATTTTTGCAATTTTTGCAGAACTGCGTCGTGTTGTAAAAAATATTAATATTTGGATTTTTTTTTAGATTTTATTAGAGTTATCAGTATTTTTGTAGACGTTTACATAAAACGAAATTATTACAAAATTAACGTTTAAAAAAAATTCTTAAAATTTAAAATCAAATTAAAATTAAAAAAAATCTTACCGCGTCAAATTTTAAATCTTCGTCGAAGCCAATCACTTCTCGGCCAAAATACGGTGTAATAGTAGTAGATACGGCAAAACCAAGCTAGCACAGTCGGACTACAATCAACTACTGACCCAAGGACCATATAGAAATTGTAAAGGTGCTCTCCATTTAGTTTCGCAAGTTGCCTACACACATCCAACAGATAAAAATATCTATCCCCCGATAGAATGCATACAAGTTGTATGTATCAATGTATATGTATACAAAAGCACTCTTGTATCTTATAAGTGGTGAGGCGGATTCAAAACAGATGAGTAAAGACGTATCTCTGTGTGTATGTGTGAGAGATGCGCGCAAGTTCTGTGTCACCGATTTTGAAATATTTTGTTTGGGTGCCAAAGCTTTCGCTGATGTATTGAAAGCGCTGCGCTATCTCGAATTCGACTCGAATGCGTGCCACCTTGACTTAACTTGACGTTTTCTAAGATCTTAAAATAAATCTGTCGTGATTATCGTTGTTAATATGTATGTTAGATGTCTTAAGTAAATTAATTAAATACAATTAGTTAGTTTGTCGTGTTGTACATAAAAAGTCATGTAATGTATATAAATTTATAACCAAAAATACATTAAAATGTGGAGAAATGTAATATTAATATTGCGAAAATTGTCGTTTCCTTCAATAAGCAAACATGACTGAAAAAATTTTAATTTTTGACAAGTTGGTATTAGTCTTTAGATTGATAACTTTAGATGTTTGTTGCGGAAATTGAAATTTTTTCTTAATTAGTTTTCTTTTTCGTCCAGTTACCAGTTTATAATATCCCAGTATCTTCCAAGCGGTGATCAACGTCATTAGAAGATGTGCTCAATTGAATCTGGACAGAGAATTGCAATTTTCTCCGATAGTCAAGCAGATATAACGGTGCTTAGTTCCAACACCATCAGCTCGACATTAGTCTGGGAATGTCTTAACAGCTGGGTACCAGAACATACTCGAATCACAGACAACGAAGAAGCTAATCTATTAGCAAGGAAGGCCACCATAACTATGCTTGTGGGACCGGAACCGTTCTGTGGTACAGGGATGAGCACCTACAAAAAAGAACTTAAGAATAGAGAAGAGAGGCTCAGAGCATCCTTCTGGGACAATCTCCCTGGTCTGAGACACTCCAAGGGCTTCCTTGGAAGCTACAGGGCATTGTCATCTTGGGGAACAAATCACAAGGATAGGTCTAAAACAGAATAGCGACTGCAGGTTCTGCAGGGCGGAGGATGAAAATCCGGAACAGCTGAGATCTTACTGACTACTTACCTGACATCATCACGGAAACCCGAATCTCGGTAAAGACGTCATGGACGAGCAGCTTACAGGTAATGCAAGGGGGCACAATGGATCAATAGGTCGCAGAGCAATATCACCTTCTGTTAAATCTAAATTAGTATATCATATTTTCGGACCTTTATGTACTTATCTTTATAATTCCTGATTTATTTCCACTTGTAGTTCAATAAAACAATAAATAATTAAATACCAATTTATTCCATAACATATAATAATATGTTTTCGTTAAATAACTTCTTCAGTGGAAGAAATTGACATTTAATATGTGTCAAATTACTAATAATACAAATATAAATTGCCATGCCTATCAACTCCATAAAATTCGATATATCAATGAATTCTTTGTTTTTTAGATAATTTTGTTGATAGGCATTGCAATTTATATTTATATTATTAGTAATTTGACATATTAAATGTCAATTTCTTCCACTGAAGATATATGTTATGGAATAAATTGGTATTTATTTTTTTTATTGACCTACAAGTGGAAATAAATCAGGAATTTAAATGTAAATCTAATCTAAATCTACCAATTTATAATGTCGGTAGTAAATTTTTTTTTCTAAAACTATAGAACCGTATAGCAATTTTTTACATAACTGGATATAAAATTTGATTTTCTTTCGATTTTGTACAGATATCATTATGTCTATCACCAACGATTTTGGAGTTATTCCCGATGTTTTCAGTTTTTTACAACAGAAACGTTTTACGAAGAAACAAACCTGCCTATGGAAAAACAATTATGTCGTTTATTGACACCAATTTTGACATTTCTTGTCCGAAATAAAAAAGTGTATTTAAGCGGGTAATAGTATTTTGTTAAAAAGAAATAAATTATTCAATGGAAGAACTCATTGATATTGAGTTTTGTATTGGGTGAGAGTTTATCGAAAGGGGACATCCAGAAGCGATCAGTTTCGTCAGACTTCTTGAACGCTTTGCTGAAACAGGAAACGTTAACTACAAAAAGACGAGACGCAAAAAATGAGGAAAATGACGAAAATGAGTTGGCAGTTTTGTTGAAAGTTAGAGAAAATTTAAATACTGGTCAAGCAAGTGTACTTGGAATAAATGAGAGATTAGCTCAAAGAATTCTAAACCAATATCACTTTCATGCGTGCCACATTCAGTTGCGCCAGGCTCTGAGTGGAAATGACTTTCACGGGAGGGCAACAAAAAATCATTTTTTATGAACATACTTTTTTCTGATGAAGCAACGTTTCATAATATTGGATGCATTAACAGACATAATTATCATTATTATTCTGTCGAAAATCCAAGAATAGTTTGGTAAATAGATCGTCAACAACTCTGATCAATAAATTTTTAGGGAGGAATTGTTGAAGAACATGTGGTGGGGCCATATTCTTTTAACGACCAAATGGATTTGGAATTTTGAATAAATGAATTACCGAGATTAATTCAAAATTTGTCTATAAACAGGAAGGCACAAAATATGTGGTAAAATAATGACTATGAAAATCACTGGATTGAAAGAGGAGGGCCAATTCTTCGGCTGGAGTATATAAAAGAACTGGTTTATAGGAAGCCTCCAACCACTGAACAAAATATGCGTCAAAGAATGCGTCAAGAAGAAGTGAGAATTGGTGAATGCGTTGAACAAGATGGAAGACATTTCGACCATCTGTTAAAATAAGTTTTTATTTAATGTTAATTTATAGTCTGGCTTTCCAAGCTTATTATTTCAATTTTTTTGTTTGTTTGTTTCAAGTGGTCTTGTTGTCTTCTGCAGGTCACTTTCTAAGCATGCCAGTAATATTACTGCCAGTTCCAAGCCTGATGAAATGCGAGGGAAAAGTGCACGATTTTAGAGCTCAAAAATTACATATACCTATTTAATAAACCTGCATATTTAACCCAAATTTTTTTGGATAAAATATGTGTCCCTTTTCATGGTTAAGCATAAACTAAAAACCGCATCTTTCTAACTTTCACAGTTTCAGAAATAGGGTTTATAAAAATGTAATTAAAAGATTCATCGTTTAGTAATATGTTTTACAAGTGGGAATAGAATGTACTTTATTTAAATTGCAGCTATAAATTGAACAACTCCACGCAATTAATTCTGACGTTTTTGAATTCTGGACCACTTCGAAACAAAATAAAAATATCCACTTACACCATAAGCATAAAATGATATATATTTGTTTTTTACGATATTCGCAAATCTGTGTTTTCTTTCCATATCTGATTATTGTCAAGGTTGGAATTCATCCTGATTCACCATTTTCAGAAAATACCCGATTTCAAGTAAACAAATGTATTAAAATAGAGCGCTGATATGCCTGAAGTTATCTTGAGACCTCTTTTTGTGTAACTCGCAATAAATGAAAGTAAACAAATGAAACGGTGAAGGAACAGTTAACAATTTGAATTTTGTTGTGGTCAGGTAATCTATATAACATTGAACGCGATCGTAAATTATAAATAATTCAATTGCGGCGAATTTAAACAAATCTGTAGCAGTCCTTTTAAATGGAGCAATTTATAAAATATTTTTCTGAGGATGAAACAGATAGGGATTTAGATTGTGTATATCCAAGTAAACTTGGTAGACAGGATGATAACAATGATGAATTGGCTTCTATAATAAACCCGCTGCACTTAAAAAAAATTGCGACAGTTTCTAATAAATGTTGGAAGTACTGAATTATGATAATGACAAATTTATTAAAAATATTTGTATACTAAGAAATTATGCGTATCTATCGTATAAAGGCGATAAAGGCTGTCTCCTGAAACGATGAAAGTTGAGGAATCTTCAGGTTAATGTTATTTGATTCTGAATGATATTACTATTTAAGCTTTACTGAAGCTTTGAACCATTTCTACGTTTCAATCAATCTTTAGGAAATGCTATTTCTTCTGGATGGTGTTAAGGACCGCAAAATTTAGTATCTTAGTTTATGAATTATGATTTGTGAATGTGTTTTAAATTTGTGTTAATCAGGAGTGTAAGTGTCATGTTTATTTATAGCATCTTGTACATACGTAGTCATAAATTAATATTTTAATTATAAACATATTTTAACGGGTCGATAGCTGCAGTGGTTAGGCGGCTGACTATCGTTGTGGCAGGACGATAGGAGCTAGGTTTCAATTCCCTTGGGGGGCGGTGACATTTTTTCAGAGAGTTGAAATCCGGATCGACTTACCATTCGCTGTTGCGAGCAAAGTAATTAACAGCGCGGCATTATAAAAGGCGATATGATGCTGTCATAAAGCCATATGAATACAATTTAAACACAGAAAACTACACCGCGAGAGTTGCATGATAGCTAGACAAGTAATACAGCTTACAGAGTCACTGCAACTAAGCACCAACCACACATAAAAAGAAAAATTAGTTCTTTATAGATGCCTCGATTAGCGATTAGCTATTGCAGCAGCAATGTAAAGTGATGATGTGTCAAAAATGTAGCAAATTGTTTTAATACACCACACCACCACCCAAAAACAATAGTTATTCAAATCCCACGTTAAGACGTTAACCAGTTTTGTCACAAAAACAAAACAAAATGTGCATTTGACTATGCTACCAAAAATAATTTCCATTTTTCATTCAACAAAAACAATGTAGATTTCTTGAGAAAATAATCCTAGTTCGTTGCGAAAATCAGAACCAATAAATATAAGCAAAATTAAAGTTTTCAATCACCAAGAAGTATTCATGGTATTTGAAAATTTGTAGACGACTTAAAGCAGTATGGTTGGCCATATAAGAGTTACTGAATTTAATATTTATGAAATATTTAATAAGACATTCATAATCAAGAAAATGCAACACAACATGAACACTTTATAGTGGCCTGATGGAAGCTGATGGGATACCCATGAGATACTTGGCAATAAAGACATCAGTTTTTATGAACTATAAATTGAGGAAAATTGAAAAGTTCTACCACATTTTAAAAAGAAGTCATAGACCTTTTGCTAAAGCGTCAGAATTTGAAACAATAAATTTTATTACCAAAACGTAAAGAGATAAATGTAATGGTGTCTTAATAAAAGATATCCAGATGTTATTGCAATTCAAAAATGCTAAAATGTTCCATTTAAAATAACAAAGTTTATGACCGGAAGTATCGGACCACTGAAATGATATTAGATGTGTAGAGCGCAATGAACTGTACTTCGTTCTAAATTTTCGATTTTCTCATATTGGTAGAACCCAATAAATTGGAGAAAATTCTACTTACGTACACAAAAATATTGACTAAACATTCCAAACAAATTCAAGAATTTAATATTAGACTTCCTTAAATCCAAGGCTGTTTCAATTCCAAAGTTTAAATTAGTTGCATTATAATCTAAAATAGTGCGGTAAATTGTATTTTTCATTAGATAAATATTTATGTCAGATACAGTTCCTATTATTTGAAATAGATAAAACAATTTAAATTATATATTTTATTACACAAGAATACCGCAAAATTAAACCAGTATAAATTATCGATTTCAGACGTATTTTGTTAGAGGAAACCGCAGTTCTATTCTCTGAACAAAAAAAAACGGTAATAATCATTTTCTGATATTATTTATATAAAAAATATTAGCGGTATATACATGATAAATATTAATTATAAAACGGAAATTGTAGTTTAAACATATATCTTTATAAAGTATATATTTCACAGCTACAAGAAAGTTGCACATTTTTCTATGCAGTCAAAATGCCAACAACAGTTTGTCAAAACGATTTTTTCCCTGTTCGACATGAATACCATTTAAATGTTAATTAGTGTAAAGTACACCACGTCGCATTTCGTTCACTATTTGACCTAAATAGATTGGTATGATACACTTCTTAATGAATAGAATCGTTAGGCTGCAGTTTAGTATCATAAAATGTGCAGTTAATTTATGTCTATCAACTTAGATATACGCTCAGATCTAAAATATAGTCAGTAATTGATATTATCTCCATATTTTTATGTTAGCAATGCATTAATTTGCGCAGGATTTTGTATTCAAACGATTCATTCATTATTATTTATTATTACAGACATACATATATTTCGTTTTAATTTTGTAGCGTGTGTATAAATTGTGCAATTTTGCAATTGAGGCACTTTAAAGAAAATGTTTAGAAAAATCACTTAAAACTGCAAAATTTCTATAGATCCATTAACGGAGAATGGACAATTTTTAAAAAAATAGTTGTATTTAGAAGAAAATAATCTGCAATGCCAACCATCAACTTAAGTTCTTTTATTAGTTCTAGAAAAACTCACTAGGTGATAGGCAAACAAATCTGCTTTTTGTTTATTCTTCTTCGGGTTTCTTAACGTTTTCTTATTGGAGGTATTGATGTAATTGGTCTATTGATTCGTTTCATGGTTAAATTCTTTATCAGCTACTACATTTTCTAACATTGATTCCCAAAGTTTCTTCTTCTGGCTAGGGTTTTATTACCTCAACTGAATAACTAATTAATCTGGTTCCTTTTTCAATTGTTTTTTTCAGACAGAATTATGATAACACATGAATCATCACAACTTAAGAAATAAGAAAATCTAACACGTCAGTATATCAGTTACATCTTGTTTCTCTTACAGCTTCTATATTAACAGGAACTCTGCAACATTAATTAGCTTTGCTCTCCAATCAATAAGGTGAAATGGAAGTCTGTCTTTGATGTAAGTAGACCAATTACTTTTTGATTGGAAATATTTACACGGAAGTGGTGCCATCTAATATTTGTGAAAATAACATAACTTAATATAAATAAATGTAGGTACTTACTCCTAATACTTCGAGTATGGGGTTAAGGGTCATTTAATTCATATCTTATCGGGTCTTATAAGACGGCCCAAAAGACATTAGTATCCTCTCAATAACCTCGAAACTAGCTTAGGATTGCCTGAAAAAAACCTAAAAACTCTGGTCAAACACAACAAAATCACTTTGGTGTGAATGCCGGAGCATAAAGGCGTATCAGACAACGACATAGCAAACAAGCCGGCAAGAAAGGGTTTTTCTGAGTAATAATACAGTAGATTCTAACAACTCTTATTTAATTAAATTCTCCAACTTCAATAATGACCATGCAGCTGTGTATTCTTATAACTCAACGACAATTTAGAACGAAAGCATATCTGAAATATATTAATATCTTGCCCATCCTCCATTGATTCGATTATTTTTCTGTAAACGATTCTACACTGACAGAATAATTGTTCTCGTATAATCTGGAGTTAGTTCGTCCTCAGCATGCTTCCTCAATACTTTCCCAAAGTTCATGTCGTTTTGGCGATCTAAAATGATTCTTTTACAAACGTCTTTCTTATGCAAAAAAATGCAGGTTGTGTTAATAGATCATCCTTGTAAGCTCTAGCCGTTTGCCAGCAAAACTCTTATTCTAATTTTTTTTTAATTTCATTCGGATGGGGCATGATATAGATAAAGTTAGTTAGTCAAATAGGTGGTGATACCTATATTGGAAGGCATATTTCCAATCATTTGAAAATAAGCTCTCTCACCAAAAACTGATAACTATAATGAGCTGAAGGATTTGTGTCCTATCAATTTATTTCCGATCACTTGCAAAGTCCTTGAGCGTGTGCTTGAAATTCAAATACTGCACTAACGTATTAGCATGCAAAAGATTGTCATATTTATTACTGTCAAATGTAGTAGCTTCGGATGAAAAAGTTAATTTTTATGAAAACAAATGAAATAGAAAATTTTAAGACATATTTTTTATATTTAAATATTGAAATTGAAATGAACGGATTTGTATCACTTGATTTGTTGTTACTATTGTTTTCTCTTCTGTATCACCATAGTTCAAATATGTCCCAAGATTATCTCCATCCCTTTTTCTTACAAATTGCTGTGTTAGCTGAATCAAATACTTAATAAAATAAGAATCATTTTTTTACACATCACAAGTCTGAAATATTTTATTTATTATAGTTATGTTAGTTATATTAGTCTTTTACTTTGAACTTTACTTTGAACTTGTTCGTCGTTGCAAGTAACTATTGGACAACATATGGACAAATTAGTTTGGCATTATGATTGATTAATATTTCCACGAAGTAAACAATATTTACTGGACCTAAATCGAGTCTGGCGATAAACAGGACCGCGATATCTGGCACAGCGACTGGGTGGATGACAAAAGTGAACACTGGAACAGCGTTGAGGGGCAGATACACACCAAACGGATGATGGGGCAGCTGGCAAGAAAGTACCAACACAGAATTGGCATCTTTAAGGAGAGCCTATTTGTAGAAGGAGGAGACAACCTATTACATTGTCTTTGAATGCATTGCATTGGAACGGCGGAGACTGCCACTGCTAAAAGAAACCTACTAACAGAAAAAAGTTTATGACACAGGCTACTAAACCTAGTTAAAGAGGTTAAAAAAATTCTTGTAATGTGTGATATGGAAACCCTCAATACCTTCAATACTTCGACAACTCCATTTTACGAGTTAAAACAGTCAGAGCTGCTTATCCGACTTAGAGAAAGCTATGGAACATGTACAGACTGCAAAATGTGACACATTGCGCACTAATAGCAAGCTATTCAACGGCCCTAGAAACAGCTTTGCTTATCAAAGGTGAAAAAGCTTTTCCAAATGAAATTAAATGCCCAAAAGCTTTTATAGTGACCCTTCAAAGAGGAAAATCGTAGGTGAAATAGGCCACGCCAAAGTGTCAGAATTGATTTGACAGCTAGAGTGTTTAAAGTGAATTCAGAATAATGATGTCCAAGAAAATCCTGGAAAACAAGACTATTGAAGATTTAGGAAATATGGAAAAAAATATAGAAGTACCAGTTGAAGAAGAAAAACAAAATGAATCAGAAAATGAAAAAGAGACTGATTGTGAGGAAATAATTGTACAGGAATAAGTAAATGACGAAGGAACAGATAAAGTTGTACAACAACGAAAGTCGAATAGAAATCGCAAATTACCATCCAAATATACTGATTTCGAAATGGATGTTGCCTATATTGATGAAAATTTACATTTTGCTCACTCCGCACGAGCATTTGTTGAAGACGTACCACAAAGCTTAGAAGAATCCAAACATAGAGATGATTACAGTTGTTGGAAAAGTGCTGTTGATAGTGAATTTGAATCAATAAGAATAATACATGGAGTTTAGTAGAAAAACCAAAAAATATATCACTGATATGATGTAAATGGGTATTCACAATAAAGAAGCAAATCAATGGCGTTGAAAAATATAAAGCTAGATTAGTAGCTAAAGGTTTTATGCAACGTGAAGGTTTTTATTTTAATGAAAGCAACTCATTGCTGGAACAAAAAATTCGATGACTTTGCAATAGGACAAAATTAAAAACGATCTGAACATGACCCTTGTCTATATACTAAGATCAAAGGACACGTTAAACTATATTTATTATTGTACGTAGACGATATTATTATAGCCACTAATGATGAAAATGAAATTGATACCTTAAAGATAAATTTAGGTAAAGCTTTTGATAACAAAGATCTAGGTAAGCTAAATCACTATTTAGGAATTGAAATAAGATTCACAAATGAAGGCGTTTATTTAAATCAGAAAACTTATATTAACAATTTACTTACCAAATTTGGAATGCAAGATTGTAAGGAAGCAAAAACTGCTTTAGGCCCTATTAAGACATTAAAGAGGGAAAAGCAATGAAAACCCAAGACTAAATGTTTCAAAAAATGTTTGGTTGTCGACACAATTATTTATTGATACTGAAAATAGAAGGTCAACCACAGGATACTTATATCAAGTTTTTGAATAGGTATGGATTACAAGAAAACAATCTACAGTTGGTATTCATCAACAGAACTGAGTATAAGCGTTTGAAGCATGCTCAGAAGGTGTTTGGTTGTCGAATTTATTGTCTGACCTGGGTTTTACAAAAACAACTTTTATTATTTCGGGGATAATCAATCATATTAAATTAACTAAGAAAAATGAACACAAAAGATTGAAACATATTGATGTTAAATATAAGTTTATAAGAGAATTTGTAAAGAATAACATAGTTATCTTGAACAGTTGAATAGTTGTTAAGGAGATGTAGTTTAGTTGTTATAATTTATTAAAATTGTCATTACGTATTTTACGTGTATTAAAGATTATTATATAGAAAAACACTGTTTTTATTTACTCCCAATCATAATCTTAACACTTTCAAGAGATCGTGGTATTAGCCAGAAATCGGTACAAAACATTTTGCATAAAATAAGTTCCACTTTTTTTAATTCAAAACCATTAAGACTTAACTGAGGATGAGGAGGTAATCGAAAAATGTCATCCATTCTCCCATCCTTATCCTATTTGTCAAAACTAAACACGTTATGTAAGTGCGTGCCAAACATACGGTTAGTTACTACACAATACTTGTTAATTTATCCTTACATATTTTACACTCATATTTACATTAAAATACTTAAAATTGTGGGCCATTAAGCTTAGGTACCTCATAAAATCTATGTACTCCACTTAAAAATCGAAAAAATGCGGTACATCCACTATATAAACTGCAAAACATTCTTCATAAATAACTGGTAGTCGTTAAATAGTTGTAGCTGCGGCTATTTGCGCAAATCACATTTTAAACAAATATTTGCGGTAATTCGCTTTATTGACGATGGATTCCAAGGTTTAAAAACCCTATTTTTAAATGCGTCGTTTCACGAAAAATAGAAAATTAATGAAGCCTTTGCATTGCTTAACACGAAGACCTACATATGTAGTTATTTGTTCCTAGAGACGTGAAGACATCTTCAAGGCTTAAATTAATAACACACAAAGTCATTAGATCTGCGATTGTAATTTTCTCGTTTTAAATGAATTAGTAAATGACTTCCATAACAAATTCAAAACTCAAAGGATGCAATTTAGAATTATTTCGATGAGGACAGAAACTTTTTTTTATTTATTATTTACATTCTCAAACATTAAATTAAAATTTATAGTTTTGAAACCTAATGATTCTGTATGTTGAAACTCCTTTGAGAGACATGTATTTATGTTGTGGAATATCTTTTTATAATTAGTTTAAAATTTGCTAGAATTTACGAGAACTACGTCCAATTCATTTTTTCGGTTTCTTGTTCCAATTGTTTAAGTTATAAATATTGCGAAACCGGATTCATATCATAGAATATATGATACATAATTGCGGATGTAATATTTATAGCATCACAGTTATATTTTCTCTAATCGATTTTTTTTAAGAATGAAGTATTCAATTTTGTGTTTTAAAAATAGATTGTTTTACGATCTACAGTTGGTACCAAATAAATAACAAGGATCATTATCCATTACTGAAAGTAATAA
This sequence comes from Holotrichia oblita, assembly GCA_023690525.1. Classification (NCBI taxonomy): domain Eukaryota; kingdom Metazoa; phylum Arthropoda; class Insecta; order Coleoptera; family Scarabaeidae; genus Holotrichia; species Holotrichia oblita. Next base: position 41,914,117 of record CM043016.1, on the reverse strand, counting down.
AAATGTTATATTCTTGTTATCTACTATGGTTTCAATTGAATAATGGATCAATTGTGATTAGTTCTAAAATAATAGCAGAATTTATTAGTTTCTGCAATATTAAAGGAAATAATGGTAATTCGGAAAGTTTAAATTAAAATGGGCAGAACAAAATAATAGAACACAAATACGAAATCAATAATTAATACTTAAAATAAGGTTTTGCCTATCTTGAATATTGAATGGAGTCGGAGCTCTGAATCAAAAATGTTTACCAGATCAGGCTATTGAAATGACCAAGAACTTCAATGATACTCTACAAACCTGCTATGTCGTACTTAAAGAGACATACAAGGGCAGTTCAGGTATTATTGTCTCTGGGATAGAATTCTTTATTTTTCAACATAGTCCCTAAGGCGTTGACACATTTGGTATAGCGATGATCTGAATCATCATCCCTTTTTTGCCATGGAAACACAGCTCTTGTGAGCATGATGATGATGATGGAACAACACACCACGTCTGATTTTTCGCCTCCTTTTTCTTTGATAGAATCACGAAGTTTTGATATTAAAGCAGCATAATGTTGCCTACTTATAGTCTCACCACGTGGTAAAAGGCCTATGAAGACAATTCCATCAATATCCCAAAAAAACTGCCATGCTTTTCCCCACAAATGCTGTTGCACAAAACTTTCGAAGCGGTGGCAAATCCTTGTGCCTTGTATTGTCACGTAACATCTCCAAAAATTATTTATGAAGAAATGTTGGATGTAAACGGAGATTATTGTTCTTCAAAGTCTACTGATTTCGGATGGCCAAAATTATTTAAACATAGCCGAGAATCACTGGATGATTATCCTCGTCCAGGTCGGTCTATTGACGCGATCACCTCCGATATTATTGAAAAAAACCAAGTGTTTGATAGTGGAGGATGCAAGATTAAAGAAACGATAATTAACAGCTTCACCGTCATTTTGACCCTGAGTCAATACAAGAATCAATGCAGTGGCATATTAAAGGTTTTAGCCTTTCCAAGAAGTTTAAAGTCACTTCTTCTGCAGGAAAAAATAATGGCAATGATCTTTTGGGATTGTGAAAGAACAGGACAGTATTTTGCAAGATTAATACATCGCCTAAGAGATTCTATTAATGCGAAAGGGTACTGAGGCTTCAGGATTAGGCACCAACCCACAAATCCAGACTTGAAAAAGCTACCGTTGCCAAATGCGACTTCACATAAACAGATCGTCCACTTTATAGTCCAGATTTCGCCCCGTGCGACTATTTTTTGCTTCTTCCAAATAAGAGGAACCAAATTTATGGACGATGACAAACAGTTGCGGTTTGAAACTTTTTAATTTCATAGCAGTTATATTGAAAAATATAGACACAACTCCACGTATATGTATTTTTAGCTTATCCTACGATGACTGGATCTGTTCATATTGTTAATTAATGTTAATGTTCTGAATTAAATTCCCAATTCACTTAAAATTTTTCTTCTTGGCTTGCTTTCATCGTCGTATTACAACTAGAAACTCAATTTAATTTAATTTAATTTAATTGGGCAAAGTGTGTTTTGGTGTTTTAAAAGAGGTTAAAAGCTAAAGAAATCTGAGAGCCACTGATACGTGGCTTAACATGGCGGCTCCTCAAACTCATCTTCATTGTATGAAAGATATGATGAGTAGCAGAAAAACATTATTGAATAAAATAAAGCTCCTACACAATGCCAAAGTTGGCAAGAACACAATTCCTTTGCGAATTGGAAAAATTAGATATTTATAACACATTCAGTGCATGGTCGAATTGCAAGCAGTAAATTTAGTAGCCCTATAGAAGAAATAGACCTAGTGGAGAGGAAAGAATTGAGATCTCTCTTTGAAACAAGACCAGGATATTGAGGCACTGGACAGAAAAAGAAAACATGAGGAATTTTAAAACATACTTTTAACATTTAGAAGAAACAATTGAAGAGGTATTCTAATTTAGACGAATTTAAATGACGATACCACTGCCACTAAGTTACTTGATATACAAATGAAATTACAGATAAAACATCGATAACACCAACAACACAACGTTTGATTATTCGAGATACGTGTTTCGGGAGCGTATGGGCTCTCGAAACACGTGTCCCGAGAACTGAAACGTTGTTGTGTTGGTGTTACCGATATTTTATCTGTAATTTACTAACCCACAGTCCTTCAAATCACACCAATAAAATTACCACAAATTAATTCATTTACAGGCACGACAAAACACAGTAAGTGCTCAAAAGGTCCAATGAATGGTAAATAACCATATGCGACTTCTACCATATTCTTTATCACGTCAACTGGTAATTTATTTACCCAGTTACTTGTATTGGAAAGAGTTATAAGAGAGGCAGATATTAACAGATCGGGAATTATATACCAGATAAGACATCAGTGGCTGGCGTTTTCTGACGATTTAGATATATTAACAAGAAGCAGGGAAGAATTAAGGAAGAAAATATTTAGAAGAGGAGGGCATCTAAGAATAGACACAGAGAATTAGAAGGTATACCAGTTCGAAGAGATAGAGAATTTTACATACCTAGGAGCGATATTTACTAGAAAGGCTGGTTTGGAAATGCAAGATTAATGGCAGGAAATAGATGTATTACAGCACTTAATGGGAGGAGGGAAAAGAGGTGTATCAAGGAAACTGAAGAGAGAAGAGATAACTAATGATATATAAAACCTTACTACGGTTTTATATATAAGGCCAGTAGTTTTGTATGCTTGTGAGACCTGGACCTTAAGCAAGATGTAGCAAGCAAGGCTAGCGATATGGGAGCGGAAAGTTTGGAGGAAAATATTTGGAGCGAAGAGGGAGGGAGAGATATGGGTGAGAAGGAAGCTGAGTGAAATTTGTGGAGAAGCAAATATAGTGAGAGTGGTGAAGGCGCAGAAAAAGCCGAAAATGATAATGTCAAAGACAGTTGGAGGAAAGAGAAGGAGAGGACGGCCAATGGGAAGGTGGAGGACAAAAGTGGAAGAGGATATAAAGACGTTAAGGATAACAAGATGGAAAGAAGTAGGGAAAGATAGAAATCGATGGAGGAAGATCACGAATGAAGCTATGGGTCTTCTAGGCTCGCTGATATACACCGTGTTTCATGTAACTAGCACATTAGAAGTTTTTGTGCTTACAACGTAATTTTTTCCATAAGTTTTGCCTTCTCACATAATTGACTGCAATCTTTCAAGTTAAAATATTTTTAAAAACGGTTACACCGGAAGTAGGCGCATCTTTGTTATTTTAAATGTGACACCCTGTATTTTATTCGAGATTTGAATTGCTTATTTAAATAGAGGAACAGAGATACCGGGCTGGATTATGTCAAAGTCAACCCTTTCGGAGATATTCAACTGTTTTCCAATTTTAGGACACTTGATCGTAAATTTTAAAAGTAGTTTATCTGAGACATGAAAAGAGATAAACAATTGAAATTTGTTCCTGAGATAGTCAAAGTATTGTCCTATTCCAATATCATCAGCTTTGGCAATAATATTACACAGGGTGTTCTCTAATTAATTTACAATTATACACATTTCGAATGCAAGAAACTCAATTTTTTCAAATTAAACATCCTGTATATTTTCACCTTTTCTGAAGCAGAAAAAAATTGTCTTTCGATCCACTGTTACATTCCCTATACTTATCTCTAGAGGTTTTTGAGTTATTGGAGAGATCCGCCTGAAGGCCCGATATTTTGCCATATATCACACACAATGAACAAGAATGCCTTGGAAGTAACAAAATGTTTAGTTGTCAAAATTTCTTTCGCTGTCAGTGTTATTAATTTGATGCTTGGATATTTTTTGTACTTTACTGAATGATTTGATTAGTGCATAATGGAAGGCTATAATAATAATTATCCAAATGAAAGTATCGTTAATTTATTTTACATACATGGAGAATGTAATCGCATAATAAGTAGGACTTGCCGTGTGTTCAATCAAATTTGCCTCCGATGAATCGATTCATATTTGAAAAAATTGAAACACATTTTTTGCGACATTGGAATATGAACACAAAAAGAAATTGTACTACGCCAGTAACAGGTGAAGAAAATAACGAAATTAATATTCTGTGATATTTCACAGCTCATCCCCATGCTTCAATATGTAAAGCAGAGGTGGATTTAGATATTAGTATGACGTCAATTCAACGCGTGCTAGCAAAGAACAAATGGCATCCATATGCACAAAGGAAAGTTCACGAACTGAGAAATGGAGACGCTCAGAGAAGAATTGATTTTTGTGAGTGGCTAACTATTCGTAAACAGGAAGATCCGGACATGTTACGAAAGATTTTATGGTCGGATGAATCCAAGTTTAGAGGCGTTGTAAATAATAAAAATTGTTTATTTTTGGGCAGATGAAAATCTCTACTTTTCACGAGTAAGCCATTTTCAATATCAATTTAGTTTTAATGTATTCGCCATAATAGGGTGGGGAAGGGTATTTTATCATATTTATGATGAAAGGCTAACGTCCGAAAGATATTTGCGAATCATTAGGAAAGTAGTGGCAAACATAGGCAATGACATGCCACACCAAAACTATTATTAGCTTCAACTGGACTGGAGCTCCAGCTCACTCTACTCATGCTGTATATCAAGAGTTAACCCAGCTATTTGAGGATAGATGGATTGGTCCAAATGGAGCATGTTTTTGGCCTGCTAGATCTCCGGATTTAACTCCAGTTGAGTATTTTTATGGAGTTGCATAAAAAAGGAGGTCTATACAACACCAGTTAACTCCAGGCAAGAACTAGAGGATAGGGTGGGAAGAGCATTTGACTAAATTGAAGTTCAACTGATTGAACGTGCAACGACTGATCAGCTCCAAACAAGGTTAAATAAATGCATTGAAATAGGCGATGAACATATTGAGCACTTGCTGTGATTTTGTTTTTAGATTTGTTTTTGTTTTCTTTGTTTGACTTATACCGTGAGATCAAAAATGTTTTCGCAATTAATAAATTTTTGGTTTTGAACTAGAACACTTTTTTTCCATGCCTATAACATGTTTACAAATGACTAATAATTCGCTCCTCCTATACTTAATCTATTATTTTTTCAGTTTTACAGCGGCACAACTAACCAACTGTTTTTTCATATCTGATTGAATAATAGATCACATGACCGTTTTAATGGAAAAACCAAGGATTAATTCAACAATTCAATTGTTTTTTTTAGTAAGCAACTATTTGGATAAAAACTCGTGGACACGCTGTATAATTAATTCAAACTGTCAATTCAATTGTTTTTTTACCAAAATATTTTAGTCTGCAACTATTTAAGAAATTAACTGTTATTACATTGTGTCGTGAAATGGTCATCCGAATATTATTCGCGGTTTAATTGTTCCTTGTAAAATTTGCTCATCGACCACTCAAACTTGCTTTAAGCAATTATTTATTGCATATGAAACATTGCTGCAAACCCACTCGCCTACGGCTTATGATTTTCATACATCAATGTTTCTAGTGAAATTGATGAAACAAAAAATGCTCGTTACTGTAGGCATGTTTTATCGCCAAAATTAAACCTCTTTTGTTATTTGGCAAAATATCGGGCCTTCAGGCTGATCTCCCCAATAACTCAAAAACCTAGAGATAGGTATAGGGAATGTAACAGTGGATCGAAAGACAATTTTTTTCCGCTTCAGAAAAGGCGAAAATATACAGGGTGTTTTGTTTGTAAAAATTGAGTTTCTTGCATTTGAAATGTGTATAATTATAAATTAATTAGAGAACAACCTGTGTAATATTATTGCTAAACCTGGTGATATTCGAATAGGTCAATACTTTGACTATCTCACGAACATATATCAATTGTTTATCTTTTTTCATGTCTCAGATAAAGAAAAACAGTTGAATATCTTCGAAACGGTTGACTTTGACATAATCCAACCCGGTATCTCTGTTCCTCTATTCTTCTAATTCTAATTCTTCTAACGTGCTAGTTACATGAAACACGCTGTATATATATAGTATGTATATATAGTTATATAAAAACTGAAAAGTTATACTATCTGAATGGAAGGACTCCCAAAGAAAGCATTATAGAAAAGAACTAAAAGTGGATGGTTTGATTACAATACTTTTGTAGACTAATAGACCAAAAGAAGTTTCAAACATCAAATCATCTCTGGTATTTGATTTTTATGCAGCTAAACTTTATTTTGATAACCCAGTTTCGTCTTTTCTGGTAGTGCCAATCCATATATTGTTATTAGAAATGGACTTGTTCTTTTTCTCGTTAACTGCATAAGTTACCTTGTAATTTTTGTTATAAATATTCTAAATAGTGTCAATAAAATTCATATACCTAATTATCTGCAAAATATATCACATATTGACAAAATAAACAAACAAGCAATTGAAAAAACTGCGTGTTCCAGAAATTGACCAGCCAATTATTTATCATTTTATACGAGAAATATATGTAAATGTACATTGTGCATAGTTGATAATATTTGTAATGTAAGTATTCGGAATTATTATCACAAAGCTTCTAAGAAACTGACTGCATAGCGTTTATACCACAAGTTGCAACATTGAGCAAACAGCGTATCAGACAGATTAAATTTTAATCTAAACAGGTATAAAGTTTAACCAGAAGGTTAACCGGAAAGGATTGTTGTGTGATTAATTTCGAAAGCTATTTTTTATATGCAGTAAAAAGCTTGCCATTACAAAAATAACAATTAATTAAGAATTTAAATCGAATTTCACTTAATCAGAAGTTATATTCAAAGAAGATATTCACAAGAAAATATATTTTTAACCAGCACTCAGAGACTTTTCCGATTTAAATCCGTCTACACAAATAAACATTATTTATTATGTAGTTCGAGTCCTAGTCCATTTTCTATGTGTATGTATGTATCTACGCGAACCAAACACTAAATAATTTATTCATTTTTTTCTGGGTCAAAGCTATAAAAATTGCACTCCTTAACCCATTAAATCCTATATTTTTGGAATTTGCTATATTTACATCATAACGTCATAAACATATGTGCGCAAAAAATCAACTTCAGATTAGTTTTATTTATTGTTGTTACTCTAACAAGGTTGGGCAAAAATGTAGAAATATGGAATGATCTCCTATGACATGTATTTGAAAGATGAGATTTTTCAGCTAAACTTTCAATTTCAAATTTTATGTTTCGAATAAGCGATTATAGTTTGAAATTTTGTAGTTGTGTTTGATCTTTTTTATTAGCAATATAGTTTTAAATTTAAGTAGACGTTCAGTTTAAATTAATCGGATAATTTGTTTGAAATTCGGATAAAGTTACGATATAGACATTGTAAATCATTGTGCGATTTAGTGTAGCGGCAAAAAATTTCTATTTAGTGAAAGCTTTATAATCAAACTGCCTGAAAATTTAAACTTATTGAAAAACTTGTAAACGAAATTTTCCCTCTTCGACTACTTCCGGGTGTTTAAAAAGTTGTATCATCATTTCTATTCTTTCCACAGTTTGTTTTACTAACACAAAATTATTTTACAAAAATAATATTTCTTGTAAGTATCATACATGTAAACTTTGATATATTGTGTGTGCTTCAGTGTACCGAACATTTAAAAGAAAGTTTAACAATTTAATGAAAACTAATTAGGACTAATTAAATTAATTAGGCCTCAAATGTAATCTACAATATGCTTTCAGTTACCAACCCCTGGACTTATTCACACAAGTTTCAAATTAAATTTAAATTAATAAAAAACATTTTTGAAATCATCTTGTCTGCTAAGGACGAAATATATTATTAATAGGTTTCCTACCGCCACTGCTTTCTTCGAGAAAAAATATATTCGCCACACTGAACGAAAAAAGTACGTAAATATAATAAAAAAGTACATTGATTCAATAAATTGTTTCATTAAAATTGGTCCAACGTACGGGTTTATTAATTCAATAAAACACCGTTTATTGTATTAATGAATAAGTATGTTCATGCATTCAATAAAATACGTTATTGATATGATGAACTAACAACATTAATATGATAATTCCATTCCTTATGTCAATGTTCAAGATTATCAATACAATAACTTCAGGTCGTTACGTTAATGCTTACTTTACATTGGGTTGATCAATGCAAATATTGTATTAATGAACGCCATTCTTCAGCACAATAAATAAATGTATCGTTGTATTGCATGTACATTATATACGAGGTAAGCTTGATAATTTCTTTTTATTAAAGTGAGGACAAGTTAGATAAATCAAATCCACACAATTTGAAATTCTAATTATTTACTTCACCAAATATATTCCGTTTTAACTCAGTTTAAGGTACTTACAAAAGACATTGAAGGTCATTGCGGTCAGGAATGTAAGAATAAAAATGATTGGATAGTGATATACAACACAAAATTAACCCTCAATAGATCTGTTGAGGATCGGTTCTGTGTTCTATAACACCATCCAATATATTAAAACAATGAATATTAAATATTTATGGGTCTCATAAACGTATGTACATACTTAAAAAGTTAACTTGTAAAGAATAATAAAGAATTCATTACTGGCTATCTTCATCCTAGTTTGATTCGTTTTGTAAGATAAACAGAAGTAATAAAATAATAAAATAATTAAATATAATTTATTTTTGATAATTATAAAATATAAATGCATACATTTGAATTCATGAACAAATATGTAAAGAACAGAAATTTGTATCAATCACTTTTTAGTTCAGTGATTAATATATGTACTTTTGTATATTTACTTTTATTGTATGACGTGCTATAAAAATACTGCTCGATAAAATCCCAAAACATTATGCTTGCTGCAGGGTATTTTAAATCAAAAAGGTGCAAAGCTTTATAGCATATATCCACTGCGCGCAGTATGTTTTGGATGTTGTACATAATTCCACCGATGTACAAAAATATTTCCTTTAGACATGTAACTTTTTCTCCCACTGCTAGAATAAATGGCTGAATGTTGTCTTGCCTGCTGGTGAGGAAATCCAAGTGGTCTTTTATTTCTTGCGTTGAGGTTCCCCAATATAAAAAAGACTCTTGGGAATCTTTTATGGTAAATTTTATAACTGTGTTGCGTCCGTTTTGATCTTTTTTAACTACTTTATTAATGGGAACTAAATATCCATGTATGCTAAGTAATACAGCTGCAATTTTACCATCTGAAATATACAATTATATTCATAATAATAATAGTAAACTAGTTGTCCAAATTATTTTATTTACTTTCGTTTGCATTGCCCGCCTTTATATCCTCGAGCAATGTCTTTGTATTTTTTTCTTTGATGGACTTTGACAAAAAGTTAATTAATTTTTCAGCCTCATTCTCCCAGTTGTTAACTATACTTCTTGTATTTTTGAATAACGAACAATAATCCATATCAATCTGATTAACCAAAATACATGTTAATATGCGAAATATATTTTATAAAAACACAAAAGCAGTTAAATTATAACTGTTAGTTACATAACATATTTTTTAAAATGTTGCAAACATATTTATTCAGAAATGTTTATTAATAAAAATAGTAACTTACCAATCTATATCCACTAGGTTTTTTATATTCTGGCCATTTATTTAAAATACTAATCAAAGAATCGGCGTTTTTAATGGTACTCAGCCTGTAATTTACACATGCTTGCCATAAGCTGTCAAATTCATTAGCAGGAAGATTGTCGAATTTCAGGGATCGTATTATAACTTCTACATCTTCCTCGGGTTCTAAAAATAAGATACTGCAAACTACAATTCACAATGATTAAAGTTATTGTACCAGTTTGCTGCTTGGATTTCTTTTCTTTGGGAATATCACTGTCATTTGTCTTGCATATCTTTAATTGCTTACTTTTTAGATTACAAAATTTGTTATACATTCGCCCTCTTTTACCAATTCGATAAAATTCCTGAAATGATGTTGCATTAAAATTTAACATTTAGTAATAAAGTATAATACAATACCAATTTCTCTGTTGGAAACCTATCAATGATTTCTCTCTCTAATTTCGATGAAGTTATCAAAGAAAAATGGTAACTTTTTTCTATGCAATATTCAGCGACTAAATTGATCAACAGTGTTCTATGTTCATCTAGAAACTTTTTATGTTTGTTGTAATATTCTGTTAACATCAAACCTCTGGTGGTTTCATTGAGTATGTTACACAAAGTAATATTTGTGTTAGAAGAATCTCCTGCAGTTGAAGATGATGGGGATGCTGGGCAGTCCGAATCTGATGTAAGCGACATTTCCATGTAGGTATCGCAGGAAACACCAATATTTTTTTTCCACCTATCTAAATTATCCTCGAACAAAACTTGAATTCCTACTTCGTAATTTTTTAACAGTTTATCTACATGTTTGTCTTTTATAACTTTAAGTACATTAAGGTATACTTTTTGTTCTGTGCATGCAATAAAAATGAATAAAATTATTTGGTTAATACAAACAAATAAATCACTCACCAATTAAGTAATCCGCCAAATACTCTTGGTTCCAAGATTTAAGTAATGCAATTAAATCTGCAGCTTCTTTATTTTGCAAATTATCATTGTTGGAATTAAAAACAGTGCTATCAAACTCAAATATAACATTCTCTTCAACCCATTGCTTACTTGATTGATCTATAATTAAATAATTTGAGTAGACATAGCCTTTGTTGTGATAGGTATACATAAATATACGTGAAAGATACACATATGGAAAATTAATTATTGTACTTACCTTCTTCAGTTACATGTGTATGTGTAGACATCATCAATAATATAGAACAGAATGAAAGGGATTGTACGTCACGTGTTTCGGTGTAAAATTAGTTTACAACAAGTTTTAAAAAGTATTGTCACGTACCAAAATTATATTCATAAAGGTCGCCGTTCAATCTAGAATTATCTATAATTATATACATACATATATACACATACAGTATACAAATTTCATGGTGATTGATAATGCTTGAAGTAATATTGTTACCATTGATAAACAGTAAAGATTAGTAGAAATGCAATAAAAAGTACCTATATTTTAAACGATTAAAGCAGATATTATATAGTATACGGCCATTTCAAAAAATCTATTCAATTAAGTCGAGCCCAAGTAAATGGTCTTTTATTACAAGTTACGCAAGCATTCGATAATACTCTTTAACTCTAATAACATTTTTACCTCTTGCTGTTTTTATTACATTTAGAGGAGGCCCCGCCAAATTATTTATATCCAATATCACAAAATTTCCTAGACCCGTTAAGTCAACATCAAATGCCAAATAATGAGGGTTGAATACAATATTGGTCACGTCTTGGCAAAAAAGAAAGATATTTACTTCTTTGTTCACAACTATACTCAATATTTTATGCAACTGGATGTCGTTTTTAAATGTGGAGATATAAAATTGATTTTGATAATGTATTCCATTGTAATATATTTTAATGTAGAATTTAAGGTCATCTTTGCAAACATTCAGCATTTTACATATTATATCAGAATATATGGTATCCGTTTGATGCTTATTGTCGAAACTGCACAAAGCTTGGTTGTTGACTAGAAATAATGAATTTGCAAATTTGAGTTGAAACTTTTTAGCTAGAGTTAAACAAATATTTTTACGAGATGTTATTGCAGTTGAATATAATTTAAATTGTTTATGTTTAGCCTCGAACTTAAAACACCAAAATTTCCTTACTGGTCCAGACTGACGTATAATTGTAGGATAATGAATTAAGTTATGAAATTTTGGTTTTAAATTATCGTTAAACAAAATTACATATTTTTCATTATGGTATTTTATTTTTTGTTCCAAAGAAACAATTGAAGACTGTGTAACTTCAAAGCACAGTAGCAAGTCAATAACTTCAATAAAATTTAGCAAAAACAACCAAACGTCATCATCGCTTGGAACGAGATCCTCAACCATTATAGGGAAGTACATGACGAATGTCATCATTTCTCTGGCTGACATTTTGAAATGGTGATTATTGATATGAGATAGCGTTATTTCTCCAGACCAATTATCAATTTCGATTGAACCATATTCAAAAGTTTGTTTTCTAGAATTTAAAGTTTCTAGGGAGAAATATTTCATTTTGTAAATAAAATACTGTAGAATGTGAGATAAGTCATAGTGACAAACGCCTTCAAAAATATCATGCATAACATCAACAGCAAAATTGCTGGTTACATGAAAAGATGGAATGCTGTTAAAAATGGACTCGCATAAAATTCCAGTTTGTTGAGCATCATTTAATTCTACATCGGCTTCATAATTTTCAATATTTCGGCATAGATTATTATCATTGGTACAAAGTATTTGACATTCATTTTTCGTTGCTTTACAAAATCTACAATAGGAATGGCTGGAAAAGCTTTTTCTAAAATCCAAAATTGAATTTACCCCTAAGTTGTCCCCTAGCACAAGACCTAAAATAAAATGAACGTGTAATATACCGCGATTAGTTTTAATTTCAATTCCTTTCGTTTCTAAACGTTTCAATTCTTCTACTAAAGATTGTAAACATTTACTATTTCCGTAACACTGAATGTCAACAGATTTAACAATTGCAGCCAAAAATATATTTGTTAATTTGGATTCATTGCAGGAAAGGGTAGGAAATGAATAGTAAAAGTTACATATAGAATGTCTTCTTGCATTTGAGCCAAGAGGATTGTTGATTTCTAAATCATCAATATATAAAAAATACGGTATTACGTTTTTATCTTTATACGATTCCACTTTTGTTTTCCATAAATTACCTTGAATGAAATTTACAAATTTTGCACTATTTTTTAATAATATCTGATTGTTCAATGTATGTTCTAAGTTATTGTTGCTTTCAAAAAACCTTTTAAACTGAAATGTTAGTGGCATTATAACACCTTTTATATGTTCGTCATTATATATCAATTGTCCATTACAGAAACTATTAGTAATTTCATTATTGATAGTAAATTCTCTAATTTCGTCCACATAATCATTTGAAGACAACCACTTATTTAACATATAGTCAGAGCTACAATGTTGAAATAGATTTTTGAATTCCGAGAGGATTGATTGCATTTCGTTTTGAATAGAGTGATTGTCTTTGAGTCTAGAAAAAGCAAACTGTGTAAAAATATTCAATATTGGATCTATTATTTTTTTTTGTACATTTTCTTGTATTTCGTATACATTCTTTCTTGAGAAGCTGTTATTATTATGCAAGTTAAGAGTAAATTCTATTACAAAGTTGCGAATAGCAAACAAACATTGATTCAAATTGAACTCTTTGGCGTTAGGTGGTTGCGCAAATTTACATATATGATTTTCAACTACCGCATTACAATTACCTCCACTATCATTCTTGTCTTGTTTCACCTTTTTCACAGGTGATTCGTGCTGTTCTACACTGTATTCCACATCATTTGAGTCTGCATGCTTCCGTAGCATATGTTTTTTGAAACTACTCAGGTTATAAAAAGTTTGCAAGCAATTTACTTCATAACATCTATATGTGCTACTTGTTCCTAATTGATGAGATTTTTTGAAATGGTCGACTAATGTATTTAAATTAGTATATTTATTCTTACACAAAAAACATAACATTTTTATGTATGTAGGTATCGTAAAACATGCAATAAAGTAAGGTTAGGAATTTAAAATGTTAGATTATTACCTTATGAGACCGTTTCACAACTTCAACTATCAGCACTATGAAAAGAAGATATGTATGTATAATTAGATATATGTACATATATACCTTTAATATAGGTATAGTAATTATTGCACTTTACACCGAACAAGAACGTATAAGATGTTAGGAGAAACAAGTATGGCGGTCAATGGAATTGATGGAGTTTGACGCCAATTGCAAATTGTAAGACGACGCTATACGAATTGAATATGTCAGAGTGAAGTAGTTGATAACGGTCATAGTATTTTAATAAAATCATACATTGATTCAACGAACACATGATTGAATAAAAGCGCATGTTCTGCATACCTTATATGTAGATACATAAGTACAATGTACCAAATAGTTAATGAACGACAATTAATTGTATTGATAAACGCCTTTATTAAAGTTTTAAATATGATAAATTAATTTATTGGTATAAGGAACTTATTCGTTAATGTAATAATTCTGTTCATTGTGTTGATAAAAGAAGGTTAATACACACGGTTTATTGATTTCATATTTTCAGTGCACGAGGAATTCAGACGCATGTATTAAGCTTGCTGTACGTTTTTTTATATTTGAACAAAAAAGTTATAATAAGCGGAAAAAGTTTCTTATTGACGTGCGATCCAAAAGCGAGGGTCCTGCTTGCTCTTTCAAGGACTAAACCAAGCTCCAAAACTCTTTCTTCTGCATCTCGGCGCAGGTCCTACTGGCGACGTGGTTGTGAGGTGTTAGTGGTGTGAGACTACCTTCGGGATGTCCGGAAGGTTGCTAATCTGAAATCCGGTGCACCAACGCATGTTGGACCCTTCTGGCAGCGACGCAAGCTGGCCGTCTCCACCACGATCGAGTTGGACAATCCTTCTACTCTCTCCAGGATCATTAACACCAGCTGGGAAGCCTATTCGTGGAGCGATGTAATTCCCAGGCCGCAGCGCAGGTTCATGTTGACGATCATCCTCAAAATTTTGTTCTGTTAAACCAATTCTTCTCAGGTGAGTCTTGGCAGCAAAAACCCAGGACAGCACTCCCTAGCTGAGAACCGGACGGATGAAAATGCAATAGATTAATAAGTTCAGAGGAACAAGACTCCTGGTGCACAGGAAGCGGCTCTGAAGAAATTGATGACCTTACTGTCATGTTGAAGCAGTGTCAATCCGATGTCGAGAATCATTCTGAGATATCTAGGTAACCGGGGGTCTCCAAGGTAGGCAGTAGTCGTCGACGTAAAGATGGTTGTGGGCCAGTCTGCGTCGGATAGAACGGATGAAACGGATAGCTTGACACTTCATTTCATTCAATTTAAGGCGCCATCTGGTGAATCAGCGCCAGATTTCATTAATGATAGAACGTCCAAGCATCTGTCCTGCCAGAAGGAGCTTCCTGAAGAACAGCTGTACACACCGTTTGGGTCTGCTGGAAGGACATCAATTGAAATTTATTTTGTCCTTCCAGCAGAACTTGTTTTCTTCGGGCAGTACACATGTATTAATCATAGACGTGGATGTGTGTGTGACTGTATAGGGATAAAGAACATAGATGTATAAATAACTCAAAAACTACTGAAGTCATCAAGTTGAAACTTGCACTTTAAGTAGGCAATCTTTTGTGCTCTTGTAAATGGTTATAATTTGGTCCTGCTGGAAGGACCACTTCATATCTAAAATTACACATTTTATTTTAGGGTCTGCCGGAAGGCCAAACTGTCCTGCCGGCAGGCCCCTTGGAGGTTCTATCATTAAGGCTGCGCTGAAGACGGCAGCACACCAAGAGCTTGCTCCTAGAAAGAAAATAGCGGTGTCATCAGCGTATATAGCCAAATATACGCCTTGAATCTTGGGAAGATTATAGATGAATATCAAAAGAGCGTTAGACTGAATGACGTTGCGATCTTAATACGCTAACCAGCACCTGAGGGATGATTTCGGAGTGCCATTATTCAAACAATACATATCGTATTGGAAATATATAAACGATTCAACTATTATTCTATCACGACTTTAGGTGTTGCCCTTCTTGTTGTGTGTTGTTTGCTGTGGAATATTTGCAATGCATAAATAGAATTCAGAAACATTCGTTTCCTCAATCGAAATGACCCTCTATCGGCCATCGTACATATTAACAAAAGTAAAAGCATCAGAATAAATCGCGAATTGTTCGCTAATGTTAACAATATCGTTTCGTAATAAGAAAGCTACTCAGATTTCATTCAATTATTCCAAATTCTACACCAATGACCTCACTTTATATTTTAGCAATGCCAAAAAACCGAACAATGAATCGTAAAATTCGTACGAGCACGTACTTCAACGTACATAATTAGTGGTTGAAAGAAATTTGTCTTCCATCAAAGAATTCATTTCACACATTCGAAATAAGGTCGTTATTTAAATTGTCGTGCATAATCAATACTTGATTTGGAAAACTAATCACGTTATTCTTGTTGTTAACATCTACATGGTATTTTTAGATAATATCTTCGATTATATCTGTTATAGTATTTTTTATTCTTGCTATTTCTTATACATAAAAATTGATCTTAATTTTGTTAGAAATAAAGCCACAATTTGTGACACCACAAATGAGATAAAACTACTTTGTATGTATGTACTACTTACTATTTAAACACACTGTATATATACATTAAGCTAATTTTCATTGTGCAGCACAGCAATTTTTTTTCACTGTTAGCTAATACTAATTTGTTATTATATAGGTAAGTCGAGCTTATGTAATACCGTTTGTATCGGTACCGCTAATTGCTTTTGTTTTTATGATCTGTAAAACGTGTCTTGTGAAAATGCGATGGATGTAATAATATTAGACAACTATGACAGCGAAATCTAATTAGTACACAAGTCGGTTGTACATCTATTTATTTTTTATACATACATAAACCTATGCGGTTTTAAATTAGTGAACAACTGTATAGATACAATATAGAACAGCACAGATGTAGTAAGCTCTTCGTCAGTATGTATTTAAGATAAGATTCAAAAGTTTTGTTAATTAACTAATAATTGACGTTTATTATGTTTATATAATGTAATACCAAAAATAGAAACATTAATTTGTTACTAGCTCCTCTTTTTTTTAATAAAACTAATATAAGTTGTTTTCCCTCACAAAATTAACATAGTTTCTTTGAACATCCTGTATAATAGTAAATTTGTGATGTACCTAAATATCTGCTTGGATATCTGGCCTTTAAATATTGTCTCACCTAAAATAATAATAATTAAGAAGAATAAACACTGAATTCATGAACAACATTGCCAATAATATGAAATCCAAAGGTGCACTATTATGGTGAAATCAGTGTCGATCGTTAACATCTGGGGAACTATTTATTAACAGCATATACGAGAGATAAACTACAATTATTATGTTGTTTATTAAATAGTGCATTATTTTATCTATCAATTGCAGTTCGGTTGGATAGTGTCTGAGAAATAGTCCATAGAATAAGCTTTTGTTATTAGAAAAGTTTAGAATCGGCATTTGGGGATCTCATACAATCATTGGCTAGTGTTTATAAATGGTATAAAGAATTTGAACGTGGTTGCAAGTCGGTAGTAGACAGAGAAGGAGCTGGTCCTTCTTTAGCTGCTGTTAACCCCGAAAACATTGCTGCGGTGAAGAAGATGGTGGAAGAGGATAACCGCATTACCTATCCAATGATAGAGTCGAATCTGAAGATTGGATCCTCGCAAGTGAGATCAATATTGCACGAACATTTACATTTGAAAAAGGTTAGTACCCCATCAACTGACAGATTTACAAAAAGCAGAATTTTCCAACTAACTTTAGATATATTGAATGCTGGAGACCATCAAATTATTTCTAAAATTGTAACTGGCGATAAAACGTACATACCGTTTTTTTGATGTTCCAACTCGCCAAGAAAGCAGAGTATTTTTTAGAAGTACAGGTCTGGTAGCCACAATTAAATTAGAAGATCAGAAGATAGTTACCGCTAAATGGTTTGTTGAAAATTGTTTGCCTACTGTGTTCAGTGAAGTGCCAAGAGAGGGAATCATGATACATCATCACAACTGTTCAGTATTTAGCGGGAAACAAAATCAAAATTATAGAATATCCTCCTTACTCGCCGGATTTGACGATGTGTGATTTCTGACTATTTTTTTGGGCTCAAAAACATTTGAGAGGGAAAAGGTTCCAGTCAGAAGACGTGATTGACATCGCCGCTAAGTGTTTTTTATAGTATCCCTAAAGACAGCTGGTTGAACGCTTTTAAAATATGGAAGGAGAGAATGGTTAAGTGCATTATTGTAAATGGCAATTACTTTGAATATATTTAAAATAAAAATTCTAAAAACTTGTATCAATCTTTCTATTCTCAATAATTGTAGCTTGTCTAACTCATTTTGTCAAAAATTCATATCATACATATCTCTAGTTAAATTGCCTTCGGAAAAATGTGCTCCAATAGCATGTTGTCCATACAGGGTTTCCACGGTCGAGTGGGACATAGGGAAAATACATGTAAAATCGGTTTTCGGTGAATATTATCTCCTTAATACTACTTCATCCAAATTTAAGTGGCGAATATTATTAACTGGGTTAACAATGAACATTTCCACAATCATAGTACAAAGAAAGTCATTTTAATAAAGCCAAAAAAATTATTATTTTTAAACCTATTGTACGTGAATTCCTAATAAGGCTTTTAACACGTTAGTTAGTGCAAGTGGCCGTGGCGCAGACGTTCACGCGACGCCTTAATAACTTAAGGCACAGATTGTTTGGGGTTCGAATCCGAGAAATGAATTTTATTATTTTTTTATCTTGATTAAGTTTTGTTGTTTATTTTGACAAATGATTCGTCGTTAGTAACAATTAAAAATCGAATAATAGCACGTGATCATTTTTGTTATTGTAAAAATTATTCATTATTTACCTTAATCCTCAAAAAATTTTTAGTCTTCAAAATCTCTGATTTTTGTAGTGTTATTGAATTTGTAGCATTATTGTTGGAGATAAAAAATAAAAAATAAAACTAATCTGCCGGGATTCGAACCCTAAACAATCCGTGCACTTGCGTTATTAAGCCGTCGCGCGAACCATTGCGCCATGGACGCTTGCACTAAATCACGTATTAAAAGCCTTATTAGGAATTATAATAAATATATATAAATTAGGAACAATAGATTTAAAAATAATAATTTTTTGGCTTTACTAAATTGACTTTCTTTGTACTATGATTGTGGAGATGTTCATTGTTAACCCAGTTATAATATGCGGCCCTTAATTTTGAAAGAAGTAGTATTAGGGAGATAATATTCACCGAAAACCGATTTTATATGTATTCTGCCTATGTCCCACTTGGCCGTGGAAACCCTGTATATTTCACACCACATGTTCACAATAATCCGGGATTTTCATCAGCATAATTGTAGTAATTGTATTGGTTGAATGATGTTGAAACCAAGTAGTTACTGAATTTTCCGTGACAATCTTGAATGTATTTTGGAACAGTCCCTACTTAAAATCCAGCAGTAATATGCAGTTATGTGCATATCACTATTATCTCTTCCACTAGTTGCTTTCTTGTTACTTTTTTTGCGGACGATTTTTCTAGTATCTTTTCTGTACACTCGTGTCTACTTTGGTCGTACATTTTATATATTACTTTACGTTCTATAACACCTTTGTTGCCCTTCTTTTCCTTTGTGATTAAGTCGTCGCGACGGGCACCGCTGGCGTGAAGCGTAATACCTATATATCCTTATCTTTTTCTGATTCGGTTTTAATTTAATTATATATTCGTTCTACAATCCCGGTGTGTGTATGTTGTGATGCTACCGACCAATCTCACAAGCTTGTTGATTGCTGCGTCTGTAACAAACCGTTTAAAATTGATCGTGTTGACGTATCTACTGCCGAAGCTCGTAAGATTCACTCTAAGTCAGGTATTATTTGGACTTGTGGTGATTGCAGGAGGTTATTGTATCACTTCAGAATGATATGAAATTTTTAAAACAATCACTATTGGATTCGTCGGCATCCGCATCTATTTCTCTGCTGGATACTGAACGCATAATTCAAGAATTAGCTGATCGCGAAAAACTTAAGAACAACATTGTCATTTTTGGTTCTGCAAAGGCAGCTAGCAAGACAAACAATGACCAGATTGTGGTTGATGTTGGGACAGTTATGGAAATTTGTAATGTTGTCCAAATTCAGGAAAACGACGTAAAAGTTTTCAGACTTAGTAGATTTGATGCCTCGCTAGTAAATCGTTGTCGTTCAATTAAAGTATCGTTTTCTTCCCAGAGTCCACTGTTGCTGGTATCCTACGGAATGTTTCTAAGTTGAAATCAATTGCTAAGTTTTCTGGTCTGTCAAATTATAGGGATCGTACCCCAATGCAGCTGCAGCTCCATAAGGAAGTGAAAGCTGAAATGAGCGACCGTATAAATAAGGGTGAATCTAATCTAAAAATTACGTATAAAAAAAGGAATTCCTTAAACTAAATAGTTCCAACGGTTCTGCCTTTGCCCTTGAAATGTATTACCAGAATGTTCGTGGTTTAAGGACGAAGACTCACTCATTCTTTTCCAATATGTGTGAATCTTCAAGTGACATTATTGTTATTACAGAAAGTTGGCTTGATGACTCATTTTCTGATTCAGAACTTGTGCCTTCACATTGTTAGATGTGACAGAAAATTCTCTATTGTTCATCGTTCTAAGGGTGGTGGTGTTTTTGTAGCTTTGTCTTTGAAGATCTCTTACCAGGTGATTGATTGTTCTTTCATTTCTTCTTCAGTTCCGTTAGTTGATTTAGTAATTTGCTATTGTAAATACAATTCTACTGCCTTTTACCTCGTGGCTGTTTATATTCCTCCTAATATTCTGCAGCAGGATTTCGAACTATTTTGTGAAGCTCTTGAAGCTGTATTACTTAACAAGCCCATTATTTTGATTGGTGATTTAAATCTATCGCAATTTGTTACAGATTCGTTATCCTGTTCTAAAAGTTATGCTTTCAGCTCTTTGTGTAACTTACTTAACCTTAAGCAATTCAATAATATTACCAACTGCGATGCTCGACTACTGGATCTCGTTACTTCTAACCTTAACTTTAGTATTACCATATCTTCGGATAATCTTCCGCTTGTTCCAGTTGATCCATATCACCCCCTTTTATCTATTTCCTTGTTGTTTCCTGTGTCTTCTCAAGGTTATTGTGCTTTTCCTTCCAACAACAACTTCAGATACAACTTTAGCAAAGCTAATTTTACTCAGCTCTACCAAATAATACTGCACTGGATATGTTTTATGCAGCTCTTTATGCTATCTACAATCAATCCGTACCCAAATATTTTTCTGTTCCTTCCAAATCAAAATATCCCTACTGGTTCTCAAAAAGCATCATTTCTAACCTAAAATTGAAGGAGTGTTATCACCGTAAATGGAAATCTACACGAAGTCAGTTTTACTATGATGAGTTTAGAAGACTTCGCACTTTATGTAAAAGTGATATTGCAAATTAATCCTAAAGAAGTTTTTCAGTACATTAACGTGAAACAAGGAACAACTCGCATTCCAAATACTTTATTTCACAATGATGTCTGTCTTGACTGTCCTCAAAATATAGTAGATGCATTTGCCGATAAATTTTCTTCAATTCACATAACTAGTACTGATTTTTCTCAAACTCACGAACCATCCAATCATATCCCTTTTATACTACTTCCTGTATCAGAAGATGAGCTAGTCAACATTTTAGCGAAGTTTCCGCAGACAAAAATTGCTGGTGATGATGGAATCCCTAGCTTTCTCTTACATGACACACGGTTCGCATTGGCTAAGCCCTTAATGTTAATTATGAATTTGGCTATTAAAACTTATACTTTTCCTACACTTTGGAAACGTGCTAGAATTAGTCCTGTTTTCAAAAAACATGACAAAACTCAAGTTGATAATTACAGACCTATTTCAATTCTTTCCAATTTTACTAAGGTATTTGAAAGTGTAATCTACGGCTGCTTGTAAAATAACACCAAATCTTACATTGCACCTTATCAGCATGGAGCATGGTTTTGTACGAGGGAGATCAACTGTCACAAACTTGATATCTATAACTCAGTTTATCAGCGAGCGAATTGATGCACAGAGCCAAATAGATGATATATATGCTGATTTTAGTAGTGCATTTGACATTATAGATCACAGAATTTTACTTAAAAAATTGTCTGTTTTTGGATTGTGCTCATCGCTATTACTACTTCTGAAGTCCTATTTGACGGATAGAATACATTATGTTTTTTACAACGGATACAAGTCGTCTGAGTTTATTCCGTCATCAGGTGTTCTCCAAGGTTAACACTTGGGGCCACTTCTATTTGTTCTTTTCATCAATGACTTATTCACTTGTTTGTCTTGCCATGTCCTCGATGATATTAAAATCTACCTACCCATTGAATCTTGGAATGATGTACAGTTTTTACAGAACAACTTAAATATAATTGCCCAATGGTGTGATGACTTTAAACTAAAGCTGAATATCAACATATGCTGTGTTGTTTCATATACAAAGAAAATTAACTATATTGATTCCAACTATTCCACACATGACTGCTTACTTAGAAAGCTTGATAAAGTGGAAGATGAAATCTTACTGGTCAAGGAAAAAGTATATCATTTTCAAATCCTCACAAATCACTTATTGATGCTCATAATCTCTTATGTTGTTCACAACCAAGGCTATGGTGTTATATTCTTGTTTCAATTTCGTTGAGTGAGCAATTTTACTTTGATCTAGCAATAGACAAGCGCCAATAATCTAGAAAGTATTACGAAAATAAGAAAGATTTTGTCCCAAGGATCCTGTAATATAGTGATAAAGCACCAGATTATCTTCTTGAAAAAAGAAAGGTAACAGATTCTTTTCTCTTGTACTAAAAAAGTAATTTTGATTCCCAGTGCCAGAAATCTTTCTGTCGTTTACCCTGGAAGCTAGTAATACAGACGCTTCTTTTGGCAAGTTGAGATATCTGGTGAGATCATTTCAGTCATCCTGCTTGAAACGTTGAGTAATTGATGACATCCCCTCATAATTACCGTCACCTTCATTGGTATCAGATGGTTGATCAGAGAGACAATGGTAACTGGCAAACGCTGGAATCGCCACTTCCTCTGAGAGAAGGACCGGGTGAGCCAGTGCATTGTCGTGGTGGAAAAGCACTTTCTTCCGCTACAAACGAGACCGCTTCTCCTTCAATGCTGTATCGAATCGGGTCAATAAATAGCTGTAGTATTGCCTCGTGATCGTCCTTCCTTTGTACAGATAGTTCATGAGGATCACACCTTGGAAATCCCAAAAAATGGTCGCCATGACTTTTCCGGTCCAAGAAACGTCTTTACTTTCTTCGGAAGTGATTCTCCCGGAACTGTTCCTTGGTCTCCGGCATGTAGTGGTGAATCCAAGTCTCATCCACGATTCCGAAAGGCATGAAGAAATCCCTCGGATTGCGTTGATACCTGGCTAGATACTCGTCCGTAACGATCATCCGATTTCATTTTTGCTCCGGTGTGCTCCCGTCCAAAACTCTTTCATGCCCAAAATTTCGTGTAAGATATGGTCAACGCGTTCCTCTGAGATGCCTGTTGTCTCGACTGCCTCTTTCAGCTTCAATTGGCCGTCGTCTAATACTAAATCATGAATCTTATCGACCATTTCATCGTTGCGTAGCGTTTCTTTTGCGTCCACTGCGTGGTTCGTCACTTGTGCTTGCGCGGCCACGTTTGAACTCGTCTACTCAGAAGGTGATGGTCGAAAATGATGGAGTAGATCCGCCATGAACCTCTAACAAAATATTTCGAATTTCCGTGGCCAGTTTTCTTAGCCATTCAGAAGTGTTTTATCACTGCAAGAAATTCGATTTTATCCATTTTTATGAAATCGCTCGACTTGCCACACAAAACACACTCTTAACTAATAACTATTATTGACAGTAGACTTCTGAAATTTTGACAGTTGTTCTTGTTCACCAATTAATCCATTTCAACCTTCGTCCGTCATCTCTGCCGATTCTAGAAACATTTCAGGTCGCCCTTGTGTACTAGGTAGAAATAAGAGTCATCGAAGTGGTTTTTGATTTCATTTTATAGACCGTATACCATGTAAGGCTTCATCGTGGTCATCAAACCTAACACTCAAGTAGCCAACATATACCTACTCTTCTTCATGAAGTCATTTTTTCTTCTATTAAACAACACAAATACAAAATTCACACAAAACAGTGCGTTTTTTGATTAGCTTTATATCAAGTCTTTTCTTAAATAGAAGTGCCTAACTTTAGTTCTTTGGTTTTATTAACATAGTTTTTCTTAAAAATCTGTGTTTTATTCTAATTTAAATTAACTTGGTTATCTGTCGTTTTCAGTCTCATGAAATTAAAACACAATTAATTTAATCAGAAATAACTACTAACTTTATTATTGCTAATTTTATTTTGTAATACGCAACCTCGTTTTAATTCCAGATTAATCCCGCCATATTTCTTCATAATTCTACAGCAGATTATAATCCACGTGTTTCTAATTTAACATCTCATCTCACTGGAATAACCAGGAATGCAGCTATCAATTAGTGCCGGAGATCTGAATACAACTGGATGCAAACAGATCAATGGTTTCTCTTGAAGTATTTTAATATGATCGGAGATGCTGCAGTCGCAGCGCTTTTACAACCTTCACAGACAGCTTAAATAAACATTTATACAATGCTTCACACAATAATTAGCATGTCAATTATTAATATAAAATAATATCTATATTTATTTTCATATGGAAATTATTATCTCTTACAATACATAGAAGTCAGATTTTCGCCGAGCTCTGTATATAAAACAAACTGTTGGGATTCTTATCGAACTACACGATGTTCAACTGGCGGAAATGCAACAGTAGTAACTTACTGAGTTTGTTGCACTGTATTTTTGTTTATGTTCCCGACGGCTTGATGATGATTAAAAGATGTCCTTATATTCAGTATTTAGCTCCTGACATATACAATACGGAGATGGTCGGGAATATTTCTTATTTTTCATCCTTTCTTTGTAAGATAGATGCTTTTTTGATAAATATTTATCCTGCCCTTACTTTTATAATTTACAAATTGTTTGTGTTAGGAAAGCATCGTGCGTGAAACTTTTCAAGTCAACTCCTATTAATACAGCATTATTGATTCTCTCTATTATTATTCTGATAATCTAAAAATGTCTTGTTCGAATTCCGGGCTGGTATTAATAGAGGTTGTTTGAATGTTTAGAACTTTAAATAATGGCGATGATGTATATATGGGAATAACAGAGTAATTTTGGATTATTTAAACGTTTAATCGTATAATGAAAATTGTTGATATTGAAAATAGATATTTTAGAACAGCTTTCCCTGTGGAATAGAGATTTATATATTTCAACAATCAACATGTTTGACGTTAGTTTTTTAATGCTAACCAATTTAAGTATTTCAACCTTATTTTGAAAAGGTTATCGTGCCCATTCAGCACCTCAAAGTTTCGCAAAGTAGGTACTTGCCTACGATTATTACAACATCTGGTCACACACACAGAGTGCAAATGCAACAAATGGAAAGCTAAAATGTTATGTAAGCTTACTAGTTATGACGAAGGAGTACTATTTACGAGTAAAGGTAAGATATTGCAGTTACCTCCCGCCCAATGGGACATTTAGATTAGTTTAGATTTAATTGAGGGTGTAATTGCACTACGACCTATTGATCTATTCCCTTACATAAGCTGTAAAGTGCTGGTGTTTGCCAGCTCTCAGAGCTCCTTATCCAGTTTAAGAGCTTTAATAAACTGCAATAACTGTGATGGTTTCAGAGAAGATATTTCTTCTATCTATGACGTCTTTGCAAAGTGGGCCAGATAACCAGATTAGGTCGACATAAATCTAAACTTAAAATATTTTTTAGGAACACGATAAAGTGTTTTCATATCTCTCATATAAACATTATATCAGATAGTTTACATTATATTCGCTAAATCAGCTTCTTTACTGATATGCAGACTGTTGAAACAGTACGTTTTAAACTCTCAGAGTTGTAACTTTAAACTGTACTGATTTCGAGAAGTTTGACATCGATTCTAAAAGTGATCTAAAGGTTTCTAAGATTTCAAACTCTTGACTTTACAACGTAAACAAAAAAGTTTGCGAGAATTTGCGAATTTAGAGAAAAAAATTATTACATGTCGAGTGACATAAAAAGAAATAACTAATCGTTTAAAATTTATTTCTTTAGATATGATTTTGGAAGATCTAATGAATGCTATTCCTACAACTGGCAAAAAAACAACCTCTAGTTGTCCAGAAGAAGAAGTTGAATTACCAAATTTAAGTGAGCTACAACAAAAGGATATCATAAGAAAATTAGACTCGTTTTACGTTAACTACAAAACAAGATGGCAAAGATGTTCAAGAAATCTCATGGTGTTTATGGATAAGTACGAAGAATGGATAAAGCAAGATTTCGAGATGCCAACTTCTTTAAAAACAAAAAGAGAGAGACCAGGACGCCCGAAAAAATCGGGATTTCATGATATTTCTCAACGCACTAAAGAGAGTAGAACAGAATCTGAGCGGAAAAGTTTTTCACCCGAAGAATTATCGTTTGCTGCTAGTAGTTCCATCGAGATCCGTGGAGAAAGAACAACGGCAAAACTTTTAATAAAGGCTCAGACCCAAATTAGTACTTTGTGCCCTTCATTCTGTAG
>CM043016.1:41849467-41887180 GCA_023690525.1 Holotrichia oblita | reverse complement strand
AATTTGAAATGTCTAAGGGATCATTCGACGTTAGCTATGGTTTTCGAATTTTCAGGAAAAGTTACTATTTATACAAACAATTTGCCTTTAGCGGCTGATTTAGTACAATCTTTAGCCAGGTTCTTAAACGTGGAATCCTTAGAGGTTAGTGATCCTAATATAGTTGTCCGCTAAAGTATTAATCTTTAATATATTCTAGTCTGAAGCCTCGTTTCCTGTTGAAGAAGATAATTTAAAAAAATTATGTTAATAAGCTGACAGAAATCCAAGATGCTAGAGTTAGATTGGGTACTGATATTGCTGATAGGTTACGTCAAGTTCGGGAATTGGTTATTAGAGCTGAAGATAGCAGAATTAATAATTTGTGAGTAAAGTTTTTTTTTTAGTAAAATCGGTAAAATTTGATTTTTTTTCTACAGGAATGATATGCCTAAATATTACAAAGAATTGGATAATGTTAATAAAGACCTCATTAGTACATACAATGTGCGCTTATCAAATTATGATGAAGGTTTGGAGACGATGAAAAATATTAATACGATCATCCAAAAAAGCTCGAGATTGAGAGGTAATTTTTGATATAATAATATTTTGATTGATCACTATGTATCATTGCAGTTGGACAAAAATCATCAAATATGATCAACCATTGCAGAACAGCAATTAAATCAAATAACACAGAAGGATTAATCAAAATTATCAGGACAGGATATCTATAATAAAAATTCAAATTTGATGTAAAAAAATAATTTATTAAAATCTTTATGTATTCAACAGCTGGTCGAGTTTGTTATCGGCCAATGAAAAACATTCAACAATATCAAAAAAAAAAAAATTAAAAATTCGGCAATGAAAACTTAACTAACCGAAGAGAACAATAGATGAGCTTTTAAATTTACAGTCTTACCTCCCCTTTCATGATTAATTCATATAATTCCCTAGTAAGTGGCACAAATCTCTTAGTTTTAACATCATAAAAGAATATGTCATCTTTTACGATATCTATATTGAAACCTTCTACGACTAAATCACGTTTAATTAATTTGAAGGTTCCGGTTAGTTCGACAGAATCCATTAAACGGATGAATATAGGTTGGGCGTACACAGGTAAGTGTTTGCGCAGGCCCTCAGCAAACTGTTCAAGATCAAGGGACCGGGTTTGATCAACGATAGCGGCCATACCAGCTTTACCTTCAGCTCCAGGTACCTGCAAATTATTTTGTGAAGGTATTTTAAAAGTTAAATACAGAAATAGTAAATTTGAAGACTAACCTCAACTCCATAAACTACAGCATCGCTTAGATGGGCTATATCGCTGATAACAGCTTCAATTTCTGATGTTGAGACATTTTCTCCTTTCCACCTGTTAAGAAACAAGTTAGTTCTATAAACTACTACTACTCTCTCGTAAAAATTCAGTGATGCTATCAAAAAATATATATTTTTGAAAATTACCTGAAAGTGTCTCCAGTTCTATCTTTGAAATAGAAATATCCAAAATCATCGTACATTAGGATATCACCTGTATTAAAATACATATCACCCTCGTTAAAGACATCTCTTAATATTTTCTTTTCAGTCGCTACTTTATCGGCATAACCAGTGAATTGATTTACCGCCCTTAAGGTGCTAATTTTTCCAATTAGAACTCCGGGTTCGTTTTCACCACATGTTATATATCGACCGTTAACGTCTCTTAGAGGTTCACCTGTAACTTCATCGCATTGAACTAACGAGACCGGGTATAGGAATCTGGCGTAGAAAGGTACGAAGCCTACAGCGCCAACTGTACTATCGATGTTCACTGAAATCATAGAGGTATTTAGGACATTTAAAGAGCTTCTTTTCGAAATTGTAAAAACAACTATGTATCTTTAATAACTTTACAGTCGGTTGTTTCCTATTTTGACAGTTACAATAACGATACTAGAAATATAAGGTTTTTCCGGATGTAATAGTGAAATTACTTGTGACACCTGTCAAACTATACAAGCAGTTGTTTTTTATGATTTTAACAGATGTAACTGCCAAAATATTTCTGACAGCTGTCAAATTAAAGTAAGCGCGTTTCATAGTTTTAATTTTTAAATATAATCCTTTTCACAATTTCAACAGTAGTCGTTGAAATTTTTGTTTGGGCAGTCACATTGTTGAGACAATATCTGTCTCAAGTTTGTGGCTGTCTAATTGTTGTAATTATTGACATATTTATAGAAGAACTTTTTATAATTTCACCGCCTGAGTGTTTTCACCATTATTACAAACTGTCAAATTGTAAAAAGAGGTATTTCTTACAGTGTCAGCAGGTATAATTGTCAAAAGAGTTATGAGAGCTATCAAGCTGTAAACACTATTTTGTACAATTTTGAGTGTAAAATTGTCTATGCAGGAGATTATTTTCCTGTTGTTTTGGCGGTGTAACAGTTAAAAATTTTAAATAGGTGTAATTGTCAAAATATTTCTGATAGCTGCCAAATCATAGAAGCAATTATTCATTCGGACATTTATGGTTACTGCTACATCCAATCACTTTACATAATTAGTAGCATAATTGTAAGCATTTGGCTATCCACAAAAGCACTTACTTTCTAATTTTACTGACAAATATAACAATAGCAATACTTATGACAGCTGTCAAACTGTAAAAATATCAGCTGCAACTCCCAAATACATCTGCTTATAAAAACAATAATTTCTTACTATCAACATTCATTTAAGTCGTTTTTAAACAGTGAAAACGTTTATTTTCTGTATCTCGGCAGACCTAACAATTGAACCACCTCTTAAACTGGGAAAGCAGTTGTTTCATACGGTTTTAATAGGGTTAACGGCCAATATTTGTGACGTTAGTCACATTCTCAAAACAATTAGTTTCACAATTTTGCAATTTGTACAGTTAACAATCGAAATTTTTGTGACAGCTGTCAAACTGCAGAATCAATCCTTCCACATTATTTTTCGAGGTATTAAACTATGACAACAATTTTTATAACCATAAAACTATTACAGTTGTCAAATTGTAACACTATATTTGTTGTTTAAGTGTTTGAACCTTTACTCAGAAATATGTCAAACTATAAAAATACCAGTTTTGACGACTGACAGCTCCCAAATTGTAAAAATAGTTATTTTTTAGCATTTAAAAATATTGTCTACAATTTAGAATGTTATGAAAGTATGATCTGTTAGCTGTCACATAGTCAAAAGACTTTTTATTTGTTGCTTCAATTGTTACACCTGCAGATACTTTGCAACTGCAACGGCTATAGTTTTTCTGACAGCTGTCAAACTTTAAAACAATTCATCAATATAATTCTGATAGCTAACAAATTGCAAAATCGACAACCTGAATATTGTAAAATCAATGTCTCTTCATAGCTTCAACACTATCATACTAATGAATGGTGTAGGTCGGTGAGGCTGAGCATCAACTCAACGAAAACCACAACAGTGCCTTCCACTAGGAAAAGGAAAATTTCAAACATGAAAGACATCCGTGGGGTTGCGACCCAAACATACTGCGATTGTTATACATCAATATAGTAAGACCTATGGCAATGTACAGGGCTGTAACCTGGTTCTAGAAGATCGCGCAAGTCACTACCTGGAATGCTTTTGACAAGCTACAATGGTTAGCATGCATCACCGGAGCTATGAGAACATGCCCAACCACGGCCTTAGAGGTCATTCTAGATCTCACACCTCTACACATAGTAGTGGAGGGAATGGCTCTTGCGGCATTGCACTGATTGGAAGATGCAAGACTCCGTAGCAGAGAGCTTGGACATCTCAAATGCGACTCTCCCCACTTCTAAGTCGACCGAATGCTGACATGGCTAGGAAATATAGCTTCGAACAGAAAGTTTTTACGAAGCCTAGTAATAAGATAGAATGGATGGGAAAATCCTCCACCTACTACCTAAAAGGAAACACCATCAAATGGTATGTGGATGGTTCTAAAACCGACAAAGGAACAGGTGCAGGAGTATTCGGGTCAGGAACCAAATACTCCGAGCCAATGGGAATATACTCTAACGTCTTCCAAGTGGAGATCAATGCTATTATGATTTCAGAGTATTGGTAGATCTTACGGTTAAATAACAACTGTCATGATGTTTCAAAAGTTTTTTATAGGCCAATATAGGACAATTAAAGCTGTCAAGATACATTTTACAGCTATAAATGTCCGTTATTCCCTACGGTACGATTATTATTACTAGCTGTCGGAAGTGGGAAAAAAGGTTATGCTGAATTTGGGGACGTGAGTGCATTGTTCTTGAAATTACATTAAAAAGAATTGTGGTTGTTTATTATTTGTTTTGTGAGGAAACGAGACCTCAGTAATTGAATAATAAAAAAGAAAAAAAAAAACGATTTAAAGCAGATATTATTTCACTTAGTTGCATCTAGATCCAGAACACGTAAATTGAACGTTTGCCAGTGGACTGAGACTTTTACAATAGCCTGTATGTTTCGTATGTTTCAAATTACTGCCCACTAAAATGACGATCACGTTTCACTATTGACCTCAGCGACACTAAGTTAAATATAGAACTTTTAAACATTGTCGTGATGAATATAGAGAATTACTTATTATTAGTATGTATCATTATCATACAAAAGCGAAATGTACAATGACTAAAATAAAGAAATATTGTTTCCGTGCTAATAAAACGATACTAAGGAATTCGTGAATATTTAATTAACCTTTTTTTAAATATGTAGTTTATATATTGACCTTATTTATTAAACGCAATGTGTTTAAGAGATAAAATCGCTTGCAGGTCAAAGTCTACTTTTTTCTAATCAAAGTTTGTGTTACAATAGTGTGTGTCGTTGATCTGCGTTATATTTAACTTGTGATAATCTAGCAGACGCATTTATCAAATTGTTTCAAGAAACCAACAATACGTAATATCCCAGCAAGATATTCTGACAAATATTTCTTTTAGACGTAGGAATTAGATTATACAGATGTAATACTTACCTAAATTAGAATTACTCTCAGTCGCACCATAAAATTCGAATATCTCTTTGATTCCAAACTTCTCAGCAAACGGTTTCCAAATCTGCGCTTTCAAACCATTCCCAAACATAGCTCTGACGTTATGCTTGACTAAATTTTTATCATCGGCTGCAAGAAGATATCGGCAGGTTTCACCAATATATTGAGCAATCTAGAAAGGCAAAATGTTCTTTTGAATTATGGCGAATTAAATGTCGAAAATCCTAACTTACGGTACACCTGTATTTTACGCAGTCTTTCCAAAAATTAGTAGCAGAAAACTTTTTACGGATGGCTACGGTTCCTCCGCAAAGCAGCGCCTGTCCCGTACCCACAATTCCACCTGCTGTATGATATAACGGAAGAGAATCGTATATGCAGTCGTTGTTCTGGACAGCCACCATTTTATTTAAACCAACAGCCATTACCATATACCTGAAGGAAACAAGATTACAAGATACACAGTTCGTAATTTTGTTACAAAATCTGCACTTTTAAGGGCTACGTTTTGATTTAGTTAGAACTTATAAACGAAATAAGATGAAAATGAAATCACCCATAAAGTGATCTGGTGGTATGTGTTCAGAGCAGAAACGCTTTTACGGAACAAAATGGACACAACACGAATTACAAAAAGGCCATCAGGAAAATCAAACAAAACATGTGAAAAGGAATCGAAAATATTTCAAGCAAGGCTATGGCATTAACCTGTTGGTTTTCTTCAAGTGTCCACTTCTAAGGGCCAGTTTATATTCTAATACTCCATTGCTTACCAAGTGAGAACCTACAAACTTGATACACAAACGGTGGTTAGCAAGTTGGGTGGATCTGAAATATATTCAAGAGCAAGACAATCTATACTTCTTTAAATCAGAAAACCGTGGTTGTGCTGCCTAGGAGTGGATTATTTACTGGGGGTTCTTTATGAAGCAGGCTGTACTGCTCTTGTATTGAGCAATTATAACGACATCGACATTTGATAGCATTGTCTCCCAAAAGATGCAAGGTGCATTAGGTCGAGGTATAATGTGAAATAGGAAAATTAACCAAAATTTCAGCCATTTTGAACGCCCAGTTGTTATTTGACAATCGTTTGAGTGAGCCAATGTGAGTGTTTTTCTGAAAATGGACAGAAACAAGTATCAAGCCATCATTAAATATTTGTTTTTGAAAGGCAATTTTGAGCAGCAGATTTTGGGTAGAACGTGTTCGTACAAGCTTGGGAGGCGATGAGCAGAAAGAGCAAGACAAAACTTGCTGAAACATGGACACACAGCGGTTTCCATGGCGAAAATCCACGAATTACGGTTTGAACTGCTTAACTGCTCTCCTTGCTCACCAAATCTAGTCCCAACTGACTTCCTTTTATTTCCTAATCTAAATATTGTGCTCGGACGATAGAGATTTTCATCAAATGAGGAGGCCATCACCTTCGTAAACAGATATTTTATAGAGAAAGATGCCGAGTACTATTAGGACTGGTTGAAAAGGTGGCGAGTATGGCTATACCGCTGACCGAGATAGCCATACTCGGTGGTTCGACTCCACTTCCGGTGAACACATTTTAAAATAAAATATGTTTAATTAATTGGCGGTTGGAAAAATGCATTATATATATGTATATACATGTACTTACGCCAAGAAAAATAAATACTTGGGTGTTAAAAAGCCTAGCTAGTTTGACATGACCACATTTTAAAACTGGCTCGCTAAAAATTCTTTTGTTTTGTGTTAACATAATACCAGGAAAGAAAATGCTATTTGGTGTCAATTTGGCAAACCTCCATTGCAACTTATGTCTTGAAATGTTGTATTCGGATTGTTTCCACCATTTTCTTCAATCATTGGATGTAGCGTTTTTTAAAGAAATTTTGCACTATTCAGAAAATATTCAAAATTTAAAAGATAACTTTCAGTCAAGCTTCAAACTTCCGCAAACGAAATTTTGAAAAGACCGCAAGCAGTCCTGGCAAAGGAATAAGAAGAGAAGAGAAGAAAGAAGATAAGGTATCCAGCACAGAAGAGACGTGTAATAAAAATGATGATTTAGCAAGCAGCAGCGATAGAGAACAAGAATCTACTGAAGACATGAGGAACAGGCTACAGTTCAAATTGAAAACTTAATATCTAACGATGACACTATTAAGACTAGTTTTATAGTAGAAATAGTATTATTTATTGACAGCTATGAGTGATATGTCTATCGATATTCCATCATATGCAGTCGAATCGTTATTTCTCATACGGACACTGGTATTGCTGAGGTGTGGTGGAACTCAGAAACAGGCATCCAGTAGAATATTTGTTAGATCTTCCTTCTTGATCTTCGTTCTTGGGCACATTTTTACTTAAAAAAACTACAAGAGCCGTGTAGTAATGTAATCAAAAAGAAGTTTATTGTTAATCTATATTTAATTACAGATCTAATGAGAGTCAATGAGGCTAAAGACCCTTATTCACTACCTGATGATGTTCTAAAAAGACCGACACGTTTTTTTCCTCATATTTATTCGCTTCTAGTGTTATTCTACGAAAGATATACATGAATCGAAACAGCAAAAGCAACTCTAATCAAAATATACTTGTAAATATAGTTGTTAGTATAATTTATACCTTACGTTAGTTATTACAGCTGCTTTAGGTAATCCAGTCGTTCCCGAAGTGTAAATATAAAGAATGTGATCTTTTAAGTTGCCTTTCGCAATATGTTCGGTTACTGCATCCATTGCTGCCTCTTTCAAACATGTTCTCAGGTCTTTCGCATCGTCGAATAATGGTGGGGATAACCATATATTTTCGTTAAATTGATATTTTTTTAAATTCACTATCTTTGGTTGAATATCTTTGAGTGCTAAAATTATAAATATACATTTGCCAAAAACATATATAGATAGATATATAATAGTTTGTGGTCAATTAAACAACTTACCGTTTTTAAAATCTGATCCAAATACGACAGCTTTACTACCAGCGACTTCTATACTATGCACTAAAGAATCCCCTGTTAGATTCGTATTTATTAAAGCTGCTTTGACACCTATTTTACTTAAACCTAACCAGAGACAAATATATTCTGGTCTAGACTCTAATAGTAGCGCTACACAATCTCCTCTTTGATAACCTTCGGAAAGAAAGAAATTGGCAACCCTATTACTATATTCATCTACCTAAAAATAATAATAACAGGACTAGAAAATCCGTTAAAAGTTAAAACAATAAATTTTAACTTACACGTTGAAATGACCAAATATCATCTTCGAAGTAGAACGCTACTTTGTGTGGATGTTTGGCAACTATGTCTACAAAAACTTTGGGAAGTGTCATATTCCTGCGTTCCCATTTTAATAGGTAATAATTAACTCTTGTGAAGCGTATAAGTGCCCTGAAATTAAAATTAAGTATTAACTTTACAGTTTACTTTTTAAGTAATAAAATTAGTCATACAGGTAAACAAAAATTTAGATCAGAAAGCTCTTAATAACATAAAATTCAAAGGTCTTCCTTTTCACTAAGGTTGGGTTTGTGGATCTCTAAACCTTCTAATCTCTGATACGTGACTTCTGTTCTAGCCAGAAGGATTACTTTCTGCTGTTCACCTTATGTCGTATTATTGGGAGCCCTTTCATGGCGGTGTTAGTCGTCGACGTCGAGAATTCGCGTGGCGATGCAGGGTGGAGATCTGTTTGCGTCCAGCTCCTTGAAGTGTCGTACCAACGGGTTCTCCAACCGAGCAACCTTTTACAAAGTGTTTCTGGCCAGCGCCATCGCATAGTTCCTTCAAAGTCGGAATTTGATAGTCTTTGTGAAGTTGTTCGTTAGTCGCGAACTAGTGTGCATTGACGAAAATGCGTAGCATTCTGTTTCATAAAACGTTGAGACTGTTGACTTGGGATTTTTCGGCGCTGGAGGTGAGGGCGCCGTAGGTCAATATGTGTGTAGATTAATAATTTAAGATTTAAACTTAACGAGATTTTTGAACAAATTAGGGACTCCACCGCGCCTTCAAAAATCTAGAGGTGGTCATCGAGAAATGGTGGGGAAATGTCAGTTTGGAGTCGAGGACCATGGCCAGGTACTAGACCCTCGAATTCCAACATAAAATTCCACATCCCCTTCTTCGAAAGGTACGTGGATGATTGCATAATGTTCATTCCCGAACACAAATAATAATAAAACACAAATGTTCAACTCCATATATCCAAAAAATCCAATTTACTGTCGAAAATGAACAAAGCATCTTAAATACAACGCATAAAAACAGAAAATGTCATTAAAAAAAAAAAACAAACACGTCGTCTATTCTTAATTCAAGGAGAAACACTTTGACATATCAATTACATTTTTGACGTTTTCATCTGCGCTCCTACGAGTACTCCTTCTAAAATTTTAAACGGAACTATCCAACGTGCGTGGAACCTCAAATGAAAGTTTATTTTATTAGGATTATGATGATGTATCATTTATTTACGTAAAGAATGCCGTTAAAGTAATGCTATGACAATAACTGTCATGTTAATTGCTTTCATTTACCTTCCCTTGAATTATGCCTTTGTGACACAGCAAGAATTTTTAATCAAAGACAAAAATTTGTGCAAAAATTTGAAACAACTGAATTAGTAATAAACAAGGAAAGGTGTACAAATAAAATAGTAGATGAACTAGCAGATATGGAAGTACATAACTGGACACTTTACTATAAGATCCTATAAGCTCTTTCCGTCAAGTTTCAACATCTTCTGGATTTTCTAACTCAATGGTACGCAAAGTTATAAAGATTCATAAATTTTCCTTTAAAATGTAAATAGTGCAAAAACTTAGTGGAAGGATCACCGCGCTTGATAAGTCTTAACCAATAGATTTAAATGATTAACGCTTTCCAGACCCTCTAACCTCGAGAGCGTATTTAAGGGAACTTGTTACAAAATTTATGGAAACAGCGTTCTAAATAAAAACAAACCTAACCGCTGACGTACATATTTCAAAAGAAATGCAGATTAATGTAATCGGTGTAATAGTAACTCAATCTCCGCAATCTACTTTAAAGGTTGCTACAACATGCAATGTATCTAGCGCTACTCTAAGGATGGGTTTATCAATGTGAGAATAAAAGTGTTAGTTAAGTAACTCACAGATATTGCTAACTGGCAGATAAAATTTAGCAACTACAATGCTTTATCTTGCAGATAACTTCAATAAACTCAATAAACGTTTCATTGTTTCAAGTTAATTTATTTATACTCACATTGATAAACCCACCCTAAAAAGGAATATATCTAAGAAAGTTTCACTTTTACAAAAAACGAGCTTTACATGAGCTGACGGCAGACGATCCAGATAGACGAATAGAGAGACGAATTTATTGTACAAAATCCAAATTATTTGCATAGTATCTGTTTTTTAGTGATGAATGCACATTTTTCGTAAATGGTCACGTTAACAAGCAAAATGTGATGTGATGTACGGGAAGGTCGTAAACAATTTCCACAAAAAACTCAATGTGTGGGTGGGAATACTGGGCAATTACGAGGGCGACCTGAAATGTTTGCGGAATCGGCAAGATATGGCGCACGAAAGTTGAAGTGGATTCATTGGTCGGCAAGGACAACTTCTTTATAGCAACTGCCAAAAGTTTCAGACGTCTATTGTCAATAGTTGTTGTTTAAGAGTGTGTTTTGTGTAGCAAGGCAGGAGATTTCGCAAAAATTGATAAAATCGAATTTCGTGCAGTGATAAGACACTTCTGGATGGCTGGAAAAACAGCTACGGAAATTCGAAATCGACCATCAGTTTCTGGGTAAGCGAGTTCAAACGTGGCCGCACAAGTACAAGTGACGAACCACGCAGTGAACACCCAAAAAACGGCTACCAATGATGAAATGGTCGACAAGATTTATGATGTAGTGTTAGCCGATCGCCGATTGAAGCTGAAAGAAATAGCAGAGACAACAGGCATCTCAGAGGAACGCGTTGGCCATATCCTACACAGAATTTTGGGCATGAAATGCTTTTGGCGAGATGGATACCGCCTTTGCGCACACCGGAGCAAAAACGAAATCGGGTAACCGTGTCGGAGGAGTATTCAGCCAGGATTCAACCCAATCCAAGAGATTTCTTCCTGCGTTTCATAACGGTGGATGAGACTTGGACTTGGACCAAGGAACAGTCGAAACAGTAGACTTTTCCGGGCAAATCAGCTCCGACAAGAAGTATGGTGACTATTTTTTGAGTGATCCTCATCGACTATCTGCAAAAGGGAAGGATGATCACGGGGGAATACTAGAACGATTTATTGTCCCGATTCGATGTAGTATTGAAGGAGAAACGGCCACGTTTGCAGCGGAAAAAAAGTGATTTTCCTCCACGACAATGATTGGGGAGCTCATTCATCGCGCATCGTGCGCTACGAATTAGTCTGTCATCCTCCATATTCACCGGACTTAGCTTCCAGTGATTTTTTCCTATTCCCATACCTGAAAAAATCGCTGACAGCAATTGCTTCAAATGAGGAGGCCATCGCCGCTAGAGACGACTATTTTGCAGACCTCGAAACATATCTACTTTTTCGACGTCTTGAAGAGACTGGAGCACCGTTTGAAAAAGTGTGTTGATCTTGGTACACCTGTTAAGTTGTGTTTCTAGTTCTCAAAGTTTGCAGAAAGTGCAATGAAATCCAAATTTTACTTATGGCCATATATAAACATCTTTAGACATAACCTCTCTTCCTGCCCATTCATAATAAATTTGTCGAACAGGGAAATACTGGAAAATCTGCAGTAGATGAACACTACCACACCGGAAGCAGGCACGTAATCGACTACAATGACGTGAAGATACTAGCCAAAAGCAATCACTACTACCCACGGATAGTGAGAGAATCCCTGGAAATAATGAAGAATCCGAGCAACTTCAACTGAGAAGACGGATATAGATTGAGTAAGGTATGGAAATTAGCGCTGGAGAGCCCGAAGCGGCAAGGACCAACGAAGACGCATCCGAGATCATCTAACACGAATCGAGGAAAAGCATCGGACACGGATCAGAGAACGATAACGGATACGGTTCAGCGGACTGGAACGGATACGCATCACTGGAGCGGAACAGGGACTGGGTATATAACGAGGAGCAGAAGACATCAACATCAAGAAGCTGACAGTATGATCAGCGAAACGTCAAGTTTGTTACAATTACCAAGGCAATACCCGAAAGATACATCTTTATATAAATTTTTCAAAATTGGCGCCATATTGGTGGTCACATGACACATGTCAAAATCGATTTTTAAGTTTTTCGATATGCAGAAATGATCATCTATAAAGACGTTTTTATAACTCTGATAATAGAAAATTTTCCAATACTTTGCAAGCTTTATGACGCACCCTGAATAACTTTACAGGTTGGATAGATATCAACTGGTTTTTATTGCATTTTTTTTACAAAAATGATAAATGATGATGGTCAACCCTATCCTACAACTAAAATTTGTAATCATGGTTTAAAAACCACAAAGATTAGTTCTCCCAAGAACTGCAGTCATAGTTCGCTAAAATAAAATAATACAGCTTGATAAGAATTTCATCCGGCCAGTGTTTGCAGATTTTTTAGGAGTCTAGAACTAGAGTGCTATAGCCTGTTCATTTTTTTAAACCACGCGAAGGTTACTTCTTCGCCTACTAATTGAACTATTAAACATGTGACATGTAGTTTGTTAATTTCTTATACAAACATGTTAATTGCTTAAAGTGGAAATGTTATCAACAAAGGCATACGTCAATAATAAAGAATTCTACTGTGGTAATGCTGTGCTGGAATGAGACTCCAGTTTCCGACTTGACCAAGATAGAAAGCTGCATGAAGAGTAGGTTTTTTTAAAGCTATTTTGGACAAACGATTGATCGCACCTTATTAAAAATTTAGGTCAATGTTAATTTTTTTTTAACTTATCCATTTTGCGTCAATAGACATTTCAACTCAATATACACTTAAATGAACAGCTCAATTAACTGTAATTTGGTTCAAAACTTTCTAATTACAATATACTTAGATAAATACTTTCACCAAGTATTGGAATAAACATAGAAAGTACATCTATTAAAGTATTGTAACTTTTCTAACGCATTTGCTTGGCTTTTCAAAACCTTGACACTGAACTTTATATTCCAATTTGCATTCAACGCTGAATAAAAGAATTAGATTATTTAAATACAATATGAATAAAAACTTACTTAAGATCTCTTCTCCATGTTCGCCATAGGATATACAGCCAGCTTTTCGTATAGATTTGCACAGCACCCAGAATTATAAGAGCAGGCACAACGATATAGTACCACTGCAATTTTATAAAAGTTAATTCATCTCCGATAATTCAATTCGTCGTTTGAATTATTATTTCATATACTCACCATGTTTATTACAAATTACGCGTTTAAGGTTTTAAAGATAAGATTATGATCGACAAACTACGAGATTTAAAATTTAAAACGATATATCATGCAGTGCATATATATTAAGAGATAAACGAGAGCGAAACATTCAAAGATTTATTATAAACATTCAACAAGTCGCTGCGCTGAACACTATGAAGAGTTTCTTCACGTATTCATTAAGACTAAGTAGTGGTACTAGATTCGTAGAAAGTCGACTTAGTTCGTTGTTTAATATAGGACTCTTCTAGGTATACTTTGATCGTGTGTATACAACATGATATAATAATGAAATATTTAGGAATTTGAACCTTTGTTCGCGATGTTATAGGTTGCATAAATGAATCTATTGTGTTTAAGTTTATACAGTAAGAAATTTTATATTTAACAGAACAGATAATAAAATCTTTATCAGTAATAATATTTTTTAGCATTGAGAGAATATAATGGATAACGACCACATTTTCAACAAAAATAATCATCCTACAGCGAGCGGTACTTTGGTTTAAGATGAGAATTATTATCTAATCATATTGTAATAAATCCGATACCAACCAAAGATTAATTAAAACTATATAGTGTATGATAGTGTATGTACGAGGGCAACCTGAAATGTTTGCGACAAGACAACAATACACTTTTTCAAACGGTGCTTCAGTCTCTTCAAGCTGTCGGAAAAGTAGTATATTTCGTGGTCAGCAAAATAATCATCTGTAGCGGCGATTACCTCTTCATTTAAGGCAAATCTCTTTCCTGCCAGCAATTTTTTCAGGTTTAGGAATAGGAAAAAGTCGTTGGAAGCTAGGTCCGGTAAATATGGAGGATGAGAGACTAATTCGTAGCGCAACTCATTCAATTTAGACACAACGATGCTGGAAGAATGAGCTCCCCAATCATTTGTCATGGTGGAAAAGCACTTTTTTCCGCTGCAAACGAGGCCGTTCCTCCTTCAATAGTGCATCAAATCGGGTCAATAAATTGCTGTAGTATTACCACGTGGTTGTCCTTCCCTTCTGCAGCTAGTCGATGAGGATCACACCTTGGGAATCCAAAAAAAAAATGGAGACCTAATCCTATTCAATACAAATTTCAGAAATCAAGAACCCCAAACAAGATTAATCCAAAATTCTAAACATTCTAAATGAAATCCATATAAATTAATGTTGACCCTTAACTGGTGACCATGAGTCTCACAGACTCCGCAAAATCGTTTTCGTATTGGCACTCTCCACCACAAATAATTGACAAGCATCTGTGTACCTTCATAGCTTTCAGTATTCTTGCAGATGACTTAGTGAGAGTTATGTCCTTTCTCTCATTTTTGAGCTATTTATATCACGAAGTCTAGTAGACGCATTTAGTACACGCCGGATTGTAAACGCATTAGATGACGAATTCGAGGAAGTCTGCACAAAATGGTATAATGAGCTGAGCAGTGATATAAGTGAGGATGAAGTAGAAGAGGAAAACTATATAAACAGTGATCATTCAACGGATAGTGAATAAGAAGCAGACTTTGGCTCTGTGTCAATATCTAGTGAAGACGAAGATCAGAGCGAGTCTATTCCAGTAATTATTACTATGGAAGAAACAGGTATAAGTGGAGTAAAGGAGAGCCCACCAGAAACGTACGTACTCCTGCTCATAATATTATACTCCCGTCAATTCGTTCACATGTGGAACAGTCAAACAGTCCTACTCTTACCTCTACTCTCACCTCTACTTACTTCAATAAAATGTTTTCGCCAGATATGTATAGTCTTCTTGTCAAGAGAACGAACGAAAAGCTCGCAACTTTTCGGCTTAAATATAAAAAATATAACAAAGAAAAAACTGAATTGGCAGATACTGATGAAATACAATTTAGAGCTTTTCTGGGAATGCTTCCCTATACGTCTATTTATAAGTCAAACCATGAAGATATACGAAGTCTTTTTGCTACGAATGGAAAAGGAAGACCTATATTTAGAGCTGTTATGTCACAGAAGCGTTTTCTAGCCCTAATGGCTGCTCTCAGATTTGACGATGCTTCGGATCGAGGGCAGAGAGTAAAAGATAATCCGGCTGCTACTATTCAAGAATTCTTTGATTTATTTGTTTGTAATTCAAAAAGCGCATACAAAGTTGGAGCAAATGTGTGCGTTGATGAAATGCTGCTGGCCTTCAGAGGAAAATGTATGTTTAAAATGTATATGCATAACAAGCTTGCCAAATATGGGCTAAAAATTTTTTGCATGACTGATGCACGAACTGGTATTTCCAGAACGGCTATATTTACGTTGGAAAAGGTTCAGATAGATTCAAGCCTGACTCCCGAAGAAAAAAGAATGAGCATACCTTCTCAAGCAGTAATTAGATTAGTAGAAATGTGACTGGCGACAATTGGTTTAGTTGCATTGAATTAGTGCACCATTTACAAAATATAAACTTACCTACGTCGGCACACTTAGCAAGAATAAAAAAGAAATTCCTCCACAGTTTCTTCCGCAACGAAATCGTAATGAAGGTGATACTTCGTATGGATTCTCAAAAGACATAACACTTCTATCCCGTGCAACTAAGAAAAACAGAGCTGTAATAATAATTTCTTCTATGCATCACTCCATAGAAGTCGATTTAGATAATGGATTACCAGAAATAAATTTGTTTGATAATATAACTAAAGGGGGCGTGGACGCGATGGACGAAAAGTGCACAAAATATTCCTCTAGCCGCAGAACTCGCAGGGGGCCAATGGCTATTTTTTATAAAATAGTAGACATATGTCGAGTTTTTTCTTACATTATGTTTACTTCTGTATATCCACAAATAATTGGACCAGATTCAAGTTTATATAAACTCTGGCAGATGAACTAGTC
This sequence comes from Holotrichia oblita, assembly GCA_023690525.1. Classification (NCBI taxonomy): domain Eukaryota; kingdom Metazoa; phylum Arthropoda; class Insecta; order Coleoptera; family Scarabaeidae; genus Holotrichia; species Holotrichia oblita. The sequence goes on along the minus strand of CM043016.1, from coordinate 41,870,897 downwards.
TCCACACAATTACATAGAAGATTTGAAATGCCAACGATACAAAGACAACTGAAACAACTTATTGGAAGTATCCTCTATATTCCCGACAATACGGCCAAAAAACTTGAAATGAGAAAGTATTGCCACATCTGTCCATCCCAATTAAGAAGAAGGACTGCATATTATGCACTAAATGCCAAAAACTTATTTGTTTGCAATTTTCGCGGAAGATTTGTAAAAATTATACCAAGGTAGAACGAGAATAGTTATTCTTTGTTTGTCTTTTTTCGAGCTTTGCAAGTTTTGTGCAGGATTTATATTTTTTTATTCTTTACATTTTTCCATGTAGTATGTTGGTACTTATTTTTAAATATATATCATAAAGTAGTCTTCAGGCTTTCACGGCCGCTGTTGATGGTTGCTCTTCGGTTCTCGGGTTCGCTGCCGTGTAGAAAGGTTGTGGTACTTGACGTTTCGATCATCTTGTCGTGATCTTCTTCAGAAGTGAAGTGACTGGTTGGTCGAGGATCGGGTTTATCTTCTGGTCTCTGCATCTGCTGAGAAATGCCAGTTGGCTCAGCAATTTTGACTTCTTTAGTCGTAGATCTTCCAGTCTCTTCGTAAGCGTAAATGTTTCCTCCCCGTAGAGGTGTGTTAAAATAGTCTCCAGGCTTTCACAGCCTGAGAGAATAGCCATCAACAGTGGCTTTGAAAGCCTGAAGACTACTTTAACACACCTGTTGGTTACACCTGGTGTTAATTAGTTTCTTCAGGAGTAAAATATAGACGGAACCTACCAGTTTGAAGGTTTTGGTGACGTGTCAACCACGTTAGAGGCGAAGACCTTTTTATTCAGAAGGTTGTCGCCTCTGTGCTTTCAGTTTATTTTATTTTGTTTTTAATTTATTTTTAGAAACGCTCATAATAGAAACTTGGATTGTGGAAGTCTTCGATATCATTTAATGATGGACTGGCACAAAGATTGCAAAGAGGAAATAACATTTAACTTAATACCTACTTATTGATTCTTCAAAAACATGAATACTGATTTGTACTATTTTTAATTGATTTCATTTTGATTTATTAATGTTTACTTAATAATTCTTTTAGTTGCGACAATTTAATTCAAATGAAATCATCGATAAATACCATTATATCCCAACAATTACAATGAAAAGAGATATCGTCAACGATCCTCCAAATGCCAACAACAAAGTAATTATTCTACTCCGACGATTAAAACCGTAATGCGTTTTAAAAATAGTAAAGATGCAAACATGAATAATTAAATTGCATCTATTAAAAACCCATATATAAAGTTAAAATCAAGAATCATATTTATAACATTTAAATAAAAAGTCTTTTCGCATTCTGAACATGTTGTGTGCTCTTAATAATACTCTACTACTCGTAGTAGTTTCTCTTTATATAACAGGTTGAATTACAACAAAATTAGAATCTGTGCTCACTTTCACATCAAATCAAGGTTTATATCCCAATTTTGTAGTAGCACGGCAATGTAAAAGATTTTTCTAATTACCTTGTACGAAAAACACAAGCTGCAAGTTCTTTCGCAATGACAGTTTAGCCAAATTAAACACATATGTCGGTATGGTCTATAAAAGCTTCACTCGACCCAGACAATTACATAAGAATGTCTATTCCATATGCACCTCAAATTTAAGAAAAAGTAGTATTCTAAGTGTATATTTAGAAGTTGATGCGTCTTTATAATTCCACCAAATTATTGAATAGAATGAAAACGTCGAGAAATGCCACAATACAAAAAAAAACAATAAATGCCTGTAAAATAGGGGCTAATGATATATTGTTGGAAATCACCATACAAATGAGTGCAATGAAAATAGATTTCGTCAGCGATCATCCAAGTGCAAGTCCTAATTTCAACACTACTAATTTTTGCGCGATAGCGCTACTCATCGCTGGGTTGGTACTCGCGAGTGCCTTGTCGAAGAATCCTCGGTTGAGTTTCTTCAAAAACTCGTTCAGGTCCTGGACGTTTGCCGCTGTAAGTTCTCGGAGGAATACCAGCGAGGTGCATCTAGGAAGTTGGAATACAAGTCCCAGAACGCGATTTTGCACTCGGACTAATGGAAGGATGTGGGATGGAGCCGCCGTGGGCCAGGCTGGGTTGACGTAGGTTTGGATTGGGCGGATGTGGGTCTTGTACAGCATCGCGCTCGTTTTCGGACTGAGTTTGTGGTTACCCAGGATGGAATATGGCTGTTGCAGTCGACCGATGGCCCTGTTCCTAGCTCTACCTAGATGCTCGACGAAAGTTAGCTTCCTACACAGAATAAACCAGAAAGGACGGAAATGTCAAATCCTTTGTTCTTTCAAGTAAAGATTTAGATGACCTTGAATAGATCCGCCATGACTTGAATATGTTTGGCATGAATTTCATTGTATTTGTTGCAACAAAATTCGAATCATAGGCGCAAAACGGTTTTTATTATCTGACAAATTATTAACCCTTAATTACAGATGACCGGTAAATATTACCGGCGAGTGTTTCGGATTCACCAAGTTTTGACGGTTTGCGTCACTGACAGATATAATGCGTCGGTTTCTGAGAGTTTTGAGCAGCCCACCGAGGTGAATGCGTTATTTGCTACCAAATAAAGTTGTAGTACTAGTTTGAAGATCATAACCAGTAAAAATTACTGGTGGTCTGTATTTATGTTATTATGTTTACTGTTTAATTTACTGATTTTGCATAGTATTTTAGTAGTTAAAATGTCTACACAAGATAATCCTGGGCCCTCAAAGCGAGTGATGTGTCAGTTTTGATGAAACTTTGTTGAAATGGGCGGAGAAAGTGAATTCTGATGATAGCGATGATTCAGATTGATTCAGATGATGAGTACAAACTCTAAAATTGGATGAAGAATACCTATTTGAAATTGGTCAACCTCCTAAACGAACCACGTACAGAAAATGTCCTTTCAAGAAAGAGAGAAAACCACCCACATATGTCCCATATGTAAGACATCAATATATTTGCAATATACCGAGAGGATTTGCAAGGACTGCCACGTAAAATTTAGCGCTACATTACCCTCTGTTGAATTACTTCGACATGAACTTTTTTACTTGAAATTAATTTTATTTTCGTTATTATGATTTCCTTTATGTTCCTTTATAGAAAAGAGTTGTTGATGTGAAATATATTTTTTATAAACGATCTTTGCTGTATGATTAAAATTCATTCGAAATACCCAAATTGCATATTGAAAAACACTAAAGAACATTTTCTAGAAGTTTTTTTCATATAAAATTTTTTGACTTTTTAATAGCAGTAAAAAAAAAAACTGGTAAAATTTAGCGGGTATCTGGGCTTATGTCTCCGCAAAGGCCTCTCACTGGTTAACGGTTAAGGGTTAAAAACATGAATACCAAGAAAACTTGAATATTTTTCTGTAATCTTTAATTGAATAAATGAATGGGATGATAGGTTCAATAAAGTCAGGTAAACGAATATTTAAATATTTGTAACTGTAAAAAGAAGAAAGCAGTATACTACCAAGGAAATACGTTTATTAAATATAATACATAATTATAATACTACCATGTAATTCATAAATGTTGCAAAATAATTGATTTAATATTCTTCCCTTTTTGGGCAACGAAATCGCGATTGATAAATTTTAATGAATAGAAGATTCTCATCCGGACAAATAAATGTAATAAAAACACTTTTGGAAACTCACTGCATGGAAAAGTGTATGTCACAGATTCCATAATAATTTTAGTTTAGTTTAGTCTTTAAAATGCTTGCCGCACATAAATGTTGACTTTCATAGATATCTAATATCTTTATTGAATAAATCTTTTCTTTGGACGTGTTCCAGCCATTGCAAAACACTAGAAATTACAAGATATGATTAACAAAAAATATGTTTTTGCTATCAATAGTAACAACTCACCGATCTGTTTGTTTGGGGAAAGAAAAGAAGCTATAACCCTCATTCCTAACAGAATTATTTTTGCAGGATGGAACAGTACAATATCTTGCTGCACCGCTACGTTTCTTTTCCTCCATGCTTTAGTTACAACACAAATTAATAGAAAATTATAAAGTAAGTATTAGACCTTTAGTTAAACACAATCCAATAACACACAATAAATATACACTAACCGAATCTATTTTCTCTCAAAATAAAACGCTAATATGAATATATATACAAAATAACTAAATAAAAGCCAAAAGAAAATATAACGCACAAACGCAATAATTAACAACAATAATCCCGACTACCTATACAACTCTAACCTCTAACCCACAACTACAACAAGGACTGCCATATTTTCTAGAGGGTACATCCGGCATCATCCTCAAGTTCCGGGAATCGTGATGACTCACAATTGTCCTGTTTGGTTTATTCTGTGCTTCCTCCTAATTTCAACGCAAGTCACTCTTCAACCTTAATCGTATAATACTTGCAATTATGGACTAATTCCAATTCCATGCCCCCTAGTGGGAATGGTCGGAAGTAGCGCACCGCAGGACAGTACAAAGCACAGGTCGGTACAGCAGATAATGATCTTGCTCGGACAATTCGGTCATGCTATAATTGTACTAAGACCGTTCATCTCCCGTCAGGACTGACCTCGGGAACTCCTGACACCTGTTGGCCTCTAATGAAATACCAATAACCTATTGAGACGATATAATGAAGTGACAGAGATAGATCGTAGAAGATCAAGGGACATCTTCTTGTACGCGTTCACTGTACGCGTTGCATGATCAGGTGTTAGATTCTCGGCACGGCGATGCTCAGGAGCGGCCTGTCAGGGCTAAAGAGCGTGATGGTGTAGAGATGATAGTTACCCCTATGTCGAGACGAGGATCATTGTTTCTGGAGCTCAAACGATATTTGCAGTATTTTTATCTGTTGTGCTGCGATCCTCTTAAGATGTGTTCTGGCTACACATGTTCATGTTAGTGCACCATATGTTAAAGCGGATCTGAGAAACATCATGCACATGAGCAGTTTCATACGAAGAGAAAGCGAGCTTTTAGTCTAGAGGAAAGGGTACACAAAGGATTTTGCGGCAACGAAAGGGGAAGTGATTTGTTGAGATATGCTCTGAGAGTGAGTTGACAATCAATATTTGACCGGCAAGCTCCATGGTAGACGGTGGTTGCCGATGCAAGGATCTGACGGTAAAACTTTTGGATTAGTTGATCCCGAGACGCCAATGCGTTGCCCAATGGAGAATAGAGTCCAGTTCCGGTTGTAAGTGTTTGTAAACAGTCATCTAATTCTTTGAGGAAGTGTAAAGTGCAGTGTCGTCTGCGTACATAACCAGATTGTCTACTGGTTCCTGAAGAAGATTATGCATAAAGATCCGTAACAACGTTGTCCCCAACAGAGAACGTCTTCTTCATCTCTTAGTGTTAGCTAATAAAAAAACCTGCAGTAAATTAACTTCTCAAAACACTAAAGAACAGCGCCAACTTCAGCAAATTTATCTAATACCGCTTTAAATTAAAAATACATAATGCTATCCCATCCCAAATTTATGGGTTGCCAAAAACCGTGCTGTGTAGATAAGATTTAAGGCACAATACTTAGCAAATATCAGTAAGAATGTGCCCTCTCTATGTAGTTAGTGGTACTATATAATAGTATTATCTGTATCTTATATTGTAGAATTCGTTAAAATCGTTATTAGAGAATTCTGTTTTACCGACGCTACTCACTAAACTTGAAATAACCAATAATAGATATCACTATCGCTTGCATTGTAAATCACGCTTGTATCCTAACATTTAAGCTTTCGCCGTCAACCGTAAGATGACACCAATCGTATTACAATCAACTTGAACTACGTGACTCGTTTCGAAGTTGACCTACTTTCCAGTCCAGAATCTATGCACATTCCTGCACGTGTGAATCAGGTCTGTGACGTCGTGTGACGTAGTGTTGCGCCTTCGTTGCATATATCGATGCGAAGAGCTCGGCGTGAAACTGATTGGGGGACGGACGCTTTATTGTTCGATATTACGAGCTGGTAGTACATTGTACGTGCAAAATGCAGACTATGTTTAGTATGAATATTTGCAGACACCTGTACGATTCGAAAATGTCATTATTCGACAGTAATTAATGGGTGCAGAAATCGCTAACTGTGCTATAACTTTATTATTGTATGGAGTTTGCAGTTTTTGTTCGGCCAACATAGCATATTGTAGTGTATTATCTAATTGCAATTACTATTAATAGGATCACTGGATACAAAAGCATTTTTATGGACAAATTAATACTTGATTTGCTACCTAAATAAAAATAAAATTTGAAATGCAATCGAAACTTTTGAATTGTCCTTTTTATTTAAATAAATATGTCTATCAGGTCTCTTTCTTTTGCGAATAACCCGTTGCTACCACTTCGCTTATATTAAAGGTCACCACAACAAGTAGTTTTCCCCGAAAACATTACGTTATGTATTTCTGTAGTTATTGACGATAAATTTATAATACGTTAGCTAGTTGAAAAAGCGATTGAATTTAACACGTTAGCCTTTGTGTGCTTTGTTGATCTACAAACGGAATTCTACGACAAAATGAAAGCGCAAAATAGCTTGCCGATCTGAATACGGAGACGAAGACCAAGATTCAAACAAAGAATGGATTATCCAGAGAAATAAAAAACAGCAGAGGAATCCGACAGGGTGATTCCCCAAGTCCAATATTTTTCAACCTAATTATGAAGAAACTCATAGACAGCGTGAAAAACAAGAGAGGAATGTGAAGAAGAGCATGAAACGAAGAGGTGCAAAGAGCAGATGGAACTAGAATGATAAAGATTGCAAGAAACCAAAGACCGGAAGGAAGGAGGGCTTAGAGAATACTGTTAAAAAGGTGGAAAGACAGGTGGATATCCACCTCAACAGAAACACCATAGCCAAAGCGTGAAGAAGAACAGGTTGCAACCTAAATAAAAGAAGAAAAGAAGAAGAATATAAACCATCAAAGCATTAGTGAGAAAGAGAGGTTGCTTAGAAAAATTGGGTTGGTTTATTAAAGAGAAATCTGTTAATTGAACAAATCAACACAAAATAAGTTCTTTATTTGTATTTTTCCTTTTTGAAACGAAATATTTTGTGTATTTTTACATTTTTGAAATCCTAGTGAAACTTTAAAGTGGCAATTATTTCTTTACCTTGTACCATTCTTGAGAAATTTACTCCTCCCTTTTGCCAAATGAATATGCCCAGCGTAATACAATTGTTTTTCTGCAGTTAAGCGAAAAAAAGTTTTGGAAACACTACATGGAGTGCCCTAAACGGTCAATTTAAGGTTTGAAGAATAAAATCCTGTTTTTAATGTTTATTAAAAATGAATCTCCACCACAAAACTAAAGAAAAAATGTTATCACTATCTTTCAGGAAAACTAAAAGATATCTGCAAATCATTCCAGAAAGTGTGGATTATTACAGGGTTGAAAAGTTTAGAGCTTTACAATTACTGCAAGGCTATTGTGATTTAACTAATATTTAAATTTAAACAATTGATGTTAATTTTATGAGTTATTAAATGAGGTATTAAATTCTCTGATCTGAAGATTTAGTGATATAATACATTCTATTACATTAAAGTAAATTTTTTGCCAAAATGAATCAACTGATGGAATAAGAACACTTGATACTGTAAATGATTATTGCAGCAAGTCATTTCTTCCAGTTTTTTTCAGTTTTAATTTTTTCATTTTATTTTTATTGGTTGATCTTTTATCAAATTGTATATAAATGTTTCGAATAATAGTGGCAGCGTGATTATCTCTCGTATCCATGATAGATACGATAATATTTTTGCTCATCCTTTCACCTAAACAACCAAAGGGTTTCCATGAATGCACATATCTTCAATTCAGTTTTTCAAACGTTGACTCGACTGTTCGGGCACCAACATTTTTTGTGCAACTTTGAATATTTGATTTTACGTTTAAGCCACATTTAGCTGATAAATTTATAAAAAATCAAGCTTCTACGCCAATATCGTGTCAAGAAAATAGGCTTTTATTTTCCAGGAAGATGAATTTGTGTCTCATTTTTAAACAAGCATAAATTTTACCAAAATCGGATTATGTCACACAAGTCTGCACCCACCAGTTAGTGGGGCAAAATGGTAGAAAATACTAAAATTATTAAATAAATGTTGAATTGCACGATTTTTATAGTTTTTATTTAAAAGTAAAGCAGGAAACCACTCGAAAGCAGATTAAAAAAGGAATAAGCTTGTTAAAAAATAAAACAATCATCAATTTTGTATACATTTTTGATCGTTGTTTACAGTCTGGTCTACTAGTTCCTTTTCTTCGATTCTACCTGTAATTCGTAGCTTCGTTAGCTTTTTTTTTGGTTCCTTTATCTGTGGTTCAAATTCGATTGTCATCTGGAGTACAATTGGAACTGGTGCTTAGACTGGAACATTGTATTAATGCAGCTTTCTGCATTAATTTCTTTCATGTTGTCCAATAATTTTTGTATTAGATATCCATATTAGGTCCTCTTTGTACGTTAATTTGATTTTCATCTTTCATTTCCCTTCCAACAAAATCACACACAAAGTTCCAAATCTTTCTGAATTTTCAGATAAGGGAACTTCTCTTACGAGTATTTAATTGTGTCAAATATACATGCAATAAAAATTACAAACGAGTAGATTATTTCTTAAAATAACTTGTTAGTGTTTACTTGCACTATGTTACACATTAAAAAAATTGTATTCTTCACGTGTACAGCTGCAGATAATATTTAAGATATAAACCTAACATTGTAGCTCTAATCTAATTAATTAAATTGTTTTTAATGTAATACAAAACATTACATACTAATTAACATAAATTCATAATTTGTTATTCAAATATAATTTCTTATAGACTCATGACACTTTATATAGACGGCTAGATTAACGAATGATTCAAGTATGTACATGCACCGACAAAATTATAGCAAAAACTATATCACGCCACAAATTAGATAAGATTTCAAAGAAGCAAAAAAAAACTCAAGAAAGAGGAAATTTCGAATTTTTATATTCACATTAATTTGATAATGTTGATATTCTGCTTATCGAAATTATTCGTATTAAATAAACATGTTATAGAATCTCCACATGCTGAAGTAAAGTTGATTAATAATAACTATCATAAGACAAAAATATATCAAGGCCGTTTCGAGATTGAAGATTAAAAATGTTGGTTGGTGTTCGGAAAAATATATTATTTTGTATAGTGTTAAATTTAACGCTTACATTCGGGCGAATTCTGCAATGGAAAAATACGAAATATTTGGTATGAATAACATTAAACTAGCATCATGTACATAGGTAAAAATATTTGTTTTAGTTATCACCGCAAGGTTATAAAATCATCGAAAAATACACATAGGTATATATTCTAGTATATCCTAGGTCGATATATATATCTTTATGGATGCTTCAATAGATGAAGGACAACTCAAATTTATTATTGTTATATTTATATTGGAAATAGTAAATAAAAAATGTGTGTGTAAGCTTCAACAGTTATGGTTTATAACTCGATTGATTTTCTTAATTTATCTAAACTTTGTTCTGTAGCAAGTCGATGTCCGTGATAGACGCTAGTCCTTCATATTGTTGCTAGCATCTTGAGTATTGTTCTATCGCATGGTCCCCAATTTATAATACCTATACATATTGACAGTCTTGAATATATTCAACGTAAATTTTTAAAGTTCATTTACTTTAAGAAGCATGGTACTTATCCTGTTCAGGGTTATGATCACACTTTGATATTTTAGTTGTTATTTTTATTTAAATTACGTCATTCAATTAGGGTAAGTCCGGGGGAGATGGCCGTAGTTTTTGTTAGACGCTGTAGAAATAAAACTAGTGGTAACTTTATCTTTTTTTTTAATTTCAAATTAGTCTTAAATAATTTATCTTCTAAATAACAGAAAGTAATTAAAAAATTTTAATAAATTAAAATTAAAAAAAAACATTATTAAAACTCGCGATTGGCCAACTCTCCAGAGGTGTCCGGGAGAGATGACCATAGTAATAAGGTGAAGATGGACAGTAGTTTATTCTACTGTTTTTAGTTTTCTGCTTCTTATCTATTCTCTTTTTTTGCCCCCATTTCGAGCACATGTTGTTAAATTGGATACAGTTTTCATGAACCCAAAATGAGCAAATGACACATTGTATCCAGTCCTCAATAAGTTGGGTAGTGAAAAAACAAAACCGACTTTAAAACCGTCTCTTTCCCAGTCCCATCCCATCCCGTTCCTTTTCCCCTTCCCGTTACATCCCATCCCCGTCCCAGTCCGGTCAGGTTCCGTCTCCTTAATAAGGCCATCTATACCGGATCACTTATGGCCATCTCTCCTTATTTGACAGATGAGAGATGGCCATATCAAAATAAAAGTGAATGACTCCGCATACTTACAATTTTTAAGTTAGAATACAATAAATCAATCATACTAAAGAAGGTAACACATAAAAACCACAAGGTTCCATTGCAATTTTTTCACCACGATGTAAAATGTGCACCCTTTGAAAAATCTTTACACTTTTGAAAACGAATAACGAGGTTTTTACTTACTTTTGGATTTAATTTCACTTTAAATTCGTACCCACTCTTATTGGCCTCCGCTGACAGAAACGTACTAAGCGACAACTGGTGCCATCTGGCTAATAGTTCTGAAAATAATTGAATTGGCTGTCTCTCCCGTACGGCCATCTCCCCCGGACTTACCCTATTGAATGTAGTGATCTATTGGCACTCTTATGTTTTCGTGTACCCAGATTAAACGCTAGAGATCCAAACATTTTTTTCCTATAAGACACCCAGGACCAACAATTTTCTACATGCACCAATATTAGGTATGTGTAGACTGGTCAATGATGTTTGCATTGCTTATGATGTTGATATTTTTAATATGTCTATTACTGGGTTTTGCGACTTTGTTAAGAATATTTGTTATTAATTTTAATGTAACGATAAATGTATTTATTTGTTTAGATTTCGGTATTCCTTGCCTCTTTTTTGTTTGAGTATTTTGGTTACTATTGCATATACTGATCTGCTTCACTTGCCTTGTTTTGTATTCTATTTTAGTTCCTTTTTTATTTTGATTTGTTTATTATGAACTATGATTATGTTTTATATATGACAATTTACGTCGTATGTTAAGGTGTATTATACAGGGTTTTTCATAGCTTGTCAAAAAATTTGAAAAATAGTTTCTATCAACTTACCTTCTAAAACAGCATTTTAGAGATACAGGGTGTGGAAATCTAATTAAAAAAATCGTTTTTCGGAAATATCTCCGGAACGGTTTATCGTAAAGAAAACAGCTTTTCTAACAATTTTCTACTTATAATAAGCTAAGTTGTGTGCGAGAAAAAAAAATTTAAGTCATAATTGGTGAAGATTTTGAAGGGGTAGTCGTTGTTTTTCTCTCCAACTTCTACGCCACTGGAAAAAGTACGGTTTTGAGACGCCTATTTAAACCGCCAATGGGGTCTACACAAAAAAGGTACTGTTGGTCATGAACTCTAAAGTTGACCGTTTTCGAGAAAAATCAACTGTTATGTTGTTAACGTTTGCTTTTCTTACTTGTTCTAATGTTTTAGTAAAATAAAACTCTTATTTCAAAAAATTTCCCATGTTTATCAACATAAAAGTTGGCGGTTCAAACGGGCGTGTCAAAACCGTACTTTTTCCAGTGGCGTAGAAGTTGGGGAGAAAAACAACCACTACCCCTTCAAAATCTTCACCAATTATGACTTAATTTTGTTTTTTCTCGAACACAACTTAGCTTATTATAAGTAGAAAATGGTTACAAAAGCTGTTTTCTTGACGATAAACGGTTCCGGAGATATTTCCAATTTTTTTTTATTAAATTTCAACACCCTGTATCTCGAAAATGGTGCATTTTAGAGGCTAAGTTGATAGAAACCTTTTTTAAAATTTTTGGACAAGGTATCACATCCTGAAGTCCTGCGCATATATTATGAAAGACCCTATATATTATGTTTTATTTAATGGTTCCCTGTAAATGGTGTTGTGCTGCTGGGAATTCAATAAATTACTATTATTATTATCATGGTAGTGGTGCATGAGAGAAGGACTACGTGACAATTCCAACAAGACAAGAATTAGTCCGTTTATCAAAAAGAGGAAGTGTTCTTTGGGTACATGAAAGCCATCTAGTACCTATATCCTACCGAAGTTAGTTATCTGAACCTAACCCAGAATTGGAAAATTCGAATGGTAGTATAAATCCTAATGAAACGCTAAAACGCCGATAAAGAGGGGGTGGTGATTAAGCTTCAATAGAAGTGCTGCTGGTCGAGAGAATTGTCGTTTTTGTCGTAGAGCGTTTCAAAGAAAGCGACTTAATTGGAACTCCATCGTATTTTTTCTAAAGTAATACTAATAAATTGCTTGGGTGCGCTTAATAAATTACAGTACCCCGACAATAAGCATGAAAAGCGGATAGACTAAGGATCTCGTGGCATTAAACTTGTTATTACTGTTGTGAATATGCTGCCTAAAGGTGAGGCAATTCGCATTTCGCAAATTCGTCACGAAATAAGCCTGAAGACAGTAGGTACAGCTATGTTCTAAAACTTCAATTTGAACCATGTCATCGAAATCCCAGAAAACGGTAATCATGACTGTCCCGTGCAATGGAACTGCTTTGAATTTGTTCAGTTATGGCAAACTTTTATGCCTGTACTCCATGTAGTGACGTTTCATTTGAGGATCGTAATGACGTGCCTGCGACTCGTCACCGGTCATAATTTTGTGGAGGAAAGCATCACCTTCTGCTTCATATCGAGTCAAGAATTAGCTTTCATTTCAACGGTATACTTTAGCACATAATGTGATGTATTCTATTTTGTTAAATACTCACCCTGTTGGGAATGTTAATTTGTTTACAACATCGATTCTTACGAACCAGTTCATTCACCAGAGCAATCTTTTACCACACCCAGATATTGGTGGGCCACTGCATGCCTGATGGACACAAATTTTAGTAGAATTTGCATCTTTCACCTTACCCACATCTTAACAATACTCACATCAATACACGCATCACGATATAGGGGAGTCAATCTTCGATGGATGTCAATGGGCGTTACATCCTCCGCAGTAAGAAATTTGATGACAGTTCGTTGGTTTAAGCGACTCACAGACGAAACGATCAAGCTCCATTAGAGCTCCATTAGAGAGACTGTACAAATACTTACCATAAATGGTAAACCACTTTTGACACTGTCTGATTCATCATAATAGAAGCTATGGCTATGAAGGCATTATCAAAACGCCCTCGTAAATCAAAAATAATTCAGTGGTGATTCCTGAGGCAGTCCAACTTGTAGTGGTCTGTTAGAAGATTGTAAGTAGCTTTTGGGACTTCATAAGCGATGCTTTTTAGAGAGATTGGAATGTCAGTAGGGTTACAATTCCTTTATTTGTCTTTTTATTTTGTCTCGTAGAGACTCTGATATTAATTGAAAGACACTGTTTTCCAAATATTCATACATAAGATCAATGGCTCCAGTAGTGCCGATCAAGTCTCTTCATGATAATCAGATACATATGTGAGTATGTTCATATTTCTGAGCGTTTATAATAAATTAATGGGTTAAAGAATCTTCCAGCATAATGATTATTGAATAATAAGTGAATTTGTTGTGTGAAATAAAAATTGAAATTGAAAAAGAGATTTAATCGAAAAACGAAAACTTTAATGGATAAATTGCTAGTGACAAAATAAAGTTTATATTTTATTTACATACCTTATGCATGCATTTCCTACTGTTTATTATGTCATTGTATATATATTTTATATTGCATTTTTATTATTACTAATAAACTGGCGTGCCATGTTGATAAGTTATATGTATAAATATGTAGACAAATTTAAAGTACTACATACATAAATATGTTCAAGATTGTAATATCTATTAGATTGCTAAAATATATTCCGTTAATGCTACCACATATTATATAGAAATGACCGTTTCGCTATGTAACCAAATTATCAAGTAGGCAGCAAAGTTTCAATGTTAACAAGACAACGTTTTTGTTGTATCAAAAATTACTTTTTAGTTATTTATTTGTGGTTTTTTTATTCAAGTTGGTTATTATTCATTTTCGTACGCAAAACTGTTAAAATTAAACATCTGATGTGGTTACTCTATATATAATCCGTCACAATTCCGGAATGTAACATTTCTTCCCCGGTATCTCTGCGAATTAAATTTTTATAAATGACACATTAATTTCTAAAATTAACCGCGTCATTTTCTTTTTTTGGTATATTATTTCATAAATTAATTGGATTAGTTTTAACATTTTATTTATTTGTCATTAAATTTTTAACGGATTCGTATCAAATTTGGGAGCTGATATTCTACCAATGTCGACTTATTAGGATCAACAATTTTAAACGTTATTGAAAGTATAAAATGGAATAGTATTCGCTGTAATTGGCTTAATTTGGACCAATAAATCGGACCGTTTGTTTAACGTACCATTTTAAATTTTGTTTCACTTTTTCATAAAAGCAACTTCAAATGAAGCTGCTGTGTTTTCATCTTGTATTATTTTACCTACATAATAAACCTCACTGTTTTTTTTTTCTCCCTTAAATCTTTCTAAAATGTAATTGTTAACTTTCAAATCAATACGATCAAAAACTTTTCGTCATAAAAAAAAATCATCTGAAGAAGTTGATCCACGTGATACAAATTGTTCTTCTGAATTATCTTCGCTCTCTGACTGCTTTCTTTTTTTTTACTTTTTAAACTATTTCCAACAGTGGCAAGTTTTACAAGCATGGACGTGTTACCATCAATTTCTTGTCTGGAATTTTCGTCTGTTTATAAGTGACAACTTCAGCATTCAGTTTGAAGCTAAAAAAATTGGAAAAATTGGCAATTGAAAACGATCTGATATTAGTGAAGGCGAAGATAATAGTTGTGTGAGTTGTGGTGATAACTATTTCGCAACAAAGCAAAAAGAGGACTGGTTACAATGTTTGTATTGTAAAAAGTGGCATCACGAAGAAAACCTGGCTTACTTTCTATTTATATTTGGCAGATAAACTCTATACTTGTGTTAATGGGGCACCACACCCAACACCTTCCGCATTATTGAAACAAATGGGTTGTCACTAAAGATCAGAAGCTTTACGTCTATAGTGTGTATTACAGGGTGCTTCATTAATAATAGGAAATATTTTAACTGGAGATACTACATGTCAAGTAATGACCATTGAGCAAAAATAGCCTTATTCATTCGTACCGTTTTGGAAACGAAGGTCTACGAAGTTCCAGAAAAAAATGAACATACAACAGGAAGTATTGAAAAATAATCGAAAAATTGTTCTAAAATGACAATTCCGCCAGTGACGTAGAATTTGAGTGTTGGTCTGCCCGGATTTTTGCTGTTTAAACTACTTTTAGCCACAAATCCTTCCGAACTTTCTCTTTTTTTCTCGAAAATCAAGCATAATACGAAGTTTCTACAAGAGGACCTTATTTTTGGCATTTTAACTGGCCTATTAGGTGATGCTAATTTCGCGCTTGTAAATAAAAAACAAAAAAGTTCTATTGATGTTAACACAAGCGGATATTTTTCTCTCTTTGCTGTAATTTTGCTATTTTCGGAAAATTCCACAATAAGAAGCATTTAATAATACTAAATCGCCATGCCAAATTTTATTTTCATCCTACAAGTAGATTAGCTTAAATATGGAAAAAACCATTCATCCTTCAACCTTCATCTCGAAAAGGGTGCAATTTTGAATAAGGCTATTTTTGGTCAATGGTCAATTTTTTGTATTGTATATGTTTACTTTACTGTGATGTGATTAAAACCTGGAAGCCCTCATAACAGAGATCCGAACCGTGGAAACCTTAGCTATAATTAAACGAAAGTGTTACATTTAAAAGAAAGTGGGGGCCTATACCGGAGCCAGGGAGCTGCAAGACGAAAGAAAAACATTTTCTTAATAGGTGCATGTCTATCAAGAAGGGTTAATTATTTTATTTATTCATGCTATTTTCCACAGCCTAAGCGATTCTGATAAATCAAAACATTTTGTAAAATAACTCAACTAACTACAATGGTCATTTGTAACAGCCCGTAGTTGTCAAAAATTGATATAAATTGAAGTACGCACTTCAGAAACGGTTAGTTTAAGGAGGGGGAGGAGGGAGAAGCGGATTTATTAGACGAAGTAGCTTTAAATACAAATAAATAAAAAGCTAGGTAATTCAATTTGAAATACAAAAAGAATCTAAAATTATTTAAAATTGGAAGCATTTAGCATAGAATCATTACCTGCAAAATTTTAAATCGCAATGTTTATTAGTTCCCTATATTCTTTTAACCAAAGCTGGTCATGGCATACTTTACCTCTTTAAAGTCATTGAGGCCATCAGAAATGCCTTCGAAACGAGAGAGGCTACGGGTGTGGTATTCCTGGATATTGCCTGATACCACACCTTGTCAAGTCACGGTGTGGCATCAGGGCCTGGTATACAAAATGGTTATTGCAGGGTTAAACCCTGAACTAGTCAAAATTTTCTTGTCAGTCGAGGAATCTGTTTCCTTGTCTTCGCTGTGGTGTCACAAGGGTAGCTTTTAGACCCAATACTGTTCTTAATCTTCCTAGAACTCTAAGAGCTCTAATTTGGTAATGTACGCCATTTTCACATCATCGAGAAGCGAGGCAGGCAGTCATCTGCTGTCGTCTATAAGGAGGCCTCGATGGTATAGTTCGCTGTACTGCTAAATGGTGACTGAAATCAACGAGAGAGGGTTAAAAAAATGGGACAACTCTTATAAGCATAAATCTCAGTTTCTATCTGTGTAAACGGATCTGCCGTGACATACAGAATATTCATATTGTCATAATAGATTTCAATGGTAATACATGAATATGTCACATTACAGACTATCAAAGGATTACTAACCGTTTTGAGAATTTCTATTTCCGACAAGAACTTTGACAATGATACAACTAACCAAACAAACGCCTGCTTCATACAGTAGTAGTTTAGTTGTCCCATTTTTCACGAAGCGTCTTAAAGAACCCCACGACACCCTTACGACAGCCGGCTGAACCTTCGGTTTCACGTCGACACGATAGTTCAGCGCTTTCGCGCGGCTTTATTCTGCAATAAAAGCTCGCTGTCACTTAAAATAAAAATTTTGATTTATTATGTCTTTTTTAGACACATCCTCACCTACGATGCTCTCACGTGGTCTTGTGCTGCTAAAATTCGATTCAAACGCCTAAAAGCTCAACAATGCTAAACTCTGCGTATGATTGCGGGCCTACCGTCCAGAATGGTGAAATCTTAGACAGGATTACTAGGTTGTCCAACCCAATTATGGCGGCAACAGTTGGATTCGACTCGAACAGGCCACCTCGACTTGTTGCTGTGAAGAAGGCCCAACACGTGATCGCGCAGAGGAATACCGGTTAGCAGCACCATAAAATCTTAAAGGACAACAGTTTACCATAAGATCCCGCTACACTCTGGTTGTTCCAGGAACACAAGAGAGATTAGGAGCCAATAGCTTAGCCTCTGAAAAGAGAGAGCAAAGCTTCACTCGCGGACAGCTCTTATAAGCGGACATCCCTCGTAACCGGACAAATTTTATACAGGATAATAACTTGAACTACGAAAGCCTATTGATAGGACAAGGTAGTGGGGGGTAAAATTAAATGTATCCATTTTAGTATTGTCAATTGTTTGTATGACAGGAATGTCAGTGGTTATGTCAAATACTATGACAAATTATAAAACCAATTTATAATTTGTACTTTTTCGTTAATTGTGTTTAGGATAAAGTTTGATGGTTCAGAAAAATATTTGACATCACCACTGACATTTCTGTCATATAAAAAGTTGACAATAGTAAAGTGGATACATTTAATTTTAACTCCCACCACCCTCTCCTATTTATAGGCTTTCGTAGTTCAAGTTGTTAGCCTGTATACACAAGTGTTAAGTACGTTTTTAGAACAAATTACTATCCGATAAGCGGACGCTCCAACGGACGGACGCGGACACTATATTTCTACTAGCGGACACAAAACACTTTCTAAGTATGCAATACCCAAAAAGGAATCGTGATAAATCCTGTGTTCCTGTTTTTACATAGTCGTATGCCTAGTGCGTGTCTTAAATCACAATGAATTTGGTGATTTTTCTTTTTGTACAAAAATATGATTTCGTTGAATGAAAAAATTGGAATAATCAACACGTTGGAGAAAGAAAAGTTGTCATTTCGTGGACTAGCGAAAATGTAAGGTTTATTTAGAAGACTAAAAATCCTTTTACATTTATAAATATTTTTGCAAAGGTTTAATATCGGGAAAGCACAGGCTGCAAAAATTTCAAAAAATAAAGAACATATTCGCCGCACATGGCAATCTGGTATAAATATTCACCAGAATAAAAGTTTCCTTAAGGTTCTCGTATAGATAGAATATACTTTGATTGGTTTGCAAAGGCTAGAAGCCAGAACATACCCATTTCTGGATCTATAGTAAAGGATAAGGCAAAAGAAATAGCTTTCAAAATCTTTTAGTTAAAGACCTACCAGCAAATTGGAAATTTAAGAGAAAGGCATGGATGACGCGAAACATGTCTGAATGGTTACTACTTAATTACTGTTTTTTATTCGTTATTTTAAAAACGTACATTAAATAAAGATTTTTTTGAGCTATCCGATAAGCGGACATCTCCTACAGCCGGACAAAAACACTGGAACCATGAGTGTCCGCTTATGAAAGCTTTCACTGTATTTTGTTTTAAAATTGATCCAAGTTTACACATTTGATAATCTGATCAAGCAAACTATTAATTACATCTCGGAAAAAGGATTTGAAAAACAATTCGAGTGGAAGTATTTCCTTTTCAAATACAAATTGTAGCCCGATGCGCAGCATATATGCAATCATTGTAGAAAGAGAAATGTTTCCTACATAATTTTATTCAAAAAGTTTATTAAAAATATTTTTAGAGAAAGAAATGTCAAATATTTTATATACTAAAATAATTACTATCTCTTTATCGCATCCGTATTGAATGAAAGTGCTAGGATGTCTATTAATTTCGGTAATCCCACTCTCTAGCACAGCAAATAATATTTGGGAATAACCAACGATCGCTTCAATATGCATACCTGCATGTAAGTAATAACATGCTTCTATGCGGATCTAAATTTTAAAATCAAGATCTATAAAATCCGGTTTAAAAGTAAATTTACTAAAACAAATAAATGAAATTAAAACAAAATAATAAATCGAGAAGTAAAACTGTTATAACATCAAACATAATACGCTATTAACATTACGTCAGGGAACGGCGCGAAAAAGAAAGAGTTTTTCTTTTGTATCAAATCCTCAAATCGTACGGTATCGTTTCACTTTCGAACACTGAAATCCACTCGCTCGATTCTATAGTATAAGCATAGTAAGTTAAGTAAGAGAGACCGTAAGGGAATCAACACAGCGTAGTCCCCGGTATATTATATAGATCTATACGACACAAAACCACGTAGCCCGTCCCGTACTACTACTACACATTAAAGTGAGAATGCGCATGTTCTCACTCCAGTCCACTAAAAAACACACACAAACAGCGACGATCCGAGCTGAGTAAAGTCAGTATCATAGTTGGCTTGGGCAAGCGCACAATACGAAGTGTGGTCCCCAAGTAGGCTTTGGTGGCCCCATTTAAAATTCAAAACAACAAAAACCCAGAGATTATTCAACTTTCGATTTTCGTACGGGTATTATCACATCGATAGAGAACAAACATCAATAGACGAAAGTGAGAATAGGCGCAAGAAATTTCTTCGATTTGAAAATTTGAAAATCGCGCGCGTTTTTCATTTATTTTTTTTTAGTATACAACTGTGATAGTCTTTTTTCTAAAAAAGAAAAAAAACAACAGAACAATAATAATCTAGTTAATCATTATCGTATATATATATATCAATATATATATGAGAGACAATTATTGTATCAGTGGAATTACCATCGGACAAACATCGATATAATTGTAAAGTGTGCGCGCATTTTCTCGGTCGAATTTTCCCCCCGGATTATTTTGATCTTACAGTAAAGTGCGATAACATGGGACTCGTTTGTATTTGGTGCTGTTATATTCAAAGAGAAATTTGTCTTGGACGATAATCTTCATTCAAGAAAGCGAACTGAATTTGAAAGTGCGTCGGTATCGCGGGTGCGTAATATAAACGCAAACCAGACGAGGATAGCGAAGCAGCAGATAATAATATTAAAAAAAATAACATCTGAATTTCGGCAGAGAGTATACTGCTACACACATTAGTGAAAGTGAAGTGAAAGTTTTTATTTTCGGACAGAACAGATTGCTAACTTGAACTTTAACAGGGTACCGTTTTATACCGATTAAATCCTGTATTAAAACGATAAAAAAATAAAAGTGGATTTAAATTAAAGACAATGGATTCACCTCAAATGTACGATAATCAACAACAACACGGACAAACGAACGCGGCAATAAACGGTGCTGAAGTGAAAAAACTGTAATCATGAACAATAACAATAATAATTTAACGATTTTAAATAACAACACCGGTTCGAAACAAACTTCAGATTTATTAAAACAACATCATCTACAACAATATCAACAACACGGCGAGCTGTGCGACTCCTTAACGAATTCCGAAATCTCAATGGACCTCAGGAGTATCATCGACGACTTCAGCGACATCCTCAGCGAAGGTAAACAGCTCCAAAGTATCCATCCTAGGCAGGTAATGACGAATTTGCCTAATAGTTACCCGAGAACGACTCAGCTTATATGCCGCAACCGGTTCATAGCGGTTCAACGTTTTCAACGAACCAGAACTCGAATAGTGATTCAAATAGCTCAGCTGGTAGTGATATTCCCAGTATCAAAGAGGAACCTCTAGATCCGCCGGATTACCGACAGAAATGCAACCTGAATTTCATCCAAAATGGGTACATGTCGAATCCTGCTTACGCCAATGGGACTGGACCGACTTTCACCACCCTTACGCCCAGCGTTCTGCATCACCAACAGATGAATATGGGCGGGATGAAGAAGGCGATGATCAACCATCACATAACGCGAAAATCGGTGAAACCTTGCGATAAAAATAGTGAGGAGTACCGCAGGAGGCGCGAAAGGAACAATATTGCTGTTAGGAAGAGTCGGGAAAAGGCGAAGGTCAGGACGAAAGAAACTGAGGAGAAAGTAAGGTTGTTGATGAAGGAAAACGAAAGACTGCAAAAGAAAATCGAATTGTTATCTGAAGAACTGACGGTCTTGAGGAACCTGTTTAACAACGTTGGTTTACCTGACCATGTACACAGAGAGCTTAGCAAA
>CM043016.1:41753459-41848967 GCA_023690525.1 Holotrichia oblita | reverse complement strand
CTGTCAAACTATACAAGCAGTTGTTTTTTATGATTTTAACAGATGTAACTGCCAAAATATTTCTGACAGCTGTCAAATTAAAGTAAGCGCGTTTCATAGTTTTAATTTTTAAATATAATCCTTTTTCACAATTTCAACAGTAGTCGTTGAAATTTTTGTTTGGGCAGTCACATTGTTGAGACAATATCTGTCTCAAGTTTGTGGCTGTCTAATTGTTGTAATTATTGACATATTTATAGAAGAACTTTTTATAATTTCACCGCCTGAGTGTTTTCACCATTATTACAAACTGTCAAATTGTAAAAAGAGGTATTTCTTACAGTGTCAGCAGGTATAATTGTCAAAAGAGTTATGAGAGCTATCAAGCTGTAAACACTATTTTGTACAATTTTGAGTGTAAAATTGTCTATGCAGGAGATTATTTTCCTGTTGTTTTGGCGGTGTAACAGTTAAAAATTTTAAATAGGTGTAATTGTCAAAATATTTCTGATAGCTGCCAAATCATAGAAGCAATTATTCATTCGGACATTTATGGTTACTGCTACATCCAATCACTTTACATAATTAGTAGCATAATTGTAAGCATTTGGCTATCCACAAAAGCACTTACTTTCTAATTTTACTGACAAATATAACAATAGCAATACTTATGACAGCTGTCAAACTGTAAAAATATCAGCTGCAACTCCCCAAATACATCTGCTTATAAAAACAATAATTTCTTACTATCAACATTCATTTAAGTCGTTTTTAAACAGTGAAAACGTTTATTTTCTGTATCTCGGCAGACCTAACAATTGAACCACCTCTTAAACTGGGAAAGCAGTTGTTTCATACGGTTTTAATAGGGGTTAACGGCCAATATTTGTGACGTTAGTCACATTCTCAAAACAATTAGTTTCACAATTTTGCAATTTGTACAGTTAACAATCGAAATTTTTGTGACAGCTGTCAAACTGCAGAATCAATCCTTCCACATTATTTTTCGAGGTATTAAACTATGACAACAATTTTTATAACCATAAAACTATTACAGTTGTCAAATTGTAACACTATATTTGTTGTTTAAGTGTTTGAACCTTTACTCAGAAATATGTCAAACTATAAAAATACCAGTTTTGACGACTGACAGCTCCCAAATTGTAAAAATAGTTATTTTTTAGCATTTAAAAATATTGTCTACAATTTAGAATGTTATGAAAGTATGATCTGTTAGCTGTCACATAGTCAAAAGACTTTTTATTTGTTGCTTCAATTGTTACACCTGCAGATACTTTGCAACTGCAACGGCTATAGTTTTTCTGACAGCTGTCAAACTTTAAAACAATTCATCAATATAATTCTGATAGCTAACAAATTGCAAAATCGACAACCTGAATATTGTAAAATCAATGTCTCTTCATAGCTTCAACACTATCATACTAATGAATGGTGTAGGTCGGTGAGGCTGAGCATCAACTCAACGAAAACCACAACAGTGCCTTCCACTAGGAAAAGGAAAATTTCAAACATGAAAGACATCCGTGGGGTTGCGACCCAAACATACTGCGATTGTTATACATCAATATAGTAAGACCTATGGCAATGTACAGGGCTGTAACCTGGTTCTAGAAGATCGCGCAAGTCACTACCTGGAATGCTTTTGACAAGCTACAATGGTTAGCATGCATCACCGGAGCTATGAGAACATGCCCAACCACGGCCTTAGAGGTCATTCTAGATCTCACACCTCTACACATAGTAGTGGAGGGAATGGCTCTTGCGGCATTGCACTGATTGGAAGATGCAAGACTCCGTAGCAGAGAGCTTGGACATCTCAAATGCGACTCTCCCCACTTCTAAGTCGACCGAATGCTGACATGGTTAGGAAATATAGCTTCGAACAGAAAGTTTTTACGAAGCCTAGTAATAAGATAGAATGGATGGGAAAATCCTCCACCTACTACCTAAAAGGAAACACCATCAAATGGTATGTGGATGGTTCTAAAACCGACAAAGGAACAGGCAGGGAGTATTCGGGTCAGAACCAAATACTCCGAGCCAATGGGAATATACTCTAACTTCTGCCATGGGAGATCAATGTTAATATGATTTCAGAGTATTGGTAGATCTTTACGGTTAAATAACAACTGTCATGATGTTTCAAAAGTTTTTATAGACAATATAGGACAATTAAAGCTGTCAAGATACATTTTAAGGAAGCTATAAATGTGCGTTATTCTCACGGTACGATTATTATTACTAGCTGTTTGGAAGTGGAAACAAAAGGTTATGCTGAATTTGGGGACGTGAGTGCATTGTTCTTGAAATTACATTAAAAAGAATTGTGGTTGTTTATTATTTGTTTTGTGAGGAAACGAGACCTCAGTAATTGAATAATAAAAAAGAAAAAAAAATCACTTAAAGCAGATATTATTTCACTTAGTTGCATCTAGATCCAGAACACGTAAATTGAACGTTTGCCAGTGGACTGAGACTTTACAATAGCCTGTATGTTTCGTATGTTTCAAATTACTGCCCACTAAAATGACGATCACGTTTCACTATTGACCTCAGCGACACTAAGTTAAATATAGAACTTTTAAACATTGTCGTGATGAATATAGAGAATTACTTATTATTAGTATGTATCATTATCATACAAAGCGAAATGTACAATGACTAAAATAAAGAAATATTGTTTCCGTGCATAAAACGATACTAAGGAATTCGTGAATATTTAATTAACCTTTTTAAATATGTAGTTTATATATTGACCTTATTTATTAAACGCAATGTGTTTAAGAGATAAAATCGCTTGCAGGTCAAAGTCTACTTTTTCTAATCAAAGTTTGTGTTACAATAGTGTGTGTCGTTGATCTGCGTTATATTTAACTTGTGATAATCTAGCAGACGCATTTATCAAATTATTTCAAGAAACCAACAATACGTAATATCCCAGCAAGATATTCTGACAAATATTTTCTTTTAGACGTAGGAATTAGATTATACAGATGTAATACTTACTCAAATTAGAATTACTCTCAGTCGCACCATAAAATTCGAATATCTCTTTGATTCCAAACTTCTCAGCAAAAGGTTTCCAAATCTACGCTTTCAAACCATTCCCAAACATAGCTCTGACGTTATGCTTGACCACATTTTTATCATCGGCTGCAAGAAGATATCGGCAGGTTTCACCAATATATTGAGCAATCTAGAAAGGCAAAATGTTCTTTTGAATTATGGCGAATTAAATGTCGAAAATCCTAACTTACGGTACACCTGTATTTTACGCAGTCTTTCCAAAAATTAGTAGCAGAAAACTTTTTACGGATGGCTACGGTTCCTCCGCAAAGCAGCGCCTGTCCCGTACCCACAATTCCACCTGCTGTATGATATAACGGAAGAGAATCGTATATACAGTCGTTGTTCTGGACAGCCACCATTTTATTTAAACCAACAGCCATTACCATATACCTGAAGGAAACAAGATTACAAGATACACAGTTCGTAATTTTGTTACAAAATCTGCACTTTTAAGGGCTACGTTTTGATTTAGTTAGAACTTATAAACGAAATAAGATGAAAATGAAATCACCCATAAAGTGATCTGGTGGTATGTGTTCAGAGCAGAAACGCTTTTACGGAACAAAATGGACACAACACGAATTACAAAAAGGCCATCAGGAAAATCAAACAAAACATGTGAAAAGGAATCGAAAATATTTCAAGCAAGGCTATGGCATTAACCTGTTGGTTTTCTTTCAAGTGTCCACTTCTAAGGGCCAGTTTATATTCTAATACTCCATTGCTTACCAAGTGAGAACCTACAAACTTGATACACAAACGGTGGTTAGCAAGTTGGGTGGATCTGAAATATATTCAAGAGCAAGACAATCTATACTTCTTTAAATCAGAAAACCGTGGTTGTGCTGCCAGGAGTGGATTATTTACTGGGGGTTCTTTATGAAGCAGGCTGTACTGCTCTTGTATTGAGCAATTATAACGACATCGACATTTGATAGCATTGTCTCCCAAAAGATGCAAGGTGCATTAGGTCGAGGTATAATGTGAAATAGGAAAATTAACCAAAATTTCAGCCATTTTGAACGCCCAGTTGTTATTTGACAATCGTTTGAGTGAGCCAATGTGAGTGTTTTTCTGAAAATGGACAGAAACAAGTATCAAGCCATCATTAAATATTTGTTTTTGAAAGGCAATTTTGAGCAGCAGATTTTGGGTAGAACGTGTTCGTACAAGCTTGGGAGGCGATGAGCAGAAAGAGCAAGACAAAACTTGCTGAAACATGGACACACAGCGGTTTCCATGGCGAAAATCCACGAATTACGGTTTGAACTGCTTAACTGCTCTCCTTGCTCACCAAATCTAGTCCCAACTGACTTCCTTTTATTTCCTAATCTAAATATTGTGCTCGGACGATAGAGATTTTCATCAAATGAGGAGGCCATCACCTTCGTAAACAGATATTTATAGAGAAAGATGCCGAGTACTATTAGGACTGGTTGAAAAGGTGGCGAGTATGGCTATACTGACTGAGATAGCCATACTCGGTGGTTCGACTCCACCTCCGGTGAACACATTTTTAAAATAAAAATATGTTTAATTAATTGGCGGTTGGAAAAATGCATTATATATATGTATATACATGTACTTACGCCAAGAAAAATAAATACTTAGGTGTTAAAAGCCTAGCTAGTTTGACATGACCACATTTTAAAACTGGCTCGCTAAAAATTCTTTTTTGTTTTGTGTTAACATAATACCAGGAAAGAAAATGCTATTTTTGGTGTCAATTTGGCAAACCTCCATTGCAACTTATGTCTTGAAATGTTGTATTCGGATTGTTTCCACCATTTCTTCAATCATTGGATGTAGCGTTTTTTAAAGAAATTTTGCACTATTCAGAAAATATTCAAAATTTAAAAGATAACTTTCAGTCAAGCTTCAAACTTTCGCAAACGAAATTTTGAAAAGACCGCAAGCAGTCCTGGCAAAGGAATAAGAAGAGAAGAGAAGAAAGAAGATAAGGTATCCAGCACAGAAGAGACGTGTAATAAAAATGATGATTTAGCAAGCAGCAGCGATAGAGAACAAGAATCTACTGAAGACATGAGGAACAGGCTACAGTTCAAATTGAAAACTTAATATCTAACGATGACACTATTAAGACTAGTTTTATAGTAGAAATAGTATTATTTATTGACAGCTATGAGTGATATGTCTATCGATATTCCATCATATGCAGTCGAATCGTTATTTCTCATACGGACACTGGTATTGCTGAGGTGTGGTGGAACTCAGAAACAGGCATCCAGTAGAATATTTGTTAGATCTTCGTTCTTGGGCACATTTTTACTTAAAAAAACTACAAGAGCCGTGTAGTAATGTAATCAAAAAGAAGTTTATTGTTAATCTATATTTAATTACAGATCTAATGAGAGTCAATGAGGCTAAAGATACCCTTATTCACTACCTGATGATGTTCTAAAAAGACCGACACGTTTTTTTCCTCATATTTATTCGCTTCTAGTGTTATTCTACGAAAGATATAGATGAATCGAAACAGCAAAAGCAAGTCTAATCAAAATATTGTTGTAAATATAGTTGTTAGTATAATTTATACCTTACGTTAGTTATTACAGCTGCTTTAGGTAATCCAGTCGTTCCCGAAGTGTAAATATAAAGAATGTGATCTTTTAAGTTGCCTTTCGCAATATGTTCGGTTACTGCATCCATTGCTGCCTCTTTCAAACATGTTCTCAGGTCTTTCGCATCGTCGAATAATGGTGGGGATAACCATACATTTTCGTTAAATTGATATTTTTTTAAATTCACTATTTTTGGTTGAATATCTTTGAGTGCTAAAATTATAAATATACATTTGCCAAAAACATATATAGATGGATATTTAAAAGTGTGTCATCACAATTAAACAACTTACCGTTTTCAAAATCTGATCCAAATACGACAGCTTTACTACCAGCGACTTCTATACTATGCACTAAAGAATCCCCTGTTAGATTCGTATTTATTAAAGCTGCTTTGACACCTATTTTACTTAAACCTAACCAGAGACAAATATATTCTGGTCTAGACTCTAATAGTAGCGCTACACAATCTCCTCTTTGATAACCTTCGGAAAGAAAGAAATTGGCAACCCTATTACTATATTCATCTACCTAAAAATAATAATAACAGGACTAGAAAATCCGTTAAAAGTTAAAACAATAAATTTTAACTTACACGTTGAAATGACCAAATATCATCTTCAAAGTAGAACGCTACTTTGTGTGGATGTTTGGCAACTATGTCTACGAAAACTTTGGGAAGTGTCATATTCCTGCGTTCCCATTTTAATAGGTAATAATTAACTCTTGTGAAGCGTATAAGTGCCCTGAAATTGAAATTAAGTATTAACTTTACAGTTTACTTTTTAAGTAATAAAATTAGTCATACAGGTAAACAAAAATTTAGATCAGAAAGCTCTTAATAACATAAAATTCAAAGGTCTTCCTTTTCACTAAGGTTGGGCTTATGGGTCTCTAATCCTTCTAATCTTTGATACGTTACTTCTCTTCTAGCCAGAAGGATTACTTTCTGGTGTTCATCTTATGTCGTATTATTGAGAACCCTTTCATGGCGGTGTTAGTCGTCGACGTTGAGAATTCGCGTGGCGATGCAGGGTGGAGATCTGTTTGCATCCAGCTCCCCTAAGGGTCGTACCAACGGGTTCTCCGATCGAGCAACCTTTTACAAAGTATTTCTGGCCAGCGCCCTCGCATAGTCCTTCAAAGTCGGAATTTGATAGTCTCTGTGAAGTTGTTCGTTAGTCGCGAACTAGTGTGCATTGACGAAAATGCGTAGCATTCTGTTTCATAAAACGTTGAGACTGTTGACTTGGGATTTTGCGGCGCTGGAGGTGAGGGCGCCGTAGGTCAATATGTGTGTAGATTAATAATTTAAGATTTAAACTTAACGAGATTTTTGAACAAATTAGGGGACTCCACCGCGCCTTCAAAAATCTAGAGATGGTCATCGAGAAATGGTGGCGAAATGTCAGTTTGGAGTCGAGGACCATGGCCAGGTACTAGACCCTCGAATTTCAACATAAAATTCCACATCCCCTTCTTCGAAAGGTACGTGGATGATTGCATAATGTTCATTCCCGAACACAAATAATAATAAAACTCTAAACATGTTCAACTCCATACATCCAAAAAATCCAATTTACTGTCGAAAATGAACAAAGCATCTTAAATACAACGCATAAAAACAGAAAAATGTCATTAAAAAAAAACAAACAAACACGTCGTCTATTCTTAATTCAAGGGAGAAACAGTTTGACATATCAATTACATTTTTGACGTTTTCATCTGCGCTCCCACGAGTACTCCTTCTAAAATTTTAAACGGAACTATCCAACGTGCGTGGAACCTCAAATTAAAGTTTATTTTATTAGGATTATGATGATGTATCACTTATTTACGTAAAGAATGCCGTTAAAGTAATGCTATGACAATAACTGTCATGTTAATTGCTTTCATTTCCCTTCCCTTGAATTATGCCTTTGTGACACAGCAAGAATTTTTAATCAAAGACAAAAATTTGTGCAAAAATTTGAAACAACTGAATTAGTAATAAACAAGGAAAGGTGTACAAATAAAATAGTAGATGAACTAGCGGATATGGAAGTACATAACTGGACACTTTACTATAGATCCTATAAGCTCTTTGCGTCAAGTTTCAACATCTTCCGGATTTTCTAACTAAATGGTACGCAAACTTATAAAGATTCATAAATTTTCCTTTAAAATGTAAATAGTGCAAAAACTTAGTGGAAGGATCACCGCGCTTGATAAGTCTTAACCTCAACCAATAGATTTAAATGATTAACGCTTTCCAGACCGTCTAACCTCGAGAGCGTATTTAAGGGAACTTGTTACAAAATTTATGGAAACAGACAGCGTTCTAAATAAAAACAAACCTAACCGCTGACGTACGTAAAAGAAATGCAGATTAATGTAATCGGTGTAGTAGTAACTCAATCTCCGCAATCTGCTTTAAAGGTTGCTACGACATGCAATGTATCTAGCGCTACTCTAAGGATGGGTTTATCAATGTGAGAATAAAAGTGTTAGTTAAGTAACTGACAGATATTGCTAACTGGCAGATAAAATTTAGCAACTACAATGCTTTATCTTGCAGATAACTTCAATAAACTCAATAAACGTTTCATTGTTTCAAGTTAATTTATTTATCCTCATATTGATAAACCCACCCTAAAAAGGAATATATCTAAAAAAGTTTCACTTTTATAAAAAACAAGCTTTACATGATAGACGAATAGAGAGACGAATTTATTGTACAAAATCCAAATTATTTGCATAGTATCTGTTTTTTAGTGATGAATGCACATTTTTCGTAAATGGTCACATTAACAAGCAAAATGTGATGTGATGTACGGGAAGGTCGTAAACAATTTCCACAAAAAACTCAATGTGTGGGTGGGAATACTGGGCAATTACGAGGGCGACCTGAAATGTTTGCGGAATCGGCAAGATATGGCGCATGAAAGTTGAAGTGGATTCATTGGTCGGCAAGGACAACTTCTTTATAGCAACTGCCAAAAGTTTCAGACGTCTATTGTCAATAGTTGTTGTTTAAGAGTGTGTTTTGTGTAGCAAGCCAGGAGATTTCGCAAAAATTGATAAAATCGAATTTCGTGCAGTGATAAAACACTTCTGGATGGCTGGAAAAACGGCCACGGAAATTCGAAATCGACCATCAGTTTCTGGGTAAGCGAGTTCAAACGTGGCCGCACAAGTACAAGTGACGAACCACGCAGTGAACACCCAAAAAACGGCTACCAATGATGAAATGGTCGACAAGATTTATGATGTAGTGTTAGCCGATCGCCGATTGAAGCTGAAAGAAATAGCAGAGACAACAGGCATCTCAGAGGAACGCGTTGACCATATCCTACACATAATTTTGGGCATGAAATGCTTTTGGCGAGATGGATACCGCCTTTGCTCACACCGGAGCAAAAACAAAATCGGGTGACCGTGTCGGAGGAGTATTCAGCCAGGATTCAACCCAATCCAAGAGATTTCTTCCTGCGTTTCATAACGGTGGATGAGACTTGGACTTGGACCAAGGAACAGTCGAAACAGTAGACTTTTCCGGGCAAATCAGCTCCGACAAGAAGTATGGTGACTATTTTTTGCGATTCCCAAGGAGTGATCCTCATCGACTATCTGCAGAAGGGAAGGATGAAAACGGGGCAATACTAGAACGATTTATTGTCCCGAATCGATGTAGTATTGAAGGAGAAACGGCCTCGTTTGCAGCGGAAAAAAGTGATTTTCCTCCACGACAATGATTGGGGAGCTCATTCATCCCGCATCGTGCGCTACGAATTAGTCTCTTATCCTCCATATTCACCGGACCTAGCTTCCAGTGATTTTTTTCTATTCCCAAACCTGAAAAAATCGCTGACAGCAATTGCTTCAAATAAGGAGGCCATCGCCGCTAGACGCGATTATTTTGCAGACCTCGAAACATATCTACTTTTTCGACGTCTTGAAGAGACTGGAGCACCGTTTGAAAAAGTGTGTTGATCTTGGTACACCTGTTAACTTGTGTTTCTAGTTCTCAAAGTTTGCAGAAAGTGCAATGAAATCCAAATTTTACTTATGGCCATATATAAACATCTTTAGACATAACCTCACTTCCTGCCCATTCATAATAAATTTGTCGAACAGGGAAATACTGGAAAATCTGCAGTAGATGAACACTACCACACCGGAAGCAGGCACGTAATCGACTACAATGACGTGAAGATACTAGCCAAAAGCAATCACTACTACCCACGGATAGTGAGAGAATCCCTGGAAATAATGAAGAATTCGAACAACTTCAACTGAGAAGACGGATACAGATTGAGTAAGGTATGGAAATTAGCGCTGGAGAGCCCGAAGCGGCAAGGACCAACGAGGACGCATCCGAGATCATCTAACACGAATCGAGGAAAAGCATCGGACACGGATCAGAGAACGATAACGGATACGGTTCAGCGGACTGGAACGGATACGCATCACTGGAGCGGAACAGGGACTGGGTATATAACGAGGAGCAGAAGACATCAACATCAAGAAGCTGACAGTATGATCAGCGAAACGTCAAGTTTGTTACAATTACCAAGGCAATACCCGAAAGATACATCTTATATAAATTTTTCAAAATTGGCGCCATATTGGTGGTCACATGACACATGTCAAAATCGATTTTTAAGTTTTTCGATATGCAGAAATGATCATCTATAAAGACGTTTTTATAACTCTGATAATAGAAAATTTTCCAATACTTTGCAAGCTTTATGACGCACTCTGTATAACTTTACAGGTTGGATAGATATCAACTGGTTTTTATTGCATTTTTTTTACAAAAATGATAAATGATGATGGTCAACCCTATCCTACAACTAAAATTTGTAATCATGGTTTAAAAACCACAAAGATTAGTTCTCCCAAGAACTGCAGTCATAGTTCGCTAAAATAGAATAATACAGCTTGATAAGAATTTCATCCGGCCAGTGTTTGCAGATTTTTTAGGAGTCTAGAACTAGACTGCTATAGCCTGTACATTTTTTTAAACCACGCCAAGATTACTTCTTCGCCTACTAATTGAACTATTAAACATGTGACATGTAGTTTGTTAATTTCTTATACAAACATGTTAATTGCTTAAAGTGGAAATGTTATCAACAAAGGCATACGTCAATAATAAAGAATTCTACTGTGGTAATGCTGTGCTGGTATGAGACTCCAGTTTCCGACTTGACCAAGATAGAAAGCTGCATGAAGAGTAGGTTATTTTTAAGCTATTTTGGACAAACGATTGATCGCACCTTATTAAAAATTTAGGTCAATGTTAATTTTTTTAACTTATCCATTTTGCGTCAATAGACATTTCAACTCAATATACACTTAAATGAACAGCTCAATTAACTGTAATTTGGTTCAAAACTTTCTAATTACAATATACTTAGATAAATACTTTCACCAAGTATTGGAATAAACATAGAAAGTACATCTATTAAAGTATTGTAACTTTTCTAACGCATTTGCTTGGCTTTTCAAAACCTTGACACTGAACTTTATATTCCAATTTGCATTCAACGCTGAATAAAGGAATTAGATTATTTAAATACAATATGAATAAAAACTTACTTAAGATCTCTTCTCCATGTTCGCCATAGGATATACAGCCAGCTTTTCGTATAGATTTGCACAGCACCCAGAATTATAAGAGCAGGCACAACGATATAGTACCACTGCAATTTTATAAAAGTTAATTCATCTCCGATAATTCGATTCGTCGTTTGAATTATTATTTCATATACTCACCATGTTTATTACAAATTACGCGTTTAAGGTTTTAAAGATAAGATTATGATCGACAAACTACGAGATTTAAAATTTAAAACGATATATCATGCAGTGAATATATATTAAGAGATAAACGAGAGCGAAACATTCAAAGATTTATTATAAACATTCAACAAGTCGCTGCGCTGAACACTATGAAGAGTTTCTTCACGTATTCATTAAGACTAAGTAGTGGTACTAGATTCGTAGAAAGTCGACTTAGTTCGTTGTTTAATATAGGACTCTTCTAGGTATACTTTGATCGTGTGTATACAACATGATATAATAATGAAATATTTAGGAATTTGAACCTTTGTTCGCGATGTTATAGGTTGCATAAATGAATCTATTGTGTTTAAGTTTATACAGTAAGAAATTTTATATTTAACAGAACAGATAATAAAATCTTTATCAGTAATAATATTTTTTAGCATTGAGAGAATATAATGGATGACGACCACATTTTCAACAAAAATAATCAACCTACAGTGAGCGTTACTTTGGTTTAAGATGAGAATTATTATCTAATCATATTGTAATAAATCCGATACCAACCCAAGATTAATTAAAACTATATAGTGTATGATAGTGTATATACGAGGGCAACCTGAAATGTTTGCGGAGTCGACAAGACAACAATACGCTTTTTCAAACGGTGCTTCAGTCTCTTCAAGCTGTCGGAAAAGTAGGATATTTCGAGGTCAGCAAAATAATCATCTGTAGCGGCGATGACCTCCTCATTTAAGGCAAATCTCTTCCCTGCCAGCAATTTTTTCAGGTTTGGGAATAGGAAAAAGTCGCTGCGGTAAGTCCGGTGAATATGGAGGGTGAGAGACTAATTCGTAGCGCAACTCATTCAATTTAGATACGACGATGCTGGATGAATGAGCCCCCCAATCATTGTCATGGTGGAAAAGCATTTTTGTCCGGTGCAAACGAAGCCGTTTATCCTTCAATACTGCATCAAATTGGGTCAATAAATCACTGTAGTATTGCTCCGTGGTCGTCCATCCCTTCTGCAGATAGTCGATGAGGATCACACCTTGGGAATGCCAAAAAAATGGTCACCATATAAAGACCTAATCCTATTCAATACAAATGTCAG
This sequence comes from Holotrichia oblita, assembly GCA_023690525.1. Lineage (NCBI taxonomy): Eukaryota > Metazoa > Arthropoda > Insecta > Coleoptera > Scarabaeidae > Holotrichia > Holotrichia oblita. The sequence continues at coordinate 41,836,430 of CM043016.1, read as the reverse complement.
AAATAAAAAATCCCAAACAAAATCAATCCAAAATTCTAAACATTCTAAATGAAATCCATATAAATTAACCCTTAACTGGTGACCATGAGTCTGACGGACTCCGCAAAATTGTTTGACTCTGTGTCGATATCTAGTGAAGACGAAGATCAGAACACGTCTATTCCAGTAATTATTACTATGGAAGAAACAGGTATAAGTGGAGTAAAAAAGAGCCCATCAGAAAGGTACGTACTCCTGCTCATAATATTATACTTCCATCAATTCGTTCACATGTGGAACAGTCAAACAGTCCTACTTATTACTTCAATAAAATGTTTTCGCCAGATATGTATAATCTTCTTGTCAAGAGAACGAACGAAAAAAGCTCGCAACTTTTCGGCCTAAATATAAAAAATATAACAAAGAAAAACTGAATTGGCAGATACTGATGAAATAGAATTTAGTGCTTTTCTGGGAATCCTTCTCTATACATCTATTTATAAGTCAAACCATGAAGATATACGCAGTCTTTTTGCTACGAATGAAAAAGGAAGACCTATATTTAGAGCAGTTATGTCACAGAAGCGTTTTCTAATCCTAATGGCTGCTTTTAGATTTGACGATGCTTCGGATCGAGGGTATATTCAAGAATTCTTTGATTTATTTGTTTGTAATTCAAAAAACGTAGACAAAGTTGGAGCAAATGCGTGCGTTGATGAAATACTGCTGGCCTTCAAAGGAAAATGTAGGTTTAAAGTGTATATGTCTAACAAGCTTGCCAAATATGGGCTAAAAATTTTGTGCATGACTGAAGCACGAACTGGGTATTTCCACAACGGCTATATTTACGTTGGAAAAGGTTCAGTCAGATTCAAGCCTGACACCCGAAGAAAAAAGAATGAGCATATCTTCTCAAGCAGTAATTAGATTAGTCAAACATCTATACAATACTAATAGAAATGTGACTGGCGACAATTGGTTTCGTTGGCGTAGAGAACCCGAGAACCGAAGAGCAGCCGTCAACAGCGGCCGTGAAAGCCTGAAGACTACTTTAACACACCTCTACTCAGACAGCACAATACATCTTATGGATGTCTTATTTAGGTCTGTATTATGTCTGAACGCCTAAAGATATAAAAAATACATTTTATGGACGTAGTTTTAAAGACGTCTCTCGGATGTTCATTTATGGCATGTATAAGACGTTTCTCAAAAGTCTAAAAACCACATTTTAGACGTTTTATATAACAAATTCGACAAAATGTGTTTCAAAAGAATATGATGCGACCATTGATAATTTACAATTTATTTTTTTATTAATACAATTTAATAAGTGATTTAATGTTCCTCGTGTATTCAACCAATCAGCATTTACTTTAATATATCACATACATCAGCGCCAACTCACGTCGTCTTCTATGCGATAATTTTAATGGCGATCGACTCGGTTTGACTATTTGATTTGACAGCGTTAAATTCTGGTTTCATGTAGTCATTTTCACAGTTTTAGTTAGTTTACAAGGAATTGAAATACCAAGTCATTCATAAGACGACTGTGATAGGTATGTACATGTATCAATACTGTTAGCTTAAACAGGCCTTATCTAGTGCAATATTTTGAATACATTGAAAGCCCAGACAATTATGCCTGACACTATGTCCAAAACAGATATCCATAAGACGTTGTAAAACGATGTCTTATAAACGTTGACATTTGTAACATCGGATGTCTATACGACATCTTATGGACGTCTTTCAGGCGTAAACAGACATCCATAAGACGTCCAGAATATCGGACTTAGACATCTTATGGACGTCTATAAGGTGTCTTTGTGCTGTTTGGGTACGGGGAGGAAACGTTTACGCTTACGAAGACACTGGAAGATCTACGACTAAAGAAGTCAAAATTGCTGAGCCAACTAGCATTTCTCAGCAGATGTAGAGACCAGAAGATAAACCCGATCCTCCACCAACCAGTCACTTAACTTCTGAAGAAGATCACGACAAGATGATCGAAACGTCAAGTACCACAACCTTTCTACACGGCAGAGAACCCGAGAACCGAAGAGCAGCCAATATATATTATGTTAATGCCCTAATATTTGAGTTTTTATTTTAAATAGGTTTTATATTCAATTAGTATAACAAGAAATACTTTTTTTTTAGTTTTATCTTAACACTTCAACTTTGTTTATTCTTTTCCAACAACCTTAAAAATACAATAAGAATATTGTTTTATTAACTGAGGAGAAAGCTATTAAGATATTTTTTTATGATTTCTGAAAATATTCGCTTTTTTAGCTTGGAGTCTGTCACACTCAGGGTCACCATATATAATAATAATAATAATAATAATAATTTATTGGCAAAAACAATATACAATCATAGACAATAGAATTATAACAGTTAGCAGACTTTGCCAATAGGATCATCGTCAATAAACCTGAAAGAGGTTTCCTGTTATTAATGATGACCCAAATACAAAAGAAAAGGTACAATGTTACAGAAGCAGATACATTAGAAAAAAAACAAAAATGTACAACAATTTATATGCAAGAAATCTGCTCATCCATTAAATTATTAAAAGAAACTCGTCTAAATAAGCTAAAAGTCAACTGACGAAACAATCATGAGTTCAACAATCGAGCTGAAACATAACTAAAACTTCTCTTGAACTGCTGAGTATGATGTCGAGGTACATCTATTAAATCTTTTCTGCGGATATTAGTATTGTGTACGTCCGCACGATATCGTAATTTGGTAGATATATAGGGGGGGGGAGGAGGAGACACCAGTATTCAAAATTTTATAGACGAAACAGACAAAATGGCGTGCCATACTCAACCAACTAACCTCAACAACTTTGTGAGATACTCTTTGACGTCTCCTTATTCCATAAATAAATCTTAGATAGTTGTTTTGAACCTCCTGAATTCTTCGAGAATCAATCTGATTCAAGCAACTTCCGTAAACAACATCACAAAAGTTAAAATGTGTTAGAATTAAGGAATCACAGAGCATTTTTTTAAGAGAAACATTCAAAGAATGCCGGTGGGGATATAACATTTTTAAGCAACAGTAAGCTCGACTAATACAAATATTAACATGATGCTTGAACTTGAGATCCTCATCTATAAATAGACCTAGATTTATCCCATGTTTTTGATGTAGCAGTGGCATATTATTAATTTTTAATACGATGTTAGGAAGGATGTTCGACCTGATTCTAGAGCTACCAAATACGATGTAATAAGATTTGCTTTCATTTAAAAGCAAACAATGCTTTTTTGCTATAATATACAAATTGAGATCACGGTTAATATCATTAACTGCTGTACGAACATCATCAGCAAAGAAGGACTTATATAGTTGGGAGTCGTCAGCATAAAGTTGAAGTTTACATGTGAAATTGTGGAAAAAAGAACATATGTGCAGTATAAATCGAAAATAGCAATGGACCCAATATGGATCCTTGTGGAACTCCCGCTGCTATCATCGCCCATTCAGACAAATCACCACCAGCCAACACAGCCTGTTTTCTGCCAGACAGGTAGGCTTGGAAGAAACAAAGTGCAACCTCCCCCACATCAATGTAGTGAAGAATAGCTATCAAGAGATCATGATCGATTGTGTCAAAGGCCTTGGAGAAATCCAACCGTACCAGTATTGTAGGCTTATCACTGTCACTAGCAGATATGATTTCATCAACAATACAGGCAAGAGCAGAGGTGCAACTGAATCCTGGCCGAAAACCAGATTGGAATGTAGGTAGTAGATGAAATGCAGTAAGATGATTACGCAATTGCCTATCCACGATCTTCTCCAATACCAATAATCGAGAGAACGGACAAGATGCTAATTGGACGTAGATCAGCAATAGTGATAGGATTATTTTCTTTGGAACAGGGATAGTATGAGCTTTCTTCCACTCGGAAGGGAAAACTAACGCTTTAAATTAAAATACATAATGGAATTCCATCCTAAATTTATAGTTTGCTAAAAATTGATAAAATGGATTATTCAAGATCTGTGCAGCTAAAAAAGGAAAATTTATATCGGAATCTGCCCTCTCTATGTAGCTAGTCGTATTATAAATCGTTATTTGTATTTTATATTGTAGACTTCGTTAAAATCGTTGTTAGAGAATCCTGTTTTACCGACGCTACTCGATAAACTTGATATAATCCATAATAGATATCACTATCGGTTGCATTGTAAATCACGCTTGTATCCTAGCATTTAAGCTTTCGCCTTCAACCGTAAGATGACACCAATCGTATTACAATCAACTTGAACTACGTGACTCGTTTCGAAGTTGACCTACTTTCCAGTCCAGAATCCATGCACATTCCTGCACGTGTGAATCAGGTCTGTGACGTCGTGTGACGTAGTGTTGCGCCTTCGTTGCATATATCGATGCGAAGAGCTCGGCGTGAAACTGATTGGGGGACGGACGCTTTATTGTTCGATATTACGAGCTGGAAGTACATACATGCAAAATGCAGACTATGTTTAGTATGAATATTTGCAGACACCTGTACGATTCGAAAATGTCATTATTCGACAGTAATTAATGGGTGCAGAAATTGCTAACTGTGCCATAACTTTATTATTGAATGGAGTTTGCAGTTTTTGTTCGGCCAACATAGCATATTGTAGTGTATTATCTAATTGCAATTACTATTAATAGGATCACTGGATACAAAAGCATTTTTATGGACAAATTAATACTTGATTTGCTACCTAAATAAAAATAAAATTTGAAATGCAATCGAAACTTTTGAATTGTCCTTTTTATTTAAATAAATATGTCTATCAGGTCTCTTTCTTTTGCGAATAACCCGTTGCTACCACTTCGCTTACATTAAAGGTCACCACAACAAGTAGTTTTCCCCGAAAACATTACGTTATGTATTTCTGGTAGTTATTGACGCTAAATTTATAATACGTTAGCTAGTTGAAAAAGCGATTGAATTTAACACGTTAGCCTTTGTGTGCTTTGTTGATCTACAAACGGAATTCTACGACAAAATGAAAGCCCAAAATAGCTTGCCGATCTGAATACGGAGACGAAGACCAAGATTCAAACAAAGAATGGATTATCCAGAGAAATAAAAAACAGCAGAGGAATCCGACAGGGTGATTCCCCAAGTCCAATATTTTTCAACCTAATTATGAAGAAACTCATAGACAGCGTGAAAAACAAGAGAGGAATGTGAAGAAGAGAATGGAACGAAGAGGTGCAAAGAGCAGATGGAGCTAGAATGATAAAGATTGCAAGAAACCAAAGACCGGAAGGAAGGAGGGCTTAGAGAATACCGTTAAAAAGGTGGAAAGACAGGTGGATATCCACCTCAACAGAAACACCATAGCCAAAGCGTGAAGAAGAACAGGTTGCAACCTAAATAAAAGAAGAAAAGAAGAATATAAACCATCAAAGCATTAGTGAGAAAGAAAGGTTGCTTAGAAAAATTGGGTTGGTTTATTAAAGAGAAATCTGTTAATTGAACAAATCAACACAAAATAAGTTCTTTATTTGTATTTTTCCTTTTTGAAACGAAATATTTTGTGTATTTTTACATTTTTGAAATCCTAGTGAAACTTTAAAGTGGCAATTATTTCTTTACCTTGTACCATTCTTGAGAAATTTACTCCTCCCTTGAATATGAATATGCCCAGCGTAATACAATTGTTTTTCTGCAGTTAAGCGAAAAAAAGTTTTGGAAACAGTACATGGAGTGCCCTAAACGGTCAATTTAAGGTTTGAAGAATAAAATCCTGTTTTTAATGTTTATTAAAAATGAATCTCCACCACAAAACTAAAGAAAAAATGTTATCACTATCTTTCAGGAAAACTAAAAGATATCTGCAAATCATTCCAGAAAGTGTGGATTATTACAGGGTTGAAAAGTTTAGAGCTTTACAATTACTGCAAGGCTATTGTGATTTAACTAATATTTAAATTTAAACAATTGATGTTAATTTTATGAATTATTAAATGAGGTATTAAATTCTCTGATCTGAAGATTTAGTGATATAATACATTCTATTACATTAAAGTAAATTTTTTGCCAAAATGAATCAACTGATGGAATAAGAACACTTGATACTGTAAATGATTACTGCAGCAAGTCATTTCTTCCAGTTTTTTCAGTTTTAATTTTTTCATTTTATTTTTATTGGTTGATCTTTTATCAAATCGTAAATAAATGTTTCGAATAATAGCGGCAGCCTGATTATCTCTCAGTATCCATGATAGATACGATAATATTTTTGTTCATTCTTTCACCTAAACAACCAAAGGGTTTCCATGAAAGCACATATATTCAATTCAGTTTTTTAAACGTTGACTCGACTGTTCGGGCACCAACATTTTTTGTGCAACTTTGAATATTTGATTTTACGTTTAAGCCACATTTAGCTGATAAATTTATAAAAAATCAAGCTTCTACGTCAATATCGTGTCAAGAAAATAGGGTTTTCTTTTCCAGGAAGATGTATTTGTGTCTCATTTTTAAACAAGCATAAATTTTACCAAAATCGGATTATGTCACACAAGTCTGCACCCACTATAGATTAAAGAAAAAGGAAGAGGATTATTCTACACCAGTTAGTGGGGCAAAATGGTAGAAAATACTAAAATTATTAAATAAATGTTGAATTGCACGATTTTTATAGTTTTTATTTAAAAGTAAAGCAGGAAACCACTCGAAAGTAGATTAAAAAAGGAATAAGCTTGTTAAAAAATAAAACAGTTTAAAACTATGTACGGATAAAGAAAACAAATGTCGAAAGTCTTATCAATTTTGTATACTTTTTTGATCGTTGTTTACAGTCTGGTCTATTTTTCTTGAGTCCTGCTAGTTCCTTTTCTTCGATTCTACCTGTAATTCGTAGCTTCGTTAGCTTTTTTTTTGGTTCCTTTATCTGTGGTTCAAGTTCAATTGTCATCTGGAGTACAATTGGAACTGATGCTTAGACTGGAACATTGTATTAATACAGCTTTCTGCATTTCTTTCATGTTGTCCAATAATTTTTGTATTAGATATTCATATTAGGTCCTCTTTGTATGTTAATTTGATTTTCATCTTTCATTTCCCTTCCAACAAAATCACACACAAAGTTCCAAATCTTTCTGAATTTTCAGATTAGGGAACTTCTCTTACGAGTATTTAATTGTGTCAAATATACATGCAATAAAAATTACAAACGAGTAGATTATTTCTTAAAATAACTTGTTAGTGTTTACTTGCACTATGTTACACATTAAAAAAATTGTATTCTTCACGTGTACAGCTTCAGATAATATTTAAGATATAAACCTAACATTGTAGCTCTAATCTAATTAATTAAATTGTTTTTAATGTAATACAAAACATTACATACTAATTAACATAAATTCATAATTTGTTATTCAAATATAATTTCTTATAGGCTCATGACACTTTATATAGACGGCTAGATTAACGAATGATTCAAGTACGTGCACCGACAAAATTATAGCAAAAACTATATCACGCCACAAATTAGATAAGATTTCAAAGAAGCAAAAAAAAACTCACGAAAGAGGAAATTTCGAATTTTTATATTCACATTAATTTGATAATGTTGATATTCTGCTTATCGAAATTATTCGTATTAAATAAACATGTTATAGAATCTCCACATGCTGAAGTAAAGTTGATTAATAATAACTATCATAAGACAAAAATATATCAAGGCCGTTTCGAGATTGAAGATTAAAAATGTTGGTTGGTGTTCGGAAAAATATATTATTTTGTATAGTGTTAAATTTAACGCTTACATTCGGGCGAATTCTGCAATGGAAAAATACGAAATATTTGGTATGAATAACACTAAACTAGCATCATGTACATAGGTAAAAATATTTGTTTTAGTTATCACCGCAAGGTTATAAAATCATCGAAAAATACACATAGGTATATATTCTAGTATATCCTAGGTCGATATATATATCTTTATGGATGGTTCAATAGATGAAGGACAACAAATTTATTATTGTTATATTTATATTGGAAATAGTAAATAAAAAATTTGTTTATAAGCTTCAACAGTTATGGTTTATAACTCGATTGATTTTCTTAATTTATCTAAACTTTGTTCTGTAGCAAGTCGTTGTCCGTGATAGACGCTAGTCCTTCATATTGTTGCTAGCATAAAAGAGTTGTCATTAGTCTAATGCACACTGCCCTCAATATTTCGTACAGTATTGTGGATGTAGTTCTATACCTTTTTTTCCAACTAGTTCAGTATTGTAGTACCTCAAAGGTACTACAATAGGGCCTTTATTGTTTAATTTATTTGTGAATGATATTACAAATGACGTAAATAGTTCATCACGTATGCGGTTTGCGGATGATTTAAAGTTATAAACAACCACTACCCCTTCAAAATCTTCACCAATTATGACTTAAATAGTTTTTTTCTCACACAACTTAGTTTATTATAAGTAGAAAATGGTTACAAAAGCTGTTTTCTTTACGATAAACCGTTTCGGAGATATTTTCGAAAAACGATTTTTTTTAATTAAATTTTCACCAATTATATCTCGAAAATGGTGCATTTTAGAGGGTAAGTTGATACAAACCTTTTTTAAATTTTATTACATCCTGAAGTCCTGCGCATATATTATGAAACACCCTATATATTATGTTTTATTTAATGGTTCCCTGTAAATGGTTTTGTGCTACTGGGAATTCAATAAATTACTATTATTATTATCATGGTAGTGGTGCATGAGAGAAGAAGTGACAATTCCAACAAGACAAGAATTAGTCCGTTTATCAAAAAGAGGAAGTGTTCTTTGGGTACATGAAAGCCATCTAGTATATCCTACCGAAGTTAGTTATCTGAAACTAACCAAGAATTGGAAAATTCGAATGGTAGTATATCCTATGGTAGCAAATGAAACGCTAAAAAGCCGATAAAGAGCGGGTGGTGATTAAGCTTCAATAGAAGTGCTGCTGGTCGAGAGAATTGTCGTTTTTGTCGTAGAGCGTTTCAAAGAAAGCGACTTAATTGGAACTCCATCGTATTTTTTCTAAAGTAACTTAATATTGGGTGTGCTTAATAAATTACAATACCCCGACAATAAGCATGAAATGCGGATAGACTAAAGATTTCGTGGCATTAAACTTGTTATTACTGTCGTGAATATGCTGCCTAAAGGTGAGGCAATTCGCATTTCCCATTGAATCCCAGAAAAAGGTAATCATGACTTTCCCATGCAATGGAACTGCTTTGAATTTTTTCAGTTATGGCAAACTTTTCTGCCTGTACTCCATGTAGTGACGTTTCATTTGAGGATCGTAATGACGTGCCTGCGTCTCGTCACCGGTCATAATTCTGTGGAGAAAAGCATCACCTTCTGCTTCATATCGAGTCAAGAATTGTTCGCACATTTATTTCCAATTGGCTTTCATTTCATCGGTATACTTTAGCACATAATGTGATGTATTCTATCTTGTTAAAATATCCACCCTGTTGGGAATGATAGTTTGTTTACAACATCGATTCTTACGAACCAGTTCATTCACCAGAGCAATCTCTCTTTTACCACACATGGACACACATTTTAGTAGAATTTGCATCTTTCACCTTACCCACATCTTAACAATACTCACATCAATACACGCATCACGATATAGGGGAGTCGATCTTCGATGGATGTCAATGGGCGTTACATCCTCCGCAGTAAGAAATTTGATGACAGTTCGTTGCTTTAAGCGACTCACAGACGAAACGATCAAGCTCCATTAGAGCTCCATTAGAGAGACTGTACAAATACTTACCATAAATGGTAAACCACTTTTGACACTGTCTGATTCATCATAATAGAAGCTATGGCTATGAAGGCATTATTAAAACGCCCTCGTAAATCAAAAATAATTCAGTGGTGATTCCTGAGGCAGTCCAACTTGTAGTGGTCTATTAGAAGATTCTAAGTAGCTTTTGGGACTTCATAAGCGATGCTTTTTAGAGAGATTGGAATGTCAGTAGGGTTACAATTTCTTTATTTGTTATTTTATTTTGTCTCGTAGAGACTCTGATATTAATTGAAAGACACTGTTTTCCAAATATTCATACATAAGATCAATGGCTCCAGTAGTGCCGATTAAGTCTCTTCATGATAATCAGATACATATGTGAGTATGTTCATATTTCTGAGCGTTTATAATAAATTAATGGGTTAAAGAATCTTCTAGCATAATGATTATTGAATAATAAGTGAATTTGTTGTGTGAAATAAAAATTGAAATTGAAAAAGAGATTTAATCGAAAAACGAAAACTTTAATGGATAAATTGCTAGTGACAAAATAAAGTTTATATTTTATTTACATACCTTATGCATGCATTTCCTACTGTTTATTATGTCATTGTATATATATTTTATATTGCATTTTTATTATTACTAATAAACTGGCGTGCCATGTTGATAAGTTATATGTATAAATATGTAGACAAATTTAAAGTACTACATACATAAATATGTTCAAGATTGTAATATCTATTAGATTGCTAAAATATATTCCGTTAATGCTACCACATATTATATAGAAATGACCGTTTCGCTATGTAACCAAATTATCAAGTAGGCAGCAAAGTTTCAATGTTAACAAGACAACGTTTTTGTTGTATCAAAAATTACTTTTTAGTTATTTGTTTGTGGTTTTTTTATTCAAGTTGGTTATTATTCATTTTCGTACGCAAAACTGTTAAAATTAAACATCTGATGTGGTTACTCTATATATAATCCGTCACAATTCCGGAATGTAACATTTCTTCCCCGGTATCTCTGCGAATTAAATTTTTATAAATGACACATTAATTTCTAAAATTAACCGCGTCATTTTCTTTTTTGGTATATTATTTCATAAATTAATTGGATTAGTTTTAACATTTTATTTATTTGTCATTAAATTTTTAACGGATTCGTATCAAATTTGGGAGCTGATATTCTACCAATGTAGACTTATTAGGATCAACAATTTTAAACGTTATTGAAAGTATAAAATGGAAAAGTATTCGCTGTAATTGGCTTAATTTGGACCAATAAATCGGACCGTTTGTTTAACGTACCATTTCTAATTTTGTTTCACCTTTTCATAAAAGCAATTTCAAATGAAGCTGCTGTGTTTTCATCTTGTATTATTTTACCTACATAATAAACCTCACTGTTTTTTTTTCTCCCTTAAATCTTTCTAAAATGTAATTGTTAACTTTCAAATCAATACGATCAAAAACTTTTCGTCATAAAAAAAATCATCTGAAGAAGTTGATCCACGTGAAACAAATTGTTCTTCTGAATTATCTTCGCTCTCTGACTGCTTTCTTTTTTTTTACTTTTTAAACTATTTCCAACAGTGGCAAGTTTTACAAGCATGGACGTGTTACCATCAATTTCTTGTCTGGAATTTTCGTCTCTTTATAAGTGACAACTTCAGCATTCAGTTTGAAGCTAAAAAAATTGGAAAAATTGGCAATTGAAAACGATCTGATATTAGTGAAGGCGAAGATAATAGTTGTGTGAGTTGTGGTGATAACTATTTCGCAACAAAGCAAAAAGAGGACTGGTTACAATGTTTGTATTGTAAAAAGTGGCATCACGAAGAAAACCTGGCTTACTTTCTATTTATATTTGGCAGATAAACTCTATACTTGTGTTAATGGGGCACCACACCCAACGCCTTCCGCATTATTGAAACAAATGGGTTGTCACTAAAGATCAGAAGCTTTACGTCTATAGTGTGTGTTACAGGGTGCTTCATTAATAATAGGAAATATTTTAACTGGAGATACTACATGTCAAGTAATGACCATTGAGCAAAAATAGCCTTATTCATTCGTACCGTTTTGGAAACGAAGGTCTACGAAGTTCAGAAAAAAATGAACATACAACAGGAAGTATTGAAAAATAATCGAAAAATTGTTCTAAAATGACAATTCCGCCAGTGACGTAGAATTTGAGTGTTGGTCTGCCCGGATTTTTGCTGTTTAAACTACTTTTAGCCACAAATCCTTCCGAACTTTCTCTTTTTTTCTCGAAAATCAAGCATAATACGAAGTTTCTACAAGAGGACCTTATTTTTGGCATTTTAACTGGCCTATTAGGTGATGCTAATTTCGCGCTTGTAAATCAAAAAACAAAAAAGTTCTATTGATGTTAACACAAGCGGATATTTTTCTCTCTTTGCTGTAATTTTGCTATTTTCGGAAAATTCCACAATAAGAAGCATTTGATAATACTAAATCGCCATGCCAAATTTTATTTTCATCCTACAAGTAGATTAGCTTAAAGATGGAAAAAACCATTTTTTTTTCTGGAACTTTGAAGACCTTCATCTCGAAAAGGGTGCGATTTTGAATAAGGCTATTTTTGGTCAATGGTCAATTTTTTGTATTGTATATGTTTACTGTACTGTAATGTGGTTAAAACCTGGAAGCGCTCATAACAGAGATCCGAACCGTGGAAACTTAGATATAATTAAACGAAAGTGTTAGATTTAAAAGAAAGTGGGGACCTATACCGGAGCCAGGGAGCAAGACGAAAGAAAAACATTTTCTTAATAGGTGCATGTCTATCAAGAAGGGTTAATTATTTTATTTATTCATGCTATTTTGCCACAGCCTAAGCGATTCTGATAAATCAAAAACATTTTGTAAAATAACTCAACTAACTTCAATGGTCATTTGTAACAGCCCGTAGTTGTCAAAAATTGATATAAATTGAAGTACGCACTTCAGAAACGGTTATTTTAATGAAGGGGAGGGGAGAGGGAGGGGGAAGCGGATTTATTAGACGAAGTAGCTTTAAATACAAATAAATAAAAAGCTAGATAATTCAATTTGAAATACAAAAAGAATCTAAAATTATTTAAAATTGAAAGCATTTAGCATAGAATCATTACCTGCAAAATTTTAAATCGCAATGTTTATTAGTTCCCTATATTCTTTTAACAAAAGCTGGTCATGGCATACTTTATCTCTTTAAAGTCATTGAGGCCATCAGAAATGCCTTCGAAACGAGGGAGGCTACGGGTGTGGTATTCCTGGACATTGCCCTGATACCACACCTTGTCAAGTCACGGTGTGGCATCAGGGCCTGGTATACAAAATGGTTATTGCAGGGTTAAACCCTGAACTAGTCAAAATTTTCTAGTCAGTCGAGGAATCTGTTTCCTTGTCTTCGCTGTGGTGTCACAAGGGTAGCTTTTAGACCCAATACTGTTCTTAATCTTCCTAGAACTCTAAAAGCTTTAATTTGGTAATGTACGCGAGTGATATGGGCATTTTCACATCATCGAGAAGCGAGGCACTCATCTGCTGTCGTCTATAAGGAGGCCTCGATGGTATAGTTTACTGTACTGCTAAATGGCGACTGAAAATCAACGAGAGAAAGTAAAAAAAAATGGGACAACTCTTATAAGCATAAATCTCAGTTTCTATCTGTGTAAACGGATCTGTCGTGACATACAGAATATTCATATTGTCATAATACATTTACAATGGTAATACATGAATATGTCACATTACAGACTATCAAAGAATTTCTAACATTTTTGAGAATTTCAATTTGCGACAAGAACTTTGACAATGATACAACTAATCAAACAAACGTCTGCTTCATACAGTAGTTGTTTAGTTGTCCCATTTTTCACGAAGCGTCTTAAAGAACCCCACGACACCCTTACGACAGCCGGCTGAACCTTCGGTTTCACGTCGACACGATAGTTCAGCGCTTTCGCGCGGCTTTATTCTGCAATAAAAGCTCGCTGTCACTTAAAATAAAAATTATGATTTATTATGTCTTTCTTAAACACATCCTCACCTACGATGCTCTCACGTGGTCTTGTGCTGCTAAAACTCGATTCAAACGCCTAAAAGCTCAACAAAGCTGAACTCTGCGTATGATTGCGGGCCTACCGTCCAGAATGGTGAAATCTTAGACAGGATTACTACGTTGTCCAACCCAATTATGGCGGCAACAGTTGGATTCGACTCGAACAGGCCACCTCGACTTGTTGCTGTGAAGAAGGCCCAACACGTGATCGCGCAGAGGAATACCGGTTAGCAGCACCATAAAATCTTAAAGGACAACAGTTTACCATAAGATCCCGCTACACTCTGGTTGTTCCAGGAACACAAGAGAGATTAGGAGCCAATAGCTTAGCTTTCTGAAAAGAGAGAGCAAAGCTTCACTCGCGGACAGCTCTTATAAGCGGACATCCCTCGTAACCGGACAAATTTTATACAGGATAATAACTTGAACTACGAAAGCCTATTGATAGGAGAAGGTAGTGGGGGGTAAAATTAAATGTATCCATTTTAGTATTGTCAATTGTTTATATGACAGAAATGTCAGTGGTTATGTCAAATACTATGACAAATTATAAAATCAATTTATAATTTGTACTTTTTCGTTAATTGTGTTTAGGATAAAGTTTGATGGTTCAGAAAAATATTTGACATCACCACTGACATTTCTGTCATATAAAAAGTTGACAATAGTAAAGTGGATACATTTAATTTTAACTCCCACCACCCTCTCCTATTTATAGGCTTTCGTAGTTCAAGTTGTTAGCCTGTATACACAAGTGTTAAGTACGTTTTTAGAACAAATTACTATCCGATAAGCGGACGCTCCAACGGACGGACGCGGACACTATATTTCTACTAGCGGACACAAAACACTTTCTAAATATGCAATACCCAAAAAGGAATCGTGATAAATCCTGTGTTCCTGTTTTTACATAGTCGTATGCCTAGTGCGTGTCTTAAATCACAATGAATTTGGTGATTTTTCTTTTTGTACAAAAATATGATTTCGTTGAATGAAAAAATTGGAATAATCAACACGTTGGAGAAAGAAAAGTTGTCATTTCGTGGACTAGCGAAAATGTAAGGTTTATTTAGGAAGACTAAAAATCCTTTTACATTTATAAATATTTTTGCAAAGGTTTAATATCGGGAAAGCACAGGCTGCAAAAATTTCAAAAAATAAAGAACATATTCGCCGCACATGGCAATCTGGTATAAATATTCACCAGAATAAAAGTTTCCTTAAGGTTCTCGTATAGATAGAATATACTTTGATTGGTTTGCAAAGGCTAGAAGCCAGAACATACCCATTTCTGGATCTATAGTAAAGGATAAGGCAAAAGAAATAGCTTTCAAAATCTTTTAGTTAAAGACCTACCAGCAAATTGGAAATTTAAGAGAAAGGCATGGATGACGCGAAACATGTCTGAATGGTTACTACTTAATTACTGTTTTTTATTCGTTATTTTAAAAACGTACATTAAATAAAGATTTTTTTGAGCTATCCGATAAGCGGACATCTCCTACAGCCGGACAAAAACACTGGAACCATGAGTGTCCGCTTATGAAAGCTTTCACTGTATTTTGTTTTAAAATTGATCCAAGTTTACACATTTGATAATCTGATCAAGCAAACTATTAATTACATCTCGGAAAAAGGATTTGAAAAACAATTCGAGTGGAAGTATTTCCTTTTCAAATACAAATTGTAGCCCGATGCGCAGCATATATGCAATCATTGTAGAAAGAGAAATGTTTCCTACATAATTTTATTCAAAAAGTTTATTAAAAATATTTTTAGAGAAAGAAATGTCAAATATTTTATATACTAAAATAATTACTATCTCTTTATCGCATCCGTATTGAATGAAAGTGCTAGGATGTCTATTAATTTCGGTAATCCCACTCTCTAGCACAGCAAATAATATTTGGGAATAACCAACGATCGCTTCAATATGCATACCTGCATGTAAGTAATAACATGCTTCTATGCGGATCTAAATTTTAAAATCAAGATCTATAAAATCCGGTTTAAAAGTAAATTTACTAAAACAAATAAATGAAATTAAAACAAAATAATAAATCGAGAAGTAAAACTGTTATAACATCAAACATAATACGCTATTAACATTACGTCAGGGAACGGCGCGAAAAAGAAAGAGTTTTTCTTTTGTATCAAATCCTCAAATCGTACGGTATCGTTTCACTTTCGAACACTGAAATCCACTCGCTCGATTCTATAGTATAAGCATAGTAAGTTAAGTAAGAGAGACCGTAAGGGAATCAACACAGCGTAGTCCCCGGTATATTATATAGATCTATACGACACAAAACCACGTAGCCCGTCCCGTACTACTACTACACATTAAAGTGAGAATGCGCATGTTCTCACTCCAGTCCACTAAAAAAACACACACAAACAGCGACGATCCGAGCTGAGTAAAGTCAGTATCATAGTTGGCTTGGGCAAGCGCACAATACGAAGTGTGGTCCCCAAGTAGGCTTTGGTGGCCCCATTTAAAATTCAAAACAACAAAAACCCAGAGATTATTCAACTTTCGATTTTCGTACGGGTATTATCACATCGATAGAGAACAAACATCAATAGACGAAAGTGAGAATAGGCGCAAGAAATTTCTTCGATTTGAAAATTTGAAAATCGCGCGCGTTTTTCATTTATTTTTTTTTAGTATACAACTGTGATAGTCTTTTTTCTAAAAGAAAAAAAAACAACAGAACAATAATAATCTAGTTAATCATTATCGTATATATATATATCAATATATATATGAGAGACAATTATTGTATCAGTGGAATTACCATCGGACAAACATCGATATAATTGTAAAGTGTGCGCGCATTTTCTCGGTCGAATTTTCCCCCGGATTATTTTGATCTTACAGTAAAGTGCGATAACATGGGACTCGTTTGTATTTGGTGCTGTTATATTCAAAGAGAAATTTGTCTTGGACGATAATCTTCATTCAAGAAAGCGAACTGAATTTGAAAGTGCGTCGGTATCGCGGGTGCGTAATATAAACGCAAACCAGACGAGGATAGCGAAGCAGCAGATAATAATATTAAAAAAAAATAACATCTGAATTTCGGCAGAGAGTATACTGCTACACACATTAGTGAAAGTGAAGTGAAAGTTTTTATTTTCGGACAGAACAGATTGCTAACTTGAACTTTAACAGGGTACCGTTTTATACCGATTAAATCCTGTATTAAAACGATAAAAAAATAAAAGTGGATTTAAATTAAAGACAATGGATTCACCTCAAATGTACGATAATCAACAACAACACGGACAAACGAACGCGGCAATAAACGGTGCTGAAGTGAAAAAAACTGTAATCATGAACAATAACAATAATAATTTAACGATTTTAAATAACAACACCGGTTCGAAACAAACTTCAGATTTATTAAAACAACATCATCTACAACAATATCAACAACACGGCGAGCTGTGCGACTCCTTAACGAATTCCGAAATCTCAATGGACCTCAGGAGTATCATCGACGACTTCAGCGACATCCTCAGCGAAGGTAAACAGCTCCAAAGTATCCATCCTAGGCAGGTAATGACGAATTTGCCTAATAGTTACCCGAGAACGACTCTAGCTTATATGCCGCAACCGGTTCATAGCGGTTCAACGTTTTCAACGAACCAGAACTCGAATAGTGATTCAAATAGCTCAGCTGGTAGTGATATTCCCAGTATCAAAGAGGAACCTCTAGATCCGCCGGATTACCGACAGAAATGCAACCTGAATTTCATCCAAAATGGGTACATGTCGAATCCTGCTTACGCCAATGGGACTGGACCGACTTTCACCACCCTTACGCCCAGCGTTCTGCATCACCAACAGATGAATATGGGCGGGATGAAGAAGGCGATGATCAACCATCACATAACGCGAAAATCGGTGAAACCTTGCGATAAAAATAGTGAGGAGTACCGCAGGAGGCGCGAAAGGAACAATATTGCTGTTAGGAAGAGTCGGGAAAAGGCGAAGGTCAGGACGAAAGAAACTGAGGAGAAAGTAAGGTTGTTGATGAAGGAAAACGAAAGACTGCAAAAGAAAATCGAATTGTTATCTGAAGAACTGACGGTCTTGAGGAACCTGTTTAACAACGTTGGTTTACCTGACCATGTACACAGAGAGCTTAGCAAAATGCAACCTCAACAGCCCATCATGTAAGAATCCTATTCTATAAATTCTTTTAACAAAAATAAATCTGCATCTACAAAAAAAAATAATACAAAAATAAAGCATCAAATTGTGATAGTTATTTCTGTTTTGATAGGCATGACGACCGGAATCGGCTAATGGATATGGTTCACGACTATGGCCCATAGTGTTGTGTGCTTGTTACTACTCTTAAATCGATCGACTTTTTGTTGTAGATAATTCTTAATTATTTTTTTTTTATTTTCTTAGTTTTTAAGTATACGAAACAGAAGTCGCATAGCTTTAAATAGGTTATAATTATATATATGAAAAAATCGTGCAGCAAAATTAAATTTATTAAATTATTTAATTATTAATATCAGCAATGACAATCTTACTCAAAAATAAAATTTCATAATTTATAAATTTTGATATTTTATAGGAAAGATGTAAATTTTTGAATCTAAAAAGGTATCAAATATTTTTAAAATAAGAGATCTCTATTATTTTACATTATTTAAATAAAAGTAATGACGTGTTCAAAACGAAGTATATGTAATAATAATAATTTATTTACCTAATTAAATAATAATAATATTTAAAAAAAGGCATTATTTTACGATAAATATAATTATATGAAAATGAAATGAAATTGTAAAATAGAGCACTTTAACGGGTATTAAAACTATTCTAGAATGTATTCCGTTCATATTTTGTGATCAAATACTATATATATATTATATATTATAAAACATGTATTTAAAATACATACAAAAATATATAAAACGAAAACAAGAGTACCTTCTTTATTATATAAAAAGAAAATTTAAAAATATTTATATAATATTTTTAATTTTTAAATAATATTGTATAAAAAGAGAAAATGATATTTAATTAATAATAATAATACGTGCTATTATTCAATGGAGAAATAAACGTGAATAGGTATATTTTTTTATGAAAAAAATATATCGTTTGTTGTATGTTATATAGTTTTATTTGTAAAATAAATTTTTAGAAAAAGAAAAAATTCAAGAGAATATCTATTTAAGATATTAATAGAAAATTATATGTATATCTATGTGTAAAATACTTGTATTATATTTTATTAATATATTTTCCAAAGAAATTGTATAAATGTGTCTCTTAAGTTAAGAATTTATATAATGTATATTTTATACCTACTACTTAAAAAAGATGATGAGAAAACATGTTTTTTTTTGTTTTTATTTAATAAAATTTTCTTTTGATTCGATGAGATATGTTTTTTACTTTTCCTACAAACAAAACTTAATAACTTTATTTAAAATAACTTAAATAAACTTAACAAATATCACTAAATAGAGCAAAGACTGGTGTTACCCAAAAATCTCCAAACCAGAACAAATGAATCCATCCACTCGTTTACTTTCCACGTCCTACAGAGATTAACAATAAAGAAGTGGCAATTTAGAGATAAAAAAGGAAAAGAAGGAAATGCCTGCAACGAAAATTGAGACTCAAAAAAAAAAATTACGAAAGCACAAATAGGGTAAATGTTGAGCAAACCAAAATTGGTCAAAATAATTGATAATAAAATTGTGAGGTTTGAATAAAGGCTTTTGATGGAACATTTGTACAAGAAAGGAGTGCGAAATGTTAAAAAAAAAATCAGTTAACTTTGGGACCTTGGGAAAGGCTCAGTCTGCGAACTCATCAGGAAACTGAAAACTGGAATTGGAATTACCCACAAGCTAGTTTTCGGGCGGTGGTAACTTTTCTCAACAGTTTCGAGAGGATGATTTCGAAAACTTTTTTATTTCAAGCAGGAGGAAACAGATTACAAATTTTGTCGACAGAATGCCCGAACACTCAACTTTCTAAATTTCTCGTAAAAGTAATAGTTTGGGGAGCAATATCTAGGGGTGATGCGACTCCTCTTTGTATTCTTCAAGGCAACGTTGATAGTTCAAAATACTGCAGCAATAGAAATAAAACAAAAACTTTACGAAACACTAAACATATTAGAGCAAAAAAATGGGTTTCTTTGTAGGGAATTTTCCCAAGACTCAATTTCCTGGTTAAAAAATCCGAGTCATCCGATTCGTCAAATGCAAATACGTAACAAATTAGTTTGCTAGCTTGTAGCTTCTTTGATTCTTAACTTCCTGCTTCCTTTGCTTTTTAACATTTGCTTTAGCTTTCTTGAATTTATTTTGGATCTCTTTAAGCCACTTCTACTCATCCTTTTGTTATATTTCCTTTTTTTCTAAAGCGTCTGTGTAAACACATAAAATTGATATGTTAATACTTCAATCACATCCTTCAGCATATCAGCTAAAATAAAACAAATTTTACAAATTAAGCGTTCCCATTCTTTTCGTTTCATTATCAATTATTTCATTAGAAACAGAGAAAACTGGAAAATGATACAAGATGTACATATGTAGGTACGAGTGACCATTACCTAATTAAATTAGGACTCATGACAAGCATTATGAGTCAATGAGGAAGGAAATAGGAAGAAGGTAACAAAAGATAAAATAAAGCGTTAGAAATCAAAATACCAAGACAATGTTATCAAACAAATGTGCCGCGACCACATAGATAAGAAATAGTTAGCAAAATGATTACTATAAAAGAAATAGTATAGAAGACAACCTAATGTAAATTAAGGAAATTATACAGTGTGTTGCCGGATAGGTAAAACTTTTTTATAATGGATGTATGGAAAAAACTGTTCTTTGTAAAAGTTTTTGCTTGATCTGAAATACACAAATAATGCTAGACTTCTAAATTAATATTACAATAATGGCCACAAAAAAAAGTTCGTTTTTGTACATTTTGGAGTCACATTTTTCTAATAATAATTACCAAAAGGGACTTATCATACGTTCTGAAGATTTTTAAAAGTTAAACATTATTTGTGTATTAATTGAAAAAGTTAATAAGGAATATATTTTTTATACAACCATAATAATGTTTTTCTTTTTTTGCGTCTGCATTTTGACAATTAAATACAGTATGACAGTAGTTCACCTAAAACATGCTTAACCTAATACCTCGTCGCTAAAGATGATCTTTCGGCCAAAATTCTGAGATCTTGGGCCAGTTGGATCTTGTACAGGTACAGGCCCCAAAGTTTCGACACAAAATTTGCCAGGTTGAAGTCTGCAAAAGGCCGACTTATGCACGGGGAGGAATTGACTGTTTTGGATTCTCCTGCACATTTTCACCTAGAGCGGTGATACTTTCGGCCGAGCTAGTGTTCCTTTGACGTACGGGTGTTGGTTGATCGTTTACCAAACCGGTCGTCTCAAATTTGGCCACCAAATGTTGGAGACTTTGAAAAGCTACCGCGTCTGTGGTAAAATCGTGGACAATTATAGATATAAATAAAAGCGGAAGAATACCTACAGGAGTGGTATTTCTGCGGAGGATAAAAAAAACAATTTTTTTTCTTCCAATTTGACCTAAAAAGTCACAGCTACGATAGACTCAAATAGGCCTGGATGCCAGAGCACACACAATCTGACAAAGGGAGTTGGTACAAACAAGCTGCGCTGAGATAAGCTACAAAGAAAGTGAATTTGTGACCACATTATGCAGATTAAAGTTCGGCCATAATCATACTTGCATTGCTTTAATTTAACATTTTAACTAATTGCCTTTTTTTATGTCAGCTCAATCTGCAAGAAATTGACGAACTTCAAGGGCACAGAGAGAATGATATATTTCCGTCATATGAGATTTGAATTTTATTAGATAAAGAGGACGAAAAGATCAAAGCAAACGATATTAAGAGATAGCCATCCCAGCTTAGTAGCGCATACGAGTAACATCCAGTACTGATTGTTAGTTACAGGTAGTCCTTTAGGCACATACTAGCCTAAAAATTTATGCATGAACTAGTACTTTGTTGAACTAGTACTTGTTAGACGTTAAGTGCTTAGAAACGGCTAGGAACCTTTAACATTGGAGATATGGAATTATTTTCCAGTCGGGCTTCACCTCTGAATCTCCTGAGCGGATCCAACTGGGTTACGGTTTTTAGTAGCAAGTTGAAGCATTGTATATAACCAAAACTGTCCTATCTTTAAGAAAGAATTATCTAAAACTTAAACACCGATGATTTCACGCAGCCTTTGGGTATTCCAATATATGATGTTTTGATAAGCTTTTTTAGGAGGTGCGATCTGCTGATCCGAAGATTTTCTTTCCGTGATAATAATATGAGGTGGGGCTTCTTCAAGAATGTGCTATTTTCCTAGCTTCTGCTATTTGTAGTCTTAGTTGTAGCAACATTGAATGTTATATTCGCAAAACTACTAAATAGCGAAGGGCAAGTGGAACTGCACCTGTCCCTTGTAACAAATCTCTACTTGGCTCTTACACAATTTTGTTAGGGACCAGTGTGCACTGACAAGTTCCAACTCAGATCGTATCTGTTGTTGATAAAGGTGCTCTTAACCACGATTATTCTAATCCCACAAACAACGAGCTAAGTCAATCATAGACCAGATATGTTGGAATAATAACCAGTGTGGTAGTGAAATGGCTCCTTTTTTTCTGAACACCTGTTCTGAGGGTGGTTTACATATTATCCTTGTACACTTCTCCCAGCGTTGCTCCCATGTCTTCGACCCATCCAAAACCTCTGTCCCCCAAGTGCAATTTTTAGGTTAAAGTACAAAGAGAAGTTGCTTGGGGATGGATCTGGTGGGTAATAAGGGTGGATAAGCAGTTCAAACTGTAATTCGTGGCATTGTCTTGATGAAACAAATTTTTCTTTCTGCAAATGTTGTTTTTCAGTAATTTCTGCATTTAGCTTGTCAAGTAATGATGAGTAGAATGCTTCTGTAATGGCTTTTCCTGTTTGAAGATAATCGATTAAGATAACTCCAGCCGAAAAAACACAGTTTCTTCTTTTTTTTGGAGCCAATTCCCTTTACGTCCACTCTTTTTATTATATTTTAGCTTAGTTTTATGCTCAGAATTTTTTTTTGTTTTCTTTTCCTAAATTTTTGATATATTTGCATTCTTTTGGTACTAAACATTACCCAAAAAATATAAAAAAGGAATATAATTATGTCTCCCTTTTTAAAACAATCCTTTTAAAAGGACATTGGGCAAATACAAATACACTCTCATTTTTTTTTAAATTTTATTAACAGAAATAAAGTAATTACTTTTGACTTTAAATATATATAAGAGCTGAAGCTTAGTAACTAAGTATATATCAAAAGAAATTTTTTTTGTATGGTAGTCAAGAAAACATCTAATATGAAGTGCGACGTTGCATTTTCTGCATTTAGTTTTGACCTTCATATGACATATTCGATATCTGGTTTGTTGGTCTTGTTCAGCTAAAAAATGATCCATCCTATCATACCTTGATTCAATATTCTCTAAGTTCGAAGGTTTACCAAACCGCTTACTAAGAACACTGTTTCTGTTGGTACTATTAATGTCAATTAACGATGCAACTACATCTCTTCTAAAAGTAAGTACATATATCCATTTTGCCATCCTGTATCCTATGTAGATGCCAAGCATTCTGCATAGCAGCAACCAGCAGATGTGTGATAAGGGAAAAATACCATTTTGGAGTTACTTTTAAGAAATTTGATGCCAGGTGAACTATATTATTATGAGACAATTTTATAATTATTATAGATTGATCTTCCGCTACTTTTTGATCACAAGCGCCTCTTTCTTTTCGTAACTCTTTATCGGATTGAAGATTGCAGTTTCCGATTCTGTTCTGTCTTATTCTTCCCACTGGCTTTAATTTTCGTCTACATATGTAATTCCTCTAGTAAATTAAGACCACTAAAAATGTTGTCAAAATATAGGGCATACGGTAAGTCACAACCACTGCGTAATTATTCGGTATATTCTAATATCATCGAAGCCTCAAAAGCTATGGGTTTATAGCACTGTTTTATTTCTGATGTGGCTCCTTGATATGGTTCATACCAACATACATAACTACTAGCGGTGGCTCCTATCCATAGCTTATAACCGTACCTGATTGGCTTACCCTTTAGAAACTGCTTGCAACCATGACGACCATAGTAAGGTACCTACCATTGTTTCATCTACTGAATGATTTTCAGTAAGTGGTGCGAAATTCAAAAATCATTCATTCATTTTCTCGAACAATGGCCTGACTAAGGTCTAAACTGTTGTTATGTACTCAAATCTGTTTCTGGACATTGCGTCAGATATTATAGATGTATGGACATCTTTAGTCAGTTCCCAATACATTCTTCTTCGTGGATAAGAGTGGTAACCACTAAATAATAAAATTCCGAAAAATATTCTCAGCTTTTGTTTGATAATATCAGCATTTTTGTTTTTATTGGCAGCATATTGATTTGTATGTTTAACAAAAACTTCAACAACTTCATTGTCACAGAATTGTTCAAACAATTCTAACGGAGTTCTATTATTTGATGCACAACTTATTTGTAGCCAACTGATATTTAGTAAGTTGTTATCTAAATCTCCTTGCATCCATTTATAGGATTTTACAGGTTTCTGAATTAATTTTAATTTTTTCGCAAGTTGCGATGGAGAACTTCATCCTCTTTATCCAATTCCTGGTCGTTCAAGGTTTCTTGTAAGAAGGTTGCCAGATAAATTGTTTATTGAAACTTCGTCTTCGTTACCAGAATATTCATCGGTGTCATACGACGGATCACATGCATTCGTTGGAGGCATTATGTGATCTATTGTGGGCCCAGCTGGATTATAATCATCTTCTTCTAAACTTCTCAAAAGCTCATCTAAAGTAAGACCTCTGAAAACAATAATATACTTTATATATTTGCCCACTGTCCTTTTAAAAGGACACAAGTTTACACGGTCATACAAGAGTTATATTTTAGGTTAGATAGATTTATGTTTATGTATATACTACGAGGGAGCGTTTTTATATTCGCGGAATGGGGGATAAGGGGTGGAAATAAAAAAAACCAAATTATTTTTCTTTTTCAGTATATTCACCTCCAAGACGGATACATTTTTCACATCTTTCAATTAATTTATTTATACCCTCATAAAAAAATGATTTCTCTTTATCTGCAAAATACGCCGAAACTGCCTCCTTGACTTCATCATCGGCAGTAAATTTTTTACCCCGCAGTTCTTTTTTCATTTTCGGAAACAGGTAATCACTCGGGGCCAGGTCTGGGCTGTAGGGTGGGTGATTCACAATTTCGAAGCCCACCTTATGCAGCACAGCTAACGCAACGCGGCTCTTGTGGACGGGCGCGTTGTCGTGCAAAAGCAGCACACCTTTCGTCAATTTTCCCCGTTTTTTCTCTTTAATGGCTTCTTTTAGTCGCTCTAATATTGAAGCGTAATATTCTCCGGTTATAGAAACACCTTTATCTTTATAATCAATCAACAATATTCCTTCCGAGTCCCAAAATACCGTTGCCATGAGTTTCCCAACTGATTGTGACACTTTAAATTTCTTGAGAGGTGCTGTGCCCTTTTTATGCCACTGCATGGAGTCTTGTTTGGACTCAGGTTCATGATGATGGACCCAAGTTTCGTCTCCAGTAACGATTCGACTCAATACACCATCCTTATCTTCATTACAGAGGTCCAAAAATGCACGCGAACACTCTACGCGCTGTTGTTTTTGCGGCGGCGTGAGCATTCTCGTCACCCATCTTGCGCTGACCTTAGACATGCCGAGATGATCGTGTAGGATTTTAAAAATTGTTGTATCGGATACTCCAACCATTTCTACGAGTTGTTTCTTCTTTAGTCGAGCATCTTCGAGTACAATTTTTCAACTCTTTGGATGGTCACCTCAATGCTCCTGCCCGGCCTCGGGTCGTCTTCAAGGGATTCCCTTCCTTGTTTAAATAAACTATGCCACTTGTACACCATGGTTTTTCCTGGACAAGAGTCGCCGTAAACCAATGACATCTCATTCATTATGGTCGCGACTGATTTTCCTTGCCTGGTAAGGAACTTTATAACGGCACGATATTCGATTTTTTCCATATTTCACTTTTCACTCCTGATTATGTTACTTGATTGACGATAGCTCAAAGACTAACTGTCTAATAACAATAAACTTCGTATTTATACTAATTATGAGTCGCTGCACAGGCCACGCCCCCAATGCGCCTAATCACCCCCCTACAACCCGCTCATTCCGCGAATATAAAAACGCTCCCTTGTAGCAGGAAGATTTAGGCCAATATTATTTTACAAGGCCTACAATCTGCTTAAGAAGTTCTGTAGAAAAACTTACCTAACAAGCCTAAGGTCACTACGATAATTCGTACTCATATTTCACTTACTTGGAGACAAGATTCAACAAGTCAGCTGCGTGAAGTTAGTGCAGTAATTGTTTATTTCAACCTTTTTCACAAACTTTATACCAACGCCACCACTCTTGAAAACATAAAAACAGCTAGAGTTTTAATATAAAAGATCACTGTAAAGTGTCCTTTAAGAAGGACTGTGGGCATATCTGGTTTAGTTGAGTGTCACTGCTTGTTTCAGAATTAGAAAATAATAATAATACAAAACTGCACTTGCCCCGGAAATGCAATTGGGTAACTCATCGCTCATCGACTCACATTATATTTTCAATAAATTGTATCTTTAATTAGATTCGATAAGACTTACAACATATGCCGCGTATATGCTTTTTATCATTCAATAACATTGAGTTGCATAAACTAGTTACGTTTATTGTTAAAAACCGTCAAGTCTACTAGAGTAGGACAGAAAGCAAACTAAACATTGAAACATCTTCTCTACCATTGATAGTTTACTGCTAGGAACTTATATTTCGTGCAATGGAGCGTTGCATAGCAATTCCAACCGAACAATTTCCATCGTTTTATCATTTGTTAATAACTGTCTTGAATAATACTTTCTATTTATTCTATTTGTTATTTGAACTGGTAAATTGATCATGGTACCTTCCCTAAATGTGTAATAGAAGCTTACACATGTATGTCCACACATTGCACGCATTATTCATATCAGATTGAGGAAATTATTGTTCAAATCAGCAAGTACGTATGTTATATACATATACATGAATATGAATAATCTTGATAATATACCTACATACCCACATATATACATACATACAGCGATATAATACGTTTAGATATACATATTACACATTACATAGGAAGTAAATAAATGAGCTTTAATGTTCTTTACTTTAATATGCTTTAATTAAATTAGTACGTAGCTGTTTATTTTACTGAAAAATATTTACATTCTGACAAACAAAGAATACAATAATAGATAAAGTGCTAAACTATATATGTGTACGTGTATTACTATTGCATCGTAATTTAGCGGTGCAATATTGTTTACGAATTTAGCACTGTTTAGCCGTAAAATTAACGTTAATTCAGCGCTATTTTTAGCGATATTTTTTTTTTTTGGAGGCGATACTAGACAATCTTTTTTGAGATAAGAAGGTTATATTCGAAATAATAAAGTTAATAACAATGATTTTTTTATTGTGCGACGCAGAATGCTCGTATGATTCAGCAGATCAAGTTAAATATATCTCGATTTCCGTACTGTTAAATAATCCGCAACGAGAATCAGATATTCAGTCGAAGTCTGTATCGACAGTATGCGATTTAACAGCTCTGTTAAACCTTTCGGTACATGTTATATTATGTTTATATATAAGACTTACCATGTCTTATAAAAGAAGGGCTGGTTAATTGGCCACAATAATATTGGACCTTCTCTTATTTAAATTTCGCTTTTGTTAAAAACTTCCAACTTCTAAAAAAACAATGGCATTATTGGAACTCTTTCCAGATTCAATTTAGCAACATGTAATTATTACTGAAAACATTTGGTTTGAATGCGGGAATAAATGGGAACCAATTTGAATAAATGCTTCGTTAAGCCGTTTTTAAAGATTAGGTGTTAATTATAATTTTTATTGTTTACGTAGTTGTTAACCATAAAAATTTAATAAAGTCAAACGTAATTAAATTTCAAACAATGCATTATATGACCTATATACTATACTATTTAAAAAAATGTATTTAAAATAAAAAGTAGTAAACCAGGAATATGCAGTTTTAATCTTTTAAAACGTAATGTTTTTCATTTCTTTTGCATTATTATTATGTTTTTCCATACACGCTTAAGACTAATTGAAAAATCTTTTAAATTATGTATCGATGCTTAGAAACAATACCTTAAAAATAGTTTTCTTTTTAATCCAAAGTATGGGAAAATATTGCTAATTTAAGTCTCAATTTGTAAAACAATATTTTTCCAATTTAGAAAAATACAGTCCGCAATTCAGGAAAAGTTAACGGAGTAAGCTTGTGCCCTGAGGGACACCTAAAGAATTTAAAGAAGCTGCCACAATATTTTTGAGGCAAGAACTGGTTCGATTTTTAGAGATTACGTAGCTGCAGCAAGATGGTGCTATCAGTCATACTACTCGTATGTCTATTGTTGCTTTAAGGGAACTCTTTCCAAACCATATATTAAAAAATGGAGACATTGTTTGGCCGGCTAGATCGCCTGATTTGTCCACATATTTGTTTTCTTTGGCGTTGGCTGAAAAGCAAAGTGTACGTTGAGCGATCGTAAAAGTTCAGGGGAAGAAGTTGCGAGCAATGGAAAATTTTTGGAAGACGTATAGGTCACCTGTCAAGTATTGTTTAAAAAAATTAAAATGGCAAGTTTAACTTAGGAAATTGTACAAACATTAATGTTAAAATAAATACTTCTGTAGATACAGTAGTTTTAAATTTTCCCGCTTCATTTAGGAACCCTGTACCCTGACATAAATAATGTTACAGAATGTTGGTTTGATAAATAGTTGTAAATACTTTTGCAGATGATACTGCTACTCTGAGTATACGGTGATTATCTTAGTAAATCGACTTTAGTGTTGTTTATTAGCGTACCATTTATAACTATCCATATTTATTGGGCAGTCATTTCTTGGTGTATGCGGTTGCTATTAACGATTTGGGTGTAATTCTTGACAGCAAATTACTGTTTAACTGTCAGATTGATTTTATTGCATCCAAGTCGCTTCGAAATCTGGGTTTTATTATACGTTCGACTAACAAGGAAACACAGGCAAGTGGTGGTGACCGATTGAAATGAAATTTGGTGGGTTTGTAGACTGATGCAGTGTAAGAACAACGGTAACTTCCATAGATGCTAAATCGCCCGTTTTCAGGGGGTGGGGCGCCCTAAAGCCAACGCTACCCTTCGCTATTTGGTTTCATATCTCCAAAACTATAAGACATATCAAAAAAAGAAATATATAACTGTTCTAAAAAAATATAGGGAGTGGAGGTTGTTTCTGGAAAACAAGAACTATAGGCAAAATTGTCGC
Organism: Holotrichia oblita; assembly: GCA_023690525.1. Taxonomy (NCBI): domain Eukaryota; kingdom Metazoa; phylum Arthropoda; class Insecta; order Coleoptera; family Scarabaeidae; genus Holotrichia; species Holotrichia oblita. Next base: position 41,807,074 of record CM043016.1, on the reverse strand, counting down.
TATCTTTTAGTACACGTAAAACAGTTATATATTTTTCTGAACTTTTTTGGATATGTTTTGTTTTTTTAGGGCGAACAACCCAAAAACCTCCGATTTAGCATCTATGGAACTTATCGTTGTTCTTACACTGCATCAGTCTACAAACCCACCAAATTTCATTTAAATCGGTTACCATCACTTGCCTGTGTTTCCTTGTAAGTCTTTTACAAACATGAAGTCTATAATCTTCTTGTCTTATGCATACGTTTGTACCATTGGCTAAAACCAATTCATATAGAAACTTCCCCATATTACGGCTTCTGCATAATCACAACTTATATTAATAATTCAATCGACATTTTGAATAATACATATCGATTATTTAAACAAGAAATTAAAATCAATCAATTGGCTAATACACTTTGATTAGTAATGCAGTAACTTCCTCCGTTATGTGCCTTTCTTTTATTTCCTATACTCTAACTTTACTCTTGTTTTTCTTCATTTCATTTGTCCATTTTGTACTGTTGATATGTTAACATGTTAATGTACATATTTCCGAACATAAAATTATTATGTCGTCGATACTATTATTGGGTTCATCCTGTTTGTATCCCAATTATTGTTAATAAATAAATAAAAGCACCAGGAAATTATACGAGATAACAGTGAAGATTCGGAAATATGAAATGCAAAACATGGAGAAGGTGAAATTTGTCGAAATGGCACTGAAATGTAGGATCTGCAAGAAATTGATGAGGAACTATTGGATGCCAAAAGTAGTGGAAATAAAGCTCCCTAAATTTCTTCGAAAACCAAAACGTTACATGGAGTAAATCAAGAAACTAATTTTTTCAAATTCAGTATTTCCCATGAATTTATTGCTGAAACACTTGATTGACATGCTTATAATGAATACTGTTGTGTATGCCTCTCATATTGAGGACTACATAATAGAACTAAATAAAGTCGCCTGACAATAGTGTGGCTATTAAAAATATAGGCATGATAATGCCTATAAAGTAATAAAAAAAAGACCTGTAATACCGTTTGAAGAAAACCCTTTCTACGATAGACAAATCATTTCATTCGAAGGTAGACCATCGCTAAAAAGTTATAGCCCAAAAAAGGTTTTTTGGTTACTTGCAAGACAAATAAACAAGCAGATAAATAAATAAAAATACGATGACCACCCCGCTTGAGGCAAATCTCTTTCATGAGGGACTAGCGTAACTCATTTATTTACTTAGAATTAGTCAGTTTGAGAAAACATTTTTATATGAATGTATAAATGAAAACATTTTCGACGATGTGGGATGAATTAGCAGGTGCATTGTCATGATGGAGAAGTACTTTTTTCCGCTGCAAACGACGCCGTTTCTCCTTCAATACTGCATCGAATCGGAACGATAAATCGCTGTAGTGATTGTCCTTCGTGATCGTCATTGCTTTCTTCGGAGCTGATTCGCCCGGAAAAGTCCACTGCTTCGAACGTTCCTTGGTCTCTGGTATGTAATGATGGATTCAAGTCTCATCCACGGTTACGAAACACATGAAGAAATCCCATCGTGCCGAAAGCTCTTTCAGCTTCAATCGGCGATCGGTTAATACAACATCATGAATCTTGTCGATCATTTCATCGTTGGTAGTGGTTTTTGCGCGTCCACTGCGTGGTTCGTCACTTGTGTTTAGGCGACCACGTTTGAACTTGTCACCCAGAAGCTGATGGTCGAAAATGACGGAGTAGATCCGCGATGAATCTATAGCAAAATATTTCGAATTTCTGTGGCTCTTTTCCCAGCCATCCGGAAGTGTTTTATCACTGCACGAAATTCGATTTTATCAATTTTTGCGAAATCACCTGACACCTTAAACAACTATTGACAGTAGACGTCTGAAATTTTGACAGTTGCTACAAAAATGGTTGCCCTTGACAACCAATTAATCCAGTTCAACCTTCGTGCGCCATCTCTTGCCGATTCCGGAAACATTTCAAGTCGCCCTTATACTATTTAACACTAAATTAATAGGTATATCTGTGACTAATGTTTGTATGATCTAAACTAATAAGTTCCTAATTATACTAAGTGAACTTTTTGTTAATAAATTCTAACGATACATTCGGAATTTCCCACAATATTATCGTACTAAGAATTTTGGATAAAAACTTTCACAGATTGTACACAATTCGCAATTGGCAATAACAGATCGCAATTAGCTGTACAAATCATGTTTGTATAAAGTCATTTTCAGTCAGTTCACTTTAATTTTAAATTTTATAGCATTTACATACATCAGGTGCAATTTCCCTTTGTTCCCGATCGCAATACAACCCCGCGGTGCCTCAGATTAAACTACCAAGATTATGAATAAGGAAAAATCCAACACGTGTATGTTATTTAAAAAGAAATTGCAATCTATAATGAAATTTATTGACTTAGTCCTTTTATTATGAGCTATTAACACTGTTTACTTCAAATTGCAATAAGGATACACATTAAAAAGGTGCCAAACAGGTAATTGTTTCCGGAAATACAAAATATACTAATTAATATTATTATCTATCAATATACGATTGATAAGATCCACGTGCCAGCCCTTAAAACAAACAACTAGAATGCTTTTCTATAATGGACGATAAACAATGATGAGGCAATAAGCAGGTTATGCATTGGATTAACTTGAAAGTTATTGTGTAATTCCCTTTTCGACGTGAAGTAGTTAGTAATCGTATCGTTAGCAAGGTGAAAAAAATGCAATCCAACGTGCGTTTTAATTGATAAGAGCTATATTTATATGAATATTTGATATGTTACGAAAATTTTGTGTTTTTCAAAGGAGGCCTGATACTGATAGTTATTCATAAATACATACACATTAGAACTGTTACTACGCTGGGTCATAGTTTGAATTAAACAAGTGTCGATATGGCCTTGATTTCACAATTTATTTACCACCTCAATATATGTAGCAACTCGGAAACAGTGGAAGTTGAGTAACTTGCTGTTCGAGAAGGTTAGAAAATTCCAAGTAAATTTGGAGTTTGATTTTTTCTAATATTGCTGGGGATATTAGAATGGACAGCATTAAGTTGCCTTTCAACACTAATGCTAGACATATTTTTTAAGAAACGCTCCTACATTGTATAAAACTAGCTACATTACAATGTTGTGAGAAAAATGGAGGTCCGATCCTTTTCTTAGGCCTTCTTCACAGGAAAAGTCTAATCAAAAAGCTGATACCTAACCCTGGACAAGTGAAAAGTTATTGTCATCATTCGGTAACCGTTTTAACAATCAGTGTCGTGTTGGTTCCTGAAGCAGGAGATTTCTCTAGCCTGAGAGGGATTATCAGAGTGGTGGCAACAAGTTACAATACTTAGTGCCTTCAGAATGGAATAATGAAGTAGATCTAGTAAAACTCTGTGAAGAAAACAAACCACAAAGGGAAGGTTACATGGAAAGGTTAGTAGAACCCACCACGCTGAAATGAAGCGATGGAGAAGTCCAAATTCCATACTTCCATACTTGAAGGAGATAGGTTGGAAATATGAGCAGAAAATACAGCAACTCCAAACGAAGAAATAAACGAACAATTTCCTGATAAAGAACCCAAACAGAAAGAGTGTAAAACAAAAAGTGATCTGGACAGAGAAACTTAAAGCTGAAGCAGAAGAAATATTTACAAATAGTAGACCAGCACATAATTTCATCCATGTATCCTGTACATGGATAAAATTAATGAAGAGGGAGGAGAGGGGGTTGGTAGAACAGCATCCAGAATTAGCATATTTAATATACCATATACCACTAAATAAAAAGAAATGGAAATAATGCAGAAAAAAAACGAGTAAAAAATATATATAACATTAATCTTGGAAAACAACAACTAATTCCGATAAACAAAATCATTGCAGAAAAACTAGAAAACACACACGAGCTGTAGAATATGTATAGGATTGCTTACGTAACTATAAGAATTTTGCTAACGTGCCGGAAAAAACATTCATAACGATTAATTAAATAAGAAAAACAAACAACAAAACTAAAATATCTTAGGATATTCAAATGTGCATTATTATTCTTATAAAAGGTATAATAAAAAAGTTAAAAACAGAATATCACAGAGAAATCAAAGTATTTAAAGGTTTTAAAGATTAATAATAATAATAATTAGAGCCTTTACAGCTGTAAAAAATCCGTAGAAAGAGAAAGGACTCTGTAGAATAATATAAAGCATTCAGACTTCAAGTTCTTTACTAACAAAACCAAATACATGCGGCCCTGTGTCAAGAGATTTCTTTAGTTTAGTATTAACTGTGATAGTAAATCAAGCTTCGATGAAATAGAATTATTGTTAATGGATTCTTTACCTGTGACAAAGAAAAATTTGAAGCTGATGGAATTGAGATTAACTGTAAAACTAAAATTATCTTGGTCAGACACCATTTTTCTTTTTAGATTTCGATGAACATCAAATCAAAAGAGGTCGATTAGTTAAACGAAAATATAGACTTGAATAGCAGAGAAAAATACAATGAAAAGTAAGCTAACTACTAAATAAGCTGTGGTTAGGTTACAAAAATAGGCATTAGCAAAATTACAACACAACAATATTATAAATATAAATAAAATTAATATATCTATATTATGACCTGTACTTATCTTTTAAACCTAAGTATCTTTCTACTTGTAGAGTAATAAACTTGGAATTAATTGAAAATTAATTGATTCCAGACCATAAATTATTACACAGATAAAAAATCGGTGCTACTGAGCATTTAATTAATTAATTCGGGAGACGTTGCTCTAGGACACATAGGCCCTTATCATCAACTGAATATCGAATTTCGATATTACTCCGGTATGAGGGCCCATGAGCCCTCGTAGCACGTGTCCAAAGTTAATTAATTAATTGTCGTGGTGTTGGTGTTACCGATTTTTTATCCGTACCTTAGGAGCCCACAATCCTTGAAGTCACATAAGTACATATACATACACATAATGTGAGGGTAGTTTTTCGACCGAAAACTAGTTAGGGAAAAGCGCATAATTCCAGCTTATACATATAAGCTTTGGTTTGGTTCGGAATCCAGGATTAGTAACAGAACTGCGCAGAACGTAAGCGCACAACATTATAATTCCAGAATGGTTCCGAACTTTTAATAACCAAAACACATTTTAGGAGCCTGTTACTGCTATCTTTTAGATACAGACTAAAATACAAACCAACAAAATATCAATAGCGAATGTTCTGCGCTAAATCTTTCAAATCCTGTCTCTGTCTTAGGATACCACTCACTTTCCATAAATTTTATTTCTAGGACAGTAATTAACAAAAAAAACTCAAATACAAACGGAAGAAAATCTCAAACTTTAAAAGACAACGTAAATATCGATGTCATTGATGACGAAATAACTCGACATTTCTGAACACATGCACCGATGACGTAATTTCGAACTAATAATTCAGAATCGGTACTCATGGAAGTGCAAGAACTGTTTGAACGGTTCCAGAATCATTCTGAATCGATTCTGTCAGTAACCAAAACATCGGACTAAAAATTCGGTTCGCGTTCTTAAATAACCAAAACGCTAAACTGTAAATGCGCGTGCGCTCAACTCTAGAACCATTCTGAATTCTGAACCAAAACAAAGCTATAATAAAATGGTATGATGAACAAGATCAAATGCTTTAGATAAGTCTATTGAAACTGGCATAAAATGATGACTGAATAGAGCTGTATCCGTAGATTTAGAATCTTTGTCCCTGGTGCAGGTCCTGAATGCCATGCTGAGTCAACGCGTATTTCCGAACGTTTGGAAGCATGCGAGTGTCCTCATGCTCCACAAGCGCGGTAAAAATGCTGCATTACTAACTAGCTCTCGAATCTGTCCAAGGTCGCCGGGTCTATTATTCTCACAAGACTTCGAGATATTATCACCGAGGGTAACTTGTTACCCGACGAACAGTTTGGATTTCGGGAGGGCTTGTCGACCGATTTTCAGCTCCTCCGACTTACGGAAGAGATTCGGAATGCGCTGGAGCTGAGGCACTCGACGGGCGCTGTTTTTTTGCATTTCGCCCACGCGTTTGATTCGGTGTGGAATGACGGTCTGCTTTTTAAGATGGGCAGTTTTGGAATCAATCCAAACATGATTGCTCTAATCGGCTCCTATCTTGCCGACAGGACCTTTGCCATTAGGATCGTAGGCGAATATTCGCCGGGGTACCGCAGGGTTCGCTTCTGGGTCCAGAGATATTTAGATTATTTACGAGCGACATACCAAGGTCACCTTCGACTCCTCTTGCAATCTATGCAGATGACACTGCAATTTACATATCATCTCGTAATGATGGCTTGGTGTGTCGGCATCTTCAGAGATCCGCCGAAACGTAATCGTCCACCCGCTAACATCACGATTGGGCGTCAAGTACTGCCTTGGTAAACTCGTGTGCAATACTTGGGGTTAACTTTAGATACAAGGCTGACGTTTCAGCACCACTTTTCCACGATTGCCTCCAAGTTTCCTCTCTCGTGCTGGAAGAGCTCTTTGAGTTTAAAGATCAAGCTTATGATCTATGTGGTGATTCTTCGACCAATTCTTACTTATGCTGCCCTAACCTGGTCCAGCGCCAGTAAATCGCATGTAAATCGGCTCAACATTCTACAGAACCGGGCGCTGCGAATCATCGTCGCAGCGCCTTGGTTCGTGAGCAACGCTTAGATCTATAGAGATTTGAACATTTTACCTCTGAGCGAGTACGCGATGGCGCTGGCCAGGGGAATCCTTCAGAGGGCCTCTCGGTTGGAAAACCCACTTATTCAGCACTTGGGGGAGTTGGATCTCGATAGACTCGCCCCTCGTGTGGCTGTAAGGAGAATCTTAACGATGACACAGTAGATCCCACCCGCGATTTGGTCGCCCTGTCGCAGATCTCCGAATTTACCCACACCGAAAAAGAGCCCTGTGGTTAGAAGAACCACCATCATCCAGTGATAAAAAGGCTAACGGATTTACCAGCCTTAACGCAAAGGAAGACCTATGAAAATCTTTCTCAGTTTGCTTGGTAACAACATGGGAATGTATTAATCACTCTCCTATATAAATAAGTCCTTTATGAACTAGGAATGGCGTTAGCATTCTTACTTGCGGCGGATGCATCCAATACGACTCGAATCTTTGTACTTGAACTCGCTTCCTTCAGTATCTACTGCATCATGTGACATGTAGTATCCTGTCGAGAGATTTTTCACTTCTTTCATGCGACTCAACGACATTTGGTTAAAATATTTCGACACTGTTGGTTACATTTTTCATCCTTCTTGAATCTTTTTTCGAAGGCATTAAATCTCGTTATTGCCGTAGAATATGAGTCTGCCAGTCTGCGCAGGTAACTTGAATGGTAGTTTTACTATATAGCGTCCAGTTTAATCTCTTACTGTAGTTTCTTTAAAGTGTTGTTTGCATGCCTCTGTTCTACTGAAAAGAATTTTGTTGGTGGTTTTTCTGGATTTCGCAAACTAATTTCACGTGCTATTTAAGCCTTGGGTTTATAAGAAGCTAGATAGTTTATAGACAAACCTTCAGCAAGTTTGTGGATTGAAGGTTTAAGAATATATAGAAAAATTTCTCCATCAAGTAGTATGTCTATTGAATGACGGGATTTACGTGGATTATATTGGATGGCAGTTTTCAGTCGTTCTAATTTATTTTGATTGTTGTCCAATTTTTCCCAATTTCAGAATTTTCTGAAGGACAGAGTTTTCCAATGCCTATAATTGGAATGTGTTTTGTGTATGTAATACAACCCAACTCTTGACTGCTGGCAATAAAGTTTGTTGCCAGTTGAATTTCTGGAGCTCCAATCAACGTTCTGATTAAATTGTGTTTGTCATTGACGTATTCAATTATGTTACCTGGTTTGAATTGGTTTCCTAGTCCAATTCTTAATCTAATCATACGTCAAAAAGAGTACAAAAAGAAAAGTACATTTCCTATAGAAGATTATGGAATGGAATAGAAACACATACTTCATATAAACAAAGTAATTAGGTAAGTATTTAAATTATCTATATCTGTATATAGTTTTCAGATAGGTGTATTACTGCTTAGATACACATATTAAGTAGCTACGCATATCTTGAAAGTGCAAGTAATTAATCATTTTAAATATATTTTGCATTATTTCAAAATATTACATCATATACTTAAAATAATAAAAATAATTAATATTAATAAAAATTTGCATCAAAAAGTGGGTTCCCCCTTTTAAAATGTCTTAAATTTTGTTTTAGAATGTTGCACAATTTATAGGTCTTCAAAAAAAAGAGTTAACTGCAATTTTTATGAAAAGAAAGGAATCTCCTTTTCTTGTAACGATTACTCAGATATTATTTCTATAAAAGTTCTGTTTCTTCTGCTGACATTTAACCATATTCAATATTTTGGCATTGCGTAATAATTATAAAAAAAATTACAAAACTAATTTAAGCAAGTGTTACATGTCAAAGTCTAATATACATATACATGTACGAAATATTTATTTTGAATATTATATCTATTTATTAGATTCGTACTATCTTATACCTAATTCAAAGCAAACGATTTGATGACGATTTTATTAAATAGCTAGAAGATATCTATATATATGTATGTATGTATAGGCTCATCAACACACAAAACTTAATCTTATCAACTAGAGTAAGGTGTGTATGTTTGAATATATTTTATGCTTTGCTGAGTATGTGTAAGTTGGCTATGGTGCACACACAGACGCACTCACACATACATGAAACTTAACCTTAAAAAAAGAATCACCTGTCAGATAAGTGCAAGCATGTATATACCTACGATAAGAATTATTTGGTAAAATCTTTCTCTCAAATGTAGGCGAGTAATTTTCGGAATATGCGCATACAGTATACATATACAGTAATGTGTAAAAAAAAGAAGCACCACACGCCATCGAATACATTAAGCGGAATTCTTTCCGATTCCTTTTGTTTTATACTTCTTAAGTCCACAAAGTTCCAGTCTTGTTCCATTATGTTCAAATCCAGGCTTTGAAATGGTCATTCTATTATTATCGCTAGCATGGTATATTTCCATTTTTAATAAATCATCTTGAACCAATTCTGTGCAGCAATCTGTAGTTCATTAAGTTATCACTTCTGGATAGGAGTGTAAATGGTCGTATAAGCGAGATAGGCGGTTGTATGCATATCAGACGTTTTTGGAAATATCGCTTACAAAGATTAGAAACAGATAAGGTTCCAGGATGGATCCCTGAGGGACGCCGGACTCAAGGAGAGGGCAATAATTCTGATAATATTCGGATTAATTCTAGCTGTCTTGGGCTCTTTGAATGTTTAAGAATGAGCTCCTCTATGATCTCTCTGGCTTCGTGTGAGTTACAATATAACGTCTGTTATTTTATGGAGTTGGAAATCTATCAAAATTCGATCACGAAAGCCAAGCTATTCGTATTGTATAATTTGCAACGTGACGAGATCTTCGTTCAATTTTTCAAGTATGACTGCTTCTGCTAGTTTTGGGAGATCAGAGATCAATAATATTGGACGGTAATTTTGTGGAAGAAACAGATTTGGGAATAGTCACCGAGATGGTGTACTTCCAAATTTTAGGGAAATATCCAAGGTAAATTATGGCATTGAGAACATATTTTAAGACATCCTTATCGGAAATTTTATAGACGGACTGAAGGAAATCGGTCACAACCCAGACCTTTTCTGAGGCATCGTAAACTACGCCGTTGGTGCCTTGTAACGGTGTAATTTGATTTACTCTTTGCTTGTTGATTTTCAAGCTATTTGCAAACCTCTACATTGAGCCACAACTAATTGACTTATTTTTGACCACAATATACTATTTTGAAGGCGTTTAAGTGCTGTCTCTATTTGAATTTATTAGAAAGAGTGTTGTCAAGGCAAATATTCTTAGGATTTCGAGTTCGTTGCGTTTTTCTCTACTGCTTTTGCGTTGACACCAAAGTAAAGGTCTCAATTTGTTGGAGTGCCATCTATCAAGACTTGGTGTCTTAAAGGAAATAGTGCTTTGCAAGTGTTCAGAGATGTTTGTAGTGAGATCCTCAGCTGCTTTGTGTCATATTCATTATCGAGCGAGAAAAAGATTTGGGCCATCGTCCGAAGACGAGTCGGAATTTGACTAGATCTTCTCGATCTCATTGGAAATTTTTTTTTTAATAACTACTTAGATGTCAAGGATGCCAGGTTGGGCGTCTCAAGACAAAAAAACGTAGACACGTTTGGAGAGAACACAACGCCATGGTTTAAGGAGACGAAATTGAAAAATCTTCTACCATACGTATTAGTGATTTTGCAATCTTTGCTAATGATGCTTGTGGTTGAGGTCATCATCTATAATCAGGCGAAAATAAGCGAAGAAAATCTTTCGGCTCAAAACCATACATAAAAATATCTTTAAATATCAACATTTATAATAAATATAAAACGTGAGTATACATCGGGTGTCCGTAAATGATTGAAGCTGACAGCTATTGTGAAATTTTGGTTAAGTTTGCAACACTACTTTCGATTACGATCTCAAGAATTAACATTAGCGTCCCACGCGGTAGCTACTTTCAGCATAATTATTAAAAATTGTTTCTTAATATCAAACACAATATTCTTTCTTTTGGAAACGTTTATTGCTAATTAAAATTAGTTAAGAACATAATTATAAAAAATTACAACTATAAAACCATTGCAATGACAAAAATACAAACCCAATGAAAATATAGATGTACGACTATGGCCATAAAGGAATAAACCAACTGACATTCTCAGGGTGGTAAACTTCAAGCACAGATATTGCATACATTTTGACAGACGTCAGCTTCAAATATTTACGGACACGGTGTATACAAAGATTTGTATTACATTATCCTTATTACATTATCCTTATTACATTATCCTTATTACATTATCCTTATTACATTATCCTTTCTATTACAAGAAATATCTTTTTAATTCTTCCATTTTAAATGTAACAAGTTTCTGATTGTTGTAGATCCATTCCAATAACCTGGCAACATCAAATTCCAATACAGGAAAGGTACTACTTCTTTTTTTTTAAGTACATAAGGTACATTTCCCTATCTTGCCTTATAGGAAGCGTTTCTAAAGGTTGCAGATTATAATCGTATTCTGCTAAAATACACTTTCCAATACTAGTAATCAACGGACAAGACGTATAGCCATTATAAGCAAGAGATTATGGTTAACATCTAGGACAGCTCTCATATGATTGTATACTACTTTAGATTGGCCACCAATAGATGCTGCAGTCTTAGAGTTTGACGTATCAGTACAATCACCAACACCAAAAATATAGGGATACTTCGTATGTTGCATTGTGAATTGATCAACATTTAAAAATCCCATATCATTGGCTAAATCTTTATTAGTCTTTAATTGGATTGGTGTCCCCATGGGTGGTAGTACATGCAACAGTGAATATTCAATTGTAAATTTCTGTTCTGTTTTTTCTAACTTTTGGAAAACTGCTTTATTCTTTTCAGGGCGGGCTTCAACTAGACATGTCCTAAAATTAATGTTAATGTGTCGACTTTTAATCGCCTTCCATATTGCATCGGCATACCTTAACACTAAAAATTACTGGTAATAAGGTGTTGTACGTAACATTGGCATGATTTCGTTTTCCAGACTTTCGAAGAAAATGGTCATGGATGTAACAAATCTTTTGAGGTGCTCCGAAGAAATTAACGCAGAAATTGAGAGAAAGGTGTATTCTGCCCTCCTTCCCACACCGTTTTATTAACTTTTTGCGAAGATAAGTTGCCTTATCTCCGAGACGATATAGAATGTTGCAAATTATGCTAGAAACATTTTTTATTGTTTGTGACAGTTTCGGGAATATTCAGAAAAATTGAAAAATAAAATTTTGGAGGGGCTTGTGGTCCGAAGTTAAGTGTTAAAATATCATTTATTTGTGTTGCATTTGTGGTAAGAAGTGTTAAGAATTCCTTAGAAGTAGTATTCGATTCTCTTGCACGGTGTTTAAAGATCTATACACTTCTTAAATTCCAATTTGCCAATTGCCAAAATATGCTCAGACAAAGTTGTTTCAGCCTTACAGCCTTAAAGAAGTATAAATGTACATAATATACAGACCATTTCCTTTGCACAAAACTGTATATATATAAATATACTGAATAAAAGTGAATAGAAGTAGCAGAGCTCTCACGATTTGATCGACGGTTTGATTTTTCCTTTTTTCAGGAAATTTGCTATCTAGAAAATTTGCGATGTTAGATATGATATTAGTTAAAATTTGAAAGCAAACATTAGATGCAAAAATAAATATTGATGCAGTTTAGATAAATAATTTAGGACAAATTTGTATGAGTAAAAGCATTTATATGCAATTTTCTTGAATTAAAAGAACGTATTGTTAAACTGCAAAAAAGTTGATGTTGCGTTTTAGAAACAGAAACTTTAGTGTAAGATGTGGAATTAAGTAAAATATTTGACTTGCAACGCTTAAATCAATTCTACACATCTTAAACTCCCAAAAAGTTGGACCAAAAATCACAGAGGTTAGTTGAACAGAAATAAAATAAATATAGATTTTCTAGTGTACAAATTAAATATGATAACGAATTATATAATCTTGCTACCTATGAAGATAAGAGAAGGAAATTTGACAAGTGTTACCACATCCTCTAATATCTTAAAAAAGTAGTCTTGTTAGGAGCGCTAATACACAACGACGCTTATTATTATTATAGTTATAATAGTATAACTAGCTGTAGATAATTTATATATATGTAGACACGCACATAAATACATATACGAGTAAACACTTTTTTATCATATAATACCGACAGATAAAACATATAAGAATATAATTTTGTTTGAAGCAAAAATTTTTTAATTTGACCTAAATACCGTAAAAGTAACGACTCAACAAAAAAATACATTATCTCTAATAATAAACTTTGTACCGCTTAAAACCGTCTAGGACAGCAAAAATCATAGTATATTTATTGATAATAAATAATACACACATTTAGTTGCAATGTAATGATATATATTATAATACAACAATTTCTAGAGTAAACTACTCACTAGTTCGTAATGATCTTTTGGTGCTTTGATTTATTCTGAACATTTATCAGGGCATATTCGAGCTAAACATTTCGAAATATTGTTTAGGTAACATTATGTGTAATACACCTTCATGCCATACTTTGTCAATTGCATTTGCGACACTCAGAAATACCGTGAACGAGACTTAGTTAGAAGGTTTTTTCAAAGTCCATCAAAGTTCTCAGTAGAGCGACATCTATGAGTGAATAATGGTAGCTGAATGTTCTACCCTTCATCTACTTAACCCCAAAATTTGGTTTGACATTTTATGTAAAGTCGCTTTGTATGCGTCGGTCGAAAAACCAACATGGAACAAAGAGGGAATACGATTTGAAAATGGCTTAGATGTTTAGCTGCAGGCGCCTAGGCGTTAGCCCATATCCTACAATTTTCTTGTACCACACTGCACATAACAAGTTATGAGCCTTGAAACTGTCACCCACTATCTCACCGCCCGCACGAGACCGACACCTCGCGGAGAGGTCCGGCGAGCCGGAGGGCTTCTCTCCCCCGTGCTACCCATGTTAGACAAGTTTTCTTGTCAACGTTGGACGGGTCACTGCTGGAGACGCTTTAGCGAACTCCTACCTCACATCTAACCCCACGGGGCCTAGGCCTCCTTGCGGATGGCTACTATCGGCCAAGCGTGGGAAACGGAATCTGGCCGTGAGGTACAACCAGCCCGCCCGTGAATTAAGCCTGAACTACGGAGACGGCCGGGCCGAAGCCTTACCCTAAAACGCCAACCGCGCCAACTCTTTCGCCCCTCCGGCGATCAAGTATCCGCGGCAGCTACAGTGAAACCGTAGGGTCCCAGAATCACCGAGTTGTTTTAGGATGAAACCGAAGGTTTCCCCAACCAGACTACCAGCGGGCGGACTACTCCTCGGCGAACCGACTTTTATCCTCCCCTACTATCTTCGCCAAATTCTCTCGCCACGCCCGTTTCCCTGAGTGTGGCCACCAAGGATGGGGTAATGCAGCTGCAGAGTTCACTAGGTAAGCGCCCTAGGGTGCCTCACTTACCCACCGTATATTCCGACGGTTAGCGGCCGGAAACCGGAGCGTATGCCCATGCCTACGCCCAAGCATCCTCTCCTATATACGAAGTCTACTCCCGCCACGCCCGTTGGCGTTGCTCTGAAACTATGAAATCAGGGATTGGGTAGTGCAGCCACAGAGTTTTAAGGGTCGATGTTATAGGGTAAACGCCGACCCGGAACAAAGAGGGAATATTAAATTCCGTCTTAAATTAGGTAAAAGTGATGCAGGCTTTCCGTTGGTTTGGCCGATTACTTTGTGGACGATTGCTGAGCATCGCCGCCAAAAACCACTCGCAATGAAGGATAAAGTGGGATAAAGTTGGATAGTCAAAGAAATTTTTCGAAGCGACCGCTATGTGTCGGTGAGACTCATCGAAAAGGAAACTGGGATATAGAAAAGCACAGTCTATAGAATTTTGACAAAGGATTTGGGCAAACTGAAAGTTTGTGCGCGTTTCATGCCACACACTCTGACAGACGACAAAAATATTGTTGATTTTAGCATTGCGAAGACATGTTAAAAATGTCGTAAAGGAATCCGGCAAGGATATCAGCGATTGTAACGGGTAATGAACCGTGGTGTTTTCAATAAGAGCCAAAAACGAAACGTCAGAGTGCGGCATGGAAGTCACCAGAAGAGCCAAAAGGGAAAAAATTACGTTTGCAGAAGAGCAAAATCAGTTTTCTTCGATTCAAAGGAAATTTTTCGCAATGAATTTGTCCCAGAAGGTTAGACGGTGAACGCAGACTATTTTCTGGGAGTTCCACAACGATTGTGGGCCAGAATTCGACGAGTTTGATCGGAATATCGAAAGCGAGGCGGTTGGTTTTTATTGCACGAGAATGCTCTATCGCACAAAGTCATCATGGTACGTGAATTCTTGACCAAAAAAAGCATCATTGTTATCGATCATCCACCGTATCCACCTGATTTGTGACTTCTGGCTTTCTCCCAAACTGAAATTGGCCATTCCAACCGATGAATATAAAGAATGTTTCGAAAAATTTGTTGAACGTTTCTTGCTCTGTATTGACTCAAATCAAAATAATAAGCGCTTTGTATTTTTTTTTTAGACAAATGTCATTGGATTTGGGACAGACTACGTATACCTGTATTTCAATGCACATGGTCTACTGTCGGATATGTCTGCCTAAAAGCAAATTGACAATCGGAAATCAGTTAAGCATTTTGTCAAATTGATTTTAATCTCATAGAAAGAAGTTTCTGTAATTTTGATATTACACTCACATACAGCAATATGCTAGCTGTGGAGCAAAGCATTCCGGTCATGCTTTACTATGAATCCCTTGCCAATATGCTGACAGAAGAACAGCCCTTATGCCAACACTTACATCATTTTTTACATTTTCAACTTCTCGTTCACGTGTATTTCTCAAGAATATACTTACAGTTATATCACTAAATCAACCAAGTATTGAACAATAGATACAGATAGATGTTTGTTCCCCAAATACACCATAACATCATAGATAGAAGAATTTTTAGTAATTTCAAGATGTTTTCAAAACGAAAATGGATAGTATCAAATATCTGCTCTACAAGCTAAACCGATTACCAAATAGCCTGCTTTTGCATAAGTAGTATCCATTTTAACGTTTTACCAGATCAAATTTACCATTCGAATACATAAATCAACATAATTTACAAGTAGTTGAATCGTCGTAAATTTAACCTCACGGCACATGAATAGGAAATTTTCTCCAAAGATCCAAATTAAAATCACATATTTCGACGTGCGTGTACCTTTCCGGTATCTTTATCGTCTATTCTTCTATCCGGTTTATATCCCATAAACGTTTTAATTTTAAGCTGTTACGGCCAATAAAATCTGAAACATCTCTCAAAAAATCAATTCTGAAACGGCACGTTAAAAACACTCTATAGTGAAAAAAAAGAAACAAGAAAGAAAAAGAAACTACTAAACAGTGAACTATAATTTTAGACGAAATTACCCACAAATTGTGGGATACCGCTAGAATGTCCGTATAGATACGGAATAGATACTTTATTAAACATCTGGTCGTCGTTATATAAAATATGGAGTGGGCTACGTACACAACAAACATTCGTATACGATGCCTACACGAAATACTTACATACGCATCTTATGTCTTGTGTGCATACATCTGTGTGTTTGTCTTCGATTGTTTGGTAAACCTGTTCGGAAAATATGGTTGCAATTGTTGATATTAAATCACAGGAGTGAATATTTATGTACTTATTGTTTCTCTCCTACAGTTGAGTGTTTTTTTTTATCTAATATTTACGTAGAAAAATTTAGACCCAAATATTGGCAATAAAATAAAAATAATTCAGAAGTCATCGTTATAAATTAAATAATGTATAAGAATAAACTTTTCTCGCGCTATTTTGACCAATTCGGAAATTTTGTATTTAGATTAGAACATGTTGAAAAAGGATTAGTTGAAAAGTCCTCGCAAATCGTTGGCTTCTAAAAGAAGACTTTGAAAAATACCATATTTTCTTCCTATAGTATTGTTAGTTAAGATAGTTAGATATACCTCCCACAGCTCTTAGTCCTCTAGGAAGCAATCCATCAACTATTAAAGTGGAGTTAAAATGATTGGAAAAAGATACCAAGCTCATTTCAAGATAAAAAAAAACATCTGATCTTAGTTCGTTTGGAAAATAGATCATTTTCAGCTACCTATGTAGCAGGTTTTGTGTCTATAGTTTCAGCAACGATCTTCTATTCGTTCCAGAATCGGCACTCCAAGATCAAGTTGAATATCAGCATTTCTGACAAACTAAGAGCTTTCCAAGATTAACTTGATGACTCGACGTTAAAAGACTTCTAGACTGTTGACATGATACTTAATCAAGCAAGTCTAGGCCAATGATTTATAAAAAAGTTTGCTTCTATTGTACAATAAAGGACAAACAAACAACGGAGCAACAACGCAAAAAGTATTAGCCAGCGGTGGTTTTGTTCGCTCAGTAAATCATATAGTGAACTATTTGGATTCGTTTATACCCGGCCTCCACCTGAAGTTCTACCTGCAGACTTAATCAAATAGTAAGAAGTGGAGAAGATAGCACTATCATCTGCAGAGATTTAAAGATGATCACCTAATATTTTGAAATGCTACTCGTAAATATCGAAAACAGCGTTGGTGCTAACAATGCGGCGTGTGGTACATTTATGAGGTAAGTTTCGAAGAAAAGGCTGCATCGTCATGGGCGGATAACAAAGCCTCACGAATGAAAAGACAGCGCTTAAGATCTTCTTCGCTTTAAAAACATTTCTGGTGGCTTCCATAGTTACGAAAAGTTAATTATCGAAAATTCCTGTTGGCTTCTGGTTTGGGTTATCTTTAACAAGCAAAACATGAGTGAAATCAGCCCACCATCACGATGGTACTATTGATAATAAAGACAATAACGTCCAAGACAGCGTCTAGATAAGAGTTTTAATGAAAGCTTTAATTTTCACGATGGTCGTCAAGAGCAGGTACTCACACCTTTGGTTGGGAGGGTTTGAACGGTCTGGTTTATCATGCTGAAAAATAATCCTGATTCGAGTCATTTTCTTCGAACATTAATGACAGTTTCATTCTTCAGATCAGCGATACTTTTGTAAAGATGCTTATCATCAATCACATTAAAACTTAGCCATTTGTCAATTTTGGGAGTGTGGTGGTAAATAGCTTTGCGAAAATTGGTAGAAATGTCGCGGTAGAAACATTCGGTACCAAACTCAAGATCAGGAGTGACATCCAGGCCTAAAAGGAGAACAGTTTGCAGAAAGTAGATATAAGTACAAGCCGGATAATAGCGATTCCAAAAAAGAATATGAATATGTTAACTACGTTCTCACTGTAGATAAAAAAGGATCATATAGTAAACATATAATTTTAGATTTTCTCAAAGTGGTCAAACCAGTATATTTTCAGTCATTCATTTGTTTATTATGGCTTTTCTAGTAATTTGATTTTGAGTCCTGGTTCTGGCGCTTTGTTTCTGTTAAAAGGATTCATCTCAATTGAGGCTTAGCTTCGTGAAAATGTCTTAAGCCAGAATCTCAAGCTCTTTAGACATGTAGAAGTTCTGCAAAAGATTTTGACACAGTCGAAAGAATTAAATTCTAGCTTGCAGTGAAGCTGTATTAGATATTGGTCAGTTTCCATTTCTAACTAAAACCTAAAATCAGTATTACCAGAAGCAACACTACGCTGTCAGTTATTTTAAATAATTTTTCTGTGAGATGTATGAAACAATATGGCAATAATGTTTCACACACTAAAATAAGAAGAAAAATTAATGTCGAAATTGAGTGAACAAGATTAAAAAATTAATTTTCAAGATTTTCTTTGCGTTTGGGCACAAGACGCGTTCAAAAACTGCGACAAAGTTTTCTATCAAGTGCTAATCGTCAAAAGCAAATAATTAATAAAAACAAAATTAAAAACATAAATAAAAGCACAAAATTCGCGACAAACAGAATGATACTATAATTATAGCAGCAGAAGCATGAAATGGATGTTTTACAATTAACACATATTACTACAGCCGAAGCAAACAGTAATATACAACAAAAGCAGAAAGGAGATGATGACTACAAATTGGATTAGTTAATAGGAGACTTCAATAGTATGAGAACCTGAGTTGTTAGGGCTCAATTTTGGGACTATTTCTGTATCTGTTATACGTAGTGTGTCTAAGAGGTTCGGTGAATGGTGTCAGAAAACAAACAAAACAAAAGATAGAAACAAATTATCTTTATTGACCTTCAAAATAGTCGCCACCAGGCACAACACACTATTGACAACGTTCGTACAGCTTCTGGAAACTATCAGCAAAGACCTCTTGTTGAATCGATCGCAGAACATGATGGCATTCACGTCACAAAACGTTCATCTTTTATGCCGCCTTCAAGCAGGAAACAAGAAGAAGTCTGCAGGACGCCAGATAAGGAGAGTACGGAGGTATTCAACAACAGTTATCATCTTCTGAGCCAGGAATTGGCGCACACGGATCCATTTTTCCAGTCCAGCGTAACTCTGGCCGAATGCGCTGGATACGCTATAGCAATCGCTTCAGAACGGACTGGTAAAATGCAGCATTGATGGTTTGAAATGCAGGAACAAATTCCTTGTGGATGCTGTCGTTGTTGTTGCAGAAGGCGGCTTTTTTTTTTGGTCGCGGAGAACTCTGTGAACACCACGACATCGATTACTGTTTTGATTTTGGATCGAACTGGTAGCACCAGAACCCATCTCCTGTGACGATGGTTTCCAGAAACGATGGAACCTGGTCACACATGGAAATGAAATCACCAGAAGTTTCCATCCGTTTTGCTTTCTGCTTGTCTGTGAGCTTGTGCATCGGAAGCAGATCTTCTGCTTACTCAAATCATCGCGGACGATGGTGTGCACCATGTCCTTGCTAATGCCCAATTTCTCCGTAATCAATCTTGGGGGGCTAAGACCAGACATGCTGAGTTGGATATACAGCATGGTGGTTAAGCCAGTAATGACGTTTGCAGCTTTGGTATGGTGGACAAAGACGCAACAAAGGAACGCTATTCAGAGGCTGAGCAAGGTGCAAAGACTTGCCTGCCTAGGAATAACAGGAGCAATGCGGTCGACACCGACTGCAGCCATGGAGCACTCCTGGACTTGCCACCGTTGCACCTGGTCATACAGGGGAGGCAAAGGATGAGGTATACAGGCTGCAACACACAGCGACTCCGAAAAGGGTCAACACAAATCATATGTCGATAACTGAGCATGTGGGAAAGGGGTGTTGGAAATGCGGACCGACCACATGCCGGTAAGGCATAGGTATGGGAATCCCTTCATGGTGTCTATAGCGGACGGACGGGAGGAGGCTGCCAGGTATGCACTGAGAATAAAAGAGCAAGACTTAGTCTGGTACACGGACGGATCTAAGACGGCTAATGGTACCGGTGCAGGCATATGCTCTCAGAATGAGGGCCACAGTTACGCACTGGGGGAGTATGCTTCGGTGTTTCAGGCGGAAGTATATGCTATTCTCCAATGCGCACACACAATGAATGTGAAAGCGGTGACTAACAGACGAATTCACATCATGTCTGATAGCCAAGCGGCATTGAAGGCGTTATTAAGCCGGAAGGTGTCGTCAGGCTGGTGACGGAATGCCTCGGGCCATAAGGGGATTGAGGGCAACGCAAGGGCTGACGAACTCGCGAAGAGAGGGTCAGAGATGAAAATGTACGGCCCAGAACCTTTCTTCGGGGTCACAAGGCAAACGGCCCGGAGACATATAGGAGACTGGGTTCGTACGAAACAGCAGGAATACTGGGGAGCCTCACCCGGTATAGTACATGGCAAAACCTTTATAGGGAAGCCATGCAGGAAAAGAACTAGAGAACTACTACATCTTAGTAGGAAACAGATCTGCATCGTAACGGGACTAATGACCGAACATGCTGCGGTGACCTACACAGAATCGGAGTGTTTGACGGGGACACAAAGTGTAGACTTTGTGGGATAGAACCGGAGACAGCCGATCACATACTACGCGACTGCGAGACACTAGATCGCAGAAGGCAGAATCTGTTTGGGATAACGAAAGGAGACCCAGAGATATACCTTACCCACTCGGTTAGGGACCTGTACAGGTTAGTGGAGGGGACTACCGTGCTAGAGTGGGTGACTTGAACAAACAGATGTGGCACAATAAGCCTAATGGCTGCGGTGCCTACCGGTGACTATAAGTCGGACGGGTCTGGGGGGAAAAAAATCAATCTTGGAGACAGTCGCCAATCTTGTGCAAGCATTTGTCGCACTTTCTCGATCAATTCTGGGGTTCTGCTTGTCGATGGCCGACCTGAACCTCATCCTCGGTTGTTTCCTTCCCTTCAGTACACGCATCGACTTATTCAAACGATTGTCAAACAACAACTGCTCCAAAATGGCTGAAATTTTGATGAGTACCTATCAATAGTTGTACAACCACATTACTCAGTTTTTATTGACGAATGCTGCCTACATTGGGGTAGCAAATATTTTAGACCAGATTTCATCTTTCTTTCTTTTCTACCGTTGTTGGTTTCCTTGACTTGTACGTTAATTTTGTCTGTCATCCATTATGTTTCTTTCACACATGCCTTAATTTACTTGTATGTAAAATAAAATTTTCCACTTAGAATTTCATGTACAATTAATCACGAAAGGTCATAAAAAGGGGTTCAACAAATGACATGCAATGCACTTATCGCACTATTGACAAAGATAATGTCCGAAGAATGATCATCGCGTTCTACGGTTTATCTTATCTCGTAGACTTACAATACAAAAACCTATAATGGAACTAAATAGTGTCACCCAAAGTTCTGGTTATTCATTCAGGAAAAATTAGAACGAATACATATATCATATGATCTTGATTAGCCATGTAAAATGCTTGTTATGTACTTATAGATATAAGACATATGTATGTATTACTATGTCTGTATATTCGATCGGTAATATTAAAGGCAAACGAACAGGTACTTGTTAGGTACAATAGCGAGGAAAAATTTCCGAAAAAGAAGTTTTACAAGAATTATCGTTTACAAGAATTGTAGTTCCAGAATTATTATAGTTTATAGTTGTACATACAAGTTCGTAATAAATATATTACAAAAAAATGGGAAGGTAAAACGTCCAAATTTACGAAACTGAATTGAATTATCTTTAATTTTACTTTATACTAACGGAAGCAGATGTGTCCATAATAGCACTTCGAAGATATTAGAGAAAAAAAGGAACTACGCACAGCTATAAAAGTTAGGGAAAATTTTATTTATGCCAAAAGTTCAACGAACTAACTATTCATACGCTTTATACATAGTTTAACCAAGCCTGTATTTTTGTCTAGAATTTTATTATCATTGAGAAAATACTATAGCATTATTTATTTACCATACTAAAATATAATTGAATCATTATGTAAGTTTTATGTATAATAAACATAAAGTACTACTAGAATTCATGCATGGTGGCATTTTACTATATGTATGTATGTGTGTATATATTGTAAATGTGTGGTTATCGCATTCGTTCAGAAAAGTTCATAAAGTCAAACGTTATAGTATTTACATTCATGCGACTAAATACTACGAAAATGCAAACGTAAATTATTAACCTCTTGATGCTCTTGGTGGCATACTACCAGCGTGATCTATATCTGCTAGGAAAAAAAAATACGTTGGACTAGAAGTATTTCTACGCAACAGATTTTATTTACACAAATCCTTAACTATATTCCACCGCAAGATAAAGTTTATCAATTGTTTACATGTAACAATCACCTGTCAGATAAGTGCAAGCATGTATATACCTACGATAAGAATTATTTGGTAAAATCTTTCTCTCAAATGTAGGCGAGTAATTTTCGGAATATGCGCATACAGTATACATATACAGTAATGTGTAAAAAAAAGAAGCACCACACCCCATCGAATACATTAAGCGGAATTCTTTCCGATTCCTTTTGTTTTATACTTCTTAAGTCCACAAAGTTCCAGTCTTGTTCCATTATGTTCAAAACCAGGCTTTGAAATGGTCATTCTATTACTATCGCTAGCATGGTATATTTCCTTTTTTAATAAATCATCTTCAACAATTCTGTGCAGCAATCTGTAGTTCATTAAGTTATCACTTCTGGATAGGAGTGTAAATGGTCGTATAAGCGAGATAGGCGGTTGTATGCATATCAGACATTTTTGGAAATATCGCTTACAAAGACTAGAAACAGATAAGGTCCCAGGATGGATCCCTGAGGGACGCCGGACTCAAGGAGAGGGCAATAATTCTGATAATATTCGGATTAATTCTAGCTGTCTTGGGCTCTTTGAATGTTTAAGAATGAGCTCCTCTATGATCTCTCTGGCTTCGTGTGAGTTACAATATAACGTCTGTTATTTTATGGAGTTGGAAATCTATCAAAACTCGATCACGAAAGCGAAGCTATTCGTATTGTATAATTTGCAACGTGACGAGATCTTCTTTCAATTTTTCAAGTATTACTGCTTCAGCTAGTTTTGCGAGATTAGCGATCAATAATATTGGACGGTAATTTTGAGGAAGAAACATGTCTTCTCTAGATTTGGGAATAGTCACCCACATGGTGCACTTCCAAATTTTAGGGAAATATCCAAGGTAAATTATGGCATTGACAACATATTTTAAGACATTTCTCAGTCCTTATCCTTATCGGGAATTTTATAGACGGACTGGAGGAAATCGCTCACAACCCAGACCTTTTCTGAGGCATCGTAAACTACGCCGCTGGTGCCTTGTAATGGTGTAATTTGATTTACCCTTTGCTTGTTGATTTTCAAGCTATTTGCAAACCTCTACATTGAGCCACAACTAATTGACTGACTTTCGACCACAATATACTATCTTGAAAGCGTTTAAGTGCTGTCTTTATTTGAATTTATTGCAAAGAGTGTTGTCAAGGCAAATATTCTTAGGATGTAGAGTTGGTTGCGTTTTTCTCTACCGCTTTTGCGTTGACACCAAAGTAAAAGTCTCAATTTATTGGAGTGCCATCAATCAAGACTTGGTGTCTTAAAGGAAATAGCGTTTTGCAAGTGTTCAGAGATGTTTTTAGTGAGATCCTCAACTGCGTATCGAAGGGAAGTGATGAAATTGAGCGACTCATTATCTTCAAGATTTACGCTTATTGTATTTTTCTCGACTTATCTGCTGTCTATACACCATTGAAGAGAGGAGTGATTTGTGTCATATTCATTGTCGAGCGAGAAAAAGATTAGACTATGGTCCGAAGACGAGTCGGAATTTGATTAGATCTTCTCGATCTCATTGGAATTTTTTTTTTAATAACTAAATGTCAAGGATGCCAGGTTGGGCGTCTCAAAAGAAAAAAAACGTAGACACGTTTGGAGAGAACACAACGCCATGGTTTAAGGAGACCAAATTGAAAAATCTTCTACCATACGTATTAGTGATTTTGCAATCTCTGCTAATGAAGCTTGTGGTTGAGGTCATCATCTATAATCAGGCGAAAATAAGCGAAGAAAATCTTTCGGCTCAAAACCATACATAAAAATATCTTTAAATATCAACATTTATAATAAATATAAAACGTGAGTATACATCGGGTGTCCGTAAATGATTGAAGCTGACAGCTACTGTGAAATTTTGGTTAAGTTTGTAACACTACTTTTGATTACGATCGCAAGAATTAACATTAGCGTCCCACGCGGTTGCTACTTTCAGCGTAATTATTAAAAATTGTTTGTTAATGTCAAACACAATATCAAACTACTCAACAGTTAAAAATCCTATATCATTGGCTAAATCTTTATTAGTCTTTAATTGGATTGGTGTCCCTATGGGTGGTACTGCATGCAACAGTGAATATTCAATTGTAAATTTCTTTTCTGTTTTGTCTGAATTTTGGAAAACTGCTTCATTCTTTTCAGGGCGGGCTTCAACTAGACATGTCCTAAAATTAATGTTAATGTGTCGACTTTTAATCGCCTTCCATATTGCATCGGCATACCTTAACACTAAAAATTACTGGTAATGAGGTGTTGTACGTACCATTGGCATGATTTCGTCTTCCAGACTTTCGAAGAAAATGGTCATGGATGTAACAAATCTTTTGAGGTGCTCCGAAGAAATTAACGCAGAAATGGAGAGACAGGGGTATTCTGCCCTCCTCCCCATACCGTTTTATTAACTTTTTGCGAAGATAAGTTGCCTTATCTCCGAGAGGATATAGAATGTTGCAAATTATGCTAGAAATTTTTTTTATTGTCTGTGATAGTTTCGGGAATATTCAGAAAAATTGAAAAACAAAATTTTGGAGGGGGTTGTGGTCCGAAGTTAAATGTTAAAATATCATTTATTTGTGTTGCATTTGTGGTACGAAGTGTTAAGAATTCCTTAGAAGTAGTATTCGATTCTCTTGCACTGTGTTTCAAGATCTATACACTTCTTAAATTCCAATTTATCCTTATGTCAATGCATGTTTTTGTTAAACTTAGTAATCCTGATCAAAGATTGCCAAAATATGCTTAGACAAAGTTGTTTCAGCCTTACAGCCTTAAAGAAGTATAAATGTACATAATATACATACCATTTCCTTTGCACAAAACTGTATATATATAAATATACTGAATAAAAGTGAATAGAAGTAGCAGACCTCTCACGATTTGATCGACTGTTTGATTTTTCTTTTTTTCAGGAAATTTGCTATCTAGAAAATTTGCGATGTTAGATATGATATTAGTTAAAATTTTAAAGCAAACATTAGATGCAAAAATAAATATTGATGCAGTTTAGATAAATAATTTAGGACAAATTTGTATGAGTAAAAGCATTTATATGCAATTTTTCTTGAATTAAAAGAACGTATTGTTAAACTGCAATAAAGTTGATGTTGCGTTTTAGAAACAGAAACTTTAGTGTAAGATGTGGAATTAAGTAAAATATTTGACTTGCAACGCTTAAATCAATTCTACACATCTTAAACTCCCAAAAGTTGGACCAAAAATCACAGAGGTTAGTTGAACAGAAATAAAATAAATATAGATTTTCTAGTGTACAAATTAAATATGATAACGAATTATATAATCTTGCTACCTATGAAGATAAGAGAAGGAAATTTGACAAGTGTTACCACATCCTCTAATATCTTAAAAAGTAGTCTTGTTAGGATCGCTAATACACAACGACGCTTATTATTATTATAACTATTATAACTAGCTGTAGATAATTTATATATATGTAGACACGCACATAAATACATATACGAGTAAACACTTTTTTATCATATAATACCGACAGATAAAACATATAAGAATATAATTTTGTTTGAAGCAAAAATTTTTTAATTTGACCTAAATACCGTAAAAGTAACGACTCAACAAAAAAATACATTATCTCTAATAATAAACTTTGTACCGCTTAAAACCGTCTAGGACAGCAAAAATCATAGTATATTTATTGATAATAAATAATACACACATTTAGTTGCAATGTAATGATATATAATACAGCAATTTCTAGAGTAAACTACTCACTACTTCGTAATGATCTTTTGGTGCTTTGATTTATTCTGAACATTTATCAGGGCATATTCGAGCTAAATATTTCGAAATATTGTTTAGGTAACATTATGTGTAATACACCTTCATGCCATACTTTGTCAATTGCATTTGCGACACTCAGAAATACCGTGAACGAGACTTAGTTAGAAGGTTTTTTCAAAGTCCATCAACGTTCTCAGTAGAGCGACATCTATGAGTGAATAATGGTAGCTGAATGTTCTACCCTTCATCTACTTAACCTCAAAATTTGGTTTGACATTTTATGTAAAGTCGCTTTGTATGCGTCGGTCGAAAAACCAACATGGAACAAAGAGGGAATACGATTTGAAAATGGCTTAGATGTTTAGCCGCAGGCGCCTAGGCGTTAGCCCATATCCTACAATTTTTTTGTACCACACTGCACATAACAAGTTATGAGCCTTGAAACTGTCACCCACTATCTCACCGCCCGCACGAGACCGACACCTCTCTCTCCCCCGTGCTACCCATGTTAGACAAGTTTTCTTGTCAACGTTGGACGGGTCACTGCTGGAGACGCTTTAGCGAACTCCTACCTCACATCTAACCCCACGGGGCCTAGGCCTCCTTGCGGATGGCTACTATCGGCCAAGCGTGGGAAACGGAATCTGGCCGTGAGGTACAACCAGCCCGCCCGTGAATTAAGCCTGAACTACGGGGACGGCCGGGCCGAAGCCTTACCCTAAAATGCCAACCGCGCCAACTCTTTCGCCCCTCCGGCGATCAAGTATCCGCGGCAGCTACAGTGAAACCGTAGGGTCCCAGAGTCACCGAGTTGTTTTAGGATGAATTCAAAGGCTTCTCCAACCAGACAACCAGCGGCCGGACTACTCCTCGGCGAACCGATTTTTGTCCTCCCCTACTATCTTCGCCAAATTCTCTCGCCACGCCCGTTTCTCTGAGTGTGGCCACCAAGGATGGGATAGTGCAGCTGCAGAGTTCTCTAGGTAAGCGCCGTAGGGTGCCTGACTTACCCACCGTATATTCCGACGGTTAGCGGCCGGAAACCGGAGCGTATGCCCATGCCTACGCCCAAGCATCCTCTCCTATATACGAAGTCTACTCCCGCCACGCCCGTTGCTCTGAAACTATGAAATCAGGGATTGGGTAGTGCAGCCACAGAGTTTTAAGGGTCGATGTTATAGGGTAAACGCCGACCCGGAACAAAGAGGGAATATTAAATTCCGTCTTAAATTAGGTAAAAGTGATGCAGGCTTTCCGTTGGTTTAGCCGATTACTTTGTGGACGATTGCTGAGCATCGCCACCAAAAACCACTCGCAATGAAGGATAAAGTGGGATAAAGTTGGATAGTCAAAGAAATTTTTCGAAGCGACCGCTATGTGTCGGTGAGACTCATCGAAAAGGAAACTGGGATATAGAAAAGCACAGTCTATCGAATTTTGACAAAGGATTTGGGCAAACTGAAAGTTTGTGCGCGTTTCATGCCACACACTCTGACAGACGACCAAAAATATTGTTGATTTTGGCATTGCGAAGACATGTTAAAAATGTCGTAAAGGAATCCGGCAAGGATATCAGCGATTGTAACTGGTAATGAACCGTGGTGTTTTCAATAAGAGCCAAAAACGAAACGTCAGAGTGCGGCATGGAAGTCACCAGAAGAGCCAAAAGGGAAAAAATTACGTTTGCAGAAGAGCAAAATCAGTTTTCTTCGATTCAAAGGAAATTTTTCCCAGTGAATTTGTCCCAGAAGGTTAGACGGTGAACGCAGACTATTTTCTGGGAGTTCCACAACGATTGTGGGCCAGAATTCGACGAGTTTGATCGGAATATCGAAAGCGAGGCTGTTGGTTTTTGTTGCACGAGAATGCTCTATCGCACAAAGTCATCATGGTACGTGAATTCTTGGCCAAAAAAAGCATCATTGTTATCGATCATCTACCGTATCCACCTGATTTGTGACTTCTGGCTTTCTCCCAAACTGAAATTGGCCATTCCAACCGATGAATATAAAGAATGTTTCGAAAAATTTGTTGAACGTTTCTTGCTCTGTATTGACTCAAATCAAAATAATAAGCGCTTTGTATTTTTTTTTTAGACAAATGTCATTGGATTTGGGACAGACTACGTATACCTGTATTTCAATGCACATGGTCTACTGTCGGATATGTCTACCTAAAAGCAAATTGACAATCGGAAATCAGTTAAGCATTTTGTCAAATTGATTTTAATCTCATAGAAAGAAGTTTCTGTAATTTTGATATTACACTCACATACAGCAATATGCTAGCTGTGGAGCAAAGCATTCCGGTCATCCTTTACTATAAATCCCTTGCCAATATGCTGACATATTCCTCTGCAAGTACTTCTGATTCATAGAATCTTTAACAATAAATTGACCTTCAGAGTGCCCGACCTCTAAGGTAGTGAGTGGGTTGTTCCATGATGATTCTGAGTGAACTCAAGATTGTGTATTTCTGCATTTGTTGCCCAATGCTTAATGTTGAGTGACCTAAATCCGTCCGTGAAAGAACAGCACTTATGCCAACACTTACTTCGATAACTAACAAGTTAAAATCTTCATCAATTTTCAACTTTTCGTTCACGTGTATTTCTCAAGAATATACTTACATTTATATCACTAAATCAACGAAGTATTGAACAATAGATACATATGTTTATTCCCCAAATACACCAGAACATCATAGATAGAAGAATTTTTAGTAATTTCAAGATGTTTTCAAAACGAAAATGGATAGTATCAAATATCTGCTCTACAAGCTAAACCGATTACCAAATAGCCTGCTTTTGCATAAGTAGTATCCATTTTAACGTTTTACCAGATCAAATTTTACCATTCCGAATAGATAAATCAACATAATTTACAAGTAGTTGAATCGTCGTAAATTTAACCTCACGGCACATGAATAGGAAATTTTCTCCAAAGATCCAAATTAAAATCACATATTTCGACGTGCGTGTACCTTTCCGGTATCTTTATCGTCTATTCTTCTATCCGGTTTATATCCCATAAACGTTTTAATTTTAAGCTGTTACGGCCAATAAAATCTGAAACATCTCTCAAAAAATCAATTCTGAAACGGCACGTTAAAAACACTCTATAGTGAAAAAAAAAGAAACAAGAAAGAAAAAGAAACTACTAAACAGTGAACTATAATTTTAGACGAAATTACCCACAAATTGTGGGATACCGCTAGAATGTCCGTATAGATACGGAATAGATACTTTATTAAACATCTGGTCGTCGTTATATAAAATATGGAGTGGGCTACGTACACAACAAACATTCGTATACGATGCCTACACGAAATACTTACATACGCATCTTATGTCTTGTGTGCATACATCTGTGTGTTTGTCTTCGATTGTTTGGTAAACCTGTTCGGAAAATATGGTTGCAATTGTTGATATTAAATCACAGGAGTGAATATTTATGTACTTATTGTTTCTCTCCTACAGTTGAGTGTTTTTTTTTATCTAATATTTACGTAGAAAAATTTAGACCCAAATATTGGCAATAAAATAAAAATAATTCAGAAGTCATCGTTATAAATTAAATAATGTATAAGAATAAACTTTTCTCGCGCTATTTTGACCAATTCGGAAATTTTGTATTTAGATTAGAACATGTTGAAAAAGGATTAGTCGAAAAGTCCTCGCAAATCGTTGGCTTCTAAAAGAGAAGACTTTGAAAAATACCATATTTTCTTCCTATAGTATTGTTAGTTAAGATAGTTAGATATACCTCCCACAGCTCTTAGTCCTCTAGGAAGCAATCCATCAACTATTAAAGTGGAGTTAAAATGATTGGAAAAAGATACCAAGCTCATTTCAAGATAAAAAAAAAACATCTGATCTTAGTTCGTTTGGAAAATAGAATAATTTTCAGCTACCTATGTAGCAGGTTTTGTGTCTATAGTTTCAGCAACGATCTTCTATTCGTTCCAGAATCGGCACTCCAAGATCAAGTTGAATATCAGTATTTCTGACAAACTAAGAGCTTTCCAAGATTAACTTGATGACTCGACGTTAAAAGACTTCTAGACTGTTGACATGATACTTAATCAAGTAAGTCTAGGCCAATGATTTATAAAAAAGTTTGCTTCTATTGTACAATAAAGGACAAACAAACAACGGAGCAACAACGCAAAAAGTATTATCCAGCGGTGGTTTTGTTCGCTCAGTAAATCATATAGTGAACTATTTGGATTCGTTTATACCCGGCCTCCACCTGAAGTTCTACCTGCAGACTTAATCAAATAGTAAGAAGTGGAGAAGATAGCACTATCATCTGCAGAGATTTAAAGATGATCACCTAATATTATGGAAATGCTACTCGTAAATATCGAAAACAGCGTTGGTGCTAACAATGAGGCGTGTGGTACATTTATGGAGGTAAGTTTCGAAGAAAAGGCTGCATCGTCATGGGCGGATAACAAAGCCTCGCGAATGAAAAGACAGCGCTTAAGATCTTCTTCGCTTTAAAAACATTTCTGGTGGCTTCCATAGTTATGAAAAGTTAATTATCGAAAATCCCTGTTGGCTTCTGGTTTGGGTTATCTTTAACAAACAAAACATGAGTGAAATCAGCCCACCATCACGATGGTACTATTGATAATAAAGACAATAACGTCCAAGACAGCGTCGGGATAAGAGTTTTAATGAAAGCTTTAATTTTCACGATGGTCGTCAAGAACAAGTACTCACACCTTTGGTTGGGAGGGTTTGAACGGTCTGGTTTATCATGCCGAAAAATAATCCTGATTCGAGTCATTTTCTTCGAAATGACAGTTAATGACAGTTTCATTCTTCAGATCAGCGATACTTTTGTAAAGATGCTTATCATCAATCACATTCAAACTTAGCCATTTGTCAATTTTGGGAGTGTGGTGGTAAATAGCTTTGCGAAAATTGGTAGAAATGTCGCGGCAGAAACATTCGGTACCAAACTCAAGATCAGGAGTGACATCCAGGCCTAAAAGGAGAACAGTTTGCAGAAAGTAGATATAAGTACAAGCCGGATAATAGCGATTCCAAAAAAGAATATGAATATGTTGACTACGTTCTCACTGTAGATAAAAGAGGATCATATAGTAAACATATAATTTTAGATTTTCTCAAAGTGGTCAAATCGCAGTATATTTTCAATCATTCATTTGTTTATTATGGCTTTTCTAGTAATTTGATTTTGAGTCCTGGTTCTGGCGCTTTGTTTCTGTTAAAAAGGATTCATCTCCAATTGAGGCTTAGCTTCGTGAAAATGTCTTAAGCCAGAATCTCAAGCTCTTTAGACATGTAGAAGTTCTGCAAAAGATTTTGACACAGTCGAAAGAATTAAATTCTAGCTTGCAGTGAAGCTATATTAGATATTGGTCAGTTTCCATTTCTAACTAAAACCTATCAGTATTACCAGAAGCAACACTACGCTGTCAGTTATTTTAAATAATTTTTCTGTGAGATGTATGAAACAATGTGGCAATAATGTTTCACAGACTAAAATTAAGAAGAAGAATTAATGTCGAAATTGAGTGAACAAGATTAAAAAATTAATTTTCAAGATTTTCTTTGCGTTTGGGCACAAGACGCGTTCAAAAACTGCGACAAAGTTTTCTATCAAGTGCTAATCGTCAAAAGCAAATAATTAATAAAAACAAAATTAAAAACATAAATAAAAGCACAAAATTCGCGACAAACAGAATGATACTATAATTATAGCAGCAGAAGCATGAAATGGATGTTTTACAATTAACACATATTACTACAGCCGAAGCAAACAGTAATATACAACAAAAGCAGAAAGGGAGATGATGACTACAAATTGGATTAGTTAATAGGAGACTTCAATAGTATGAGAACCTGAGTTGTTAGGGCTCAATTTTGGGACTATTTCTGTATCTGTTATACGTAGTGTGTCTAAGAGGTTCGGTGAATGGTGTCAGAAAACAAACAAAACAAAAGATAGAAACAAATTATCTTTATTGACCTTCAAAATAGTCGCCACCAGGCACAACACACTATTGACAACGTTCGTACAGCTTCTGGAAACTATTAGCAAAGACCTCTTGTTGAATCGATCGCAGAACATGATGGCATTCACGTCAGCAAAACGTTCACCTTTTATGCCGCCTTCAAGCAGGGAAACAAGAAGAAGTCTACAGGACGCCAGATAAGGAGAGTACGGAGGGTATTCAACAACAGTTATCATCTTCTGAGCCAGGAATTGGCGCACACGGATCCATTTTCCAGTCCAGCGTAACTCTGGCCGAATGCGCTGGATACGCTATAGCAATCGCTTCAGAACGGACTGGTAAAATGCAGCATTGATGGTTTGAAATGCAGGAACAAATTCCTTGTGGATGCTGTCGTTGTTGTTGAAGAAGGCGGCTTTTTTTTTGGTCGCGGAGAACTCTGTGAACACCACGACATCGATTACTGTTTTGATTTTGGATCGAACTGGTAGCACCAGAACCCATCTCCTGTGACGATGGTTTCCAGAAGCGATGGAACCTGGTCACACATGGAAATGAAATCACCAGAAGTTTCCA
Organism: Holotrichia oblita; assembly: GCA_023690525.1. Classification (NCBI taxonomy): domain Eukaryota; kingdom Metazoa; phylum Arthropoda; class Insecta; order Coleoptera; family Scarabaeidae; genus Holotrichia; species Holotrichia oblita. Next base: position 41,774,255 of record CM043016.1, on the reverse strand, counting down.
TCCGTTTTGCTTTCTGCTTGTCTGTGAGCTTGTGCATCGGAAGCAGATCTTCTGCTTACTCAAATCACCGCGGACGATGGTGTGCACCATGTCCTTGTTAATGCCCAATTTTTCCGTAATCAATCTTGGGAGGCTAAGACCAGACATGCTGAGTTGGATATACAGCATGGTGGTTAAGCCAGTAATGACGTTTGCAGCTTTGGTATGGTGGACAAAGACGCAACAAAGGAACGCTATTCAGAGGCTGAGCAAGGTGCAAAGACTTGCCTGCCTAGGAATAACAGGAGCAATGCGGTCGACACCGACTGCAGCCATGGAGGCACTCCTGGACTTGCCACCGTTGCACCTGGTCATACAGGGGGAGGCAAGGATGGGGGTATACAGGCTGCAACACACAGCGACTCCGAAAAGGGTCAACACAAATCATATGTCGATAACTGAGCATGTGGGAAAGGGAGTGTTGGAAATGCGGACCGACCACATGCCGGTAAGGCATAGGTATGGGAATCCCTTCATGGTGTCTATAGCGGACGGACGGGAGGAGGCTGCCAGGTATGCACAGAGAATCAAAGAGCAAGACTTCTGGTACACGGACGGATCTAAGACGGCTAATGGTACCGGTGCAGGGATATGCTCTCAGAATGAGGGCCACAGTTACGCACTGGGGGAGTATGCTTCGGTGTTTCAGGCGGAAGTGTATGCTATTCTCCAATGCGCATACACAATGAATGTGAAAGCGGTGACCAACAGACGAATTCACATCATGTCTGATAGCCAAGCGGCATTGAAGGCGTTATTAAGCCGGAAGGTGTCGTCGAGGCTGGTGACGGAATGCCTCGACGAACTGGTGAAACTGTCGAACCGGAACAAGGTTTGGTTGACTTGGATACCGGGCCATCAGAGGATTGAGGGCAACGCAAGGGCTGACGAACTCGCGAAGAGAGGGTCAGAGATGGAAATGTACGGCCCAGAACCTTTCTTCGGGGTCACAAGGCAAACGGCCCGGAGACATATAGGAGACTGGGTTCGTACGAAACAGCAGGAATACTGGGGAGCCTCACCCGGTATAGTACATGGCAAAACCTTTATAGGGAAGCCATGCAGGAAAAGAGCTAGAGAACTACTACATCTTAGTAGGAAACAGCTCTGCATCGTAACCGGACTAATGACCGAACATGCTGCGGTGAAAGAACACCTACACAGAATCGGAGTGTTTGACGGGGACACAAAGTGTAGACTTTGTGGGATAGAACCGGAGACAGCCGATCACATACTACGCGACTGCGAGGCACTAGATCGCAGAAGGCAGAATCTGTTTGGGATAACGAAAGGAGACCAAGAGATATACCTTACCCACTCGGTTAGGGACCTGTACAGGTTAGTGGAGGGGACTACCGTGCTAGAGTGGGCGACTTGAACAAACAGATGTGGCACAATCAGCCTGATGGCTGCGGTGCCTACCGGTGACTATAGGTCGGACGGGTCTGGGGGGAACAAAAAAATCAATCTTGGAGACAGTCGCCAATCTTGTGCAAGCATTTGTCGCACTTTCTCGATCAATTCTGGGGTTCTGCTTGTCGATGGCCGACCTGAACCTCATCCTCGGTTGTTTCCTTCCCTTCAGTACACGCATCGACTTATTCAAACGATTGTCAAACAACAACTGCTCCAAAATGGCTGAAATTTTGATGAGTACCTATCAATAGTTGTACAACCACATTACTCAGTTTTTATTGACGAATGCTGCCTACATTGGGGTCGCAAATATTTTAGACCAGTTCTTCATCTTTCTTTCTTTTCTACCTTTGTTGGTTTCCTTGACTTGTACGTTAATTTTGTCTGTCATCCATTATGTTTCTGTCACACATGCCTTAAATTACTTGTATGTAAAATAAAATTTTCCACTTAGAATTTCATGTACAATTAATCACGAAAGGTCATAAAAAGGGGTTCAACAAATGACATGCAATGCACTTATCGCACTATTGACAAAGATAATGTCCGAAGAATGATCATCGCGTTCTACGGTTTATCTTATCTCGTAGACTTACAATACAAAAACCTATAATGGAACTAAATAGTGTCACCCAAAGTTCTGGTTATTCATTCAGGAAAAATTAGAACGAATACGATTACATATATCATATGATCTTGATTAGCCATGTAAAATGCTTGTTATGTACTTCTAGATATAAGACATGTATGTATTACTATGTCTGTATATTCGATCGGTAATATTAAAGGCAAACGAACAGGTACTTGTTAGGTATGTACAATAGCGAGGAAAAATTTCCGAAAAAGAAGTTTTACAAGAATTATCGTTTACAAGAATTGTAGTTCCAGAATTATTATAGTTTACAGTTGTACATACAAGTTTGTAATAAATATATTACAAAAAAATGGGAAGGTAAAACGTCCAAATTTACGAAACTGAATTGAATTATCTTTAATTTTACTTTATACTAACGGAAGCAGATGTGTCCATAATAGCACTTCGAAGATATTAGAGAAAAAAAGGAACTACGCACAGTTATAAAAGTTAGGGAAAATTTTATTTATGCCAAAAGTTCAACGAACTAACTATTCATACGCTTTATACATAGTTTAACCAAGCCTGTATTTTTGTCTAGAATTTTATTATCATTGAGAAAATACTATAGCATTATTTATTTACCATACTAAAATATAATTGAATCATTATGTAAGTTTTATGTATAATAAACATAAAGTACTACTAGAATTCATGCATGGTGGCATTTTACTATATGTATGTATGTGTGTATATTGTAAATGTGTGGTTATCGCATTCGTTCAGAAAAGTTCATAAAGTCAAACGTTATAGTATTTACATTCATGCGACTAAATACTACGAAAATGCAAACGTAAATTATTAACCTCTTGATGCTCTTGGTGGCATACTACCAGCGTGATCTATATCTGCTAGGAAAAAAAAATACGTTGGACTAGAAGTATTTCTACGCAACAGAATTTATTTACACAAATCCTTAACTATATTCCACCACAAGATAAAGTTTATCAATTGTTTACATGTAACATTTTAAACGTTTTTTATGTTATGATTAGTCATTTTACAAAGAGATATTATTTTCGGAAACTTTATATGGATTTAGTGAGTGAGTTTAACGCAAATGCATTCGGGAGAGAATTAAAACACCTGTAGATAGATTTGTTATCCATTCTCTTTAATTAATAGAACTAATTATTCTGTGTCCTTTTTCCGTTTTACTTTCAAAACAAAAGAAAAGTCAGAAATTGCTGTGTTAGTATTTTAACCTTTCCAGATTTTCTTGACTGATACTCTATAAAATAAAATTCAAGGAGTCCAAATTTAGAATCTTGTGTAAATAATTTCTAGCAATAATCTTAAAATGAGACGGTCGAATTTCAAAACCTCTCGATGAATCTCCTTTTTCCATTTAAACGGAGACGATTTGTTGGGCAGATATTGCCTTTGGTCTGATTAATCTATGTCAAGAATCCCGCTATAAAAAGGGTTTTGTGAATAAATTTTCCCATCAAGAAACTGCCGCAAATATTTAGAAAGTCGAAATCACACACACAATAATCATTTTGCTTTTTGACTTATGACTTAGGGACACTGAACTGAAGTCATAGTACTTTATGTTAAAATCGGTGTCAAAAAATGCTGTTTAGTGACTTTTGGTCTCTTCCTTACAAATTCATTGTAGTATGTTAACAGATAACATGTTCAAGAAAGAAAACATGCCAATTCCTGGACTTAAGTTTGGTCCAATGTTCCATAGATTTTTGCAAAACTTGCTACAATTTTATCTTAGGCAATGCATCAACTTACTTAACTTGTTTCTATCATTTCTTCCATTAGTCTTAGTTTTAATTTTTGCCTGTATATGGTTGTTTTACTTCTACCTTTTTTTGATTTTGCCGTCAATTCTCCCTAAAAATCTCATCTACATTGCAATTAATCTTTGTTCAAATTTGTCAGTCATAGTTCATTTTTAAGCTCCATAGGTGAGTACACATTACGTCCCTTTTGTATATTTGAATTTTGATTTCTTTAGATTTCATGTTTTTTCGTCAGAAACCTGTGTGTACTGTATTGATGATATTGTGATCCTAACCGTGTTCTTGCTTATGATAAGCGTCGAGAAATGCCACAATATAAAAATTTAAAAAAAATGCCTATAATAGGCGCTTATGGTATATTGTTGGAATTCACTATACGAATGAATATAATGAAAATAGATCAAGCGGACCACGTGGTTTCGACCTTTTAGGTCTCGTCAGTGCAACTACGAATGCAAGATCTAATTTCATCGCCCTTCACATCACAACTTTAACTGTATAATATGGACAATGGATTAATTTCAACCCAATATCCTCTAGTGGGCAGGGTGGAAAGAAGCACCTAGAAGGTCGAAACCACGTTGTCTGCTTATAATGCTTGATATATTTTCATTGCATTCATTCGTAGGGTGAATTCCTACAATAGCCTATTATAGCCATTTTTTCGTCTTCTCGCTGTCTGTGTTCTATTACCATAGACTTTGTTCTATCTGCATATTGATCTTCTAAATTTCTTCCATTCTTCCATTCAAGATTTTCTTGATTAGTCTATTATAACTATGACATCCCATTTTCCAGTATCACCCCATACGCTTTGGACTCTATCTTTGGTCGCTTAATCGCTTCATTTAGTATTAGCGAGAATAAGAGTGGGCTTAGAATGCATCCCTGTTTAGTTCTCAACGTGGTTTCAAGGAGATTTAAACTTTTTTGTAACATTGGATTGAATGCTTGTTATAGGGCTATCAAGCATGGCCTCCTCTCCTAACTGTCTCATAAGAAAGATTCCGTTATTAACGCCTGAATTTGGTCGGATTTTATCCTTTTTTCTTGTTCCTTGCATATGTACGGAGATAATAATCCCTAAACTCACCATCTGTGTCTACAGTTACTTTTCATTCTTCAATGTCATCTAAGTTTGTTCGTGATTATATATCCTTCCATTGTTCATTGAGAAAAAACATGAATTTACTGACATGAAATAACAGAAAGGTCAAAAAAGAAAGAACACAACTTGATGAAATGAGGAAATCAAAGAAGGGATTATGCAAAAGAAGAGAATATTAAAGCGATAACTTAAAAAACAAGAACCGATGATCTTTTCAACGACATGAGAAAATGAAAGAGAGACCAACATTTTTTGTATAAAATCGTGTTGTACTTAAAAGCTGGTAAATAAGAAGAAAATGTGAAGCAAGTGAAAAATAAAAACAAGGAACGAGCAATATTTAAAAAAAGTGTTCAGGAGAATGAATATTAAATCAATCGTCAATCGTCGGGTTTTGGCCACTATACTAGAGTAGCGTAAGTAGTCATAGGGCGTATTACCTTTCGATGCAACTAGTATAGTATTTTTGATTTTAGCCTACAGATTGGCTTTTTTTGAGAACACTGACTAAATTGTTATTACAAGTTAGCTTTGGCCAAGGATTTTTTTCTAGATACTTATATTCATCATCATCTATACTAGTTCTTCTCTCTTTTCACATCTTAGGTCACCTGCATAGCCTTGGACGCTTCCTAACATGGAACGAGTAGAAGTGGGGAAAACTTGAAGTATCTCTGCGTCATAACTGATTGATGTTCATTTAAAGAAGATGTTAAAAAAGCATACTCTACATCAATAAATGCACATAGTGCTATTTTCTAGTTTGTAAGGATCCCCTGAATACTTTTTCAGAAGATGTGCGAGTCTGTTTCCGTTACTGGTTACAACTGAGAAGTCACTAGGTAGACAATCATTCCAAATGTGGTTCTCAATGATCTTTACAATCGTTTTTAGATCAAACGATAATAGGATTATAGGGAGGTCCACAGCTCCACACATTTGTTCCTTGCTTCCTGCTGCAATTGGGTTTGCAATTGGATTTGTAAGATTTAAATGAGCTAATTATCCACTAAATCCTCTCAGTTGCCTGAGTAACCTAATCTTTTCTAACTATGTCGACAAACGTTCTAATTTAGCCAGAGGGAGCTTCCCAATAGTCTGAATTAGGATTTTTAGACCTTTCTTTGCCTATTTGGTGTGGCTCCCTCCTGTAGAAGTCGTATGCCGTTAAACTGTGTTTTGAAAGTCATATTTCTGGAGTTATTTCTTCAAAAAACTAAAACTTTAAGCAATAATTTGCTTAAAGAAACTTAATAAAATAAAATAATTTAGAAATCATTGTTATAAATTGTACAGTGTATAGGAATAAACTTTTCTCGGGCTATTTTGACCAATTCAGAAATTTTGCATTTAGATTAGAACATGTTGAAAAAGGATTAGTCGAAAAGTCGTCGCAGAATCGCTGGCTTCTAAAAGAGAAAACTTTGAAATATAGCATATTTTCTTCCTATAGTATTGTTAGTGAAAATAGTTATATGTATCTCCCCCACCCCTTGGTCCTCTAAAAAACAATCCATCAACTATTAAAGTGGAGTTTAAATGATTTGAAAAAGATACCAAGTTCATGTCAAGAAAAGAAAAACATCTGATCTTAGTTCGTTTGGAAAATAGCATTTTCTACACCAACGATCTTCCATTTGTTCCAGAATCGGTACCCCAGGATCACGTTGAATATCAGCGTTTCTCACAAACTAAGAGCCTTCCAAGATCAACTTGATGACTCGAGATTAAAAGACTTCCAGGCTGTTCATATGATAGTTAGTCAAGCAAGCCTGGGCCAATGTTTTATAAGAAGTTTGCTTCTAGTGTACAATAAGGGACAAACAAACAGCAGAGCATTTTGTGGGCAAGATGATTAGTAGCTAGTTGTCCATTTAATCCCTTCAGTTTCTTTCAGTCCTTTCAGTCGTTTGAAAGGACCTTTTTTGGAGTCATATTTGTGGGGCGTTATTTCTATGCTATAGAAAAAACTCCTTCATATCTTTCATTTGGAGCTCCTCCATTTCTTGTTATATTCTGTTAAGGTTAGTTTATATCCATCCCAGTTATTGGTGCGTTTGTATTCCTCGTGTATTCATGACTCTACATTTATTCTTTTCGGTTAAATATGTCTGTCAGATTTATTAATTGTCCTTGAACTGATTAAAAATGAATACATGAAATTCGAAAAATAGAGTTAGTGAAGAAAATTATTTAAACCTTGAATGTATTTCATCAGAAATTGAGACCTTTATTGGAGCGTCAAAGTGAACGAGTGATTGGCAAAGATCATTTGTGTTATCATACAGTCTAAACACGAATTTTTTTCTTCTGATTGTTTATTTACAGATTAATTTTATTAAAATGTATCTATTTACTAATATGCGTCGATTAAATTAAAATTAACAACGTCAATATTACAAGAAAGGAGTTCCAAAAAAATAAACGAAGAGATATACTTTTTTAAAAATATGTCCATACAACGTAGAGGTTATATTATTGCGGTTGTCAAGCTTTTTAAAAATATATAGGGCGAACAAGTAATATAAATGAGTGTAGGATAAAATGATGAAGTGCAATTAAACTGATGTATTTATTACATTTCGCACATTAAATATATAAAATTAAATTTAGATAATAGAATTTGCATGTAATCGTGTAAAATACGTTCCTGTGTTAATGTATACGCAAACTTAGATATAGCTAATGCTCCACATTTATGCTCTGCAGTACTGTTATTTATGTTTAATAATGTTCGACTTTTGTTCGGAAGGATATCTATAATATATTTTGACAGTTATAGTCCAGCTATCAAGTATTATTTGCCGTTTGGATTGGACTTTCTGGTGCATGCATATGCCGTTAAATAATATCGTAAATCGTAGATATCCTAGCTCGTAAATAATTCCCCGCAAATAACGTTTATTATAAAAGTTAGTATGTGTCGAGAAAGATTACAAATGCATTGTGCATATGGCTTGTTAGCGTATTAATATTTGGGTTTAGTGTGTATTTACGATTATGCGATTATAATTTTAGTAGTTTGAAGAAGCTGCGAGTGGTGCTATAGTATACAAGTATGTATAACTTTTTCAAAGTTAAAGGACACGTAGTATTTTATACATTCACCTAACCTAACAATCATATAATAACACACTTTCTAAAAAAAAATGTACAGGTTCGAGTACACCCGTGATAATGAATAGAATAATTCATCTTGTACCAGCATGACACTGTTTATAGCCTATCGTATACTTAAAATGTCATTCCCATTAGCAAACATATGCGATCCCATGTATATAAATAGCATTGATGTTTAAATTTATTTTCCTAATGCACACATAAAGCGTATATACAAACATACATCACATTGGGTTTCGGTTGATTAATAGCCAAAATCTGTGTTAATTCGTCGATGAAATTAATATTTTTTTCTTTAGATGTATCTATGTACATAATTATTAGAGTTAATTTAATGAGTTACAAGTATAATGTTTGCTATCAGTTGCATTTACAATTTTGTATGAACAAAATTACTTTGATAGTATTAGGTGGTAGATATGATGTAACTGATTTAATCGGGAACTGCTTAAGCAAAAGCAGTGATAAATTTCAAGGATATATTTTGAGATCTCTTCTATCAGCATTGCACGTGTTAGAATATCACATTTTATCGCTTAAAAATTATTTATATCATGCAGATATTTGTATATCTACTACAACAAGGTTCATTCAACATTTTCTATGCTTGCAAAGAATAATATTTGTTGTGATAACTGAATTGGATTCCATTGATGATTTATCCCATTATATTCCCGGAAAGTAGTGCATTGAGATTTGAGGTCTATTCATGCCTAGTAACACATTACAAATCTATTGCTGAGAAGTATTCTTCACAACTATATGAGCATACCTATCATTATTTTCTTTTATGTTCTTTTCTTGTTTTTATTTTTTATTTCTTCTTCAACCTTGATTGGGGGACTAGATATGAATATCTGCAGTCCTAGCAGATCCTGGCGACACCAGCACAGTCTCAACCACGACTTCATGGTTGACATTTCTATTGGAGTTGTCACTTGAAAAAGCTATCATAGAAATGTCAAAATAAAATGTTTTCTACCAAATACTCTTCATCTACGGACATTCTTAGATTTAAATGGACGAATCCCAGGGTTTGTGAATCCAGTTATTGCTTTGGAAGTGCTTGCAATTAACGTGTAAGCCCTGTTGGAGTGAATTTAGTATTTTAATCAAGTCAAGATTACTAACATAAGACGAGCTTCTTACACAGTTGTGATTGCTGTCTCGTCAACATTCCAAAAGCTCGTATCTCTAAACTTATATTTGTCAATTGCTTCTTCAAATTCATGAAGAAAGTATTAGATACTTCATATATTCGAATTAGCGAAACAAAAACGAAGTTGAAAGAAAGTGAAAGAGAAAAGAGAGATTACAATCACGAATTTACAATTTGGAGAGGTAGGCATATTCAAATACATACTTGGCTATCGTGATAGCAAATGATGGAAATAGAGATGTTGAAATTAAAGAAGCAAAGGTGTCGGCAAATAGAGCAAAAAGAACAAAGTAAACACAGAACACTAAACACTTTAACCCACTAAACACCAAACAAGTTTTAACTAAAACACCGACGTGTTTCAACATCAATGCTGTCAGTATCAAGGTGATAATAAAACTGTTTAATGACAGCATTGCTGTTGAAACGCGTCGGTGTTTTAGTTAGAATTTGTTTGGTGTTTAGTGGGTTAAAGTGTTTAGTGTTCTACTTCTGCACCAAGAGATCCAGTGAAGAACTTCAAAGTAAACATATATAACACCATGATAAGACCAGTGTGAATGTATTCAGCGGAAACAATGACAATGACCTAAAAACATGAAGGTAATTTAAGAATATTCTAAAGGAAGATACTGAGAACAATAATGGGGACACGTAAGTGTTTGCTGGACCCCAAAGGATCACCCAGTTGCCGACCGACCGTTAGGTATGCGGCGTCACGGAAAGTGCACACACTCCTCAGGACAAAGAGGCACGAAACCAGTTGCCCGCACGAGACCGACACCTCGCGGAGAGGCCCGGCGAACCGGTGGGCTCCTCTCCCCCGTACTACCCATGTTAGACAAGTTTTCTTGTCAACGTTGGACGGGTCACCGTTGGAGACGCTTTAGCGAACTCCTACCTCACATCTATCCCCACGGGGCCTAGGCCTCCTTGCGGATGGCTACTATCGGCCAAGCGTGGGAAACGGAATCTGGCCGTGAGGTACAACCAGCCCGCCCGTGAATTAAGCCTGAACTACGGGGACGGCCGGGCAAAAGCCCTACCCCAAAATGCCAACCGCGCCAACTCTTTCGCCCCTCCGGCGATCAAGTATCCGCGGCAGCTACAGTGAAACCGTAGGGTTCCAGAATCACCGAGTTGTTTTAGGATGAAACCGAAGGTTTCCCCAACCAGACTACCAGCGGGCGGACTACTCCTCGGCGAACCGACTTTTATCCTCCCCTACTATCTTCGCCAAATTCTCTCGCCACGCCCGTTTCCCTGAGTGTGACCACCAAGGATGGGGTAATGCAGCTGCAGAGTTCTCTAGGTAAGCGCCGTAGGGTGCCTCACTTACCCACCGCATATTCCGACGGTTAGCGGCCGGACACCGGAGCGTATGCCCATGCCTACGCCCAAGCATCCTCCCCTATATACGAAGTCTACTCCCGCCACGCCCGTTGGCCTGGAACTATGAAACCAGGGATTGGGTAGTGCAGCCGCAGAGTTTTAAGGGTCGACGCTATAGGGTGAACGCCGACCCGAAATAAACGCCGACCCGAAATAATGGGGACAGTTAAATCAAGGGGAGGATATAGTACGGAAAATAAAGCAACAAAGACTAAAGCGGTTGGGACATGTATTGGAGGTTGGGATAAGAAACTACAACCAAGTTATTACTGGGGTGGAAACCCAGTGGAAGGAAGAGAAGGGGTAGACTGACGTCAAAGTGGCTGGAAGACGTAGTACATGATCTAAGAAGAGAACAATTGACAAGAAAAAGTAAAAGAGGAAATTGTGAAGGTAAATAAGCTAGAGGATATGAAACATAAGATGGAAGCTGATCCATTCCAAAAGAATAGGATGTAGAAAGCTTTTTGAAGCGATGCAGTTCCGATACTGTTCACTGGTTTACATTCAACTTTATCTCCAACTCTAATCAAATCCTTAACGATGATGTTTTATTCCCTTGCTTACCTCGAAAATTCCACTCTATTATCTCCAAATTTGCCTGAAAAGCCCAATGCCCAAAAGGCTATTATTATATCCTGCGCAAAAGACATGTGTTTATATCTTCTAATGAACTCAACAGGCTAGCTTACCTAGCCATCTTCGAATGTTTAAGGGAGTCAAAAAATGTTACCTAGTGTGCGCTAATGGTAATTATCAGGAGCTCATAGCACGCTAACCACCTAACACTACGCTGCTAAAGACCTACATATAGAACTAACCTCCAACAAATGCCATCTGCAGTGCGCAAACGGTTTTCATCTAAAGGACTGAAAAAGATAGCTTACTTCACTAGCCTTGAATGCATAATAGACCTAACAGGCCAAAATAAATTACAGTCAAATTCAAAGTTAATTTTATACCCAAGTTCAGAGACTGCTTACTAACAGTATGATCTATTGACACTTTCATTGACTGACTTTCAACAGCATAACTGCCAATCATCGCAATTAGCAGTCACTGAGTGGCTGCCTACTACCAGTATAACGTAGTAACACAATAAAATAGCCACACCTAGAAACTGCTAGACAGCATTCCTGTAACTGTTGGTATCAGCAATGAGAAGGCCCAAACTGACATCTAAGAGCTAACTTTTTTATTTCATCCAGCAAGACTAGTAAGGGGGTGGTCCAGACTACATCACTAACACGGTGCTTACAGATGCGAATTTGGATTTATTAGATTCAATTATTAATGCCATCCTAATGTTGATGGTTGAAATATGAAAACTCAATTAAGACCAGAGGTTGCCCCAAGCAAACAGCTTTGAATCTAGAGAAATCTCCTCATATTTACAAAATTTCTCCTTTGCTGTCTATTAGGTGGATTTTTTCAGCACGATTCCTGCTGGCGTGTCTCAAGGATTTTTACTCACACCCACCTTGTTTCTAATTATATTCCATGGTGGATTCCATGTAGCATTGGGGCACAAAATAACGAATTCATATCAATGAGGCCAAATTCATTGATACACTCTTTACGAAGAGATTACGGCACTCTTTGATAAACTCCTCATCTAGTTGGACATGAAACTTGGGGGTTAATTTACTGTTTACTAACAAGGGGAGCAAACACTATTCAGAAATTCAATAGCAATGGCAAACTACTTAAAGTACAAAATGCTGTATGCTTTCCAAGGAATATAAAGATCATGATCAACAATATCAATAAAGTGATTGATTATGTACAATAAAGAAAGTTCAGGAAAGTAAAACTGTTTTCTCTCAATAGTATACACCTCAATATAGCGGTCACTTTTATAATAAATTTCACTGGCTACCGCTAAGTAGGGGTTTCATTGTATTTAATTGAAATTATTAAGAATTTTTTTATCTAATAATAATTTTATAGAATTGAAATCGTGGAAGAAACGGAGCATTTTATAAAGCAATCCAATAAAAAAATTTTATATAATCTTTTATTACTTATACTAAGAAACTATTTTTTTCTGTGAGACTGCTAAAATGATAACGTATTTTTTTTATAATTATCTCTTTCCAATAATAATAAAAACATACTTTTACTACAGTTATCATCTTGCTCGATCAAAACAATCCTCTAGCATAAAGAACTAAAATGCACAGACATTTAAATTGATTTGAAACTACGTGCGTAGATTAGATCAGATAGAGAGGATTTATACTAATTTTATGCGAGAGAATTATTTATAGTTTATCGGTGTTTTCTAGCATAACTCTTTAGTGTGCAGTAACAATTATAAAACGGCTCGTACAATTCATAGGATAGACGTTAAAGTTGTCATTGAATGCAAATATACAAGTGCATTTTTTTCAAATTATGTTTAATTATAGTAAAAAAACGATTGAATATTTATTAGTAACAAGCAACAGGAATATATGCTGATTAGTTTCCTGTTTAGATATCTGTGTTACGCTTTTACTTTTTAATTGCTTCTTTTTTGTTATTATTGAATTGTAGTTGAGTTATAAATAAAATTAAATCAAAATGTATGTGTAGTGCCTGCCTTCTGTTTTTTTTTTGTTTAAAATGTCAATTTTCAGAATGTGTGGTTTGTCCTGCAGATGTTGCTATAAATAATAAATTAATTTTATTGAAAAGGAAAGCTAATAAAATCTAGCTACAGCTACTCAAGCTCAAGCTACAGTGGAGAGCTTCTAAAACGAGACCCCTCTAAGCAAACGTCGGCCTTATCGACACAATGTAGCAGTAAAACAGATCTCCTTAGCTTGGGAGAATACATAAATGGTCCGCTGTATTTTCGCCAGGTACCCGGTTGCGGTATACCCTTGCGTACGGATTATATTTAGTTAATTCTTGTTACTGTTGCATTATAATTCATAATAATACATTTAGAACATCATTCTCTCTTGAAATTTATATTAAATCAACTTAACCGGTATATATGTATGATAATGAATGATGTATAACGCAAAAAGACTATTAAAATTAAGTAAATGTCGGTTTTTTTCGAGAACGGAATAAATGAAAACTTAACAAACTGTGTATGTATAAAATTTAAAAACGTTTTAATAACTTACAAATTTATTAAAAACGTATCGTGTGACTAACTATTTTGATATACTATGAAAATGTTACTTTAAATAAGTGAATTATCAAAAACAAAACATTTAGTGCTAGGTGTGAGTTCCAAAAATGTAATAAATCGATTTCTATCAGCCTTAGTAAAAAGTCCCGGAACGGTCGAATAACTTTGTTATTTAAAAATGATGATTTCTGAAATTTGGTATGGGGGTATAGTTAATATAAATGCATTTTATGCAATACAGTTCATATTTTTTTCATTTCCGGTTTAATCGGCAATACGTCCAACTTTTTTTTTTAACGGAACGCCCAGATTTTTTTTACATTTTTGAATGCAAAATTAAAAAACTACGTTCAGGAAGTATTAAGATGTTTATTTTTATTCACAAGAAAAGATTTAGAAAATTAAAAAAGTGTCCTAATACAGAAAAATCAAGATAGCTGTCTATTCAGGTTGCGATTACAAAAATTGTTAAAAATGCTCTCCATTTACAATTTGACAAAAATGTAAACGGTCAGTAAAATTTCTTATTGAATTTTGTATTTGTTCTGGAGTGATGCGATTGGCTTCTTGAACTATTCTCTTTTCCAATTTTTCAAGATTATGGGGACGATTTTTGTACACTTGACATTTCAAGTGACCCCAAAAGAAAAAATCTAGTGGCGAGAGATCTGGCGAACGTGCTGGTCATTCGATTGCTCCTCTACGTCCTATCCAACGTTCCGGAAAAATTTCATTGAAATAATCGTGGTCATTATGGGCAAAATGGGGAGGAGTTCCATCTTGTTGAAACCAGAAATGTGCATTAGGGTGATCACCTATGTTTGCATTTGGAAAGAGGGCCGCAAGTGCTGGAACAACCTCATTTCGCAATAAATTTAAGTAGACGTTGCCAGTTAAATTTCCTCTTATAAAAAATGGTCCTATGATGTTGTTTCCAACAAGACCAGCCCAGACATTCACCTTTTGAGGACGCTGTGTATGGACTTGTTCAATCCAATGCGGATTTTCAATTGACCAGTAGCGACAATTATGTCTGTTCATAGTGCCGTTGAGACAAAACGTTGCCTCATCCGAAAAAATGATGTGATCTAAAACATTAGGCTGCTGCTCGATCAATTCCGTCATTGTTTCGCAAAAATGTAGTCTACGATCTGGATCATCTTCAGTTAACTCATGGACGGGATACATTTTATAGGCTTTCATTCTTGCTGTTTTAAGAATCTTATGAGCAGATTTTTGAGAGATCTCATCTGTTGCTGTTAATGGACGTCCCCTTCTAGGTAAATCCTTCACCTGACGAAAGACTTCAAACTTTTAAATTGTTCGGCATACCGTACTTTTACTAATGTGACGATCCGGATAAACAGTATTAAACAAAATACGAACCTCTTCAAAAGAACGTTGACGATCACCGTACCCACGCATCATTAATATCTCAATTCGTTCTGATTCAGTAAGTTTTACTGCCATTTTCAAATGTGTCAATGTCTAAAATAAGTAAATTTATAGGGATGCAAAAGTTAAAACGCTTTTAAAATTGTCAAATGTGACGGCAAAAAGAATGCAAACACTAAACAACAACTTTTTTCAAAGGTACCTTGTTTTTTCTGTATTAGGACACTTTTTTAATTTTCTAAATGTTTTCTTGTGAATAAAAATAAACATCTTAATATTTCCTGAACGTAGTTTTTTATTTTGAATTCAAAAAAAAGTTGGACGTATTGCCGATTAAACCGGAAGTGAAAAAAATATGAACTGTATTGCATAAAATGCATTTATATTAACTATACCCCCATACCAAATTTCAGAAATCATAATTTTCAAATAACAAAGTTATTCGACCGTTCCGGGACTTTTTACTAACGTATAAAACTGATACACAAAGAAACTAAATTATCTGCAATTTTAATGACCGACGCAGATGAACTATTAAATTTGGAAAAATGCGTCAACGATCACTCTATTATTCGCAACAGATAATAGCGAACAGTTAATGTTGAAATAAGTTTTATATCCCCTTCTTTATTGCTCTTTGCAAGAACAATTACATACGGATTATCTGTCATTTCATTTCTTAGGATTTCTTAAAATTCCTTTTAGGGAACGTCATTATATCCAAATTTACATGCATTATTATCGATGTACATATGTATGTGTATGAATGTTTCATCTCATAGCAGGTATCAGAGAGACGATTATTTGTTTACCAGATCATAAATTTACAGTTGACCAATTTTATATTCAATATATATAAGTTTACGACGTCCCCGTTCCGATTGCTAAGAAGGGCTGTGAAATTCCATAACGGTATCGGTTAAGGTGCTCTCCACTGTACAAGAACAAACTTTAAGATGGAGAAAACAACTAACTTCACACAGACGGTACCACGAATTCTTTAGATAACATACACCTCTAACTATCTATTTATTATCTTCTTTTTGTAATAAAATCTTTAGCTGGTAAGAGTCATTACTCAACCCATTTAGATAAATATTACTGACGATTATCTTCTGCACACATGGATTAGATCCGTTTCTAAAAAAAGCATTTTTGTCAGATTAAAATGAACTAAAAATTCGCAGACAGTTGATTCCACTACAATTTACGTACACATACATCATAATATTCATGTATGCGTAAACCTATCAAGTGTTCTTTGTGGTAAGTAATTACTGAAATGCGTAGATTATTTTATTAATCAGCGTCCATTTGCGTACTTTCATATTTGTCACGTTACACTAACAGGAATTTCGCCAATGACCTGTTTGGTTCGAAATGGTATACGTGGTTGTTAATTGAATTATGAACAAAAACGACTACATTTTATAGGAATTCTAACATTAGGCATTGCTGCAAATTAGGCGAGAGATATTTCTTATATTCCAAATGAAATAAAGGAAAACAGCATTACATTGAGTTGGCTGAGAAAGATACTGCATTTGTTTCTAAAAAGGCCTTAGAAAATATTCATTACAAGTCTACATCATTAACCAAATGTATTGTAATACAAGGCGCTTCAGCAAAATAAGCATTTGGTGAGAATATTATTGTTTGCCGATGTTTTCTCCCTTCTATTTCACGTTCTATGTATTCTGCCCTACTGTCTTCATTTCATCCTTCCTGGGTCTTCTTCTTCGATTCACACCTGGAGTTGCTGTTGTAACCCAGCCACCT
The DNA here is from genome assembly GCA_023690525.1 of Holotrichia oblita. Taxonomy (NCBI): domain Eukaryota; kingdom Metazoa; phylum Arthropoda; class Insecta; order Coleoptera; family Scarabaeidae; genus Holotrichia; species Holotrichia oblita. Next base: position 41,757,329 of record CM043016.1, on the reverse strand, counting down.
TAACTGTCTATCCCGGATTTTCTTTTCGTTATTGGTCTTATTTTTATTTTACGAGTAGGTCTCAATAGCTCTTTCTCAATACCATTTCATCTTTCCCTTTTATTCCTTTTATTGTTAAGAATCTCATTTCTGTTGTATTTATCTTGTTTTTACGATTGGAAATAAGTATCCGTGTTTTACTAAACGCATAATGTAACGAATTTTTTTTAATTGCGGTGGGTACAGCTTGAATAGCTTCCAAGCTGCATTGCTTATCAAACCAGCATTCCAGCTCTTGCTGTGTCTTTTTGTGTAAGTAAATGTGTTTTAAAGGCTTTGTTACAACATTGCCTCGGTGCGCTGTTAATTATTTATTAACACCGAATGGTTCCCGGCCAGGGAATCAATCCTAGAGAGACCACCACTAAGTTTGTGTTAATTGCATTTTTAGCAATTTGTTATTTCTGTTTTCCTTATAAATGATATTTTTAGCTCGCCATATAATATTCCTATTTTTGCTACATTGTCTCTAATCTCATACCTTCTTCTTGCTTGCCATTTCTTCCCAACATTCTGGGGTATCTAAACCCTGTTACTTGTTCTATTCTAGTTCTATAATGATTATGACTATTTTCTGTAGTCATTCCCAAGGATGATTATTATTATTATTATTTTTATGTTGTCTGTTTTCATATAAATCCTTTTTAGTTTTAGGATTTTGTGCGAAAATCATGTAATGTGATGATCTTTATAATACAGTGATTACAAAGGTTAAAGTTTTTAAAACCGAAAAATTATGAAGATTGCCGTAAAACGGAGTGAAGAGAGACATGGGGGCGAAGCGGGACATAATGTCACGTGCATTCAATTTTCTCGCTCAATAGTAGAAATTTGACATCTTTGATAGCGAGAAAGCAATGATCTTCTTAAGCACATTCTAACCTATCTTTCTATGGAGGGCAAGATCGTCTGGAAGGTACATAGTTTTAATTAAAAATTAAAGAATACATTGCAAATTTTTTCATGACTTTAATACCTCGGAAAACTCCATATTTTTTACTATGAACTCCACTGTTATTCTCAATCAAAGTATATTTATTTATAATTTCAATACCTATAGTATATGTTAGGTTAGGTTAATTTTACTTTGATTCACTCCTCTCTTAATGGGGCAAGCAAAGAACCCTAAGGGAATATAGGTCGAATAACCCTAAGAGAGACTAGGGATATTTATAATATCCCCAAATCAAGCCTTCAAAGGGCAGTAAAAAAAAATTGAAACAGTATGGGGAAGAAACCGTCCTGTCACGTACTGAAGAAAAAATGTGATGGACTTGATACTTCTGGCTCTTGAGTGGGGTTATCCCCTTGATAGATTGGAAATCCGGCTTATAGTAAAACAATATTTAGACAGAAAAGGAGTAACAGGAGTAAAATTTAAAGACAATATACCTGAGATAGATTGGTTCATAGGGTTTATAAAACGACATAAAAGGCATCTCACTGAAGGATTTGCAGAGAATATTAAAAGGTCTAGGGCAGCAGTATCTCCAGAAGTCATGAATGAGAATTTTGCGAACTTAAGGACAGCTATCGAGAATATTTCCCCAGCTTGTACCGTCAATTACGATGAGATTTGCTTTGTGGATGATCCTGGGAAAGAAAAAAATGATTTGCAGGAGAGGATGTAAACACCCGGAACGCATCATTGATTCTACAAAAACTTCTACATCCGTAATGTTAAATGAGCCAAAGGGCACTCGTTATGGAAGAACGAAATCTGGTTGGTTTGATCAACCAAATTTTGAAGAGTGGTTCAGAACGATCATTTTGCGTACTTCAAACGAAGATGGGGAAGAAATATTCATAGGTGATAGTTTGGATAGCCATTTGTCATATGAGGTCCTACGCTTATGTAGAGACAATAATATAAAGTTTCCCCTCTCCGAACTCAACCCACTTAACCCAGTCAACCCAGTTGACAGTTATTCAATGAAGAAAATGTCCTGGCGCAAAGAAATAGCAAAAGTCGTATTTCGTCCGTGGATGATAAAAAGCAAAGAAATAGAAAAGTGGAAGAAAAGATACAGGAGTTTACTTCCTAAGAAAATGTTTCCATCTCTCCTAAGTCAAGCACTTAATAATTTGCCTAACCCCTAGCCAGCATTGCCAAAAAAAATTTACACAATGTTTCAAGAAGTGTTTTCCAGTGTAAAAGTAGTGATACATGGCACTACTTGTGATGGATTTACAGTGGAGGTAAGTAGACTGAGAAAGCAGACAACGAACTACATGAGAGAAAAATTCAAAAATTTTGTAACGTAAAAGAAAAGCCAAAAGAAAAAATCAAGAGAGAGAAATTGAATTTGTTCCAATTACGCTTTCATTTGGAAAGTCTCTCTTTTACAGTGAGGTAAGTAAACTGAGAAAGTACGAACTTCAACATTTTGCCAACAAAAAATTAGATGAAGTGTGTTCCTTTTTGTTTGATTTTATCATAAATTGTTTAAAGGCACTGGCAAAACAGTTGCAGGTTTTTGTGATTCTGCAGGGGGACAAAACAAAAACTTTACAATGTGCAGATTTATGCATTTTATGGATGATGAAGGTTAAACGCCTAGAATCGGTGAAAATTACATTTCTCGTCAGAAGACATTCATATGTTGCATGTGATGAAAATATGGGACTGTTGAACTTTGAAACAAGAATGAAAGTGCTAAATGACTGGTACGAATTAGTATCGTTAGAGATTGGGCAACATTTTTAAGGGCAAATTCGCCAATGCTCGTTTCCTGTTCAGCTTATAAAGGAAATTGAATGCCGAAGCGGTCACCACTTGCATTGGTCCTTGGTTTGAAACTCCAATACTAAAAGCTTAAAAGCAAGTGCCAAAAACTCAATTGGTGGACAACAAGTTGGAACTTCCTTTGAAGAAATATAGTGGCAAGCATTACTAATTTTAACACTGAAAGTTATTCTATATTACTAATATGTTTGTTTCTTGTTACACCAGATCTATTTTCTATTAAGAAAGATAAGTTTTTAATCTGATGAAGCTAAAAGAATTTTGCGAAAATCCCGAAGCATTTTTATTTCATGAACGGATTCCCAAAGAAGTAAATAGAAAATCAAATTAAAAAGATAAAGGGTAGAATTTCTGTGTTAGTGTTTCAAAACAACATAGTCTTCATCCATCGGATAATAACGTCGAGTAGAATAGACATTTCTTGTTTTTTGATTGAAGATTGAGATATCTACAGCAATTTCTGTTGAATTCAGAAGAATCTACAATTATTTTCTGACTATTTTTTTTTGTATTTTGGTTTATAAATATTTCGTAAGCAAAACCATGTAGCCTAGTTATTTTTTTAGGTGTTTGTTTGTTCTTCATGTTGGAATTACCATTAATTGAATTTTTCTTAGTGTTGTTTCTGAGACATCCATTGTTTTATTCTTGATACCTTCATTTGAAGAAACATGCTGAACATACCATTCTAAATCTTGCTCAGTTTAGCTGCTTCTTCCCAAAAGTTGCTTATCCTATTACTGTTTAAATAATCAGGTTAATGTGTGATCATCGAATTCTCGGTAATACCGCTTATATATTATTAAACACCCATTTGATTAATTTATATTAGTTGCTAATTTGTTTACATGTATTTTTGTTCATGGATTATGAGCTACTTGGAATTCCCTATAACTGCGAAATTCAAATCTAAAGATTCAAGCAAGGATAGTGCAGCAATAACTATTACGGCAGTTTCCGATATTATTCAAATTTCTTATATTATTCTTTCCTGTTTTGTTTTTTTTGCTAACTTTAAACTTTCACTAAACTAAACGTTGTTTAGGCGATTATATTTCCATTAATTACGAACGTATGAATAGAGT
>CM043016.1:41645227-41752959 GCA_023690525.1 Holotrichia oblita | reverse complement strand
ATGATAACAATGATGAATTGGCTTCTATAATAAACCCGCTGCACTTTAAAAAAATTGCGACAGTTTCTAATAAATGTTGGAAGTACTGAATTACGTAATGATAATGACAAATTTATTAAAAATATTTGTATACTAAGAAATTATGCGTATCTATCGTATAAAGGCGATAAAGGCTGTCTCCTGAAACGATGAAAGTTGAGGAATCTTCAGGTTAATGTTATTTGATTCTGAATGATATTACTATTTAAGCTTTACTGAAGCTTTGAACCATTTCTACGTTTCAATCAATCTTTAGGAAATGCTATTTCTTCTGATGGTGTTAAGGACCGCAAAATTTAGTATCTTAGTTTATGAATTATGATTTGTGAATGTGTTTTAAATTTGTGTTAATCAGGAGTGTAAGTGTCATGTTTATTTATAGCATCTTGTACATACGTAGTCATAAATTAATATTTTAATTATAAACATATTTTAACGGGTCGATAGCTGCAGTGGTTAGGCGGCTGACTATCGTTGTGGCAGGACGATAGGAGCTAGGTTTCAATTCCCTGGGGGGGCGGTTACATTTTTTCAGAGAGTTGAAATCCGGATCGACTTACCATTCGCTGTTGCGAGCAAAGTAATTAACAGCGCGGCATTATAAAAGGCGATATGATGCTGTCATAAAGCCATATGAATACAATTTAAACACAGAAAACTACACCGCGAGAGTTGCATGATAGCTAGACAAGTAATACAGCTTACGGAGTCACTGCAACTAAGCACCAACCACACATAAAAAGAAAAATTAGTTCTTTATAGATGCCTCGATTAACGATTAGCTATTGCAGCAGCAATGTAAAGTGATGATGTGTCAAAAATGTAGCAAATTGTTTTAATACACCACACCACCACCCGAAAACAATAGTTATTCAAATCCCACGTTAAGACGTTAACCAGTTTTGTCACAAAAACAAAACAAAATGTGCATTTGACTATGCTACCAAAAATAATTTCCATTTTTCATTCAACAAAAACAATGTAGATTTCTTGAGAAAATAATCCTAGTTCGTTGCGAAAATCAGAACCAATAAATATAAGCAAAATTAAAGTTTTCAATCACCAAGAAGTATTCATGGTATTTGAAAATTTGTAGACGACTTAAAGCAGTATGGTTGGCCATATAAGAGTTACTGAATTTAATATTTATGAAATATTTAATAAGACATTCATAATCAAGAAAATGCAACACAACATGAACACTTTATAGTGGCCTGATGGAAGCTGATAGGATACCCATGAGATACTTGGCAATAAAGACATCAGTTTTTATGAACTATACATTGAGGAAAATTGAAAAGTTCTACCACATTTTAAAAAGAAGTCATAGACCTTTTTCTAAAGCGTCAGAATTTGAAACAATAAATTTTATTACCAAAACGTAAAGAGATAAATGTAATGGTGTCTTAATAAAAGATATCCAGATGTTATTGCAATTCAAAAATGCTAAAATGTTCCATTTAAAATAACAAAGTTTATGACCGGAAGTATCGGACCACTGAAATGATATTAGATGTGTAGAGCGCAATGAACTGTACTTCGTTCTAAATTTTCGATTTTCTCATATTGGTAGAACCCAATAAATTGGAGAAAATTCTACTTACGTACACAAAAATATTGACTAAACATTCCAAACAAATTGAAGAATTTAATATTAGACTTCCTTAAATCCAAGGCTGTTTCAATTCCAAAGTTTAAATTAGTTGCATTATAATCTAAAATAGTGCGGTAAATTGTATTTTTCATTAGATAAATATTTATGTCAGATACAGTTCCTATTATTTGAAATAGATAAAACGATTTAAATTATATATTTTATTACACAAGAATACCGCAAAATTAAACCAGTATAAATTATCGATTTCAGACGTATTTTGTTAGAGGAAACCGCAGTTCTATTCTCTGAACAAAAAAAAACGGTAATAATCATTTTCTGATATTATTTATATAAAAAATATTAGCGGTATATACATGATAAATATTAATTATAAAACGGAAATTGTAGTTTAAACATATATCTTTATAAAGTATATATTTCACAGCTACAAGAAAGTTGCACATTTTTCTATGCAGTCAAAATGCCAACAACAGTTTGTCAAAACGATTTTTTCCCTGTTCGACATGAATACCATTTAAATGTTAATTAGTGTAAAGTACACCACGTCGCATTTCGTTCACTATTTGACCTAAATAGATTGGTATGATACACTTCTTAATGAATAGAATCGTTAGGCTGCAGTTTAGTATCATAAAATGTGCAGTTAATTTATGTCTATCAACTTAGATATACGCTCAGATCTAAAATATAGTCAGTAATTGATATTATCTCCATATTTTTATGTTAGCAATGCATTAATTTGCGCAGGATTTTGTATTCAAACGATTCATTCATTATTATTTATTATTACAGACATACATATATTTCGTTTTAATTTTGTAGCGTGTGTATAAATTGTGCAATTTTTTGCAATTGAGGCACTTTAAAGAAAATGTTTAGAAAAATCACTTAAAACTGCAAAATTTCTATAGATCCATTAACGGAGAATGGACAATTTTTAAAAATAGTTGTATTTAGAAGAAAAATAATCTGCAATGCAAACCATCAACTTAAGTTCTTTTATTAGTTCTAGAAAAACTCACTAGGTGATAGGCAAACAAATCTGCTTTTTGTTTATTCTTCTTCGGGTTTCTTAACGTTTTCTTATTGGAGGTATTGATGTAATTGGTCTATTGATTCGTTTCATGGTTAAATTCTTTATCAGCTACTACATTTTCTAACATTGATTCCCAAAGTTTCTTCTTCTGGCTAGGGTTTTATTACCTCAACTGAATAACTAATTAATCTGGTTCCTTTTTCAATTGTTTTTTTCAGACAGAATTATGATAACACATAAATCATCACAACTTAAGAAATAAGAAAATCTAACACGTCAGTATATCAGTTACATCTTGTTTCTCTTACAGCTTCTATATTAACAGGCTCTCTGCAACATTAATTAGCTTTGCTCTCCAATCAATAAGGTGAAATGGAAGTCTGTCTTTGATGTAAGTAGACCAATTACTTTTTGATTGGAAATATTTACACGGAAGTGGTGCCATCTAATATTTGTGAAAATAACGTAACTTAATATAAATAAATGTAGGTACTTACTCCTAATACTTCGAGTATGGGGTTAAGGGTCATTTAATTCATATCTTATCGGGTCTTATAAGACGGCCCAAAAGACATTAGTATCCTCTCAATAACCTCGAAACTAGCTTAGGATTGCCTGAAAAAACCTAAAAACTCTGGTCAAACACAACAAAATCACTTTGGTGTGAATGCCGGAGCATAAAGGCGTATCAGACAACGACATAGCAAACAAGCCGGCAAGAAAGGGTTTTTCTGAGTAATAATACAGTAGATTCTAACAACTCTTATTTAATTAAATTCTCCAACTTCAATAATGACCATGCAGCTGTGTATTCTTATAACTCAACGACAATTTAGAACGAAAGCATATCTGAAATATATTAATATCTTGCCCATCCTCCATTGATTCGATTATTTTTCTGTAAACGATTCTACAGTGACAGAATAATTGTTCTCGTATAATCTGGAGTTTGTTCCTCCTCAGCATGCTTCCTCAATACTTTCCCAAAGTTCGTATCGTTTTGGCGCTCTAAAATGATTCTTTTACAAACGTCTTTCTTATGCAAAAAATGCAGGTTGTGTTAATAGATCATCCTTGTAAGCTCTAGCCGTTTGCCAGCAAAACTCTTATTCTAATTTTTTTTTAATTTCATTCTGATGGGGCATGATATAGATAAGTTAGTCAAATAGGTGGTGATACCTATATTGGAAGGCATATTTCCAATCATTTGAAAATAAGCTCTCTCACCAAAAACTGATAACTATAATGAGCTGAAGGATTTGTGTCCTATCAATTTATTTCCGATCACTTGCAAAGTCCTTGAGCGTGTGCTTGAAATTCAAATACTGCACCAACGTATTAGTATGCAAAAGATTGTCATATTTATTACTGTCAAACGTAGTAGCTTAGGATGAAAAAGTTAATTTTTATGAAAACAAATGAAATAGAAAATTTTCTTTTAATTCCTGATTTATTTCCACTTAGAGGTCAATAAAACAATAAATAATTAAATACCAATTTATTCCATAACATATAATAATATGTTTTCGTTAAATAACTTCTTCGGTGGAAGAAATTGACATTTAATATGTGTCAAATTACTAATAATATAAATATAAATTGCCATGCCTATCAACAAAATTAATTAAAACAAAGAATTCATTGATATATCGAATTTTAATTATATTCACAAGTAATAATGAAGGAATAATGATTTAATACAACATTAGAAATTGAAATGATTTGAATTATTCGTATATCAATCTATTTTTTGTCAAGCTCTAACAATTCTGTTCAAGGACTAGGGAAAAACATGGCAAAAAACCTAGTCAAGAGCTTAAAATTAATAAAATTCATGCGTGAATTAAATTATTGTAAATAACGCTTAAATTATCAATATCCGTTCTAAAATTTACCGCGTTTTCATCTTTCTTAATGTATATCATTTCGTAAATTAATCTTTTTTTATAATTATTTTCCTTTTTTAAAATTTTAGTGTTTTGAAAATCAAAATTATGTCGTCTATCTTTAGAGTGCTTAGATAAAGCAGTTTCAGCGGTGACGTTATGTGTAACAGTGTATTGATGGTTATAAATTCGTTTCTTTAAATATTGTTTGGTTTGTCCGATATAACATTTATTACAATCTTTGCAATCTAATTTATAAACAATATTACTTTGATTATCATGTTTAATGGGTGTTTTTAAATTTGTGAATAAATGTCTATTGTTGGTAGGTATGAAAGTTATGTGAATGTCTGATTTTTTTAATTCGTGTTTTATTGTGTCGCTTAAATTGTTTATATATGGTATAGTGTGGTATATGTTATTATTTGATTTTGTACCTGTGTTATATATTTTATTTATTCTTTTGTGATTAATTTATTGTAAAATTCTTTAGGATAACTATTTTTTTCTAGTATTGTTTTTACTTTGCTTAAATTTTCTTTTCTAAAATCAGGGTGAGCTAATTTAATAGCCTGATCTACTAAACTGTTAATTACGCTTTTTTTAAAATTTACCGAAGTGTTTGAAAAATAGTTTAAATGCCTACTACTACTAGTGTCTTTAATGTACCAGTTTGTTTTTATTTGTGTGTTATCATGTAGTATCTTTACATTTAAAAAGTTTATAGAATTTTGATTTTCTCTTTCAAAAGTAAATTTTAACCTATCATGATATGTGTTAAATGTGTGTAGAACATGTTCAATTTTATCATTTGGTATGCAGCATATACAATCATCTACATACCGCTTATAAAATTGCACATGACAGTTTAGTTTGTCAAGTGAGACCTGCTCTAAAAACACCCATTAAACATGATAATCAAAGTAATGTCGTTTATAAATTAGATTGCAAAGATTGTAATAAATGTTATGTCGGACAAACCAAACAATATTTAAAGAAACGAATTTATAACCATCAATACACTGTTACACATAACGTCACCGCTGAAACTGCTTTATCTAAGCACTCTAAAGATAGACGACATAATTTTGATTTTCAAAACACTAAAATTTTAAAAAAGGAAAATAATTATAAAAAAAGATTAATTTACGAAATGATATACATTAAGAAAGATGAAAACGCGGTAAATTTTAGAACGGATATTGATAATTTAAGCGTTATTTACAATAATTTAATTCACGCATGAATTTTATTAATTTTAAGCTCTTGACTAGGTTTTTTTGCCATGTTTTTCCCTAGTCCTTGAACAGAATTGTTAGAGCTTGACAAAAAATAGATTGATATACGAATAATTCAAATCATTTCAATTTCTAATGTTGTATTAAATCATTATTCCTTCATTATTACTTGTGAATATAATTAAAATTCGATATATCAATGAATTCTTTGTTTTAATTAATTTTGTTGATAGGCATGGCAATTTATATTTATATTATTAGTAATTTGACACATATTAAATGTCAATTTCTTCCACCGAAGAAGTTATTTAACGAAAACATATTATTATATGTTATGGAATAAATTGGTATTTAATTATTTATTGTTTTATTGACCTCTAAGTGGAAATAAATCAGGAATTAAAAGATAAGTACATAAAGGTCAAAAAATACATATATTAATAGAAAATTTTAAGACATATTTTTTATATCAATATTTAAAAATTGAAATTGAAATGAAAGGATTTGTATCACTTGATTTGTTGTTACTATTGTTTTCTCTTCTGTATCAGGATAGCTCAAATATGTCCCAAGTTTATCTCCATTCCCTTTTCTTGCAAATTGCTGTGTTAGCTGAATCAAATAGTTAATAAAATAAGAATCATTTTTTTACACATCACAAATCTGAAATATTTTATTTATTATAGTTATGTTAGTTATATTAGTTCTTTTACTTTGAACTTGTTCGTAGTTGCAAGTAACTATTGGACAACATATGGACAAATTAGTTTGGCATTATGATTAATATTTCCACGAAGTAAACAATATTTACTGGACCTAAATCGAGTCTGGCGATAAACAAGACCGCGATATCTGGCACAGCGACTGGGTGGATGACAAAAGTGAACACTGGAACAGCGTTGAGGGGCAGATACACACCAAACGGATGATGGGGCAGCTGGCAAGAAAGTACCAACACAGAATTGGCATCTTTAAGGAGAGCCTATTTGTAGAAGGAGGAGACAACCTATTACATTGTCTTTGAATGCATTGCATTGGAACGGCGGAGACTGCCACTGCTAAAAGAAACCTACTAACAGAAAAAAGTTTATGACACAGGCTACTAAACCTAGTTAAAGAGGTTAAAGAAAATTCTTGTAAAGTGTGATGTGGAAACCCTCAATACCTTCAATACTTCGACAACTCCATTTTACGAGTTAAAACAGTCAGAGCTGCTTATCCGACTTAGAGAAAGCTATGGAACATGTACAGACTGCAAAATGTGACACATTGCGCACTAATAGCAAGCTATTCAACGGCCCTAGAAACGGCTTTGCTTACCAAAGGGGAAAAAGCTCTTCCAAATGGAATTAAATGCCCAAAAGCTTTTATAGTAACCCTTCAAAGAGGCAAATCGTAGGTGAAAAAGGCCATGCCAAAGTGTCAGAATTGGTTAAAGTGAATTCAGAATAATGATGTCCAAGAAAATGCTGGAAAACAAGACTATTGAAGATTTAGGAAATATGGAAAAAAATATAGAAGTACCAGTTGAAGAAGAAAAACAAAATGAATCAGAAAATGAAAAAGAGACTGATTGTGAGGAAATAATTGTACAGGAACAAGTAAATGACGAAGGAACAGATAAAGTTGTACAACAACGAAAGTCGAATAGAAATCGCAAATTACCATCCAAATATGCTGATTTCGAAATGGATGTTGCCTATATTGATGAAAATTTACATTTTGCTCACTCCGCACGAGCATTTGTTGAAGACGTACCACAAAGCTTAGAAGAATCCAAACATAGAGATGATTACAGTTGTTGGAAAAGTGCTGTTGATAGTGAATTTGAATCAATAAGAATAATACATGGAGTTTAGTAGAAAAACCAAAAAATATATCACTGATATGATGTAAATGGGTATTCACAATAAAGAAGCAAATCAATGGCGTTGAAAAATATCAAGCTAGATTAGTAGCTAAAGGTTTTATGCAACGTGAAGGTTTTTATTTTAATGAAAGCAACTCATTGCTGGAACAAAAAATTCGATGACTTTGCAATAGGACAAAATTAAAAACGATCTGAACATGACCCTTGTCTATATACTAAGATCAAAGGACACGTTAAACTATATTTATTATTGTACGTAAACGATATCATTATAGCCACTAATGATAAAAATGAAATTGATACCTTAAAGATAGATTTAGGTAAAGCTTTTGATATCAAAGATCTAGGTAAGCTAAATCACTATTTAGGAATTGAAATAAGAAAGTAATGAAAACCCAAGACTAAATGAAAATAAACCGATAAGGGAATTGATTGGATGCATAATGTATTTAATGTTGGCTACTCGACCGGATCTTAGTGCTGCTATACATTTTTGCAGTCGCTATCAGAATAAACCTACAGAGCATTTATGGGCAAGTTTCAAAAGAATTCTCCGATATATAAAAGGAGCTAAAGAGTTTGAATTATTTTTTGATAAAGCCGATCAGACACAATTACTAGGTTACGCAGATGCTGACTGGGCAGAAGATACTGAAAATAAAAGGTCAACCACAATATACTTATATCAAGTTTTTGGCGGAATAGTTGTATGGATTACAAGAAAACAATCTACAGTTGGTATATCATCAACAGAAGCTGAGTATATAGCGTTAGCTGAAGCATGCTCAGAAGGTGTTTGGTTGTCGAATTTATTGTCTGACCTGGGTTTTACAAAAACAACTTTTATTATTTACGGGGATAATCAATCATGTATTAAATTAACTAAGAAAAATGAACACAAAAGATTGAAACATATTGATGTTAAATATATGTTTATAAGAGAATTTGTAAAGAATAACATAGTTATCTTGAACAGCTGAATAGTTGTTAAGGAGATGTAGTTTAGTTGTTATAATTTATTAAAATTGTCATTACGTAGTTTACGTGTATTAAAGATTATTATATAGAAAAACACTGTTTTTATTTACTCCCAATCATAATCTTAACACTTTCAAGAGAACGTGGTATTAGCCGGAAATCGGTACAAAACATTTTGCATAAAATAAGTTCCACTTGTTTTAATTCAAAACCATTAAGACTTAACTGAGGATGAGGAGGTAATCGAAAAATTTCATCCATTCTCCCATCCTCATCCTATTTGTCAAAACTAAACGCGTTATGTAAGTGCGTGCCAAACATACGGTTAGTTACTACACAATACTTGTTAATTTATCCTTACATATTTTACACTCATATTTACATTAAAATACTTAAAATTGTGGGCCATTAAGCTTAGGTACCTCATAAAATCTATGTACTCCACTTAAAAATCGAAAAAATGCGGTACATCCACTATATAAACTGCAAAACATTCTTCATAAATAACTGGTAGTCGTTAAATAGTTGTAGCTGCGGCTATTTGCGCAAATCACATTTTAAACAAATATTTGCGGTAATTCGCTTTATTGACGATGGATTCCAAGGTTTAAAAACCCTATTTTTAAATGCGTCGTTTCACGAAAAATAGAAAATTAATGAAGCCTTTGCATTGCTTAACACGAAGACCTACATATGTAGTTATTTGTTCCTAGAGACGTGAAGACATCTTCAAGGCTTAAATTAATAACACACAAAGTCATTAGATCTGCGATTGTAATATTCTCGTTTTAAATGAATTAGTAAATGACTTCCATAACAAATTCAAAAGTCAAAGGATGCAATTTAGAATTATTTCGATGAGGCCAGAAACTTTTTTTTATTTATTATTTACATTCTCAAACATTAAATTAAAATTTATAGTTTTGAAACCTAATGATTCTGTATGTTGAAACTCCTTTGAGAGACATGTATTTATGTTGTGGAATATCTTTTTATAATTAGTTTAAAATTTGCTAGAATTTACGAGAACTACGTCCAATTCATTTTTTCGGTTTCTTGTTCCAATTGTTTAAGTTATAAATATTGCGAAACCGGATTCATATCATAGAATATATGATACATAATTGCGGATGTAATATTTATAGTATCACAGTTATATTTTCTCTAATCGATTTTTTTTAAGAATGAAGTATTCAATTTTGTGATTTAAAAATAGATTGTTTTACGATCTACAGTTGGTACCAAATAAATAACAAGGATCATTATCCATTACTAAAAGTAATAAAAATGTTATATTCTTGTTATCTACTATGGTTTCAATTGAATAATGGATCAATTGTGCTTAGTTCTAAAATAATAGCAGAATTTATTAGTTTCTGCAATATTAAAGGAAATAATGGTAATTCGGAAAGTTTAAATTAAAATGGGCAGAACAAAATAATAGAACACAAATACGAAATCAATAATTAATACTTAAAATAAGGTTTTGACTATCTTGAATATTGAATGGAGTCGGAGCTCTGAATCAAAAATGTTTACCAGATCAGGCTATTGAAATGACCAAGAACTTCAATGATACTCTACAAACCTGCTATGTCGTACTTAAAGAGACATACAAGGGCAGTTCAGGTATTATTGTCTCTGGGATAGAATTCTTTATTTTTCAACATAGTCCCTTAAGGCGTTGACACATTTGGTATAGCGATGATCTGAATCATCATCCCTTTTTTGCCATGGAAACACAGCTCTTGTGAGCATGATGATGATGATGGAACAACACACCACGTCTGATTTTTCGCCTCCTTTTTTCTTTGATAGAATCACGAAGTTTTGATATTAAAGCAGCATAATGTTGCCTACTTATAGTCTCACCACGTGGTAAAAGGCCTATGAAGACAATTCCATCAATATCCCAAAAAAACTGCCATGCTTTTCCCCACAAATGCTGTTGCACAAAACTTTCGAAGCGGTGGCAAATCCTTGTGCCTTGTATTGTCACGTAACATCTCCAAAAATTATTTATGAAGAAATGTTGGATGTAAACGGAGATTATTGTTCTTCAAAGTCTACTGATTTCGGATGGCCAAAATTATTTAAACATAGCCGAGAATCACTGGATGATTATCCTCGTCCAGGTCGGTCTATTGACGCGATCACCTCCGATATTATTGAAAAAAACCAAGTGTTTGATAGTGGAGGATGCAAGATTAAAGAAACGATAATTAACAGCTTCACCGTCATTTTGACCCTGAGTCAAAACAAGAATCAATGCAGTGGCATATTAAAGGTTTTAGCCTTTCCAAGAAGTTTAAAGTCACTTCTTCTGCAGGAAAAAATAATGGCAATGATCTTTTGAGATTGTGAAAGAATACTCATGATTGATTGTCTAAGTAAGGGTGGTACGCTAACAGGAGAGTATTACATCGTCTAAGAGATTCTATTAACGCGAAAGGCTACTGAGGCTTCAGGATAAGGCACCAACCTACAAATAAAGACTTGCAAAAGCTACCGTTGCCGAATGTGGCTTCACAGAAATAGATCGTCCACCTTATAGGCAAGATATCGCTCCGTGCGACTATTTTTTGCTTCTTAATCTCACAAGAACTCTAAGAGGAACAACATTTATGGACGATGACAAACAGTTGCTGAAAGGTATTTTGCAGACAAACCCAGGGATTTGTTTTATAATGGATTGCATCCAAAAGCATGGGAGCTATATTGAAAAATTAGTTTTGATTGCGGTTTGAAACTTTTTCTTTCAAAGCAGTCCGGGAATATAAAAACAACTCCATGTATATTTTTAGCTTATCCTACGATGACTGGATCTGTTCATATTGTTAATTAATGTTAATGTTCTGAATTAAATTCCCAATTCACTTAAAATTTTTCTTCTTGGTTTGTTTTCGTCGTCGTATTACAACTAGAAACTCAATTTAATTTAATTGGGCAAAGTGTGTTTTGGTGTTTTAAAAGAGGTTAAAAGCTAAAGAAATATGAGGGCCACAGATACACGGCTTAACATGGCGGCTCCTCAAACTCATCTTCATTGTATAAAAGATATGATGAGTAGCAAAAAAACATTGTTGAATAAAATAAAGCTCCTACACAATGCCAAAGTTGGCAAGAACACAATTCCTTTGCGAATTGGAAAAATTAGACATTCGGTGCATGGTCGAATTGCAAGCAGTAAGTTTAGTAGCCCTATAGAAGAAATAGACCTAGTGGAGAGGAAAGCTTGTCTAACTTTGTTCAAGTATCAACTACCATGGCAGAATGGACATCTCTCTTTGAAACAAGACCAGGATATTGAGGCATAGAGGCAAACATACTTTTAACATTTAGAAGAAACAATTGAAGAAGTATTCTAATTTAGACAAACTTAAATGATACCACTACCACTAAGTTACTTGCTATACAAATAAAATTACAGATAAAACATCGCTAACACCATCACCACAACGTTTGATTATTCGGGATACGTGTTTCGGGAGCGTATGGGCTCTCGAAACACGTGTCCCGAGAAATGAAACGTTGTTGTGTTGGGGTTATCGATATTTTATCTGTAATTTACGAACCCACAGTCCTTCAAATCACCACAAATTAATTCATTTACAGGCACAACAAAACGCAGTAAGTGCTCAAAAGGTGCAATGAATGGTGAATAACAATATGCGACTTCTACCGTATTCTTTATCACGTCAACTGGTAATTTATTTACGCAGTTACTTGTATTGGAAAGAGTTATAAGAGAGGCACACATTAACAGATCGGGAATTATATACCAGATAAGACATCAGTGCCTGGCGTTTGCTGACGGTTTAGATATATTGATAAGAAGCAGGGAAGAATTAAGGAAGAAAATATTCAGAAGAGGAGGGCATCTAAGAATAAACACAGAGAATGAGAAGGTATACCAGTTCGAAGAGATAGAGAATTTTACATACCTAGGAGCGATATTTACTAGAAAGGCTGGTTTGGAAATGCTAGATTAATGGCAGGAAATAGATTGCAGCACTTAATGGAGGTAAAAGAGGTGTATCAAGGAAACTGAAGAGAGAAGAGATAACTAATGATATATAAAACCGTAGTAAGGCCAGTAGTTTTGTATGCTTGTGAGACCTGGACCCTAAGCAAGATGCAGCAAGCAAGGCTAGCGATATGGGAGCGGAAAGTTTGGAGGAAAATATTTGGAGCGAAGAGGGAGCGAGATATATGTGTGAGAAGGACTAACCAAAAGCTGAGTGAAATTTGTGGAGAAGCAAATATAGTTGGAGTGGTGAAGGCGCAGAGAATGCCGAAAATGATAATGTCAAAGACAGTTGGCGGAAAGAGAAGGAGAGGACGGCCAAGAGGAAGGTGAAGGACAGAAGTGGAAGAGGGTATAAAGTCGTTAACGATAACAAGATGGAAAGAAGTAGGGAAAGATAGAAATCGATTGAGGAAGATCACCAATGAAGCTATGGGTCTTCTAGGCTCGCAGTGCTGATATACATCGTGTTTCATGTACCTAGCACATTAGTTTTTGTGCTTACAACGCAAGTTTTTTCCATAAGTTTTGCCTTCTCACATAATTGACCGCAATCTTTCAAGTTAAAATATTTTTAAACTCGTGCAACTTCCGGTTACACCGGAAGTAGGCGCTATCTTTGTTATTTTAAATGTGACACCCTGTATTTTATTCGAGATTTGAATTGCTTATTTAAATAGAGGAACAGAGATACCGGCTTGGATTATGTCAAAGTCAACCCTTTCGGAGATATTCAACTGTTTTCCAATTTTAGGACACTTGATCGTAAATTTTAAAAGTAGTTTATCTGAGACATGAAAAGAGATAAACAATTGAAATTTGTTCCTGAGATAGTCAAAGTATTGTCCTATTCCAATATCACCAGCTTTGGCAATAATATTACACAGGGTGTTCTCTAATTAATTTACAATTATACACGTTTCAAAAGCAAGAAACTCAATTTTTTCAAATGAAACACCCTGTATATTTTCACCTTTTCTGAAGCAGAAAAAAATTGTCTTTCGATCCACTGTTACATTCCCTACACTTATCTCTAGAGGTTTTTGAGTTATTGGAGAGATCCGCCTGAAGGCCCGATATTTTGCCATATATCACACACAATGAACAAGAATGCCTTGGAAGTAACAAAATGTTTAGTTGTCAAAATTTCTTTCGCTGTCAGTGTTATTAATTTGATGCTTGGATATTTTTTGTACTTTACTGAATGATTTGATTAGTACATAATGGAAGGCTATAATAATAATTATCCAAATGAAAGTATCGTTAATTTATTTGACATACATGGAGAATGTAATCGCAGAATAAGTAGGACTTGCCGTGTGTTCAATCAGAGATACTCAAATTTGCCTCCGATGAATCGATTCATATTTGAAAAAACACATTTTTTGCGACATTGGAATATGAACACAAAAAGAAATTGTACTAAGCCAGTAACAGGTGAAGAAAATAACGAAATTAATATTCTGTGATATTTCACAGCTCATCCCCATGCTTCGATATGTAAAGCAGAGGTGGATTTAGATATTAGTATGACGTCAATTCAACGCGTGCTACCAAAGAACAAATGGCACCCATATGCACAAAGTTCACGAACTGAGAAATGGAGACGCTCAGAGAAGAATTGATTTTTGTGAGTGGCTAACTATTCGTAAACAGGAAGATCCGGACATGTTACGAAAGATTTTATGGTCGGATGAATCCAAGTTTAGAGGCGTTGTAAATAATAAAAATTGTCATTTTTGGGCAGATGAAAATCCCTACTTTTCACGAGTAAGCCATTTTCAATATCAATTTAGTTTTAATGTGTTCGCCATAATAGGGTGGGGAAGGGTATTTTATCATGTCTATGATGAAAGGCTAACGTCCGAAAGATATTTGCGAATTATTAGGAAAGTGGTGGCAAACATAGGCAATGACATGCCACACCAAAACTATTATTAGCTTCAACTGGACTGAGCTCCAGCTCACTCTACTCATGCTGTATATCAAGAGTTAACCCAGCTATTTGAGGATAGGTGGATTGGTCCAAATGGACCATGTCTTTGGCTTGCTGGATCTCCGGATTTAACTCCAGTTGACTTTTTTATGGAGTTGCATAAAAAAGAGGTCTATGCAACACCAGTTGACTCCACGCAAGAACTAGAGGATAGGGTGCGAAGAGCATTTGACTAAATTGAAATTCAACTGATTGAACGTGCAACGACTGACCAGCTCCAAACAAGGTTAAATAAATGCATTGAAGTAGGCGATGGACATATTGAGCACTTGCTGTGATTTTTTTTTAGATTTGTTTTTGTTTTCTTTGTTTGACTTATACCGTGAGATCAAAAATGTTTTCGCAATTAATAAATTTTTGGCTTTGAACTAGAACACTTTTTTTCCATGCCTATAACATGTTTACAAATGACTAATAATTCGCTCCTCCTATACTTAATCTATTATTTTTTCAGCTTTACAGCGGCACAACTAACCAGCTGTTTTTTCATACCTGATTGAATAACAGATCACATGACCAACCTACATCGTTTTAGTAAGTGGAAAAACTCAAGGATTAATTCAACAATTCAATTGTTTTTACCAATATTTTAGTCTGCAACTATTTAAGAAATTAACTGTTATTACATTGTGTCGTGAAATGGTCATCCGAATATTATTCGCGGTTTAATTGTGCCTTATAAAATTTGCTCATCGACCACTCAAACTTGCTTTAAGCAATTATTTATTGCATATGAAACATTGCTGCAAACCCACTGTGATTTTCATACATCAATGTTTCTAGTGAAATGGATGAAACAAAAAATGCTCGTTACTGTAGGCATGTTTTATCGCCAAAATTTAACCTCTTTTGTTATTTGGCAAAATATCGGGCCTTCAGGCTGATCTCCCCAATAACTCAAAAACCTCTAGAGATAGGTATAGGGAATGTAACAGTGGATCAATAGACAATTTTTTCTGCTTCACAAAAGGCGAAAATATACAGGGTGTTTCATTTGAAAAAATTGAGTTTCTTGCATTTGAAATGTGTATAATTGTAAATTAATTAGAGAACAACCTGTGTAATATTATTGCTAAACCTGGTGATATTCGAATAGGTCAATACTTTGACTATCTCACGAACAAATATCAATTGTTTATCTTTTTTCATGTCTCAGATAAAGAAAAACAGTTGAATATCTTCGAAACGGTTGACTTTGACATAATCCAACCCGGTATCTCTGTTCCTCTATTCTTCTAATTCTAATTCTTCTAACGTGCTAGTTACATGAAACACGCTGTATATATATAGTATGTATATGTATATAGTTGAAAAGTTGAAAAGTTATACTATCTGAATGGAAGGACTCCCAAAGAAAGCATTATATAAAAGAACTAAAAGTGGATGGTTTGATTACAATACTTTTGTAGACTAGTAGACCAAAAGAAGTTTCAAACCTCAAATCATCTCTGGTATTTGATTTTTATGCAGCTAAACTTTATTTTGATAACCCAGTTTCGTCTTTTCTGGTAGTGCCAATCCATATATTGTTATTAGAAATGGACTTGTTCTTTTTCTCGTTAACTGCATAAGTTACCTTGTAATTTTTGTTATAAATATTCTAAATAGTGTCAATAAAATTCATATACCTAATTATCTGTAAAATATATCACATATTGACAAAATAAACAAACAAGCAATTGAAAAAACTGCGTGTTCCAGAAATTGACCAAATAAATGTACATTGTGCATAGTTGATAATATTTGTAATGTAAGTATTCGGAATTATTATCACAAAGCTTCTAAGAAACTGACTGCATAGCGTTTATACCACAAGTTGCAACATTGAGCAAACAGCGTATCAGACAGATTAAATTTTAATCTAAACAGGTATAAAGTTTAACCAGAAGGTTAACCGGAAAGGATTGTTGTGTGATTAATTTCGAAAGCTATTTTTTTATATGCAGTAAAAAGCTCGCCATTACAAAAATAACAATTAATTAAGAATTTAAATCGAATTTCACTTAATCAGAAGTTATATTCAAAGGCGATATTCACAAGAAAATATATTTTTAACCAGCACTCAGAGACTTTTCCGATTTAAATCCGTCTACACAAATAAACATTATTTATTATGTAGTTCGAGTCCTAGTCCATTTTCTATGTGTATGTATGTATCTACGCGAACCAAACACTAAATAATTTATTCATTTTTTTCTGGGTCAAAGCTATAAAAATTGCACTCCTTAACCCATTAATCCTATATTTTTGGAATTTGCTATATTTACATCATAACGTCATAAACATATGTGCGCAGAAAATCAACTTCAGATTAGTTTTATTTATTGTTGTTACTCTAACAAGGTTGGGCAAAAATGTAGAAAAATGGAATGATCTCCTATGACATGTATTTGAAAGATGAGATTTTTCAGCTAAACTTTCAATTTCAAATTTTATGTTTCGAATAAGCGATTATAGTTTGAAATTTTGTAGTTGTGTTTGATCTTTTTTATTAGCAATATAGTTTTAAATTTAAGTAGACGTTTAAATTAATCGGATAATTTGTTTGAAATTCGGATAAAGTTACGATATAGACATTGTAAATCATTGTGCGATTTAGTGTAGCGGCAAAAAATTTCTATTTAGTGAAAGCTTTATAATCAAACTGCCTGAAAATTTAAACTTATTGAAAAACTTGTAAACGAAATTTTCCCTCTTCGACTACTTCCGGGTGTTTAAAAAGTTGTATCGTCATTTCTATTCTTTCCACAGTTTGTTTTACTAACACAAAATTTTTTTACAAAAATAATATTTCTTGTAAGTATCATGCATGTAAACTTTGATATATTGTGTGTGCTTCAGTGTACCGAACATTTAAAAGAAAGTTTAACAATTTAATGAAAACTAATTAACAAATTTGCGTTAAATTAATTAGGCCTCAAATGTAATCTACAATATGCTTTCAGTTACCAACCCCTGGACTTATTCACACAAGTTTCAAATTAAATTTAAATTAATAAAAAACATTTTTGAAATCATCTTGTCTGCTAAGGACGAAATATATTATTAATAGGTTTCCTACCGCCACTGCTTTCTTCGAGGAAAAATATATTCGCCACGAGGAATTCAGACGCATGTATTAAGCTTGCTGTACGTTTTTTTATATTTGAACAAAAAAGTTATAATAAGCGGAAAAAGTTTCTTATTGACGTGTGATCCAAAAGCGAGGGTCCTGCTTGCTCTTTCAAGGGCTAAACCAAGCTCCAAAACTCTTTCTTCTGTATCTCGGCGCAGGTCCTACTGGCGACGTGGTTGTGAGGTGTTAGTGGTATGAGACTACCTTCGGGATGTCCGGAAGGTTGCTAATCTGAAATTCGGTGCACCAGCGCATGTTGGACCCTTCTGGCAGCGACGCAAGCTGGCCGTCTCCACCACGATCGAGTTGGACAATCCTTCTACCCTCTCCAGGGTCATTAACACCAGCTGGGAAGCCTACTCGTGGAGCGATGTAATTCCCAGGCCGCAGCGCAGGTTCATGTTGACGATCATCCTCAAAATTTTGTTCTGTTAAACCTCAATTCTTCTCAGGTGAGTCTTGGCAGCAAAAACCCAGGACAGCACTCCCTAGCTGAAAACCGGACGGATAAAAATGCAATAGATTAATAACTTGAGTTTCAGAGGAACAAGACTCCTGGTGCACAGGAAGCAGCTCTGAAGAGATTGATGACCTTACTGTCATGTTGAAACAGTGTCAATCCGATCTCGAGAATCATTCCGAGATATCTAGGTAACCGAGGGTCTCCAAGGTAGGCAGTAGTCGTCGACGTAAAGATGGTTGTGGGCCAGTCTGCGTCGGATAGAACGGATGAAACGGATAGCTTGACACTTCATTTCATTCAATTTAAATAGCGCCATCTGGTGAATCAGCGCCAGATTTCATTAATGATAGAACGTCCAAGCATCTGTCCTGCCAGAAGGAGCTTCCTGAAGAACAGCTGTACACACCGTTTGGGTCTGCTGGAAGGACATCAATTGAAATTTATTTTGTCCTTCCAGCAGGACTTGTTTTCTTCGGGCAGTACACATGTATTAACCATAGACGTGGATGTGTGTGTGACTGTATAATAAAGAACATAGATGTATAAATAACTCAAAAACTACTGAAGTCATCAAGTTGAAACTTGCACTTTAAATAGGCAATTCTTTGTGCTCTTGTAAATGGTTATAATTTGGTCCTGCTGGAAGGACCACTTCATATCTAAAATTACATATTTTATATTAGGGTCTGCCGGAAGGCCCCTTGGAGGTTCTATCATTAAGGCTGCGCTGAAGACGGCAGCACACCAAGAGCTTGCTCCTAGATGATGTGAAAATAGCGGTGTCATCAGCGTATTATAGCCAAATATACGCCTTGAATCTTGGGAAGATTATAGATGAATATCAAAAGAGCGTTAGACTGAATGACGTTACGATCTTAATACGCTAACCAGCACCTGAGGGATGATTTGGGAGTGCCATTATTCAAACAATACATATCGTATTGGAAATATATAAACGATTCAACTATTATTCTATCACGACTTTAGGTGTTGCCCTTCTTATTGTGACAAGTGTATAGATATAATTATTTTGTAATGTTTCATTTATTGTAGTGTTGTTTACTGTGGAATATTTGCAATGCATGAATGGAATTCTGAAACATTCGTTTTCTCAATCGGCCATCGTACATATTAACAAAAGTAAAAGCACCAGAATTAATCGCGAATTGTTCGCTAATGTTAACAATATCGTTTCGTAATAAGAAAGCTACTTACATTTTATTCAATTATTCCAAATTCTACACCAATGACCTCACTTTATATTTTAGCAATGCCAAAAAACCGAACAATGAATCGTAAAATTCGTACGAGCACGTACTTCAACGTACATAATTAGTGGTTGAAAGAAATTTGTCTTCCATCAAAGAATTCATTTCACACATTCGAAATAAGGTCGTTATTTAAATTGTCGTGCATAATCAATACTTGATTTGGAAAACTAATCACGTTATTCTTGTTGTTAACATCTACATGGTATTTTTTAGATAATATCTTCTATTATATCTGTTATAGTATTTTTTATTCTTGCTATTTCTTATACATAAAAATTGATCTTAATTTTGTTAGAAATAAAGCCACAATTTGTGACACCACAAATGAGATAAAACTACTTTGTATGTATGTACTACTTACTATTTAAACACACTGTATATATACATTAAGCTAATTTTCATTGTGCAGCACAGCAATTTTTTTCACTGTTAGCTAATACTAATTTGTTATTATATAGGTAAGTCGAGCTTATGTAATACCGTTTGTATCGGTACCGCTAATTGCTTTTGTTTTTATGATCTGTAAAACGTGTCTTGTGAAAATGCGATGGATGTAATAATATTAGACAACTATGACAGCGAAATCTAATTAGTACACAAGTCGGTTGTACATCTATTTATTTTTTATACATACATAAACGTATGCGGTTTTAAATTAGTGAACAACTGTATAGATACAATATAGAACAGCACAGATGTAGTAAGCTCTTCGTCAGTATGTATTTAAGATAAGATTCAAAAGTTTTGTTAATTAACTAATAATTGACGTTTATTATGTTTATATAATGTAATACCAAAAATAGAAACATTAATTTGTTACTAGCTTCTCTTTTTTTTAATAAAACTAATATAAGTTGTTTTCCCTCACAAAATTAACATAGTTTCTTTGAACATCCTGTATAATAGTAAATTTGTGATGTACCTAAATATCTGCTTGGATATCTGGCATTTAAATATTGTCTCACCTAAAATAATAATAATTAAGAAGAATAAACACTGAATTCATGAACAACATTGCCAATAATATGAAATGCAAAGGTGCACTATTATGGTGAAATCAGTGTCGATCATTAACATCTGGGGAACTATTTATTAACAGCATATACGAGAGATAAACTACAATTATTAAGTTGATTATTAAATAGTGCATTATTTTATCTTTCAATTACAGTTTAGTTTATGCAATTCGGTTGAATAGTGTCTGAGAAATAGTCCATAGAATAAGCTTTTGTTATTAGAAAAGTTTAGAATCGGCATTTGGGGATCTCATACAATCATTGGCTAGTGTTTATAAATGGTATAAAGAATTTGAACGTGGTTGCAAGTCGGTAGTAGACAGAGAAGGAGCTGGTCCTTCTTTAACTGCTGTTAACCCCGAAAACATTGCTGCGGTGAAGAAGATGGTGGAAGAGGATAACCGCATTACCTATCCAATGATAGAGTCGAATCTGAAGATTGGATCCTCGCAAGTGAGATCAATATTGCACGAACATTTACATTTGAAAAAGGTTAGTACCCCATCAACTGACAGATTTACAAAAAGCAGAATTTTCCAACTAACTTTAGATATATTGAATGCTGGAGACCATCAAATTATTTCTAAAATTGTAACTGGCGATAAAATGTACATACCGTTTTTTTGATGTTCCAACTCGCCAAGAAAGCCGAGTATTTTTTAGAAGTACGGGTCTGGTAGCCACAATTAAATTAGAAGACCAGAAGATAGTTACCGCTAAATGGTTTGTTGAAAATTGTTTGCCTACTGTGTTCAGTGAAGTGCCAAGAGAGGGAATCATGTTACATCATCACAACTGTTCAGTATTTAGCGGGAAACAAAATCAAAATTATAGAATATCCTCCTTACTCGCCGGATTTGACGATGTGTGATTTCTGACTATTTTTTTGGGCTCAAAAAACATTTGAGAGGGAAAAGGTTCCAGTCAGAAGAAGTGATTGACATCGCCGTTAAGTGTTTTTTATAGTATCCCTAAAGACAGCTGGTTGAACGCTTTTAAAATATGAAAGGAGAGAATGGTTAAGTGCATTATTGTAAATGGCAATTACTTTGAATATATTTAAAATAAAAATTCTAAAAACTTGTATCAATCTTTCTATTCTCAATAATTGTAGCTTGTCTAACTCATTTTGTCAAAAATTCATATCATACATATCTCTAGTTAAATTGCCTTCGGAAAAATGTGCTCCAATAGCATGTTGTCCATACAGGGTTTCCACGGTCGAGTGGGACATAGGGAAAATACATGTAAAATCGGTTTTCGGTGAATATTATCTCCTTAATACTACTTCATCCAAATTTAAGTGGCGAATATTATAACTGGGTTAACAATGAACATTTCCACAATCATAGTACAAAGAAAGTCATTTTAATAAAGCCAAAAAAATTATTATTTTTAAACCTATTGTACGTGAATTCCTAATAAGGCTTTTAACACGTTAGTTAGTGCAAGTGGCCGTGGCGCAGACGTTCACGCGACGCCTTAATAACTTAAGGCACAGATTGTTTGGGGTTCGAATCCGAGAAATGAATTTTATTATTTTTTTATCTTGATTAAGTTTTGTTGTTTATTTTGACAAATGATTCGTCGTTAGTAACAATTAAAAATCGAATAATAGCACGTGATCATTTTTGTTATTGTAAAAATTATTCATTATTTACCTTAATCCTCAAAAAATCGATTTTATAGTCTTCAAAATCTCTGATTTTTGTAGTGTTATTGAATTTGTAGCATTATTGTTGGAGATAAAAAATAAAAAATAAAACTAATCTGCCGGGATCTGTCCACTTGCGGATTGCGCCATGGACGCTATAAATCAAAAAAGCCTTATTAGGAATTATAATAAATATATATAAATTAGGAACAATAGATTTAAAAATAATAATTTTTTGGCTTTACTAAAATGACTTTCTTTGTACTATGATTGTGGAGATGTTCATTGTTAACCCAGTTATAATATGCGGCCCTTAATTTTGAAAGAAGTAGTATTAGGGAGATAATATTCACCGAAAACCGATTTTATATGTATTCTGCCTATGTCCCACTTGGCCGTGGAAACCCTGTATATTTCACACCACATGTTCACAATAATCCGGGATTTTCATCAGCATAATTGTAGTAATTGTATTGGTTGAATGATGTTGAAACCAAGTAGTTACTGAATTTTCCGTGACAATCTTGAATGTATTTTGGAACAGTCCCTACTTAAAATCCAGCAGTAATATGCAGTTATGTGCATATCACTATTATCTCTTCCACTAGTTGCTTTCTTGTTACTTTTTTTGCGGACGATTTTTCTAGTATCTTTTCTGTACACTCGTGTCTACTTTGGTCGTACATTTATATATTACTTTACGTTCTATAACACCTTTGTTGCCCTTCTTTTCCTTTGTGATTAAGTCGTCGCGACGGGCACCGCTGGCGTGAAGCGTAATACCTATATATCCTTATCTTTTTCTGATTCGGTTTTAATTTAATTATATATTCGTTCTACAATCCCGGTGTGTGTATGTTGTGATGCTACCGACCAATCTCACAAGCTTGTTGATTGCTGCGTCTGTAACAAACCGTTTAAAATTGATTGTGTTGACGTATTTACTGCTGAAGCTCGTAAGATTCACTCTAAGTCAGGTATTATTTGGACTTGTGGTGATTGCAGGAGGTTATTGTATCACTTCAGAATGATATGAAATTTTTAAAACAATCACTATTGGATTCGTCGGCATCCGCATCTATTTCTCTGCTGGATACTGAACGCATCATTCAAGAAATAGCTGATCGCGAAAAACTTAAGAACAACATTGTCATTTTTGGTTCTGCAAAGGTAGCTTGCAAGACAAACAATGACCAGATTGCGGTTGATGTTGGGACAGTTATGGAAATTTGTAATGTTGTCCAAATTCAGGAAAAAGACGTAAAAGTTTTCAGACTTAGTAGATTTGATGCCTCGCTAGTAAATCGTTGTCGTCCAATTAAAGTATCGTTTTCTTCCCAGAGTCCACTGTTGCTGGTATCCTACGGAATGTTTCTAAGTTGAAATCAATTGCTAAGTTTTCTGGTCTGTCAATTTATAGGGATCATACCCCAATGCAGCTTTCAGCTCCATAAGGAAGTGAAAGCTGAAATGAGCGACCGTATAAATAAGGGTGAATCTAATCTAAAAATTACGTATAAAAAAAGGAATTCCTTAAACTAAATTGTTCCAACGGTTCTTCCTTTGCCCTTGAAATGTATTACCAGAATGTTCGTGGTTTAAGGACGAAGACTCACTCATTCTTTTCCGATATGTGTGAATTTTCAAGTGACATTATTGTTATTACAGAAAGTTGGCTTGATGACTCATTTTCTAATTCAGAACTTGTGCCTTCACATTATAACATTGTTAGATGTGACAGAAAATTCTCTATTGTTCATCGTTCTAAGGGTGGTGGTGTTTTTGTAGCTTTGTCTTTGAAGACCTCTTACCAGGTGGTTGATTGTTCTTTCATTTCTTCTTTAGTTCCGTTAGTTGATTTAGTAATTTGCTATTGTAAATACAATTCTACTGCCTTTTACCTCGTCGCTGTTTATATTCCTCCTAATATTCTGCAGCAGGATTTCGAACTATTTTGTGAAGCTCTTGAAGCTGTATTACTTAACAAGCCCATTATTTTGATTGGTGATTTTAATCTATCGCAATTTATTACAGATTGGTTATCCTGTTCTAAAAGTTATGCTTTCAGCTCTTTGTGTAACTTACTTAACCTTAAGCAATTCAATAATATTACCAACTGTGATGCTCGACTACTGGATCTCGTTACTTCTAACCTTAACTTTAGTATTCCATGTCTTCGGATAATCTTCCTCTTGTTCCAGTTGATCCATATCACCCCCTTTTATCTATTTCCTTCTTGTTTCCTGTGTCTTCTCAAGGTTATTGTGCTTTTCCTTCCAACAACAACTTCAGATACAACTTTAGCAAAGCTAATTTTACTCAGCTCTACCAAATAATACTGCACTGGATATGTTTTATGCAGCTCTTTATGCTATCTACAATCAATCCGTACCCAAACATTTTTCTGTTCCTTCCAAATCAAAATATCCCTACTGGTTCTCAAGAAGCATCATTTGTAACCTAAAATTGAAAGAGTATTATCACCGTAAATGGAAGTCTACACGAAGTCAGTTTTACTATGATGAGTTTAGAAGACTTCGCACTTTATGTAAAACTGATATTGCAACAGCCTATTCGTCATATCTTGAGCGCATTTAAGTTTCCATTTAAATTAATCCTAAAGAAGTTATTCAGTACATTAACGTGAAACAAGGAACAACTCGCATTCCAAATACTTTATTTCACAATGATGTCTGTCTTGACTGTCCTCAAAATATAGTAGATGCATTTGCCGATAAATTTTCTTCAATTCACATAACTAGTACTGATTTTTCTCAAACTCACGAACCATCCAATCATATCCCTTTTATACTACTTCCTGTATCAGAAGATGAGGTAGTCAACATTTTAGCGAAGTTTCCGCAGACAAAAATTGCTGGTGATGATGGAATCCCTAGCTTTCTCTTACATGACACACGGTTCGCATTGGCTAAGCCGTTAATGTTAATTATGAATTTGGCTATTAAAACTTATACTTTTCCTACACTTTGGAAACGTGCTAGAATTTGTCCTGTTTTCAAAAAACATGACAAAACTCAAGTTGATAATTACAGGCCTATTTCAATTCTTTCCAATTTTACTAAGGTATTTGAAAGTGTAATCTACTGCTGCTTGTATAATAACACCAAATCTTACATTGCACCTTATCAGCATGGTCTTGTACGAGGGAGATCAACTGTCACAAACTTGACTATATTCTTGTTTCAATTTTGTTGAGTGAGCAATTTTTTACTTTGATCTAGCAATAGACAAGCGCCAATAATCTAGAAAGTATTACGAAAATAAGAAAGATTTTGTCCCAAGGATCCTGTAATATAGTGATAAAGCACAAGATTATCTTCTTGAAAAAAGAAAAGTAACAGATTCTTTGCGCTTGTACTGAAAATAATAATTTTGATTTCCAGTGCCAGATATTTTTCTATCGTTTATCCTGGAAGCTAGTAGTAAAGATGATGCTATAATAAAGATGCTATAATAAAGATGGTTCTTTTGGCAGGATGAAATCTCTGGTGAAGGTCATTTCACTCATCCTGCTTGAAACGCTGAGTAATTGATGACATCCCCCCATAATTACCGTCACCCTCATTGCTATCAGATGATTGGTCAGAGAGACAATACTCATCTTTGCAGAGCTCTGGTAACTGACAAACGCTGTAATCGTCACTTCCTCTGAGAGAAGGACCGGGTGAGCCAGTGCATTGTCGTGGTGGAAAAGCACTTTTTCCGGTTTCAATGCTGTATCGAATCGGATTAATAAATAGCTGTAGTATTGCCCCGTGATCGTCCTTCCCTTATACAGATAGTTGATGAGGATCACACCTTGAGAATCTCAAAAAATGGTCGCCATGACTTTTCCGCCCGATGAAACGTCTTTACTTTCTTCGGATCTCAAGTCTCATCCACGATTCCGAAAGGCATGAAGAAATCCCTTGGATTGCGTTGAATCCTGGCTAGATACTCCTCCGAAACCATCATCCAATTTCGTTTTAGCTCCGGTGTGCTCCCGCCCAAAACTTTTTCATGACCAAAATTTCGTGCAGGTATGGCCAACGCGTTCCTCTGAGATGCCTGTTGTCTCGACTGCCTCTTTCAGCTTCAACTGGTGATCATCTAATACGAAATCATGAATCTTATCGACCATTTCATCGTTGCGTAGCGTTTCTTTTGCGTCCACTGCGTGGTTCGTCACTTGTGCTTGCGCGGCCACGTTTGAACTCGTTCACTCAGAAGGTGATGGTCGAAAATGATGGAGTAGATCCGCCATGAACCTCTAACAAAATATTTCGAATTTCCGTGGCCGTTTTCTTAGCCATTCAGAAGTGTTTTATCACTGCAAGAAATTCGATTTTATCCATTTTTGCGAAATCGCCTGACTTGCCACACAAAACACACTCTTAACTAATAACTATTGACAGTAGACTTCTGAAATTTTGACAGTTGTTCTTGTTCACCAATTAATCCACTTCAACCTTCGTCCGTCATCTCTTGCCGATTCTAGAAACATTTCAGGTCGCCCTCGTGTACTAGGTAGAAATAAGAGTCATCGAAGTGGTTTTTGATTTCATTTTATAGACCGTATACCATGAAAGGCTTCATCGTGGTCACCAAACCTAACACTCAAGTAGCCAACATATACCTACTCTCTTCATGAAGTCATTTTTTCTTCTATTAAACAACACAAATACAAAATTCACACAAAACAGTGCGTTATCGATTAGCTTTATATCAAGTCTTTTCTGAATAGAAGTGCCTAACTTTAGTTCTTTGGTTTTATTAACATATTTTTTTCTTAAAAAATCTGTGTTTTATTCTAATTTAAATTAACTTGGTTATCTGTCGTTTTCAGTCTCATGAAATTAAACACAATTAATTTAATCAGAAATAACTACTAACTTTATTATTGCTAATTTTATTTTGTAATACGCAACCTCGTTTTAATTCCAGATTAATCCCGCCATATTTCTTCATAATTCTACAGCAGATTATAATCCACGTGTTTCTAATTTAACATCTCATCTCACTGGAATAACCAGGAATGCAGCTATCAATTAAGTGCCGGAGATCTGAATACAACTGGATAAAACAGATCAATGGTTTCTCTTGAAGTATTTTAATATGATCGTGGGAGATGTTGCAGTCGCAGCGCTTTTACAACCTTCACAGACAGCTAAATAAATATTTATACAATGCTTCACACAATAATTAGCATGTCAATTATTAATATAAAATAATATCTATATTTATTTTCATATGGAAATTATTATCTCTTACAATACATAGAAGTCAGATTTTCGCCGAGCTCTGTATATAAAACAAACTGTTGGGATTCTTATCGAACTACACGATGTTCAACCAAGTGAAATGCAACAGTAGTAACTTACTGAGTTTGTTGCACTGTATTTTTGTTTATGTTCCCGACGGCTTGATGATGATTAAAAAGATGTCCTTATATTCAGTATTTATTCCTGACATATACAATACGGAGATGGTCGGGAATATTTATTTTTCATCCTTTCTTTTGTAAGATAGATGCTTTTTGATAAATATTTATCCTGCCCTTACTTTTATAATTTACAAATTGTTTGTGTTAGGAAAGCATCGTGCGTGAAACTTTTCAAGTCAACTCCTATTAATACAGCATTATTGATTCTTCTATTATTATTCTGATAATCTAAAAATGTCTTGTTCGAATTCCGGGCTGGTATTAATAGAGGTTGTTTGAATGTTTAGAACTTTAAATAATGGCGATGATGTATATATGGGAATAACAGAGTAATTTTGGATTATTTAAACGTTTAATCGTATAATGAAAATTGTTGATATTGAAAATAGATATTTTAGAACAGCTTTCCCTGTGGAATAGAGATTTATATATTTCAACAATCAACATGTTTGACGTTAGTTTTTTAATGCTAACCAATTTAAGTATTTCAACCTTATTTTGAAAAGGTTATCGTGCCCATTCAGCACCTCAAAGTTTCGCAAAGTAGGTACTTGCCTACGATTATTACAACATCTGGTCACACACACAGAGTGCAAATGCAACAAATGGAAAGCTAAAATGTTATGTAAGCTTACTAGTTATGACGAAGGAGTACTATTTACGAGTAAAGGTAAGATATTGCAGTTACCTCCCGCCCAATGGGACATTTAGATTAGTTTAGATTTAATTGAGGGTGTAATTGCACTACGACCTATTGATCTATTCCTTACATAAGCTGTAAAGTGCTGGTGTTTGCCAGCTCTCAGAGCTCCTTATCCAGTTTAAGAGCTTTAATAAACTGCAATAACTGTGATGGTTTCAGAGAAGATATTTCTTCTATCTATGACGTCTTTGCAAAGTGGGCCAGATAACCAGATTAGGTCGACATAAATCTAAACTTAAAATATTTTTTAGGAACACGATAAAGTGTTTTCATATCTCTCATATAAACATTATATCAGATAGTTTACATTATATTCGCTAAATCAGCTTCTTTACTGATATGCAGACTGTTGAAACAGTACGTTTTAAACTCTCAGAGTTGTAACTTTAAACTGTACTGATTTCGAGAAGTTTGACATCGATTCTAAAAGTGATCTAAAGGTTTCTAAGATTTCAAACTCTTGACTTTACAACGTAAACAAAAAAGTTTGCGAGAATTTGCGAATTTAGAGAAAAAAATTATTACATGTCGAGTGACATAAAAAGAAATAACTAATCGTTTAAAATTTATTTCTTTAGATATGATTTTGGAAGATCTAATGAATGCTATTCCTACAACTGGCAAAAAAACAACCTCTAGTTGTCCAGAAGAAGAAGTTGAATTACCAAATTTAAGTGAGCTACAACAAAAGGATATCATAAGAAAATTAGACTCGTTTTACGTTAACTACAAAACAAGATGGCAAAGATGTTCAAGAAATCTCATGGTGTTTATGGATAAGTACGAAGAATGGATAAAGCAAGATTTCGAGATGCCAACTTCTTTAAAAACAAAAAGAGAGAGACCAGGACGCCCGAAAAAATCGGGATTTCATGATATTTCTCAACGCACTAAAGAGAGTAGAACAGAATCTGAGCGGAAAAGTTTTTCACCCGAAGAATTATCGTTTGCTGCTAGTAGTTCCATCGAGATCCGTGGAGAAAGAACAACGGCAAAACTTTTAATAAAGGCTCAGACCCAAATTAGTACTTTGTGCCCTTCATTCTGTAGACTCAACAATGTATCATTAACAATTACTCACGAACTACATTTTACTATGATAGATGGAAAGATGTGTAATACTATAACTTCAACTAGTTCAGCACAAAAATGTTGTTTGTGGGGACATCTTCAAAAGAAATGAGTTGCTTAGATCGTTTGCACAACAAAACAATTTATATAGATAATTTAAAATACGACTTATCCCCTTTACACTCGTGGATCCATACCTTCGAATACCTTCTTCACATTGCTTAAAGACTCAACATAAAAAAATGGCAAATGCGTGGGCAAACAGATTATTAGCAGAAAGAAAGCGTCAAATTCAAACGGATTTTAGAGATAAGTTGGGATTACTTGTGGACGTTCCAAAATCCGGAGGAAGTGGTACAACTAATGATGGCAATACTGCTCGTTGTTTTTTTTTTAATGCAGAACTCTCCTCTCAAATTATGGGCACTGATAAAACTATAAACTATAGTTTTGTCACTCTAATCTGGCTTCCTGGCCCACTGTGCTTTGCCGAGATAATTGGCTCGGGTTTCCGTGATGGCGATGGAGTTAGATGTCAAGTGGTGTGATCCGCAGAAGCTGCAGTCGCTATTCTGTTTTAGATCTAACCTTGTCATGTATTCCCCAAGGTGACAATGCCCTGTAAGAAAACCTGTGAGGATACGTAACCTGTCTCTGCTTAGTACTAGCAAACTCTTTGCGTTATGTTTGTTGTAGTTTTCAAAGAATATATTGAAGTACCTCAAACCAGGGAGATTCTCCCAAAGCAATACTCTGAGCCTCTCCTCTCTATCTTTGAGTTCTTTTTTGTGGATGCTGATTCCTATACCGCAAAACGGTTCCAGTCCCACAAACAAGGTGGGTTAGCTTCTTCGTTACCACCGATTCCAGTATGTCCAGGAACAGAGCAACTCTGTTTTCCTTTCCTACGTTGTTTAGGCAGCTATTGCTGCCTGACTAGCGGAGAAAATTGCAACGCTTTGCTTCTGATACTTCCTCTCCAGGTTCAGTTGAACACATCTTCGTATAGCAATATATGATTCAAATACCCTGCTCTCCTCCACCCCTCTCCCCCACCCCTCTCCCCCACCCCTCTCCCTCTTTGGTAGAAGTTTTTTTTCCTTTACTTAATATCATTTTTTTTCTAGGTTGATCAAAAAAAGGTTCCTGTCCACAAAACTCCACACTGGCTTCCTGTTTTGCCAGTTCATCTGCTTACTATTTGTGGCCAACTGGGGAGCAATGCATTGACATTTCCAGACCAGTTCACACTCCAAGCTATATGAAATCAGTGCTTTTAGAGGAGTCTGTTGATGCAGATATAAATGTTTGCTCCTTTCATTTCGTTGTTCAGGAATTCTTGAAGACAGAAGATTTGAACGAAACTGCTACCCAGATAACAAAAATTATAGTAACTTACACCCAGCTTATCTCGAAAAGCTGTCAAGCTCATATTCAACTCAAATCAAACGTCCTACTTTACACCTGACAAGTTTGAAGTATACTTACTTCGTAAGATCATAATACGTTTGCCTGATTAATGAAAGCTTGTGTGTCCAGCTTCAACTATGCTCTTGATTCCAACTTAGGGATAATTGGAATTATGCTTAATTTGACCAGCTTATGTAAAGCCAGGTTGTATAACGGTTGTTGCTCAAGCCTATTAAGCTTATCTTAAAGCTTTAGTTATTTTTTCGAGTTTTTAATCATGTAAAAAATATTTTATTACTTGTACGTTTCAACAGTAATTTCAGCAGAATGACATTTGCTTAAAATTAAAACAATTGATATTAATTGAATTTAATATCAATTGTTTATAAATTAAATTAATATCAAGACATCGAAACAGTAGTCCTAAATTATTTTCTTTTTATTTTAAATAAATGTCATTCTGCTGAATATAACAGCTGCAATTGCTGTTAAAACGTAAGTACAAGACGCGTTTTGAGTGTATCACATTACTTATATTTTTCTTGAGTTTGAGATATTTACATAATTAATTGGTAGATTAATGACATCTGTCTCTGGGCGTCCAAGTGCCGTCTAGAAATTAACACTTACAAATTCGTTGCCATAAGATTCTCTAGCAAACACAATCCTCTACCTACTGGGAAACTTATTTTCAGTACCTCGGCATTACTCTAGACACAAGATTGAGATTTAGGCAGCACTTTCCCAACATCGCTGTGGGGATTTGGCTCCTCTCATGTGCTGAAAAAGCTCTCTAAGCTTGAGGATCAAACTTTTTATCTATAAGGTGTTTCTCCAACCTAGTCTTACTTATGGTGTCCTGACCTGGTCCAGCAACAGCATATCGCAAGCTAAAAGACTGAATATACTTCAGAACCAGGTGGTGCGTATCATAATCGAGGCACCTTGGTTAGTGACTTATGCTCCTATTCATCGCAATCTCAATATGCCAACTTTGAACGAGTACGCTGTGGCACTTGCAGGCAAAACGCTTCTATGGGCCTCACGGTCGAAGAACCCGCTGATTCTACACTTGGAAGAGCTGGAATCCCATAGACCACCACTTTATATCCTGACCTTATATAGAATCCTGGAGATGGATCGTTAACATAGAAACCAAACGCATAATTAATTTAAATATTAATTTTATCATATATAGATATATAGCAACCTTATCTACTATTCTGAACATTAGAATAAATGATCACAAAAAAAGAAGATGAAAATGATGAAAAAATCACAAAGACGATTAAGTCGTAAAGAAATCTCATCACAGTGTACCTTTTGCACATGATAAGTAACAAGATAATCTTAAAACACATACCTACCTTCTACTCTAAAACCACTCGAAAGTCGTATTAGGAACACAGAAGTTCATATAAAATCATACACCGACTCGAATGAAGAATTTTTAGTGATGGAGGTAACCAAATTGTTGTGAGCTGGTTTTGAAAGCCGCTTAGCTGGTTGACGGTTGGTTTGGAACTGCTTTCAAAAGTAGCTGACAGCTGGTTTTGAAACCATCTTAGCTGATTGAGAGCTATTTTCAAACCCAGAGGTCAGTTACTTTTAAAGCCAGTTCAAAACCAACCGTCAATCAGCTACGCTGCTTTGAAAACCATCTCACAATTATTTGGTTACCCCCGCTATAAAAAATACAATTTCTCGTCCCTATTATGCACCATAACTCCTCATTTTTAAGTACGATGATCCTCAACTGTGTCTTCAGAATGTTTCCACTTGCAGAAATGAAAAACTTGTGCGCAATCGACTGATAATTGTTTGTTACTAAAGCAAAATGCGTAGCTGCAAAGTTTGTTACACAGAATTAATAATATATACAACGCTAGCGAACGTGGCTT
This sequence comes from Holotrichia oblita, assembly GCA_023690525.1. Classification (NCBI taxonomy): domain Eukaryota; kingdom Metazoa; phylum Arthropoda; class Insecta; order Coleoptera; family Scarabaeidae; genus Holotrichia; species Holotrichia oblita. The sequence continues at coordinate 41,720,224 of CM043016.1, read as the reverse complement.
TAATCTAGTAGGTAGTTCACTTGACATTTAGAAGATTATTTTTATTTTACAATAGGACCAAAATCATACAATTAACATAGTTTCATCTTCTCTAATATGCACAGCGTCAAATTTACTTCTACGCAGAAAGTTGTTAGGGGTTAATCAAGACGTTATAAAAATGTTGACATATCTTGATGATACAATCAAAGTTTCAGTACCTATTTAAAATAACGATAACGGCCTTCAAATTCATTCGCATAAACAAAAACCTCAATCAAAACGATGCAATAAACATTCTCACTAACCATGAAATCGATACTCAAGAGATTCAAACGACATAATCGCGGTAAATCTCGTACCGAAATTGGATAATTATTGCATAACACAACCGTTATATTGTTAGAATAACATTTTGATAAATGCCATAGCCTCCGGATCGGACGATCAACAAATTAGAATAATTCATCGGGGAAAACAACATACGGAGTATAAATTTTATGAAACAAATATGTATCTATATTCACAACGGTACTGTGTATTTGTAATAAGAAAAATATGGTCGGTATTTGCGCTAAACGCATCTATTATACTAACAGCACGATCTTGCCCTTGAATTACTACAGAATGTTATTATATGATATGTTATTAAGTATGCAATTAGCTGCTATAACACGACAGATAATATTCTAACCGAACTTGCGGTTTTAGAAAAACGCACTGCTCTTTAAAGTTGTTTCAATTATTAGAGCGATGGTCCCATTACATCTGGACAGTTTCTCATTTATAAATGTAATAATTTTAGAAATAACACAGTAAAAACAAAAGGGCAAGAACCTCATATCTATCGCGAATGATAAGAAGGTAAACATATAATTCTTGGCGAGTACGATGTTAATAAAGTGTACGCATACATTTCAAGAAAAAATCGCATAAATATCTCCATCCGAAGTGTTTTATTCGCATTTGTTGTCCGCGCTAAATTTAAATGAATCGCGGTATTATAGAAGATCCTGATTTAAAATCTTGACCTCATACATAAACATGGAACAACTGCACTTTCGACATATTAAATACTGTGCCGAGATACTACTTGGCAAATATCCTATTTTATGCCATGCAAAACATACCATAATTGTTAGTCATGCAAAGTCTTGTATGTATTTAAAAAAATTGCGTTAAACTTGTGAAAAGATTTAGCGTTTTCTTAAGGCACCGAAATTTATTTCTATTATTAATCTGTAATACTAGTACAAATAAAAACAATTGTGTTTCTTATTATTTCGAATTTTTCTTACATACATACAGTATTGGAATATATTTTCCAAAAATTGCTCTAAGATAACTTCGCTTCTGGCTGAGTAATTCTTTGGTCACACCGTAAATAATATGTTGCTTCTCTTTGGATTTCCAGCTTCCACCTTTCTCAAGTAAGTTCTATCATTTTTACCGTTAGTGAAAAGATAACATTTCCTAGGACTCAGTTTAGGCATGAGACAACCTTTAGACTGCCTACTCTAGATTTTTCACGAGATTTGATCTCCGGATAAGTATTCCATAACAGTGCTTGCAATTGTCATAAATGCGGATTTTTCTTGATCACTCGGTTTCATTCCAACTTGCTAATAAACACTTTTTAAATCAAGGGTGAGGAAATATTTCGTTCAATTCAGCATATCCAAGGTATTGTCTATTCCTTGCAGAAGCAGAGCATGTCCATATCTCAATTGTAACCTCATAATAATAATATTAATTAATATATCTATTTTGTGACCTTTATGTACTAGGTCTTCCTATTCTGTTCTTCCCCTGTACTCTGGCTTCATACACCTGTTTAGACGGTCTATTTTCGTGCATCCGGTGCAAGTGTCCTAACCAACCCAGCTGTCTTTCTTCAAATAACTCTCTTAACCGGTTTCAGGTTCCTTCTTTGTAGTATTACCTCATTTCTAATTCTGTCTTTCCTTGTAATTCCTTCAATTTTTCTCAAAAATCTCATTTCTGCTGCTGTTATTCTGCTTTTGTTTCTATCTCATATCGTCCAAGACTCACAACTGTATACTAATGAAGGTCTTACTACTTTTTTATATATCTCTGTTTTTATTTCCCTTGATACTTCTTTTTTTTCCAAAAAATGTATCTTTAAGCATGTTATAAATTATTCCTGTCTTTCCTATTCTCTCTGCTATTGCTTTATCTATCCTTCCATTTTCTTCTATTACTGTGCCTAAATAATTAAAACTTTTAACTTGTTCTAGCTTCCTTTCCTGCCATTATCATCGTTTTTGTTTTGCTTATGTTAATTTCCATGTTTATTTTTCTGAATTCCGATTGGTATATATCTAGATTCTGTTGTAACTTCTTTTCTGAGTCTGCTACTACAATCATGTCGTCTGCGAACAATAATTCGCGTAGGGCACTTTGGTGCATTCTCCAGCTACCCACTATCAGTTTCTCAGATATCTGTTTACAATTTTTTTATAACATCATCCATTAATATCGTGAATAGAAGAGGGCTAAGAACACAGCCCTGTTTTAATCCTATTTTTGTTTCAAATTCTGTTGATTCTTCGTTATGTGTTCTAACTTTATTTTTATTACCATTATACAGGGCTTTTATTGTGTTGATAATATATCCTTCTATCCCCCTGTTTTCTAGAGTTTTCCAGATGTCCTCTGTTTTAATTCTATCGAACGCCGTTTGTAGGTCGATAAAGCAGATATGTATTTCTTCTCCTTTTTCAGAAATTTCTCTCCTATAGTTGTCTAACTATGAATATTAGATCTTGTGCACTTCTACCTCTTCTAAATCCATGCTGTTGTTCTTCTAGTGTTGGTTCTATTATATCCCTTAGTCTCTTTTCTAGTATCCTTGTTAGTACTTTTCCAGGTATACTAGTTAATGCAATTCCCCGATAGTTTGCGCATTCTCTCGTGTGTCCTTTCTTATAAAGTGGTAGTATTATTGCCATGTTCCAATCTTTCGGTATTTCCTGTTTTGTTAATACGTGCCATCGAAAAAAAAAACAATTGGTGTAGGCTATGAAAATGCTTTTGATCGTTGCTTTAGCCACTACCACACAATGACATTTATTATTTGTCATTTTATTGTAACCAAATTTATAACCTCAAATTAAATGTCAAGGAATAAATGTCATTATGTGAAAGTGGCTAAAGTAACAATCCATTCACATAGCCTACTCTAATTACGATTTTTTTTGATGTGTCTATATATCGTTCAGCAGATTACAAAATTCAGTTGTTGCTTTATCTCTCATATATTTTATCATTTCTGCCGTTATTTTATCCTCCCCAGGTGCCTTTCCCGATTTCAGTTAATTAAATACCAATTTATTCCAGAACATATGATATTATGTTTTCGTTAAAAGACTTCTTCAGTATTTTGACACATATTAAATGTCAATTTCTTCCACTGAAGAAGTTTTTTTAACGAAAACATAATATTAAGTATATGTTCTGGAATAAATTGGTATCTAATTAATTGTTGTTTTATTGACCTATGAGTGGAAATATTTCAGGGATTGAAAGATACCTATATAATAATAATAATAATAAAGTTTATTTCCCAAAGAAACAACATAGGAAAGTCAACAAAAAAATATGTACAGGATAACAACTTGAACTACGAAATTCAATGTATCAATTTTAGTATTGTCAACTGTTTATATGACAGGAATGTCAGTGGTTATGTCAAATACTTTATCGAACCATCAAACTTTATCCTAATGGTATACACAATTAATGAAAAGTGCAAATTATAAAGTGGTTTTATGGAGGCCACACACTTTCATCAATTGTAGATATTTTGAGAATTACCTTCATTAATACCCAATATTGAAATAGGAAATATTTGGTATCAGCAAGGCAGATGTCCTGCACATAATAGTGCAATTGTGCGTCAATTTTCGCGTCAGTGTTTGACATAACCACTGACATTCCTGTCATATAAACAGTTGACAATAGTAAAATGGATACATTTAATTTTACCTCCCACTACCTTCTCCTATCAATAGGTCTTCGTAGTTCAAGTTGTTATCCTGTATATAATGCAATGCCTAATAAATATATTATCCTAAATAATATTGCAATTAAAATAATCTTCTGTGTCATAGGGGAGAGTGGGCATGAAAGGGACATTTATAGAAAAATCGACAAAATACAAATAAGGAACAATTTACTTAAAAAATAATCGTACAGGCGCATACATTACACGTTTACCCTGGATATATGTAAATATAAACATAAACAGTTTAAACTAAAATCATTATTTTTATTATTGAAGAAATTTTGATTTTTGTCCCTTTCAAAACTGGGGTAGGATTGAAAGGGACAGCTTTAGTGATGAAAGGGACACTTTTATTAGGCCTTTTAACAGAATGCCATTCCTTGAAAATCTATCTGAAAATAGTGAATGCCCTTCATTCTATCAGTTCCGTTGCTTATATTTGGTGTTGGAACCTTCATTTCGATATCAGTTATATCTATATCAGCAATATCAGCTGGCTCAGGATAAATAAAGTGAAAAGAGTCACTCTTCTTTTTTAAAAATTTCACTGTAAATTCAGTGTCACTTAACATATTAATTATTATTCCAATTGCAAATTTTTTCGTCTTTTTTCGTAAAAAACTTGACTAAAACGTAATTTCCTATTTCGAATACGTCACTGGATTCTTCGATTTCATGTTCTTCAAATTCTTCGTGGTATGATTCAATATCACTTTCTGCGTATTTCACAGACATGTCGCTATCGCTGCTTTCAGAGGCTATTTTTCTTTTCGCTTTTTCTTTCCTTGCTTTTAATTCAAGTTTCTTTTCTCTTTTGTCTGTTTTTCAAGTTGTTCTTGTTCTAATTTTTCCTTTTCGGGCGTATCTGTCAAAATTCTCGAGTATCCTTTTTTTATGTCTTTGTACAGGGTTCTGAAGTGGCATAGCTTTGGGGAAGAGCCTCACAGTTCAGGTGATATAGGACTGTCTACTATAGGAGTACTAGTCGAAGGCAAGGAAATACAAGAAGAAATGGAAGTATCACCAAATGAAGTCGTTGCTTCTTCGTTTTTTGCGATCAGCAGGGCGATCGGATACATAACAGGTTAAAAAATCATCTTCACTAAAATTGTTAGAATTCAGTGGAAATATCCCTGTTTTAGCAAAAGCCATTTGAATATTTTTTATAGTAAAGGCACTCTCGTACGCTAATTTCGCAAATTTTGGCAAATGGTAAATGTTAACTGTTTTACCTGGATTCGATGTCAACCAATTATTTTGTGCAATTTTAAAGTAATTTTTGAATGGTCCATATACACTGACATCGAGCGGTTGCAGCTTGTGGCTGCAGTGGGGTGGAAAGGTAACAATTATCACCCCATTTTTTCTGGCATTTGCTACGACATTCAAATTAATATGGCTTTCGTGATTATCGATCATTAATAAAACAGGAGCCTCCTTACTAGGCTTCGAATGTTTAATGAAGTGTTCAAAAGCTATGGAGAAGTTATCACCAGTCATCCATCCACTTTTGTTGCAAAGCGCAATGCTACCTGTAGGTCCACCTTCGACCATTAATTCGGAGAACCTTACCCGCGGAAAGATGAAGACTGGAGGAACAGTGTTTCCGCTTGCAGAAATAAACGCCAACATAGTCACCAGTTGGCCGCGTTCCGCTGATGACGCTTGAGCAACTTGCTTGATCCCTCGTTGGGTTATGACTTTTGGTTGGTCAGCTACAGTGCATAATCCAGTTTCATCACCGTTATATATGCGGTCCGCAGTAAACTGGTATTTTTTCAAAATACTTTCAATATTTTCATAAAATTTGCTTACATTCGTTGGATTAAACGACGTAGCTCGAGCTAAACTTGTTTTCTCAGGTTGGCGCAATGAAATGTCCTTATGACGTTTAAATAAACCTCGAAGCCAGTCTACTCCCCCTTTTCTCGAGATTGCCAGGTAGGTGGAATTTCTTTATTTAACGATTTTGCATAATCAAAAGCCAATTGCCTGGTCTGCACAGCTGTTGAGCTATAAGCCATCTTCGATGCAGTTTTTAGGTATTGGCATAATAATTCTTCTTCAGCTTTAGAAAAGACTCTCCTGTTACCAATATCAGGTGCGTGTGTAAAGTCGGATACTTGCGGTAAAGATTTGGCTTTTTAGTACAAGTCTGGCCTATGCCATACGCCTCCGCAACGGATCTTACAGACATGTTTTTTTCAATTACTGTTTTAACGGCAGCTTCGATATCTTCAGGTGATTTTCTAATTCTTTTTGCAGAAGTTTCTTTGCCTTCCATGATTATACAAGTACTGAAATAATTGAAATGACTAATTTTAGAATAGTACAGTATTGAAATGCAGGGTGGTACTGAAAGGGACACTGTCCCTTTCAATACCCCGAAGCGTGTCCCTTTCAATACCCACCCCACTTCCTAAACATTTTAGTATCTAAACTGGTTATAACCTCAAATTATATTATCGCAATTAGCACAAACTGACTCTAATACTTTAAGCAGCCTATAGAAATTTTCGTGCCATAATAAGTTAATGTTAACTTACCAGAAATTTTGAGCAAGTGAACAGTCACAAAGTATAATTTTCACTATAATTTTTAAATACACGTTCTATTACTGCACGTGCCACGTGGAACTAAACAAGTTAACAACGAAACAATAACGGATGTATAGCTCCACATTGTGGCAAATGCACGAACTATGAATCCTACTAGCAAAGCTATAAACCGCACCGTCCCTTTCAATACCTGTCCCTTTCATGCCCACTCTCCCCTATAATGCCAAATTAATTATTTTTTTTTAAATTCCTGCTGTAAATGTTGACATGGGTAACAATTTGATTCTATGTGGAAATTTATTATAAATAGTTTTATTGTTTGCGTTTCCAGTTTTTTTATATCAAATCTTATTGTTGCAATAAAATTGCGGTCTGTAGATATGCTGTTGCTCTAAGGTTGGGCTGTTTGTCCATGAACCTTTTTGTCTCTGATATGCGGCCCTTATCTAACCACGGAATTTCCGACCTATTACTGCAGAGGTCTTCAACGGAGGGGTCCTTTCATGGCGGCAGGTCAATCCATCGGCTCTAGGATCCGTTTCGTCACGACGCGAGGTGGAGGCCTATCCGGTCAATTCTAACTCTTTCCGTTCTTCTTGAAGCAAAGCATCTCCTCTTAAGTCTACGATTGGTGACCTTTCCAAAACGGTCCATGCGTTCTCTCCTACAACGGTTTCTAACTATTTTCTTGTTTCCCAAAAAAATACATTTGTATTTAGATAGAATCTTATTATCGATATGATTCATGATTAATGATTCATCCAGTAGAATTTCCAATTATTATCTAGTCTTATATTGTCTAGTCCATTAATAACTTTGCTTATAGCTATCGAGGATTTTCGTTCTATTTCCTTGAAATTTTCAAAATCCTCCATTCCATTTGTTTAACAATTTCTGATACTTGTTCTTGCCTTAATGGTATTGAATTATGTTTGCTCTGATTTTAATTAATTCTGAATATGCAGATGCTTCGTTCTTCAAAGTTCCCATACTTTCTGACATTTCTTTTTCAGTTACTCTACACATTTGATAGAATTTCTCAACATTTCCAAACTTTTAAATTCTCCAGAATTTGTTTCAAATGTTTAATGCAAGTTACAACTAAATTTACACCAAACGATTTTCAGTAAACTTAGATCTTTCTTTTTTTGTTTTCAACGATCGCAAACTCGGCGCTAACTCTTTAAAATTAATAGGTAATTAGTAGTTCGGTGAGGTAAAATAAGATGGTATTTTCCATGTAGTTTTCTTACGTCATTGATATAAAAGACAAGTAAATCTATCTGTCTGTCATCAGCATATATATGGATATGACAATACCTCCACTTATCTGTAAAAATCACTGATGTAAACACTGAAAAGTGAAGGATCCAAACTAGATGCTTGAGGGGCACCTCTAGCTCCAACACGCCACTGAGCCATCAACTACCAATTTTACAAATTCTGTCGCTCCTGATGAAAAAGCAAGAATAATAGTTTAGCTAGTAACGTATCAAGATATGTATATAGTGTCGAAAGCTTTAATATAATCCAACAAAGTTAAAACTATCAGTGAGCTCAGTAATATCAACAATGATATCCAGAGGTGTTATTTCGCATCTACACAGTTCTAAATCGATACTGAAATTACGGAAAATATTAAATAATGTATTACATTAAGGGGGAGTTGCAGAAAGAGGCGAGAAATATGAATAAATGGTGTAATTAGTTTAGAAAAAATATATGTTTAATATCTGATTACAATAATATAAGGCAGGCATTGATTTTTTTTTTTTTTTTTACCCAGGAGGAAATTCATTACGAACGGAGTGTGGGACTCCAGTACTATGTAATGTACTGTTTACCCACTAAAACCTCCTGCAAAACAAAATCGGAACACACCCAGAACCGTCAGGAAGACATTACATCAGTGCAGACCGGCGCGGCGGGCTATCTAGCTCTGTCTCTTTGCCTTGCTCTTCTTCCGCCTCCTTGTGACTCACAATGTTACTAATCATGCTCTGGATAGATTTCCATTTGGATTTACTTGCAATCATAGTCGAAACCAGCGTATCCGGTGTTAGTGTACTTCCAAGTTCGTATATACAGCTTGCCTAACCACTTCCCATCTGATACAGTCGAAAAGGGTATGTTCGGCCGTGTCGATATTTCCGCAGTATATGCAAACATCATTATCATCTTTATTAAAACGTTTGGCGTAAGATCTAAACACGCAATGCGATGTCAGAGCCTGGCTGAGATAATAATCCACTTCCCGATGTCCACAGTTGACCCACGCATATATATCAGAAATTAACCTCTTTGTCCATTGAGCTTTATTATGCTCATTTGTCCACCTGGTCTGCCAGCTCTTGATCGATGCATCTCGTGCCATTTTCTTTACGGATCTATGATCATCTTCGTCCCTGTGTTTGTACATGTAACACCTTTCCTGAACCAACAGATCGATGGGTATGGTGCCCGTTATTACTTGCAAGGCTATTCCAGATGTAGTCCTGAATGTTGATGCAAACCGCAGGAGCATGGATCTTGTAAACGCCAGAGTTCCATAGCGTACTTCCGGATGCCGATTACGTTGTTCCATACAGAGCCCTATAGAGCACCATGTTGTGCATGGCACTACACAAAACCGACCGCTTACTGCTTCTGGTCCCCTACGTTGGGCATCAACCTGGTCAGCGTAGAGAGCTTTGGCATCGACCTAGCAACCACTGTCACCACATGCTGTTTAAAGTTCAGCTTCTTGTCATCCATATTCACTCCCAGATAGGTTAGGCATTTAACAGGTATTACCTTCACCTTCCAGGCTAAAAAAGATGTGATCTCTTCCGCTACCTTACAATCACCGCTTCGGTCTTCTCGGGTGCAAGAGTCATTTCCTGCTGTCTAATCCACCATTCTCTGATTCGCTCTAAACAAATGTTCACATTTCTCATCAGCGTTGTATCGTTTTTCGCACCGACCACCAGTGCTAGATCATCGGCGAATGCTATGCTTACGGCATCTGTCGTGAGCTCCAGACTAAGGATATCATCGTATAAATGTTTCCACAGCGTCGGTCCAAGAACCGACCCTTGCGGAACACCACATTTGCTTGCCATCGTTGTTTTCCACTCAACACTATCCTTCTGTTGGTTAGATAGCTGGTTATTATATTTACAAGATAGTTGGAAATCTTCCTCCGCCGCAGTTCTTTTATAATTAATTTGCAAGCCAGGTTGAAGGCGTTCTGATATCAATAGTTACGAGACGCACCATCTGCTGTTAAAATCGCCCACTGTCTCCAATTACCGTCCTTATAGCATCAACTGTTGATCTGCCCTTTCGGAATCCATATTGATGTGGATGCTCCTTAGGCCTCTCCGTCGTTCGTCCAATTCATTAGCCAATCTGTTTAAATGAGTGCCTCCATTATCTTACTCAACGTATTTTAACATACAGATTGGTCTGAAGGAGCTTGGTAGCTCGGGGGTTTTCCATTTTTTAGATTAGCGCGACTTTCGCCACCTTCCAGCTATCGAGGGAATTTTGCTTCGATATTAGGTCGTTCGCAACACTCAATACAAGCTCCTGGCGCACAGCTGGCGACTTCTTTTATTGCCTCGGCAGGGAGCTTATCCAATCCCGGAGCTTTACCAGGCTTCATGCTTGCTATCGCGTTCTCTAGTTCCTCTGCAGTGAACGGCTCGATGTTGTTCACGATGGCTTCCGTATTCAGATCGCTAGATGTAGATGGAAATAGAACGCGTAAAATCTGTTCTCTTTTATCCGGACTAAGATCATAGGGACATAACATCTTAAACTTTTTTTGCCACGATCTTATAAACTTCACCCCAAATATTTCCATCGAGTTCAAAGCATAGATCCTTCCAGCATCTCCGCTTGGCTTCGCTATACTTCTTACTAGCTCTCTCTTACATATCTTGTAAGCTTCTCCTAGCAGATTTCCTCAAAATTTGCCCATTATTGTTATTTTGTACGCTCTCGTTTCTCTAGTCAGTTTTCTCTGAGCTTGGTGCATTCCCTCCTTCTTGTGGCTATACTGTCATTCCACCAATAAGGAATAATGGCTCCTACCATATTGTTTACGTGTGCTGTCTTTGTACACCTTCTGTATCATCTTTGTGCATCTGTTATGATCCATTTCACCTGCTTCTTGCGCCACCTTTTTGACGTTGTGTCTGAAATTCTCCCAATCTACTATTGTGCTTATGTTTGTTCTCTCTATCAAGTTTCTTCTGCTTTCTCCTTTAAGTTCAAAGAATATGTATTTGTGATCAGTTAAGGAGTCTTCGTCCATCACTCTCCAATTAACTATTTGTTTTGCAATTCGGTGGGTGGACAAGGTTACATCAATATGGGACTCCGTGGCGCCTGTAACGAAGGTGGAGGCTCCTTTCCGTCGTTTAATACAACCATGTCCAGAGTATGAATCCATTCCTGCCAATACTCTCCCTTATTATCGGTCTTTGGCGCTCCCCATTCAGGGGATTTGGCGTTTATGTCCCCCAAAATGATGGTTTGCCTCTATATCCCATTCATGATATTATCCACCTCCCTTTTGTATTCCTCCATTCCAATGTTCGGAGAAAGGTAGCAGCATACAAAGTCGAAACTATTCATATGTAGAACCAAGTGTCCGTCTCTAACACTATGGCCAAATATCTCGATATTTCTTTTTAGAATTAAAGCAGCTACGTTGGTCCTGCTGTCTTTAATCCATTTTGCATCCTCAACTCTTTTCCTGTTTGGCTCGCAAACGAATAGGATGTCGATGGCCCGATGCATGGATGTGGCGTACACCATGTCCTGCGCTGCATATCCGCGCCCTACATTTGCTTGCAGTACTTTAATGGACATTGTTTATTCGGCGCCGCATCTCGGTAGTGCTATTTTTCCTGACCCCTTCGCGCTTGCGACCTGTTTCGTGTTCTCCCGTATTAACTTCCTAAAATGCGGGCATTTGGTTTGGGTCTGCCCTTGGTCAGGCATTGATTGTCAGAAGAATATTAGAAATCATATATAAAGTATTATCGAAGCCAAAAAAAGTTGACAAAAACGTTTGTGTTAATGTCTTCCGGGTATTGTCGCGTAGATAAGTTTGCACTTCTTGACGACTTGAGTCCTTAGAAACCGTCTGAAGAAGCTGACAGCATGATCAGCGAAACGTCAAGTCGTCAAGTCGTCAAGTGTAAACTTGTACGCGACAATATCGGAAGACTTAAACATGGTAAACGACAATCGTGAAAACCTACGCCCAAAAACCTTCGTGCTTTTTATATGTCTATAGGTATTGCCTCGTATTTATTTAAAACGGATTATAATCTATTGGCAATCGATTTATCATTAGCAATCAGCTTATTTGATCTAAAAATAATAAATGTAAATAAAGGCGTAAAAATATTACATTTCAACAATAAATTAAATTACCTTTATGTTAATCGTAATAATCACTCTTCTATACAATTTTTTATGGAATACTACATTTGACGCGCCCGAAATTAACAGTCAAACATAAAATACAGCTGGAATTGATATTTAAACGTCAAATTTGGTCGCCGTTGACATTCAAACGTCAAACTACGGATCATTTGACGTTTAAACGCCAAAACTTAGTTCTTTTTGATGTTGACATGTCAAGCTTGCTGACGTAAGATGTTGAAATAACAAACTCAATTGTGTTTAGGTTTAAAACGTCGAAAAACTATCAAGTAGATGAAATACATATATGACGTCAGGCGTCTTATTTATTGATGTTGAAGATCAACGTTCTAGCTAAAGTCGCGGTCAAATAATTTGTTCAAATATGTACATATTTTTTAACGTTCAATCAAATTTTGACTAAAGTGACCAGTCGTTTAGTTTTGGAATTATTATGTTGCAAATGTCAATATGACGGCGATAATTGACAATCCATATGACAGCTCGAGAACCATTTTACAATACGAAAAATGAGAAGAACAGATTTTGATCGCCAGTTAATTATTATCTGACACGATATATGTATTACGAAACAATTAATTGATGTTAACTGATTGAATATAGGTAGTCATCGTGAAGGAAATTTAAACTATTTTTCATAATTATGGAATTTTGTTGGATTAAGTCACACTTTATACATTTGCTATATCTTGTGTAATAAGTACATATTATAAATATTAAATCGCTCTATTGCTGAAATAATAACTTTTACTACATTTTAACTGGCTCTACTTGACATAACGTTTAGGTACGATATCTGTCGTAAATTTTCAAATGACAACACTATTTTATAATTACACCAGAAAATTTTGCCGTTTAATAATGAGCAATTTTTAAAGCATGTACATTGATCGAAAAATATTAATTATTAGTTAAAATGTAATTAATGTTCCATGAATAAAGAATATTTTCTTACCGTATGTATAGACAACCATTCTTACATCGGTGTAAGTACGGCCACAACCATTTTTAGATACCTTGAAACAGTTGGCGCCATCTAGAGTCGAACGTCGCAAATTAGGATAGATCCCTACAGTTCGCGCGTGTCAACTGAGAACAATTCGATAGTAAAATAAAGACACCAAATAATAATCAAACATGGCTTGCATGTTTTGTCGTGGTACACGTTTTTTATGTTAGCATCAAAGTGTTTGTAATTAGTATTGGTAAAATTACGCGTTACTCATCCAGAGTTGCACATTTATCAAGATTCATCGATTATCATTTTTAAACAGTAAGTACTTTTATTTTTTTTTTTGCCGCTTTACACGATTCCTGGTGTTGTTAAGGAAACTATATTCAAATACGATATCGTTTATACCGCATCATACTCTTTAAACATTAAAGAATTAAATTAAATTATGACACGCAGATTTAGTAATAAATTGGGATGCATCAAGTGAAGATTATCTAGAAAATTGGAGTAAAAACGATATCGATTGTGCTAAACTAAAAATTTCTGTCACAAAAACGTGTGACCGTAGAACGTGCTTTAGATGATTTTCTCTCTTACAAGCTTCTCTAGTTTCCTCCAAAATTTGCCCATTATTGTTATTTGTGCCCTGCGCTCTCGTTTCTCTAGTCAGTTTTCTCCTGAGCTTGGTGCATTCCTCCTTCTTGTGGCTATACTGTCATTCCACCAATAAGGAATAATGGCTCTACCATATTGTTTACGTGTGCTGTCTTTGTACACCTTCTGTATCATCTTTGTGCATCTGTTATGATCCATTTCACCTGCTTCTTGCGCCACCTTTTTGACGTTGTGTCTGAAATTCTCCCAATCTACTATTGTTCTTATGTTTGTTCTCTCTATCAAGTTTCTTCCGCTTTCTCCTTTAAGTTCAAAGAATATGTATTTGTGGTCAGTTAGGGAGTCTTCGTCCATCACTCTCCAATTAACTATTTGTTTTGCAATTCGGTGGGTGGACAAGGTTACATCAATATGGGACTCCGTGGCGCCTCTAACGAAGGTGGGCTCCTTTCCGTCGTTTAATACAACCATGTCCAGAGTATGAATCCATTCCTGCCAATACTCTCCTTATTATCGGTCTTTGGCGCTCCCATTCAGGGGATTTGGCGTTTATGTCCCCCAAAATGATGGTTTGCCTCCTGTATATCCCATTCATGATATTATCCACCTCCCTTTTGTATTCCTCCATTCCAATGTTCGGAGAAAGGTAGCAGCATACAAAGTCGAAACTATTCATATGTAGAACCAAGTGTCCGTCTCTAACACTATGGCCAAGTATCTCGATATTTCTTTTTAGAATTAAAGCAGCTATGTTGGTCCTGCTGTCTTTAATCCATTTTGCATCCTCAACTCTTTTCCTGTTTGGCTCGCAAACGAATAGGATGTCGATACCCCGATGCATGGATGTGGCGTACACCATGTCCTGCGCTGCATATCCGCGCCCTACATTTGCTTGCAGTACTTTAATGGACATTGTTTATTCGGCGCGGCATCTCGGTAGTGCTATTTTTCCTGACCCCCTTCGCGCTTGCGACCTGTTTCGTGTTCTCCCGTATTAACTTCCTAAAATGCGGGCATTTGGTTTGGTCTGCCCTTGGTCAGGCACGTTTGTGTTGATGTCTTCCCGGTATTGTCGCGTAGATAAGTTTGCACTTGACGACTTGAGTCCTTAGAAACCGTCTGAAGAAGCTGACAGCATGATCAGCGAAACGTCAAGTCGTCAAGTCGTCAAGTGTAAACTTGTACGCGACAATATCCGGAAGACTTAAACATAGTAAACGACAATCGTGAAAACCTACGCCCAAAAACCTTCGTGCTTTTTATATGTCTATAGGTATTGCCTCGTATTTATTTAAAACGGATTATAATCTATTGGCAATCGATTTATCATTAGCAATCAGCTTATTTGATCTAAAAAATAATAAATGTAAATAAAGGCGTAAAATATTATATTTCAACAATAAATTAAATTACCTTTATGTTAATCGTAATAATCACTCTTCTATACAATTTTTATAGGAATACTACATTTGACGCGCCCGAAATTAACAGTCAAACATAAAATACAGCTGGAATTGATATTTAAACGTCAAATTTGGTCGCCGTTGACATTCAAACGTCAAACTACGGGTCATTTGACGTTTAAACGCCAAACTTAGTTCTTTTTGATGTTGACATGTCAAGCTTGCTGACGTAAGATGTTGAAATAACAAACTCAATTGTGTTTTAGGTTTAAAACGTCGAAAAACTATCAAGTAGATGAAATACATATATGACGTCAGACGTCTTATTTATTGATGTTGAGAAGATCAACGTTCTAGCTAAAGTCGCGGTCAAATAATTTGTTCAAATATGTACATATTTTTAACGTTCAATCAAATTTTGACTAAAGTGACCAGTCGTTTAGTTTTGGAGATTATTATGTTGCAAATGTCAATATGACGGCGATAATTGACAATCCATATGACAGCTCGAGAACCATTTTACAATACGAAAAATGAGAAGAACAGATTTTTTGATCGCCAGTTAATTATTATCTGACACGATATATGTATTACGAAACAATTAATTGATGTTAACTGATTGAATATAGGTAGTCATCGTGAAGGAAATTTGAACTATTTTTCATAATTATGGAATTTTTGTTGGATTAAGTCACACTTTATACATTTGCTATATCATGTATAATAAGTACATATTATAAATATTAAATCGCTCCTATTGCTGAAATAATAACTTTTACTACATTTTAACTGGCTCTACTTGACATAACATTTAGGTACGATATCTGTCGTAAATTTTCAAATGACAACACTATTTTATAATTACACCAGAAAATTTTGCCGTTTAATAATGAGCAATTTTTAAAGCATGTACATTGATCGAAAAATATTAATTATTAGTTAAAATGTAATTAATGTTCCATGAATAAAGAATATTTTTCTTACCGTATGTATAGACAACCATTCTTACATCGGTGTAAGTACATGCAACCATTTTAGATACCTTGAAACAGTTGGCGCCATCTAGAGTCCAACGTCGCAAATTAGGATAGATCCCTACAGTTCGCGCGTGTCAACTGAAGACAATTCGATAGTAAAATAAAGACACCAAATAATAATCAAACATGGCTTGCATGTTTTGTCGTGGTACACGTTTTTTATGTTAGCATCAAAGTGTTTGTAATTAGTATTGGTAAAATTACGCGTTACTCATCCAGAGTTGCACATTTATCAAGATTCATCGATCATCATTTTTAAACAGTAAGTACTTTTATTTTTTTTTTGCCGCTTTTACACGATTCCTGGTGTTGATAAGGAAACTATATTCAAATACGATATCGTTTATACCGCATCATACTCTTTAAACATTAAAAGGAACAATTAAATTGTAATACGCAGATTTAGTAATAAATTGGGATGCATCAAGTGAAGATTATCTAGAAAATTGGAGTAGAAACGATATCGATTTGTGCTAAAATAGAAATTTCTGTCACAAAAACGTGTGACCGTAGAACGTGCTTTAGATGATTTTTTTTTGTATTGTGTTTTGGACAGGTATATCGTAACTAGTTGTAGACTGCCAGATCCCAAGATGGTAAAGGCTTCCGTAATATCCAATGGTGAGTAAAATTTACCTCTATATTTATATAATTCCTTATTTGAGATGTAATCTCGAATTGTTTGGCGCGACTCTGATGAAATATGTTGTATATATTGTGTTTACTACTATCTTGCGGTATAATAAAAATCGTTCTTCGATTGATAAGCAGAAATGTGATACCGATACGATGAAATTAAATACCTAACCACGATAATATTTATAATTTTTACCGCGTGTATCTTTGTTTATACTTGTAATATTATGGACAGCCAATTGTTATTAAGTATGTTTGGATATCTTTAATATACCTACGTCGCAAAAGATTTTACCTACAATAGTAGATGAGGTCAAATTATAAAAAAAAACAAATTAGAGCGTAATAATCATCAAATTAGATAATTTTTCTCATTACGTGAATTGCATATTGTTAGGTATTTCCTTTTTTTATCGCGACGAAATGATTTATACAAATGTATAGATTACGTGAAGTAATCTATCACATTAATTGAAAATATCGAGCGATTGTAATCTTTTGTTGCTCATGTATTAATCAAAATGGTAATTGAACAGTCTGGTACAGAACGAGAAGCTATATTCATTGAAGAAAGTCTTAGAAAAGTTAGACAAGTTTCCATATGTCACATGTAAATTTATGATGACATTTATTGAAAAATCTTTAGCATCATCCATTGTAACAGTCAAAACGTATACGGGGTGATTGGTTAGAATTGCAATTGTGACTGACATGTCACTTTGACGTATTAATTTTAAACTTACCCTCAATATACAAATTAATATTAATCCTGCAGTGTGGATCTTCCACAATAAATACTTCCCATCATCACCGTTTTCTAATTTTTTTTTATACAGGCTGTAACAATAGTGCGATATTCTTCCATATCTCCATTTTTATGCAAAATACAGCAACTTTACCGAACAGCCCCAACATAACGAGAGAGAAACTTTCTTTTAAAGAGTACACCTACATAACAACACACAGAAATGAGAAACAATTACTACATACATCCTTTATTCAAACTAATAGATAATTAAATTTCGCTTTCAACTAACCCTTAAAAATATAGTGTTTCAATTTGAAAAAATGAAGATTTTCGCATTTCAATTGTTTAAAAAAGACACTGATTTCTAGAACACTATGTATAACGTATTTAAGTCTACATCTGTTTATTGTCATCACAGGAGATGCCTCTAAAGTTATGTTAAGTTTCATAATGTTACAATTTTTCCGTTACCGAAATACACTCACCGGCAAAATAATCGATCCACTCAAAAAATTGATGAAGTTTGTTCGTTAATAAGTTTATTTTAAATTCGATTTGATTCATTTTTTTTGCATATTGTAGGTAAATTTAAATGTAATCTATCATATCTTTGGAATTTTAAGAAAATTTGGCGTACATCACTTTATACAGGGTGACACAAAGTCTGTTTTTTTTTTAAATCAACTTTAAAACCACATCTGGATTGTCAAAGTTGCTCCACCTTGTATTTTCTTATTTTGTTAACAAGACACATCATTTCTTTACAATTTCTTTCTTTATTTATTACAATAGCTTAATTTTGGTAAAAGATACAAGGGTTTAAGAAAACTCTTACATTTTTATATTTTTCCTATGGTACTAACAATAAGTTTACGAATTTATCGTTTTTGCATAGAGGCGTTGATTGAAGGAATACATAAAGATGCGCAACCTATGACAGTTGACAGAAATCTCAGATCCCTTAAATGGAGATTTGCATTTAAGGGATCTGAGATTTCTGTCAACTGTCATAGGTTGCGCATCTTTATGTATTCCTTCAATCAACGATAGAGGGCTATTGAAATACTGTCAGTTGTGAAATCTAAAACTTATTAATTACGTTTTTGAACGTGCTTCTTGTCGAATAGTAATTTAAAATATGGATCTTTCTGTAACCGACGGAGCGAGAGCTGTTTCTTGGATTCAGGATGGTAGGTCACAGTATTATGTGGCCAGAGTGTTGGGAGTTTCAAGATGTGAAGTTCAAAGAGCTGTTAAACGGTTTAATGAATTTAGTGTATACACAAGAAGAAATCATTGTGGTCGAACGAAATCTACTAGTGAGCGAGATAATCGCTTTATAACGTTAAACGTTTTGAGGGACAGAAAGTTAGGTACTTCTGTGCAAATGAAAAACAGATTAGAGGACGTAAGGCAAGTTCAAGTAAGTGATAGGACAATAAAAAGGCGGCTGTTTGATTTTGGACTGCGTTCTAGGAGACCTGCAACTGGTCTAGAGTTATTGAGACACCATCGAGTTGAACGCCTTAGATTTGCTAGGGAACATGTAAATTGGGGTAACGAAGGATGGAGCAACATCCTATTCACGGATGAGTCCATATTTTAACTAAGAACACCAGATGGACGTGTAAGAATTTACCGAAGAACTGGTGAACGTTTCTTTCAAAACCATTTTTTTGCTAGAGTAAGTTATGGAGGTGGTTCGATAATGGTGTGGGGTCGCATAACGAAATTGTAAAGAAATGATGTGTCTTGTTAACAAAATAAGAAAATACAAGGTGGAGCAACTTTGACAATCCATATGTGGTTTTAAAGTTGATTTAAAAGACAGACTTTGTGTCACCCTGTATAAAATAATGTACGTCAAATTTTCTTAAAATTCCAAAGATGTGACAGATTACATTTAAATTTACCTACAATATGCAAAAAAAAATGAATCAAATTGAATTTAAAATAACAAACTTCTTAACGAACAAACTTCATCATTTTTTTGAGTGGATCGATTATTTTGCCGGTGAGTGTAGTAATGGCATTTTTCTGAGAAGAGCAAAATGTCAAAATTAACAAATGTCAATATCTTGTAAACTATTGAAAATAATTGTATATGATAAGGTTGCCTTAAAATTCCTCAGGCAATTCAAAAATGTGATGGTTACGAGCAAACTAAACACCCTGCTTTTTCACCAGAAAAGAGACTAACTTTAAAAACTAGCTTACGTCAATAAATATGAAAATCGAAATGTAGGTACTATGATGAGTTACAGCTTGGAGCGTTTTTTGTGGGTGACATCCGATATAAATAAATAGATTATAAATAATAAAAACTTGTTTCAAATAAAACGGCTATCTGTGTAATACACGGATTAATACAGATTTTATTTCTGATTAAATCTTGAATAATAAATTTTGCCTTTATTAAAATAAAGAGATATGTAATAATTACATTTTTCACAAACAACGACGTGCTAGTAATTTGCGTTTTAAAAGAGTGGGATTCTACCTGTGCGAGTTTGAACACCTGAAGGTCTTCTCCTTTTGCTGCTTGCTGAACAACCAAGCTATCTTACTTTTGCCATGCAAGATATGGTAACTGTCCCATTTCTTGTTCTTTTGAGCGTACTTTTGTCTAAAAACAATTGTTATTAATGTATTAATAAAACGATGACTTTTAGATATTGTAATTACAGATAGATAATAGTAATTGTATAAGAAAATTATGAAAATTCAAATATCTTGAACAATAAGTGTAGCAATGTTGAACATGAATGAACATTTGAATCATGCATTTTATTTGCTTTAGACTATTCAAATATAATTCAAATACAATATATTCATTTACATTCTATTTAATATACTACAAATTAATCAAAATTATTTGTTTGCCTATAAAATTTCGAGATTATTGTTTGGGTATAAAGAACTTAATCGTACTGTTTTTACTTTTCTTTCAATAAAATCTTTGCTGATATTTCCGAAAGATTCTTAATCTTTCTAAACCAAGTCTTATAAAATATAACTTCTAACCACGTGTTCTGACGTATCTATTTTTCAATCAATTCAGTTTCTGTAATTATCTTTGTATGCCTGATATTTTCGACAAGGTTTATGGGAACAATAACACGGCCTTACTGGTTACTAAGAACTTTCTACAAAAAAAGTGGACATTAATCCTTTAAAATACTATTATGTTGACAATAATTATTATGATTTAGTATTGGAGGAAATATCAGGAATCTTAGAACCATCTGAAAACATTATGTTATGCAAACACTGTCCTTCCTTCAAAGTGATATTTATTTATAGCCTTATTTGTCTGGAAAAAATAAAAATTTTATTAATTGATGTAGTTAAACTTTTTTCAATTGTTTCACAATGTAAATTATTTTACAGTCATTACACTAGAATACCTACGTTTTTATTTATGAATCTAGAGTAAAGATATTTTTAAAGGAAATCTCCACAAGCAGTATACTTTCTTATCGCAGATGCAATGAATAGATTATAAAATGTTTTATGATGTTTTTACTCATTTGTCTAAAAAAAGAAAACATGCTAAGCAGTTGGACTCTATATTTAATAGCGTCATACTGCACTTTCGTTCTTTATCTGCAACGTATAGTGCAATTTAATTCATTTCCTTCATTTTTCTTATTGTACTATTTCGATATAATATGAAATTGTTAGAAACCGGGTCCCTACTTTGAATTATTTGTGAGGATTAACACTGCAGCTCTTGTAAATTGTGTGTATACAGGGTGATTGGTGAGAATGGCCTATTAAAAGTATTATACAAACGGATAGGAATTTGAAAACAAAATTTTGCAGTTGGATATGGTTGAATATGAACTATCACGTGAAAATATTTTTGAATAAATATCACTTGTGAGTGTAGTAATGGCATTTTTCTGAGAAGAGCAAAATGTCAAAATTAACAAATGTCAATATCTTGTAAACTATATATCACTTCCGGTTAACCGGAAGTGGGCATCAACTTCGATTTTTTAAATAGCATGCTATAAAATAAATTACAAATTCAGCTTCTATGATAAATTTTACACATATTTCATGTATCATATGAAATATGAACTATCACGTGAAAATATTTTTGAATAAATATCACTTCCGGTTAACCGGAAGTGGGCATCAACTTCGATTTTTTAAATAGCATGCTATAAAATAAATTACAAATTCAGCTTCTATGATAAATTTTACACATATTTCATGTATCATACCCTATACCTAAATACCATTCCTTCTGAGTTATTCGCAATTCAAGAAAAAAAGTGACAGATATCGATCTTACTTTATAGTGATATTACTTCACGTAGGAGTAAATGAGGCGAATGAAATTTTGCATACGCGCAGCTGATATTATGTAGTTATACAGCATTTGAATTTTTTTTCTGTGACAATATACAGGGTGTTTAAAAACTTAGTTGCTTATAAATAAGTTCAATCCGCGGAAAGTACATTTTCTTAAATGGAAAGGTATATATTTTATTAGATATTATGATTCTACAAAATATTCTCTTTGAATCCATATTAGGTGGTCCTATACCTAAAATGTAAGGTTAATAAGTTATAACGATTTAATTAACCTCCGTACCTAAAATGCTCAAATATGTCAATTTACAGAATCAAGTGTGCTTAGCTCATTTGTTTTACATACTTACTTGCCACTTATTTTGACGTCTGTCATTTTAGTTAGTTGTTCTCGTGTACACTGTGGGAAATAGATCTGCACCAGTACAATAATTAGGGTAAACAATGCGAGGATTTACTTTACAACAACAAAATGTTATTTTATTTGTTACAAAACATATTGTTATCTTAGTATTTTTTACAATTTTTATTTTACCTCTGTAATAACATTGTTTTCGTTTCTGTGCAATACATTTTTCTCAGTACATTGTGTTAGAATGGATTAGCATTGAGAATAGACCAAATCAGGTAATAATGAATTTATTTATTATGTAAAGTGAATGTAATCAAATAGTGAAATAAACGTATCAAACGTTTAGTGAAAGATACTAACATTTACAACCAATGATCAGCAAAAATTTCTAAGAATTTTTAAGATATAAAAAGATTTACCGACCGATATATTCGTAGAACAATGATGAAAGAACAATACCTGTTAAGTAATAATAACAGTTATAATTATTTAAGAAGGCAGATATTTAAAAAACAGTTGAAGTAGTATGTCCAAAAGAAAATATTTTGTTGAACGTTTTTTTACTCAATGAAATATTAGTTGATTGAAGAGTCTTTTGTGTATCTAAAATAAAAGTAAAATCCAAAGTGTGAAGTAAAACCCAACGTGTAACAATATCAGTAAAAAATTTAGATTATCTAAGAATTCTCCTAGATACTCCCAACAATTGGTATTTGAATAATCAACATAAAGTAAATCTACATCAAAGGTCTAAATAATTAGTAATAACAAATTAGGTAAAATTAAAAAAATAAAAAAGATAATATAAAAGATACAGTAGAAAAATTATAAGAACAACAATAATAATAACACAAATAAAGAAGTTATCTAAATGGTTCGACATGGCAACCATTTCTATTGAGGCATTCTATATTTGGAGACGTATTCCAATAATTCTTGCTAATCATTTGGTGTTATTTGCGTAAAGGATCCCTTATTCCTATAATTCAATGAGAAGAATTTTTGAAAATACGATTAACAAAATGACAGACGTCAAAATAAGTGGCAAGTAAGTATGTAAAACAAATGAGCCAAGCACACTTGATTCTGTAAATTGACATATTTGAGCATTTCAGGTACGGAGGTTAATTAAATCGTTATAACTTATTAACCTTACATTTTAGGTATAGGAACACCTAATAGGGATTCAAAGAGAATATTTTGTAGAATCATAATATCTAATAAAATATATACCTTTCCATTTAAGAAAATGTACTTTCCGCGGATTGAACTTATTTATAAGCAACTAAGTTTTTAAACACCCTGTATATTGTCACAGAAAAGAACTTCAAATGCTGTATAACTACATAATATCAGCTGTGCGTATGCAAAATTTCATTCGCCTCATTTACTCCTACGTGAAGTAATATCACTATAAAGTAAGATCGGTATCTGTCACTTTTTTTCTTTAATTGCGAATAACTCAGAAGGAATGGTATTTAGGTATAGGGTATAATACATGAAATATGTGTAAAATTTATCATAGAAGCTGAATTTGTAATTTATTTTATAGCATGCTAGTTAAAAAATCGAAGTTGATGCCCACTTCCGGTTAACCGGAAGTGATATTTATTCAAAAATATTTTCACGTGGTAGTTCATATTCAACCATATCCAACTGCAAAATTTTGTTTTCAAATTCCTATCCGTTTGTATAATACTTTTAATAGGCCATTCGCACCAATCACCCTGTATAAATATGTTGTCATGGCGTTGCTGCAACATTAATTCGCCGTAAATAATATTGGGCTATTAATTATATCCCAACTGCAATGATAGTTGAACCTATCGAGCTCTGTACCCGCGTGTTTAGTAACTATAACTCCTTTGATTCGACTCTTTGTGAATTGGTGGTTAAATATATGAGATGGAAATTTACATCACTTTATTCCTACGTTAATGTGAAATTGTAAAATTTGAGAATGAAAACCGCATATTTCAAAATTTCCTGAACAATAAATACAATTGTTATTTAACACCCAGCGGCGCTATTTCAGATCTTGCCCACTAGATGGAATGGGGTTAGAATTAGTTCATTGTCGGACTGTGTTAATATACGTTGAGAAACGAACTGCGTTGAAGTTTGCATTTAGAGGAACGCTGACGAGATCGAAAAGGTCGAAACCACGTGGTCCGTTTCTAATGCTTGTTCGTTTTTGATTGTACTCGTTTGCAGGGCGATTCCAACAATATGCCATGAGCGCTTATTACAGGGATTTTTTTTAATATTATGGCATTTCTTGACGTTTTCAAATAAATGCACCTGCTAGAAAATCTTCAAAAACTCAAAGATTTCAATAATTAAAGAAGATTGAATTTATAAATAAATAAGCTAAGCACATTGGAACAATGGTTGCAAAGTAGTCGGTAGAAGAAAGTCTTCATTTTGAAGAATGTCTATTTGGTCTGTGTTTCATGAAACACGTCTATAACATCGAAGCCTCTACTCAAACAGTTGAAATGCCATCATCCGTCTGAAAAAAAAAAAAAAAGGAGACAGTTCAAAGAACAGAGTGAAAGTAGCTAAAGCTTTTCCTGTAGATTTTGAAGAAAGTTCCCTCATTGACAATTAGAGACTGTTGAATTTGGAAGCTGATGAAGAAGCCAGTAGTGAAGAAATAGAATTAATATCTACTGAAACAAGTTCTTTTTTTTCACAAAAATCTTTTTTGAGAGTTAAACGATCCTAATATTTCGAAAATTGTAAAAACATGTTTTCCATTGTCACTGCTATTATAGAGAGTTCCTTGTCCGCTAAGTTTCCAAATAGGGCCAGCCTATTAGAGGGAACGGCAACTGCAGAATAGAAAACTGCACAAAAAATAGGGTGAGGAGTAACGAATGATCAAAGAGAAAGATTAGAAAAGGAAGGAAGGCAAGGGAAAGGAAAAATTGGCTGAAAAAGAACTACAAAAGAAAAAGCTATCGAAAGAAGGTAGTATAGACAGGTTTTCTACATTCCTCTTCTGCAATTTTTAAGAAAGCGAGTATTATACCCTAACATTTCATTACGGTAATTGCCATTAGTATTTGGTAGATACATTTAAAATCCTATTTATTTATCTATTCAGAACAGAAAGAATCTTCCTTAAAGTACTTGAGGGAGGACGAAGAAAAACAGAGACAGATTACGAAAAGAAGATCAATATTGCAAATCATGTTACATCATGACAACGCTTCGTCCCATACAGCAGGGACAACTGTTCAGTATTTAGCGGAAAACAAAATCAAAATTATGGAACATTCTCCTTACTCACCGGATTTGGCGATGTGTGACTTCTGGCTATTTGTTTGAGCTCAAAATACTTTTGAGAAGGAAAAGGTTCCAAACAGAAGAAGAGATTGACATCTCCGTTAAGTCTTTTTTTTTATAGTATTCCTAAAGACAGCTGGTTGAACGCTTTTAAACTGTGAGAGGAGAGAGTGGTTAAGTGCATTATTGTAAATGGCAATTACTTTGAACATGTTTAAATTAAAAATTTTCACTGCCGTTTAGTAAAAAGGAGTGTAGACAATTTGAAAAAAAAATTAATACATTATTTAATTTTAATATTTTGAATGAGGATTGATGTTAGTAATGTCAGCAGGTATTGAGTCAGTATTTTCACATTTTTAGCCGGCAAACTCTGTAAATGCTATCTTACAACTAGTTTGCAGCCCTGAACAATATACAGGGTGAGTCACGAGTATTCCCTCGGTCTCGTGTGTCTAAACGCTAAAAGATATCAGTATCAAATTTTAGTCTAATACGTAGGACAATAAGAAGCACAGTTTAAAATTATTTTCAAGTGTACATGGTGATTCAAAAATGTACAGCATATCAAAGTTAGGTTATTTTCAATGGAACACCCTATATTGTATACTATTTTTGGATTCTACGTCATAAATTAGGATAAATTTGTTAACAGTTCCCTATACCTATCTGCTGCTAATTTCGAGAAAATTTGATTTTTATGAAAATGTCGGTTTTCACGAAAAAATTAAAAACAGGAAAACTGTATGACTTGGACGATTTACATTTGTAAGTAGTTGTTTTGACAAAGCGTGCTTTCAATAAACCCGTAGAGCATTTTGATATTGGCTACATGGCATTAAGCAAATAAATTTATACTTTATATTTTTTCAAGCATCAATAACTCTCTTAAGTTAAATAGAACACCCTGTATTTATCCATCCTATATGACAGCGCATTAAACCCCCTACAAAAAACCATAAAGATGTCTATATCTAAATGTGTGCAAAATACTCTATCGGTTTATTGAAAGCACGCTTTGTCAAAATAACTTCTTACAAATGTAAATCGTCCACGTCATACAGTTTTCCTGATTTTAATTTTTTTGCGAAAGCCGATATTTTCTATCAACAAAGTTATCTTAATTTATGACGTAGAATCCAGAATTGATATACAAAATAGGGTGTTCCATTAAAAATAACCTAGCTTTGATATGGTGTACATTTATTAATCACCCTGTATACTTGAAAATAATTTTCAAATGTGCCTCTTATCGTCCTACATATTTGACTAAAATTTAAAACTCAAATCTTTTAGCGTTTAGATACAAGAGACCGAGGGAATAGTCGTGACTCACCCTGTATATTGTTGATTTTAAAAGACGACTACATCGATAAAATTATAACTTTCTGTAATAAATTTTAGAAAACCAATTAGGTCTAACAACTTGGGAATTTTTGTAAAGTAATTAATTAATTAAAAAATAAGTTCAAGCGTAGTTAGTCATTCTTTCAAACGTCATAATGTCGTAAAATGTAAAGATTTGTTGAAGACTGTTATACTGAATATATAATCAACAAATTACCTTAAATAAAGTTAACGGATGTATTATATAAAAGCTGTTGTATGTATATGTTATATATCATTGTCACTGTTAAAACAATTACTTTTATGGCATTGCTTGACGTCAAACTAGAATAATTTCAAGTTAATTCTCTGGAAGCCATTATCTAAACGCGTATTATACAATATTCATAAATCATTTATGAATGAAATAAATACACAACCTAGATATTCAAGGAAATACTTTCGTGTATAATACATAATAAATATTGGAAATATGCGTTGGTGTCTATATCGGTTTGAAAAGAAAACCAGCTTAAAAGATATTTTGTATTGATTCGTTCGGGTGTCTCGATATGAGTAATGGATTGCTACATAACTTGCACTAGATTCAGTAATTATCTTTCATAAACAGAGCAAAGTATAAGACAATGTCATAAATAGGAACGTATAAGGAATTTCAATACCGAAATATCTTCCAACGATAATAATGGATTGTTAAAACAAACTAACATATACATAATGTTATCATTTTATTGTTGGTATACACTAAGTATTGTTACCATTTATTTACAGAAAATGAATAATATGCGACGTAGTGTAAAAAGTTTTTTCGAAATCATCATGGTTTATAATTTTGCCATAATTTTTTTTCTATCTAATTTAAATTCTAATATATCGTCCTTGAAGTTCTATAAATGAATAAGTTAAATAAAATACGTTTTTACTAAATAAAGTAACATTTACGAATTTCTCATTAGCAACATCAGAAATGGGAAACAGACATACGTACTCACTGTAGTATACTCACTGTTTGCCTTTGGTTTTAATAACTATCGATTATGTTTTGTGTTCGCTAGCTACGCTGTTTAGTTTCCAAATAATTGATTGTTAATAATCAACAACAGCAAGTATGCTTTGAATGCCGAAAGTGTAATTAATTCGGTTAATGTTTGTCGGTGGAAAATTTATTGCTGTGGAAAATTTACTGCGAATAACGTTCACTTATAGGTTATATAGAGTTTCATGTTAGAATTTACTGTAGTAGAACGTGATTAAATTATGGCTCATAATGTTATTTTTATAACAAAAACAAAACAATTAGTAGATTAAGCAAACACAAATAAAATGCGCCTAAAAATATCTTTCGCTTAATAAAATAAGGTTTCGTGGATGTTCATATTTTCCCCTTTCTCGCTGATTTTAGTCTTTCATATTAAATGCTTCCAATCAAATTTTCCATTTATTCCATACTAGACCTTCTTTACTGCATGTTTAAAAATTGAAATCGTAGGACTAGACTAGAAGTTGTTTTTCTTTCTTCAAATGGAATAATGGTTAGGTACCCAGTTTTTAACCATTTCCCATATCTTTTCTATTGGATTGAATTGGGGGATGATATGGTGGAAGTATTAACACTGAATGGCCATGCTGCCATATATTTTTAATATTTTTGATTAAGTCATATAATTCAGGTTTTGTCCCTTCAACATCGTAATCAATACCTCTTATTGCAAGCCATACCATCATTGCAGTTTTCTTTGAAGCAAAAGTTGGATCGTATTCTGTTTTTACATTATGATAGGTAGCATTATCAACTACCAAGACACTTCTTGGTGGAAGATTTGGCAGTAACTGATTTTAACTCATTCAACGAAATTTGTGACATTCATGCATTCATTTCCAATGCAGTGCGCATCAAAGCACACTTGTTTAGTATTATTCCACTGGTCGTTGTGACTGCTTATGAGTACACACATACTTAGAAAATGTCGCATTTAGGTACGTTTCGGAAATTATATATTTCGAAGAAACTAGAAAACACAATAGCGCCAATAAATTGGCACAAGACAACAAGGTATCTTTGATCTGGGTGCCTGGACATGAGGATTTTAGAAGCAATATAATAGCCGATGAACTAGCCAAGGAAGGTTCTAGGAAACACTTCATAGGACCAGAACCCGTATGTGTAATCACAAGGGATTCTACTAGAAGGGCGATTTGGTCTTGGTTAGATAAGAAAAGAGTAAGGAAATGGAGGTCGACTGAGGGTCAACTCCATACTAAAGCGCTAATAGGGGACGGGGACGTTAAGTTCTCTGAAAGCCTAATTAGACGCAGTAAAAAACAAGTTAAGACCATTATTGGGTTGATAACTGGACACTGTCCCTTAAGGAAGCATCTATGCAACACGGGTCGGGTGAGCGAACCCTGGTGCAGGAGATGCGAGTTACAGGAGGAAACAAGTTTACATGTAATCTGCACATGTGAACAATTGAAGGTACTCAGGCAGAAATATTTCGGAAAGGATGTACTGGAGCCTTTGAGGGTACTCAAGTTTCCAGTGGGCAAGCTACTGGACTTTATAGAGGACAGTAAACTTCTCAACTGGAAATGAGGACTCCAATAGGGATGGTACAAAGAGCACCCAGCTCAAGTGCCTGGACTATAGGTGTCCAACCCTAACTGAATGAATGAATGATGATGAATGAGCGCGTATGCGATAGAATTAAATGTGTAAGATGCGACAACAATTTGACATATACCAGCAGGTGGAAGTGTGAACGCCACCTAAAAAGTATAAAACACTATTTTGCAATCCGTGGCACAACAATACAGCAAACAATTAACATTTGATATAGGTGTTTGTTTTATTCTATGCAATCTACCGTTCACTTTACTAGACCAAGAAGCATTTGTTTCCATGTGGATTAGTAGCAAGTATTCGGATAATATATTACCAAGTCGGACATCGATAAGAAACGCTATGCCATCTCATATAAACACACACACACACACATTGTTCTCCGTACTGCACTGAGACTTGCTCCCTTGCCCTTCGGAGTGCACCTTAATAAGTCTTTCACCCTTCGAAATCGGTTTCTTGATACGAAATAGTGAGCCATCTGGCCATTCTTTAGATATGAATTGCCTTTTGGTTAGCTACGTGTTTCCGAAGCTGTCAAAGCTGACGAAGTAGAAAGCCCTCTAGTAAATGGAATACCAATCTCAATAATCCTATCGTGTATTCCTGATAAAAAATATACAACATAAATGAAAGATTGGTAAATCAATTTTAAGCATTGTACCTTTTAATGTTGGTCGCCTTTTCTCGACAACATAAAAATTGTTGATAATACACTCACCGGCAAAATAATCGATCCACTCAAAAAATTGATGAAGTTTGTTCGTTAATAAGTTTGTTATTTTAAATTTGATTTGATTCATTTTTTTTGCATATTGTAGGTAAATTTAAATGTAATCTATCACATCTTTGGAATTTTAAGAAAATTTGGCGTACATCATTTTATACAGGGTGACACTAAGTCTGTTTTTTTAAATCAACTTTAAAACCACATATGGATTGTCAAAGTTGCTCCACCTTGTATTTTCTTATTTTTTTAACAAGACACATCATTTCTTTACAATTTCTTTTTTTATTTATTACAATAGTTTAATTTTTGTAAAAGATACAAGGGTTTAAGAAAAATCTTACATTTTTACATTTTTCCTATGGTACTAACAATAAGTTTACGAATTTATCATTTTTGCATAGAGGGCTATTGAAATACTGTCAGTTGTGAAATCTAAAACTTGTCAATTACGTTTTTGAACGGGTTTCTTGTCGAATAGTAATTTAAAATATGGGTCTTTCTGTAACTGACGCAGCGAGAGCTGTTGCTTGGATTCAGGATGGTAGGTCACAGTATTATGTGGCCAGAGTGTTGGGAGTTTCAAGATGTAAAGTTCAAAGAGCTGTCAAACGGTTTAATGAATTTGGTGTATACACAAGAAGAAATCATTGTGGTCGAAAGAAATCTACTAGTGAACGAGATAATCGCTTTATAACGTTAAATATTTTGAGGGACAGAAAAGTTACTTCTATGCAAATGAAAAACAGATTAGAGGACGTAAGACAAGTTCAAATAAGTGATAGAACAATAAGAAAGCTGTTTGATATTAGACTGCGTTCTAGGAGACCTGCAACTGGTCTAGAGTTATTGAGACACCATCGAGTTGAACGCCTTAGATTTGCTAGGGAACATGTAAATGGGGGTAACGAAGAATGGAGCAACATCCTATTCACGGATGAGTCCAGATTTTGTCTTAGAACACCAGATGGACGTGAAAGAATTTACCGGAGAACTGGTGAACGTTTCTTTCAAAACCATTTTTTTTGCTAGAGTAAGTTATGGAGGCAGTTCGATAATGGTGTGGGGTGGCATAAATTTTGAAGCTCGGACGGACTTGGTTATAATTAACGGGGGATCCATGACAGCCGATAGATACATAAGAGAAGTTTTAGAGCCACATATTGTTCCTTTTGCACCGTTCATCGGAGATGATTTCATGCTGATGCATGATAATGCCCGCCCTCATGTTGCCAGAATTGTACGCGAGTATTTAGCGGAGGTTGAAATCTCAGTAGTAAATTGGCCTGCTCTATGTATTTCTGCAAAAAAATAATTTTTAATAAAATGGGAGTTGTTACTTAACATCCCGGTTTGTTGTAATAAACTCGAGCAAGCAAGAATTTATCGTTTGCGCAGCTATGATGTGTGTACCCTTTCCATTCTGTGCGAACTCTACGTCTTTTTAATATAGCTAAAGAGGACAGCAACCTAAACCAACTTTAAACCGAGTCAATTTTCAAATCTTCTTGATAATCGACCCAAAAAAGATTTCATTTGTTTTTTCTGACAATATCGGTCCGACAATTCAATCACTCAGATCTAGCATATGCAATAATGATGCGATCTTGACAATGCGATGGTCATTGTACCAAATTTCGTTTAGATATTAGAAACTCCATCCTTCTTCCTTTGTTAATAGTCTTGAATTTAAAACCAATTTGCTTTAAAATTCACGATAATGTAGGCATTCTACACTCTATTCCTTCATTTTCCGCTAGCAATTTGCACAAATTCATAACCGTAGGAACTAAATTTCTTTTTAAAAACCATATATTTCTTGGATAATTTTGTCAAATCTGTGCATATTCAGCACCGTTTATTTTCCTTTATCATTTCTGGTCTCTATGACTAACGGGGAAGCACTTCAGTGGTTCGTTAATTTCAGGAAGTCATACGAAGTTCCTGGATCTAATCTTATTGACAATGTTTTAAATAGTCTGGCCCACCTCTCTATTCTCGGTTATCTTCGAGAATATTTGTCGACCAACCTCCAACTGTTTCGTTTCATAGAGGAGAGAGATTAGTAGTAGATAAGGGCGACCCATACTAATCACCGGGACTGGTTTGTTAGGAACATTCAGTTCCTTTTCTTAAGAAATTTGCATACAAACTTGTAAGGAAAACTTCAGAGGTTGTGAAAGCCTTAAGTCAACCGCTTAGAGCGACAGAAAACAGAGGTCTTAGAATGGATGAAAAATAATTTTATACTTGCCAAAATAGTTCTCATGTTCCGGTAGCTTCCTCCTATAATTCTCTGTGCTGGAACTGTTTTTTTTGGAAAGACAACCCTTCTCGAATCTGAATCGGCACAAAACCCAAACTGATCACTATTCTAGATATTACAAGCCTTGTAAATGAGCTGTTTCTTAGCTAAGATCATGTCTAATGTATGTACATGACATTTTTTACTCCTTTTCCTTGGATAATACGATTCTGCATTGATTCATAATCTTAATCTCAACCAAATGTTTATACAAAACGTTTTTTTCTGTATCAGAACATCTTATGAAAAAGCATAAAATAACATTATTTTAGTTCAATTTGTATCATATCTAACCGTATACTATTTAGATCTAGAATCCAATTTGACTTCCATATAATGCTTATAGCTTTAGTTATTTATTACTTTCCATAAATTTCCTTATCTCTACTCGCGGTTGTACTATCAAACTTCCACGCGACATTCACGATTATCATTCAAGCGAAAATTGCCCACGAAAATATACATTTATATAACCTATTACGTATTCAAATTATCGTTGCATCGTTTGAGTCGCATGAAAGATTCCGTTTTTCTCATTCGTATGTTTTTCAACTGTCACCGATCCATAACTGTAAACGCGCTCGAAATACGCGCACGCAATCTAATACGCAATAAAAGTACCTCTTCTTCCGTTTCATCCATCGAACTACCATCTAATGGTACTACACGAAGCGTGTAGGCCGCTTCGTGTAATCCCATCCATCCGATGTCTTCGAATCGCGAACCAAGTCAATGTTCACGACCTTGCCAATCGGCTTGTCCTCGTCAAGGACATACCGTAATAATGCCATTTATCCGCTCCTCCTTTGCCATCTTTGTGATGCGATGTGTGTCTTAACTTGAGAGCCATTGTATGCAAACATATTTATATACAAATTTGGATAATTTTTATGTTTCAAAATTATAATATACAGGGTGTAACTAAATTGGTGGATTAACTACTCACGTACAGCTTTCTACGAATCGTTCAAGTACTGACAATATTAATTACGAATATTAATTACGAATAAATTGTAAAAAAAAATTGAAGAAGATCGGTCAAATAGTTTTTCCACAATCGTGATCATTACGGTAAAGATCACGACTTTTGGAAAAAACTCCATTTCGAGATAATCGAGTTTAAAGTTTAGTTTATGTAAACATTAAAGTCGATTAGGTAATCTTGCAAATGGTCGTAGCGTGTCATCTGCACTCGATGCAGCCTTCAAAATATCTCTTTGGTGTTGTCTGCTGGCCATTCGTTCCTCCCTCGTCGCAGCTCGGCCGTCAAAATGCGCCTCTCGTCCTGCTGGGCGTACATCATAGGAGGTACTCATAGGAGTTGTTGCCACAAAGCACCCCTATTACCTCGAAAATCTTCAATATTGATATTTACCCCTCGTTGAAAATGCAAGCTGATGTGTAAACTGCAATTCCCACAAGTAGAAGATGTTTCGATGTCAGTTGGTTCTAGCTCTCGTTGTTATTCTACGCGAATCCATCGAAGCATCTTTCGAGCAATTCATCTTTAGATAGGTCTTCGTATATCGGCTTTATAATCTTCAAAACATCATCGGGCAGGGGTTGGTAGGAGTGAACAAATCCGGGAATGTGGTTTTTCTCTTTCAGCGAGCCCCTGCTGAGGGTTGCAACTTTCGATCTATTGCTCGGAAAATTTGGAAAAAATGTTCTCAATGAGCTTTACATTCAGATAAAGCAAGATTAAAATTCTGTTAATCTAGCTTCTTCTAGTTCAATCTCGTGCGTTAATGGTTCACTCTCATCTGGTTGACTCATTAGTTCAATGTCTTGTGATTTCTGATCTGTATATCGGTAAAGAAACACTTTGACCAGCAGACACATCAAGTTTTTTCTTCTTAGCCATCTTAGCAAAAATCGAACTGTTTCAAAAAAACTTTAGTACGTCAGATGCTGATTTGTTCAAATCTGCTTGCTAAGACTACGTCTTAATCGAATGGCACCAGATCTAAGTTTACGAAAACAGAGTAAAGCGGTCCGACAATAAAAGTAAGTGCGCGTGCGGTCAATCTGCAATGAAATTACAGGCAGAACTAACAAGTCTTCTGAATGCCAAATACCTGGGACTCCGGAGCAGGTTGCCAACAATTACAATGTGTACTTGTTGGAATCTGTTCCTAATCTAATACAGCATCTTTATAATCACAACCACAGTAGACACAGACGAGTTGCTTGAACGGAGTGTTGAAGTAATCAGTAAGGTCTTATGCCATATCATAAGCAACTCACTGAAGTATGGAACCTTCCCGGAGCGACTAAAGTTGGCTGTTGTGAAACCTCTTTATAAGAAGGGCAACCCACCCGAAAGAACTGGGTAGTTATAGGCCAATTAGTTTACTCCCAAGTTTGTCAAAACTTTTTGAGGTAGTAATATGTAGCAGAATTCTAAATTTTGTAAATGACCACAAGTTATTGAGTCAATCTCAACATGGATACATCGAAAGGAAATCTACGTCGACAGCTTTATATGAATTTATCGAAGCTATTATAGAAGGACTCGAAAAAAAACAGGTATTGGTGTATTCTTGGACCTGTCCAAAGCATATGACTCTTTGAATCATGAGCTGTTGTTAACCAAACTACAGACATATGGTTTTCGTGGAAACGCGTACAACTGGTTGAGATCCTATCTAGAGAATCGCCGTCAGAAGGTGGTCATATCGAGAGAAGGTGTGAACTACGAATCTGCTATGGTTATTAACAAACATGGAGTACCCCAAGGCAGTACTCTAAGTCCTTTATTATGTTTAATTTACTTAAACGACATTCATACTTCATTCATACCAGTGGATGTAATAGTAAAATGATCTTTTATGCAGATGACATCAGTTTTCTAACATATGGTCTCATTATCGAGGATGCTGCTTTGGAGGCGAGCGTTAGGTTCACTGCGCTCCAGGATTGGTTGTTAGAAAACAGGCTAATTTTAAACAAACTGAAAACTCAGGCCCTTGTATTTAAAACAAAAAATTCTGTCGAAACCGTAATTGAGAATATCGTGTTGGGTGAGTTTAAAGTCCCAATAAAGAATGACGCAAAGATCCTGGGAATCCATCTAGATGCAGGGCTCAACTGGCATGCTCATATTGCGCAAATCAATGTAAAACTAAGTAAGGTCTCTTTTGCCTTGAGGACTTTAAGAAAGTATGTCTCCGACGAAACTCTTGCTATGGTCTATCATGCGAATTTTGAGTCCATGTTGAGATATGGGATAATTTTCTGGGTCTGTAACAGGAACATAGAACGAGTATTCGTCGCGCAAAAGAGAACAATCAGAATCATTAATAATATGAAATATAATGAGACCTGTAGAGGGAGTTTCAGGCGAATGAAAATAATGGCCGTATATGCCTTGTATATAGCTTGTCCAAAAATTTGAAAAAATATTCTATCAAATTACCCTGTAAAATGCATCATTTTTTAGATACAGGGTGTTGAATTGAATTTTTATTGAATTGAATTCAATAAAAAAAATCTTTTTTGCAAATATCTCCGGAACCGTTTATCGTAAAGAAAACAGCTTATGTAAGCATTTTCTACTCATAATAAGCTAAGTTGTGGGCGAGAAAAAAAATTTAAATCATAATTGGTGAAGATTTTGAAGGGGTAGTAGTTGTTTTTCTCTCCAACTTCTACGCCACTGGAAAAAGTACGGTTTTGAGACGCCTATTTGAACCGCCAATGTTTTCTACACAAAAAAGGTACTCTCATGAGCTCTAAAGTTGACCGTTTTGGAGAAAAATCAACTTTTATGTTGAAAAACATGGTCAATTTTTTGAAATAAAAATTTTATTTTACTAAAACGTTAGAACAAGTAAGAAAAGCAAACGTTAACTTCATAATTGCATAATTAAAAAAAAACACTTACAACTCATACACAGTTAAATTAAATGTTGTTGCTTACAACAGCTGTTTTTTTTACGATAAGCATTTAAACGGATAAATTTGAACACCCTGTATATCGAAAATGATGCATTTTAGAGGGTAAGTTGATAGAATTTTTTTTTTCAGGTTTTTGGACAAGCTATCACATCCTGAAGTCCTGCGCATATATTATGAAACACCCTGTATATGAATGCTTGCTAGTAGTTTTTAATGATAAAAATAAGTTGAATCATCAAGGGACAGCATCAGTATGCCACAAGGGCATATGATATCAACTACCCTCTCCATCGCCTGACTGCAACGGAGAAGAGTCCACACTACAGAGGCATAAAATTTTTCAATTGTCTATCATCCTCAATAACGACTGAAAGTAACATTAACAACTTCAAGTACAAAGTGAGACAATTATTAATTGATGTGGAACCGTATGGTCTACATCAATCTTTGGTTACTCTTTGCTTTGTATTTTCCTGTTTGACGTTGTTTCATTTTTGTAATTGTGTTACATATTTGAAATATATTGCTATTATTATTATTACTAATCATGAATTCCCATTACCTTTTGCCGTATAATTCACTGGTGAAACGAAATGCAAGACCGTATATAAATTGGTTTCGTTTTCACAGATTTGGAAAGCTGTAGGTCTTATATACGCAAATCCTGAACATGTTTGGCCTGATTCGTTTGCATTTAGAAAAATGCTGGGGGGCTGAATCTGAAGTATTTCTCTGTATAACTGGAACTTGCAGAAAATTGAAATGAGCTCTTGGAAAAACTACAGCACACAAATTTTCAAAAGCCAGTTCCAATACTTTCCCAAATATAAATCGACTCAGCTTGTCGTAAAGGATCTTGTACATTAAATCGTTTATTATCCCTTCCTAAAAAACACTCCCTTGTTTAAGAGTTTTCATTGTGAAGAGTCGTCCATTGTGGGGGGTATCAATGTATCTACAGCACAAAATAATGAACAGGGTTAGGTTCCAGTTTTTCGTCCGGTATATTCCTGCTATTCCCCACTGTAGAACAGACTCGCAGGTATTGATTTGAACCCGAAACAGCGACGGTTCGTTCGCCTCTGTGGAGCGGAGTTTCGGCCGTGGAACCCGTCTCTCTATCCCCCTAAAAACGGCAAGCTGCGGGACCAGTTGCGTTTCCTACTCGGTTAGAAAATGAACGAAGTTTCGCCGTCGTCAACCGCATTTTCGCAAAATTCCGATCAACCGGATCACAATCGAAGCACCAATAACGACGACAAAGAACACATAGACGTCATCGAGATCGTCAAAAGCGAAACCATGTTTTATTTATTGACTTGAGTCACGTCGAAGGTCACTCTTGATTTATAGAGTTAACATCATATTATAAGTGACATATCCTTATTATTATTAATTTTTGTCATATGGAAACGGTTTCTCTTTCGGGTATAAATATTAATATTCCACGGTATTTAGACGTCTATGAAACTGCGAATGGAACCTGCTTTCTTAATGAAACTTTCACATAGTATTAATTGTAGATTGTAACGCAGTATCGTGAATATCGTTCTGGGTGATTTCAAAAGGTATTTTCTCTGTATGTTTATGTATTTTAGTAGTTTCTTAAAGGCTAATGTAGGTGTTGTTTAGATAATAATGTTTTGTTTGATGATAAACAGGAATTATTATGCTTTAGCTGTTTATAATAAATTTTCTTTGCTAGCTTTCGAATTTATTCAGATCAAATACTGCTTGTGTCTAATAATTGTTGCTTAATTCTCGTCATGCAATGTTCATAAATAAAGTAGAGATTGATGTAAATGTGTATAGTTATGCTTTATAATTGTAAAATTTGAATTATCTTAAGTTAAAATTACCTTCGTAATGTATAACCACATTTTCTATCTAACCAAGTTCATAATTTTAGCTGAGATAATTTAGGGATTCACTGAGATGACCGTGGTTTGATTTCCCCGACAATTAAGGTGAACATTCAACGCCCCAATTTATTTCCATCGAAATAAATCCATCTTGACACAAAATTATATGGGGTCACAGTTTTTGGCGCCCACTTTTTCCTATTCTAGCTATTTTCCCATGAAAGATCTGTAGCAAAGAGTTTACTATTATGTTTTCAAATTTTTGCCCAACAGAATTCCATTCTCGGCTAATCAACTTCTCTCAACAGTCTTTAGTTGTTCAGTTGAGTCCCCTTCTTGGAATGCATGCATTTGTTTTATTTTCTCATTTTAGAACGTGTTAAAAAAAAACAAGAGACTGGTTGTCGAAGGAAGATCAAGCAAATTATTGTTACCAAGTTTTTTTCAGCTATTTCAATTATGTACATCAATATTTCTTATAAAGCTATGGTGGCCATCCAAGAGGTATAATCCTGAAGAGTCTTCTTTTACAGCTGACTTGTTAATAAAATGACCAAGCCACTTAGTAGCACTGATTCTTTGAACCTCCTCATCCGAGACTAAATGAACTGCCAAAAAGCCTTCAGAGACGATTTTATAACTTGAGAACTTGAATCTTTTTAGTTTTGCCTACATTGTTGAATTTTCATCAAAACGATCGATAACAAGTTTTTGGACAGTATCTAACAGGAATTCCAACAGTGCCCTCAACATATCTTTGGTCACTGTTCATAAACAAGTGTGTCCTAGATTAATAGTCGATTGCGTTGGCATTTACGACTGGCTGAAGGATTCATTGTGGATACCCTTAATGGTTTAGTAAGTACTAACTAAGCTTTAAACTTTTGTCATCAGCTCTCTGTATACATATTCAAGACATTATGCAACTTCTTGAGGGTAGTTGTTCGAAAAGCTATGACCTACAATCAAAACTGTTGATATTGGTTCTTAGTTCTGTTTTTCTGGCATTTAATAAGGATCTACCGTCTGGATTAGAATTTTGAGAAGATTTAGACATTCTAGGTGTTTTTTTTCTGAAACATTGCTGGGATTGTGATGAATCCCATCTAGACCTTATACAAGCTATGTCTGGTAATGAAACGGTCATACTTTACAGCGTGTTAGTAAAGATCATTTGCAATAGATATAGCTCAGTTTGCCTTATCCAAAAGTCACCAGTTTTCGAGATATTGTTTTTTTTTTTTTTTTCGAAGTTCGCTACTAATTCTCGCTCAAACTTAA
This sequence comes from Holotrichia oblita, assembly GCA_023690525.1. Taxonomy (NCBI): domain Eukaryota; kingdom Metazoa; phylum Arthropoda; class Insecta; order Coleoptera; family Scarabaeidae; genus Holotrichia; species Holotrichia oblita. The sequence continues at coordinate 41,680,816 of CM043016.1, read as the reverse complement.
AATTTACGAAAATAATGGAACTTTTTCTCAATTTTTCAGTTTTTCTGGCTAGAGGACATCTCAACACAGATTATTTCGCTACCTTTATGACTTCTTATTAAGCGATTGTGTCTACAGTTTCGTCAAAAACAGAAGTTTTAGTTTTTTTTAAATCTTTCCAAGAATTTAACGTAATTGTACTGATAAATAATGTGTGCTGAGATGTCCTCTAGCCAGAAAAACTGAAAAATGGAGAAAAAGTTCCATTATTTTCGTAAATTTTAAGTTTGAGTGACAGAAGAACTTCGAAAAAACAAAAAAAAACGCAATATCTCAAAAACAAGTAACTTTTGGATAAGGCAAATTGATTATATCTATTGCAAATGATCTTTACTAATACGCTGTAAAGTATATCCGTTTCATTACCAGTAACCCTGTATTTTTCCTATAAATTCAGAAATCAATGACTTTCGAGTATGGAGGTCTTAGATTACTATTCCCAAAATTTTTCGGAATTGAACTTCAGTATCGTGTGGTCGTCTAGTCTTGCCACCATTACTATTTATTGTAACATTTGAAGATAGCCCACTAACAAGCCTCTTACTGGCACCTGTGTAATTTCTCTTTCTTTCCTTTTTGACCATAATACTAATAACGCATACATCAGCATGGAGTAGGAGTGTTAAGTATGTAGGATGAATGGATCTTAAGCTTCGATTGCCAGCTTCTATCAAAGAGAAAACTGCCACTACATAGTGCTTCTGTGTTTTCCAAGTGTGACTGCCACAAAGGGATCGTTTATATTCTTTTTCTGAATGATATCTCAGCTATTTTGTTTGTTTGTTGATCTCTAACAAATCTATAATGAAACTAAATAGTTCTAATTTGAGAATTTATCCTGAAAGAACAGGAAAGTACAAATTGTACACAAAAGTAGTAAAACGTTATATGTATTAACTTTTTGCAATGATAAGGAATAAAACTTATCTTGAGATTGATTACAAAATGTAAGAGGTTTTTTTGTTTGTCTCTTCGTTGCATAAAATATTTTTTCGGTTTCCCTTACTTGGTCTGATGCCTAATTTGATATGGACCACAGCAATTGCTGTTCTAGAATTTAGGAAGAGTTGACCATTCTGAAGAAAATCCATCCATTTACGATAGCTATATTAATAATAATAAATATTACTCAATACCACTTTTTTTTCATATTAAAACACTGGACTTCCATCATTATCTTGATAATTCCATTTAGTGGACATTTTTCCATTTCTCTACGAGGGTGGTCTGAAATATTTCCGATCCCAACGTGAAGATGACAGCACTCGTTAATAAAAGCTGAGTAATGTGTTTTAGCACTAACATTTCAGCCATTTTGGATGCGCAGTGAAATTTTGGGCAGAGACAAGCGTTTGGGACGTCCAAAAACTGTAACCACTAACGATAATATCGCTAAAGTGCACCAATTAGTGCTAAATGACCGCCGAATTAAAATGAGAGAGATAGCAGAGGTTATGAACATGTCCAAAGAACGTTTTTGTCACATATTGAATCAAGATTTAGATATGAAAAAGCTATCCGCACGTTGGGTGCCGCGCTTGACTGCGAAGGAAAAATCGCCTCCAAAAGAAGTAAAAACTGTTTTTTCGGCTGGAGAAAGTGATGGTGACTGTTTTTTGAGATAGTCATGGAGATATTTTAATCTATTGTTTTAAAACGGGAAAAAAACCATTACAAGAGCATACTATACATCAATTAGTTGACAAGCTAACGGCAAAAATTGCTGAAAAACGGCCACACGACGGTTGCCATGACGAAAATCTACAAATTATGGTTTGATCTGCTTTACTACCCTCCTTACTCACCAGATCTAGCCTCAAGCGATTTCTTGTTGTTCCCAAATGTAAAAACTGTGTTCGGAGGACAGAGATTTTCATCAAATGAGGAAGCCATCACCTTCGTAAACATTTATTTTGCAGAAAGATGCAGTGTGCTATTTGGGCGGGTTGAAGAGATGGGAACATCGCTAGGAGAAGTACACTTGTACACTTACGAGGAGACTATGTCGAAAAATATAACTAAATTTTAGAACAAAATGTCTTGTGTCTTTGTTAGGTTGAAAATTTGTTTTGAATCCGTTCCTTTGTAGATGGACATGCACTCTTATTCCCAAATTTAAATCTTGATTTGAATCGGTGATTTCAAGGACTGAAAATCGTAATAGGTAACATCAGACACCACAACACCAGTCCCTCGCGTCATCGAAACTCGTCACGAATTAATTAAACTGCAAATATTGTGTGAAATTGCTCAAATCACTTGTTCATAGTAGTGGCATGTTATTTCGTTTTATAAACAACTTTTAGTTTATTTGAATTGATTCCGTGAGCAAACTTTTGTTTTTTTTTTGTAGTTATACAATACTACGTTCTCAGAAAAATACTGCGAAATATAACCAAACCGCAGAATATTAATAACTGCAAGTAAACAACCATACCAAATAAATAAAGTACAGAATCCTGTCCAGAATAATAAAATAAACAGATGTAATATAATAATTAATAATATCAGTTGGTAACTTGCTCAGGTTTTATAAATGTAGAACTTATTAAGAGCACTAAATACAAAAATTATCAAGCATTAAAATACGCAATAATCAGGTTTTAACTTTGTGTATGTGTGCTTACACGGACTTGTTTGTAAATATTACCTCTATCTCTAAATATGTTTCTATAATAAATGTTAATAAACGCCATGATTTGCTTTAATACTTTCGACTATTCCTTTGTTCAATAATCGAGTAAGTGTGTATCAATGTAATAATCACAATTATGAATTCTGATAACATATTTCTAAAGCTATATCATTCTAGAAGCATGAGACTGTCACGTTTCGTAAATTGCTAAAATTACCATTTGTGATGTCTAAAAATATTGAACACATATTTACCTCTTGTAAAGATTTATCATATAATGGTATATAAATAATCGACATCAATTAATTGTGTTTTTATGTTTACATAATTAATCACGAGGTCGATTATTAAACAAATTAACGATATGATTGACAATTATACATAGACAAGAGATGCTATTCTAAACGGCAAAATTAATTTCTAGGAAGTTGTGTAATGTAAATAATGCATTACAGTCTTATTATAAATAAATCTTAAAGGCGTGCAATTTGGCATAATATTTCTAGGAAATACAATATTTCATTGATTTAGCTTATATAATAGAGGTCGATTGACAACTTTTATTATTATTAATATTCCTAATATAATAATTAAGTTAAAATTTTTTAATTTTTCGTAAAACGAAATTTATAATCAGAGAATCGCCTCTGGTTTTATTACATTTAATCCGAAGTTTAGATAAATTAATGCAGAAGATAAACGTTATCGAATAAACATTGCACTAACTTAATATGCACTAAACCATTCAGAATTAAGAAATCTTAAACCAGATTATATTACTTATGTAGTGATTTGAATCCAGTAAAGAGCGCAAGTATCATAAGACATAAAATGGATATTTATTTATATCACGATGGACAAACCAAGCAAAGAAACCTCGAGAAAAGTTCTATGCTTATCTAAGCTATACATATATCTAAGCTTTTGCCAAAACGTTTGGCTTCATCAGAAAATTTTCAACAAAAAGTACAGAAAACTAAGTACTAACCATCAATTAGTGATTTCTAATTATAAATTTACTAATTAGAGGTATAGAAGAGTTACTCGTAAACGCTCCATTCTCGCATGTTTAGTGATGGACACTCTACTAGATGTGTGCATTAATAAACTGCCGTTTCCACCACCGTTCCTCTTCAAGTACTCGAATGACATTATAACCGCTACATCAAGCAACATGTTTAACACTACCCTAGAAGGTTTTAATGGATTTCATGACCAGATACAGTTCACGATTGAGGTAGAAACCAACAGAAGCTTACCGTTGCTACTAGCATACTTAGTTGTTGATTACAAAACCAACCTTCTCAAGAAGAAGACCACCCTATCAACCAGAAAATCAATACTTTAGTTGCTATGAAGAACAGGGTCTTAAAGCTTTCGTATAATTTCTTCCTAATCCTGAAGAACAGTTCACATCTTCTTTTAACAATAACAGTCACAAGTCAAAATCACTCAAGCTTAGATATTTTAATAAAGTAATTACGTTGTAATCTCATTATTATAACCGCCTCTGATTCCCTAACAGAGGTCAGCTGGTACATATTACCAACATGAATGATTATGACATCGACGGAGAGCAAATAGACTCTATGTACAGAGAAAACATTGTATTTGTTTGCACAGTGCTTACATAAAGGATTAATGATCATCCTATCAATATTCAGTGTTGTAAAACGGCCTTTTGGCAGACATTAAAGAAAGCTAGATTTAAGTTGGGCACCTTAGACAAACGTCGTACAATAATGGAAAGTGCCAGCTTGTAAGAACTTCGATATGACTACTTAATGGAAGTTAAAAAATATAGAGAAGAATGATGATTAACATGCCATTTTGACGAAACGTGGCATGGTACTCATAACACTCTTGCCAAGGGGTGGGAGGACTGTTCAAGTATGTATGTATATGTCAGATGGGCGTGCCCGTTTTGAGAAGGAAGAGAAATATTATTTATCTTGCTGTGCCAGAAAGTATGGACTGGACAGTGTCTATTATTTGCAAAAAAATGTAAAATCAACAAGTTTAAATTACCATGAAGAAAAAACCTCATCTTTATTTGAAGAATGGTTTTGTGATTCTTTGTTACCAAGTTTAGACAGACAGATTTCGATTGACCACTTTTTGTTTAAGCTACAACCACCATATCCGTATTTTGAGGTTTAATGGCGAAAATGCAAAAAATTGGAAATACAGAAATTTTGTTCGTCAGATATTATTGACCATCGTTTGACACCTTTTACATATTCAAAATGTTCAAAACAAAATTATTAGGAATTTTATTTTATTACAAAGACAACACTTTTGTTACAGGATAGGATTGACCAACGTTTCTCCATGTTTGTCCACCAAATATTTTTTGTGAAAACTTAACAGTCGAAAAAAATAAGGTCAAACGGAAAATGTAACATCTCGCTTCAGACCACTTAATCATAACAAGCCGCAAATCATCGTCTGATCCCAACAACCCCGGTTAAATTTTGCCTGACCTTGAAGATACCTACAAAGAAGTTTTTAAAGCATTCAAATGAAACACCCTGTATATTATTGATCAGTAAAACAAAATTAAATTTCTACAACTTTGCAGTTCCCTTCCTAAGTTCAACATTTTAGGTTAAAAACGACTGTTATAGAAAAAGACAACAAATTTATGCAGTACTTCAAATTTACTCCATTAAAAAAAAAAACTTCGAAAATTAATATTACAATTAAAAAAATTGTTCAAAGTTTTCCCTGTGCAAAAAATAATAAAATAATTTGAATTAACAGAGATTTTCATATTTTGCTTCGTCAAATTTGACAACATTTTCTGGGCACTCCTTATACTGTAGGTCCGTTTCTGACATGGTGTTTTGAAGAACCATTATTGCCTAATATTTGGTCTAAAAATAGCTTTTCTGTTAATTAGCGTAACCGTAAAATTTGCGATATTGTAATTGACAAAAATTGACTAGAAAAACATAGTAAGCCAAATATCTCAAAGACCGTCAGTTTTTTCATATGAATACCATACATAAAGTCCCTTTTATTTTTGATGTAGATTCAAAATAAATTATAAAAAATATAGGTTTGTATTTAAAAAAACAAAGTTGCTGTCTATGCGAATGAAATGGAACATCCTGTATAATTGGCCTTATTTTAAGTTTATAGATTTTGAGAAAACTAGACATGTGAAATAAAAAAAATTTCAATTATCTCCCTTACCAACCAAGATATTGGACTTCCGCGTACTAGATGGACACCCTGTATATGTATATTTTCAAGGCCGCCTAAAATTTAACCGGTGCGTGGTCAAACGATGATTTGTGATTTGCTATGATTAAGCGGCCTGAAGCAAGAGGTTGTTATATTTTCTACATTTGAGCTCATTTCATTAAAGATATTAATTTGTCTTTTTTTCATTTTTTCGACTGCTATTGTCAAGTTTAAAAAAACTTATTTGATGGTTAAACGTTGGTCAATCCTAAAAGGCGGTCAAAAGATGGTCAATCGTATCCGATGAAGGGTTATTATGTAGATAATAGAGCTAAAGAAGCAGGACAGTTCTATGTTTGCCACCGTATCATTGCGTTTTTAACCCAATACTCGTAGAATTGATATGGAAAGATTCTACCCACTGACAATGTTCAATTATTTACTTTATGATACTTTACGTTTAATGCTTGCTGCTATTGCATATATAACAGTTGTAAACACATTAAAAGTTAGTTTCTTATAATTCTAAATGCACTATACAATATTTTGTCTACCATCGGTCGCAGGTACCTAATAATTAAAAAATAAGTGGTAGTAAGAAAAACTAATTTCTTAAAATGTATGGAAATTCTAAAATTCGGCACTAATCATTATCTGATCATGTGTCATTAGAGGATTCATATTTGTCGCAACTATCATTAGTTCAGATCAACACTTCAGCGGATTCTTTATCTAACACTGATTACTGATTAGAATTAAATAGAATTTGGCAAGTAAATACGTATATAATCTATTTTTAAATCTAATGATATTATAATTACTTATAAACTATTTAAAAAAACAAATATACAAAAACTATCATTATAATAATAGGCAATTGTTTCTATATTTTTATAGACACTCATTTTTATCCGTTACTAAATATACTATATTGTCGTGCAACCTTTGAAGGCCAAATGATTACGTATCATGTTGCATAGTTGTAGGAATTTATTAATTCGTCTGACAGATTATAAAATATCATTCCTTGTGACATATATTTTACCAGTACTGACGTAGTTATTTAACATATCCTGCCATTTCATGATATTACTCTAATAAGCTGCACGTCCACTAGCAAGTAATTTGATATATTTGAAGTTAACTAGGGAAAAGTATACTGGCGGTACTTACGACAATGTGGTCGTTTTGCTAATGCATTTTGAAGACATCATGAATTTGAAATTGGTGACCATCATAATGGACGTGCACATCATCACCACACTATTGCACAAGAAATTGCCATTATTGATATAATACTTGCATAGTCAACAACCAGTACTAGAACAAAATCCTAACTTTATCAGTAAAGGGTTCTGAACAGATGAATCGATATTTTCGAAAAATAGAATCATCGATATTCATATCTAGCATGTAGAGGTTTTCAATAAATTCAAATTTTGCTTAATCGTTTAAATCCTGTCACATAACATGACATGTGTAATAGATTCTTTACATGACATTTTTATTAACTTGTAAAATAGTATGTGGTGTCAGGCATGATAATGCTCTATCTAATACTAATTTCGATCGGAAGGAGGAATCTGGAGTTTTATTTACTGGGTTAACTGCACAGTGAATTAATACTATTAAACAATTAGAATTTTTTATACAGTACAAATTATTCAAAACTCCGCGACTCTTGCAGAAGTTTATTTGTTTTGCACTGTCAGGTATGCATAGATGCAAATGGTAGTAATGTTTCATAAGTTCTTTTATCAAGCGGTTAAAATCTATTACTTGTATTTGGGGGGAAAGATTAACAATTGGCCATGGTTATTTCTGGCCAGCTCTATTATCTCCAATGAAACAGGGTTCTCATAATTATCCATCATAAGAAGCAGTAGAGTATCGGCAATGGGCTTAGTATGGCGGATAAGCTGTCTTAACCATTCGCTAAATATTTTGGATGTCATCCCCCTTTCACTAGAAGTTATCTGACTCACCTGCTTTTGGCTTTTGGTAGCTAATGTCTTCCCAAGATTCTGCACTATAGTTAAAGCAGTTTCATCGAGATTATACAGGATGTCCAGCCTAAGATGCAACGGTCCATAGCCGACTTATTATTAATTTTTTGGAAAAATGTTTCAAATAAATGTTGCCTCGAATCAAATTCTACACATTTTAAAATTAGTATCAGTAATGGCGGACTTCCGGTTCTACTGTAAGTAGATACTAACTTTATTATTTTAAATGGAACATCCTATATATTATTGCAGTTTTTGATTCCTTATTAAATTTAAAAGCCACTTTGTTAAGCTTACATTGAGTCTAAGTTCGACCGTTTCCGAATTACGTGACGTTTTTCGAAAAAAATGACATCTGCAGCGTCTTCGGTGTTTGGAAATATCTCCGTAACTGCGAAAGTTAGAAACATGCGGTTTTCAGATTTCGCTTAATCATGAAAGAGGGCACGTCTTTTATTAGAAAATTGTTGCATTTATGTTACAGGGTGATTAAATAAGGATCTGTAATTTCCCAGCTTTAAAATTATGAATAACATTTTTTTAAATCGAATGGTATAGCAATTTTTACATAAATGAATGTAAAATTTGATTTTCTTTTGTTTTTATACGGATATTATTGTGTCTATTTCCAACGGTTTTGGAGATATTTCCGATTTTTCAGTTTTTCACCATCCGCATAAAAACGTAAGAAAATCAAATTTTACATCCATTTATGTAAAAATTGCCTTTTAAATTTAATAAGGAATCAAAACTGCAATAATATATGGGATGTTCCATTTAAAATAATAAAGTTAGTATCTACTTACAGTAGAACCGGAAGTCCGCCATTACTGATACTAATTTTAAAATGTGTAGAATTTGATTCGAGGCAACATTTATTTGAAACATTTTTCCAAAAAATTAATAATAAGTCGGCTATGGACCGTTGCATCTTAGGCTGGACACCCTGTATATTTGAAACACTTTACATTTATACTATTCTAAAAGTGTTTTTTTTAATTCTTCAATTCAATTCTTTACAACTACAGGTTTTTTAAAACCTGAAATGACGTCACTTACAACTCAACTTATACCAGCAGTTGTTGTTATCTATTAGAATCTTTTTTTTTTCGTTTATCATAGTTAAATCATGCCCGAGTTTGCGATAATTTTTGGTTATTAGCCTACGATGCATGTTCGGCATAGTTATTGAAATGCCTTCTCGTTCGATACCATACACAGTTTTTAATAACCTCAGGGCTCAGGGAGTTGACCCTCCATATTCTCCCTGGAAACAAAAAATTGTTTTCGTTCTCTGGTTTAAAATTGAGAAGGCAACAGTGATCATTGCTTCACCAGCGCAAAACAAGCACTGCAAAAAGCGTGCATATTTATAATCTAACCTCAAAAATATATTACTTGATAGCTTACCTTTTTGAACTATTCAATACACAAATCAGTTGATACACTTTTGCAAATAGTAAGAGAAACACTAGCAACAAATAAAAAGAAGTTGGAAAACAGGAAGCTTCAAAGTAAAGATCAGTTAATCAGCTTCCAAGATAACAGATGGCAGCTGGTGTCAAATATGCACATTAAAATATTGTCGATGACAACTGTAACAATATTAACAATTTTTGTCTTTAGTTCTGTGTTATCTTTTAGTTTTTTCCTATTAACTGGAACCATTTGGAATAATACCAATACCAGTTTTGAACGAAACTGTTTGATGAACATATTACTCTTCCTCAATATGAATTCTGACAGATGACCAAGACACGATCGCCATTATTAGGTTTGCTGTCACATGTTTGTGAAGTACTAGATGTAGAATTTATATCAACAAGTTTAGTTGGAGTTAATTGTTCTTAATCAATCCTCCAACAAACATATCCTAAATCCAGTTCTATGCCAGTTTATTATACATTAACGAATTAAAGAAAAGGTATAAAGTTTGCTCGTATTTTTTGGAATACGCAGCAATTGCAAAAAAGTGTTCGTTTAAATTTACTACACAAAATTGTATTTACTCCTTATTAAATATGATTACTAATTTGATAAACGTCAAAATAGGTACTTTTTCCCAGAATAATTGTAACCGCCTTTGAACGTTGCTAAAGCGAGATAGAGATATTACAAATCCAATTAATACACCAACGTAGGTGTTAAAATGGATTATGCGAAACATCGGTTCAGCTTGAGCTCCAGATACATAAAACATAAATATATACTGCATTTATCGCCCATCCTATCTATAATGTAATGTTTGTAAATACGCTTCAGTTTTATATTTATGTATTTAACGTCGTACACACATAGATTGACGTGTTCTGCATGCAACGTATTCTGATCTTATCCATTACAATACATTTGTATTGAAGCGCTCTCAATAGAACTTCGTAACAACTTAGAAAAAAAAAAAAGATTTTTTCATGTATTTTCAATACCTAGATAAGAAAACATCCTACGATATTTCGCAGGAGCGATAAAAGGAAACTGTTCCTTATCTCGACTTGTATCGTCGACGAAATATGATTGGCTTAATTAAATTTAAAGAATACATATTAACAAGATTATTTTTAAATATAGTGTGCGGCACATGTGCACATACGGCTACTGTCACAAACCGCAAATCTGCATCGATTTTCTGCTTTATATGAAGAGAAAAAATCGCGATTGCTTTGCAGTGGTTTGACGCAATTCATCAGAAGTGTATCTAGTTGTAGATTGAAAATTGGTGGTCGACTGATTTTTTTTAATGTATGTATTTATATTTCTTTATACGAATTTATTGCATTTTCATTTAATCGCCAGTAATATAAATCATAAAATTTTGGTTTAGGTTTATATAATAGAACCTAACAAGCATTGGATTAAAAATTTTATATATTTGTTTCCTATATATAAATTTGAATATAGCTAAAAAAAATCAGGGCTAAGAGCTTTCAGTGTCATTATTTAAACAATACCATCAAAACCAAAAACTTAGTTTGGGACCAATTTTTTAACATTCAATATGAAAAAGAAAATTGATTATTTGAGGAACTGCTTTGTTATCTAAAGATACAATATGAAAACTGGAGATAGCTTGTTATTAACAGCTGGTCTCAATTGAGAAGGAGATATTTATTATAAAAATATGCCACTAGCTTATCCAAATGGACACAGTGTTTTGGTTTAGATAATAACAAAATTAAATTAACCAACCACCACCGTTCTTGGACGGTCTCTGCTCTGGCAGAAAAGTTATTAGGGAGTAGCAAGAAATAAAATTTGAAAGACGTTCTTGTGTTCATTTCACCAAGCCAACCACAGAAAAGCACAAGTCTATGAGAAGCACTGTCTATGAGAAGATTATTGAGTTCTGGTTAGTTCAACAACAATTAAATTAGTCTTTATTTCATTGCTGGTGGTGGATATAAAATTTGGAATTTTTTGTCGATGATCGAATGCCTGAGTGTCTATTACAATTAAATAGTTTTTTTTATTGATGTTCTTGATTGATTCTACTCAATCAATTCTTGCATTGAAGAACCGACACCTGGCTCTGGTACTTCGACAACATGCGTAAACAATATATAGCTTCCATCCTTTGCTTTTGATGACGTATCTATCATTAGTGTACTTCCTGCTGGTTATTCTTCTGTTCATTGATGCTCAGCATCATTCATTAGTATGATGAAAACATCTTCCCATTTGCTTGACCATAAATTTAATTTTTCGACGCAATTCTTAGACCTCGGAATAATTTTGTGTAACTCAACTGAATCTTCATCGACATAACTGAAATATTCTGATGACCTATAATTTCCAAATATCTTCTATCGATTTTTTCAGGACTGCCCCAAAAGCTTCCTTAATCTTCTTGATTTTCTTAGTTGTGGTCCTTCTAGCCACGGAGTTCGTAGAATTAGAGTTGTAAAGGATTCATTAAGAGGCAATCCCCCTGCTGTGTACTAATAGTTCACTCCCAATATGCGTCCTATATGCGTTAACAGAACAAGAACGTATAACTTTGCTTATATTGCTATATATGCTATATTCGACATTGCTGACCACTCTACGAGAAAAAATTGTGGAGAGAATATGCAAAAAGTTGTCCAAAGGTGCAAGGTCCCCTGCACACAAATCGCATGTTGCCATGCAAACAATTCGTGAATTAGGGTTCGAATTATTCGAACACTCCACTTATTCACCAGACCAGGCTTCGTCCGACTATCATATCGGTCCTCAACTGAAAAAATGTTCATACATTTTCTTCCAACGAGGTGGTGATAGAAGTTGTGGAAGTCTGGTTTGCAGAGCAAGAAAGAAAAATCTGTTTGAAAGCTCTAGAGTTAGAGGCGTTGCAGTTTCGTTGTAATAAATGTGTCCAATTAAGAGGAGAATATGTTGAATAATAAAATACTTTTACTTTCAAATTTATAATACCTCCTCGTAATTACCTCGTTTCTTGATCCAGGCAACGGTCAGGTATTAAAAGATGACATCCAGTTTCAACAAGGTGGAGAAACACAATCATTTAGGTGTTGGTATCAAAAATTAGGTATTTGAAAGGTTTTCAGGTAGACTGGGTTGCAATGTATGGCCACCTACATCACCAGATTTAGGTGCTAATACAACTTTTTGACAGCTAATGATGTCGCTCACAAATATCTAGTGAAGGCACAACAAGACAGTTTCAGTCCTGCAGGTTGTCGAATTAAATTCTTCGTGAATCCTCTATTTGAGTTCAGGTACAGTTTGGCCGTCGCTCCATCCTTTAAGAATCAAAAATTGACCTTAATCCATTCTTTGGAGTTCCACGCTATTGCTGTTGTTTTTTTCAAATATGTACTTCAAATATTCCACAGTTTTGCTTACTAACGAACTCACTTAGGTGGAAGTGATGTTTGGCAGAAATGACGAAATTCCAAGTTTATATTCGGAGGATTTTAAAAATATTTTATCGGAAAAAAATTATAAAATCTTAATCAAGTCAACACCGAAAATGTTGCATTATCAAAATGGTCACATGCATAGTATACAAAATATGTTATATCTATGACAGTAAATATTGACTAAATCTACCAAAATAACTCATGTTTATTATAGGTAAACATATTTGGACTTATTTTAATTCAACAATTGTTTACTCAAGTTAAAATTATTTTTGATTTATATTTAGTATCAAACAACAAATGTACGTGTTGACAATATTATATCTGTTAAAATAAATGCAATGAAATTGGAATTGTCACTATATTTACGAGTGCATTCAGCTGCAGGAGAACTTGCATACTCTGCACTAATTTAGTTTCTCTTCTACTTTGCACCTTACTATTTTAAAACCGCACTTCACACATGTGAAGATGATACGTTCTGGAACGTCCAAAATGCTTAACCACACCTACAACTACTTTTAAAGTGATCTAAAATAGAACCAGAAAGTAATTATCACGTTGTATTATGTACAAGTTGTACACAATGGAGGTTAATTTGTCGCTATTTTTAAAACGTGTCGTACCAACGCGTAAATAAATAATCTCATCTAAATTCGAAATTAAACTGTGCTAGTAATTGTTGATGGTTGAACTATTATATTGCGTAAACTAATTCGTTTATTATTGCTAGTTATAACTTACTTGATTCCGTCAGCGACTTTGACGTAACTTTTTTTCTCCTTCAGTATAAACATAAACATCAGTTTCGTTTAGCTTATAAAAATGAGTCATATGTTCGAGGAAAGTTTGATCTTAACGATTATGATCGTAAGTGTATTAATACATTTTATTGCTGTGCACAAATTTTTCGACGCATTCAAAGTAAATATTGAGTGAGCTTTACGATAAATACGGTGTTTAATTAAATAAAGTAAGAATTTAAGCAACAAATAGATCGAATGTGCATTGATAATAAATGGATTTTTAATTCATTATTTATTTTTGTATTTAATCTGCTATTCATTCCGATGAAACATATACCATAGTAATAAATAAAGATTAAAACAATCAAATGTATTTCAAATTAAGAAGATAACAAACCTGTTTCTTGTGCTTAGACCTGTTCTTCAATAAATAACACAAATGTTTCTTCTTCAAGAGTTTTAACTTATTGAAAACGTCGAGAAATGCCACAATATAAAAACAAAAAAAAATGCCTGTAATAGGTCCTTATAGTATATTGCCAGAATCGCCCTGCAAACAAGTACAATGAAAAAAGATGAGAATGGTATTAGCTGTATCAAAAACACTTGCTTAACATCCGGCGACGCTACTTCCGACTTTGCTCACTAGATGGAATTGTCGAAGGTGTCATACAATATCCGTTAAGCGAAGCGAACTACAAACGAAAAGACCTGGTCTCGTTTGCAAGGCGATTCCAATAATATAACATGAACGCCTATTACAAACATTTGTTTGGAGTTTTAACTTCATTTATTTCGATTATCCTCCAAAAAATATCTCTTACTAACGGAAACGTTTTTTAAATGTTAATAAAGCCACAAGATCCGATAAATCTTTAATTTTTATCTGAGCAACTTTAATGGAGCTAAATTCTATGGATTCTGATCAGGAATGATAAAAACACTTCAGGATTCATGACTGAGTCATCATCGCCCAGCCCAAATCTCTAGAGATAGAAATGTGAATTTGGAAAATATGTTGATTTAATATTGTAAGCGTTATTTAAGGAGGAATTTTTCCACACACAAATCCTTGGAGGGTGAAAGAGAAACCGATCCCAGTTAGATACGGCATAATCCCACGCCCACGATTCGATCCCCCAAACTCTGGTCTACCACTGCCAATGAACGGCTTCTCTCCCACTACAACCATCGAGTTTGTTTGGTACAATTAATGAGATACGTTTTTCGGAATTCTTTGCGATTCGTCCTCTAAAGAGGATCGCAAAATTTGTATGGAAATTAATATGTTTATGGTCAAATTTACTTGAAACTTGGTATTGATGATCTTTGGCACATTTTTTTTATTCAACCTCCTAGTGGGGTGGCAAAGAAAGGGATCAAGAAAGGGACTTCCACGTCTGCATACTTACGTACAGTTCAATCCAGTATGGCCGAACCACAGTGCAATATCCGCATTAAGTTTGGAGATTTCAGATGCTGGGTAGTTGGCTCTGTCCCTTTTTTTCTGTATAATTCGGCATGTGTCCTATCTTGCCTTTCCCGGTATCTTGAGTAGGCATCTGAATTGTTTTCATTTTTCTATTTTTAATTTCCAAACCTTGCTCTACACTGCTTTGGCTTGGTCGACCCAATTTTTTTGAATTAATAATAAGTAGTAGTGATTAAGATTCCACATCAAGCAATCAATAAATCCAGCAGTTTTACGCTGCCCATGAAGTGGTTAATAAATTTCTCGATCTTTTTTTATCCGCTCTTTATACTTATTTTTACAACTTTGGTGGAGTGATACAGAGGCAATATTACTTTTATATATCCTTTGGAATTCTTTTGCCAACTTCAATCTTATATTGACACTTTTTTTAATTTTTTCTTTTGGAAGGTATTTCATTAAATTTTTGTACTACATTATTAAAAAGAGATCTTATTTTGAATAATATTTCGGTGCTATTATTGTAATTTGCATTATCGCTGAAGTGCAAATTAGATTCTATTTTTTCTCCAGGACGTGCAATGCGATACTATGTTGACATCTGTTTGTGGACCTTGAATCCTTTCAATTCGATTGCCGCGTACTTATGCGATTGTTGTACCATAAGTTGTAATAGATTCTAGTCAATCATTTTTTTAAATACATCAAGTATGATAAATATATCATATACAGTCTGATTAATTTTACGTGTCCAAGCTTATATGGTTTTTAGTATAAGACATAGAAGAAAAGCATAAGAATCAAAAACACTTTACATCTAATTATTACCTATGTTAAATAATCAAAAATACAAATTACACAAAAACAAAAGCGCATCACAAAACAGTTTTTTAAATACAATGGTTATGTTTTTTCTCAACATTCTTAAAGAGCTTGAAATTCTCTTTACAATGATACCAAAAAAATTATCATTATCTTGAAAATTGCAGCCATCATAGTGTTTTTAAATTTAATGTTTGTCAAACGTTACAATTTATTAGCAACCTTAGAAAACCTGTCAAACTGTTATTCAGTGTAATAATAATAATACCTATTGCAATGCAAGCAAATAAGAGAGACAGATGCAAACGTTGAACAATTATGGCCAACTATCCGCCTTTTGTTTTCTTTTGTTTGTATTGTTTTCTAAAGTTGCTAATAAATTGTAACGTTTGACAAAAATTAAATTTAAAAACACTATGATGGCTGCAATTTTCAAGATAATGATAATTTTTTTGGTATCATTGTAAAGAGAATTTCAAGCTCTTTAAGAATATTTAGAAAAATCATACCCCTTCTATCTAAAATAATAAAACTGTTTTGTGATGCGCATATCTTCGAAATCAAGAGGATGAGAACTTTTTGAAAAAAATTATCTTGACAGACCAATCTAAGTTTTTCAACAGTCATAATAACCATATTGGCTCAGCTTCAGCTAAATCCTCATGCGATCCGAGAAACAAATCATCAGATCAGGTTTAGTTTCAATTACTTTTGCCTTATCATGAATGACAGGTTCTCCTACGTCATTTATGACAGCGTGTTAACGGCTGGGCATAACCTAAATTTATCACGGACTGTGGTTGAAGATTTTCTTGACAGCTTGCCTTTGAATTTGAGAATAAGCTGTTGGAATTAACTGGATGGAGCTCCGACCCAATGCACCCGGGAAGTATCCCAAGAAATCACCTTAATGTTCGAAAACAGGTGGATAGAACCGTAACTCGATGCAAGATCTCCGGATTTAATATTTGCCGCCTTCTTCTGGTTTTTTACATTCCTTTTTTCAAAACAAATTCAGGATTTCTTGGTTTGTGAAAACATTATTTTCGTTAGGTATTTATAGCCATTTTAACTTTTTATGACAATAATGTAAAGGCACTTAACGGATAATTATTATCTCGCAACCATCAAACGACAAAGTGTGACATTAGACTTACACAATAAATCTTTGAGAACGCTTATTTTGTATGGCACACTGGATAAGTATCGATCAGGTCTAGGACATATGGGGTTTAAAACATGTAAAATTAGACGCCGAAGATGACTAAATAATGGAATAAAGTTAACTCGACGCCAAAACATACTCCAAGACATTGTTGAAGCATATGATAAATCCTAAATTGATACTATCATAGAAATTTGTTGCAATTTTATTTTAATATTTTTTAATATTGTTATATTTAAGGTCTACTTCTTTTTTCAGATTTTAAATTGAATTCTTTCACTAAGTTGATCCATGTCTGCATTTTTCTTTAGTAAAATGAAATTACTCCATAGTGTACGCCACAAGATTACATGAATAAATACTAATGATGTGGATGAAAAGTTATGCAACTGTGATATGTGACAGTAACTAAATAATGGTTGGCTTATGTTTTACAAAACAATGAAATTACGGATGAAATAGCGGTCACGTTTTTGCAACTCACTGGTGTCTTTCCAACTCGTTCGTACTCTCGGAAAACAACGTTGAATATCACGAATAATATGAAATAAAACGTAATTATGGCTGATCGTTTCAAAATGTACACACTGTATGTATTTCTATTTTCAATGACGAAACATGTCCATCCTCCTTCCTATTCGATATTCTACGCGTCAATATTATCGAACCAAAACGTACATAGAAACGTGCTAGAAAAATTATTAATACTAACCTTTCAATTCTGACATTAATAAACGTCCTTATTCATTGTTAATTTAACAGCCGTAATCAACGGACGACCTCGTGATTATTTAGAACATTGCTAGTATATAACGATAATACAAAAATACAGTTAACCTGTCTGGAAACATACATACTTCAAGACACCCATGTGGTAACTAGTTTTCATCAACAGCAGCAGCAAAAAAAAACTCGTTAGTGAATAATTAGTTTTGGAGAGTTCTAGTATGTTGTACCTTTCACGTGTTACAGGCATCGAATTCAAGCGCAATCATTCACGTGATATCTCATATAGGTAGTAAGGAGAAAACGTTCTCGAACATTGACACGTTGTAGATCAAGATTTTGATCTTGGCGAAATTAATTCATATTTTAGGTTCGTTTTTATGGTCGAGTATCATTTAAGATCGTATCGTGTATAATCTATTATACAGAGTCAGATGTCGCGTAGTACTATTGCTGATTAAAAAAAAGCCAATTAAATTTTTGTTACAAATTACTAAGCAAATAAATGGATTAATACATCGTATTTTATCTCACGCGATTGTAGTCCAAAACCGTGTTTTTTTTATATACAGAGTGTCCCAGCTGACGCGGTTTCTTTTATAATTTGTTTATTTTACAGTATAGAGAAAAACGTTACAAATGAAAGTTGTCCCTATTTATACGATGCATTGCTAGAAAATATTTTCAAATATACAGGGTGTCCCAATTATAGATAGCTATGCATCGTATAAATAGGCACGACTTTTACTTGAAACTTTTGTCTCTGTGAGATCCATAAAGAAGTTTTGGTTTGCGCAAATTCATGTATAATTAGGCACGACTTTTTTGGATTTGAAAATAAACAAATTATCAAAGAAACCGCGTCAGCTGGAACATCCTGTATATATTCTCATAGGTTTTGAACAGGGTCTTACAAAAATGCATCGGGCATCCATAACTCTCCTACAAATTAAGTTAGAAATTCCATTCATATGCCGACCAATCCTGTATTGTAGGGAAAAGGGATGTCAGCAAAATATTTTTAGTAATGGTGGACTTCTGGTTTCACCGGAAGTAGATACCAACTCTGTTGTTTTAAATGGAACACCCTATATATTATTGCATTTTTGGATTCCTTATTAGATTTAAATGGCACTTTGTCTGGCATACATTGGATCTAAGTTGCATGGTTTCTGAATTGTATGACGTTACGTTTTTAAAAAAACAAGACTGCAGCGTTTTCGAAATTTTAAAATATCTCCGAAACTGTGAAAGTTAGAAAGGAGGGTCAGCGGCTGACCCTGGCTAACATTTTTAGTTATAATTTTTGGAATAATTACTATAGTGGAGTAATAATTTTTTACAATGTGTCTCGACATATTGCTAACTTTTAGTAATGCAATTGATTCATTTTGACTGAAGAAAGAAAAATATTTTGTTGAAGCAAGCTTATTTCATTCAGAATGGTTAGTAACTGCTATGCAAATCGCTTTCCAGCCAACGAAATTAACCCTAAGCGCCTAAGACAAAAAGTACTTTTAAAACAGCTTGGAAAAGAATTTCGTAAAATGAATATGGAAAGGCGTTCTCAAGGTAGAGGTTTACAAAAATTCTACACTAGTGCTTTGCAAACTTTTGGGTGCAATTGCTATACAGCAGGAGCTGTGTCAAGGGAAAATGTGACGGAACCTAAATGTATTGCAATTCGTATAGCCATTCAAAATTTACCTAGGAAAGGAAGATGTTTTCTCTGTCCCAGATCAGCAGATAGAAAATATATGAAGGCTTGCAGTCAATGGGAAAAAATATGTTTGCCCTAGACACATCAGCAGTGAAGAGTGAATTGTTAGAATAAAATGCATAAATTGTTAACTTCTTTAGTTATGGAAACTTATTTTTGATTTATTACTTTTAAATGTCAATATACCAAATATAAACAAGTTAGTTGTGTAACCCCTGGTCTAAGTTTGAAGTCAGGTACTGACCCTCGTTCCCCCGCCCTCCCGCCGTTTAATGTTCTCCGGGTACATGAATAGGTTTCACCTCTTCCAGTCGAGCGATGTTCATAACAATTATTTAATAGGACTCTCGCTTCTGCTCTCCGCTGAAAGTCATTTTCACTCAAAGCCTGGTACTGACTGGAATACGCAGGAAAGTTATATTTTGAGCTGACTTCTCACTTATTCCTTACTTCTTGTCCTATACTTGCTTGCTACCAACTCATTTTACTCATTTGTTGCAGTCTTTGTTCTCTCAATATTTTTGTAAGTAACGTTTCATGTGTCAACAAAACGCTCAAAAAGTCTGGCAAAAGTGATCGCTTCTGGATGTTGCCTTTCGGGAAACCGAGTCGCATAGATTCTACTGGCAAGAAAACAGTTTTTCCTCGCCCAATACTCACCCCAATATCAATTTAACAACGGGTTTGGTTACTAACAGTAAAAAGAAGAAAAAGAAATACAACGTGGACGACCCTGCGACCTTTAAGCATTGGAATTGAATATGGGAAGATCCATGAACATCTCTCAGAAAGAGAGCAGAGAGACAGCTAGAAATTAGTAAGTCTCGTTTGCGAAGAATCTTTAAAGATAACAAAATTAAGGCTTTCAAACCCCAGTTTAAAAAATCTAGGGAAATAGCTGATGATGCTAAAATTGGAAGTAAAATAAATTCACATTTTACACTTCCTTCCTGAAGTCATTTTCAAGGATATCTCCAACATGATGACTGCCAGCTCATAACTCAGCTACAGCCAGCTAAAACTACGAAATTGGATAAATTGTCAGTGTGTGGCAAAAACAGATAGAGAGGAATAGTCCTAATCCATAACCATCCTGCAGTCCAGATCTGTCAATTGTACATTCTGACACTGATCCTACTGACATTTTATTTTCAAATTTGACATTTAAGGCTTTTACCTAAGTTCCAAAACACAAATCCAATTTCAATGATGATTCTTCTTAAGGACCAGCTAAATATGCTTTCTTTCCTCTTTGTCACTAAAGATGGCTTCACATGTTTTTAATCAAATAAACGCAGCTTTTTTATCGTATTTTTGACATGACAGCATTCAAAAATTGACTTCAAATAAAATCATAAGTCTAACCTAACTCTTTTAGAAATGCATCGACTACTATTATTCAGTTTATATGCACACAAAAAAAAAGAACCCACCCATAATGAACTTAAATGTCTATACAAATACATATTGCGCAAATGCAAAATAAAAAACATATAGGCATTAAAGTTATTTATTTTATACAAATTATTAAAAATAAAACAAAAACGGAAAAAGAGGAAGTATTGAGTTCGAAGTATATTTGAAAAAGATAACAAAAAAAACTTAAATTATCAGTAGCACATATCAAAAACCACATACCAAACATATGACATAACCATAACTGGCAATATATGTAGTTATATATTGTTTTCAGTCATTCTCGTACGCTAAAAGTTAAAGTTAAATTAACTTTTAGCGTACTGACCTTGAAACTCTAAAATTTTGGAAATCTAAAATCCTATTCCTTGCATGTGAAACCACCTTTAATCTGGGACGTATTGTATTATATACAGACTGGGGGTCGTAGCCACTAGTTTTTATAAAAATGCACACAAATAGAAGCAAATAAAATTCTGTTTTTCCCATCCATCAAACCTATTGAGAAGTTGTAAAATCACTATAATTGATGTTGTTTTGTTATTCATCGCTTGTCAGAAAAGAATGAATTCTATTCAGTGTGTGACATTTCCAGTGAAGATGACTCCGATGATGACGCAGGAACTGAGATTGATGACGTCATGGACACCCTTCCTCATATTTGAGGGAGTTTACTGTGATCACTCGTAACAAAATTAAACAGTATATAAACACTGCTAAATTTGGTAATGCTCCACGAGGTAAGGCATTGACCCATATAACAAACAATGCTCGAAAATCGAAATCACCAGACATCATTCTGGATCGGCTGGTGTCAATCATCAGCGGTATCCTATGCCTGTGGTATTTTCTCAATATTTGGAAGCACATTCAAGTTGTGGCAATCTCTAAACGAAACGGACATTCTATCTTGTGCTTATCCAAAATTACCGATGCTGTCGTCCTGAACAGACTGAAAAATAGTTATTTTTTAACAACATTTTTTAGGATGTTCTTCACTGGATCTCTTGGTGCAGAAGTAGAACACTAAACACTTTAACCCACTAAACACCAAACAAGTTTTAACTAAAACACCGACGCGTTTCAACAGCAATGCTGTCATTATCGAGGCGATAATAAAACTAAATTAAAATAAAATCTACAAAAACAGGTAACCTAAATGTTATGCACGGTCAATCCGATACGCATCATTAATTTCCGATTAACGAAAACAATGACGAATGCGGGATAGGTCCGTTGTCACAGTTCATTACACATGACTTATTTTTATATATTTCTAAACTTTCGAAAACATTTAGAAACTTACAATTGTTTATTTGTCTAATTAATTTAACATACGTATGATCGATGTTGTGATCTGTTTCAAAAATGTGTTGGACAACGCTCGATTTCTCAATTCTATTAAATCTAAGATTAGCCATATGCTTTTTGAATCTAGTTGAGACTGCTCTCCTGGTTTGCCCAATATATTTTTGATTACAATCTTTACAATTGATTTCGTAAATACCTGACTTTTCTAGAGGTTGTATTTTATCTTTAGGGTTACCGATGAGACTTCGTAAACTAGTCCCAGAACTGTAAACTATTCTGAGATCTAGCTCTTTGAAGATTTTACTCAAACCTTTAGTGATAAAGGGAGCGTAAGGGAGAGTCACAACGGGTGAAGCTTTAACATCCTTTCGAAAAGTCGTAGATTCTTTCACAGTTTTCTTATAATTAAACTTCCTAATTAACTTATAGATATGCTGAGGCTGGAAACCATTACACTTAGCCGCATCTTTTATAATTTTAAGCTCTTTCTCAAACCTCGCCTTGTTCAAGGGAAAAGTGAGAAGTCTGTGAACCAAAAAATTCAGGCTTGCCATTTTGTGTTGAATACAATGATGGGAATCCGAAGGAATGTAGCGAAGTGTACTGGTTTCCTTTCTATACACGTCAAACTCTAATCTATTGTTATTTCTAATTACTAAAGTATCTAGAAAGGGTAGCTGACCGTTTTCTTCTCTTTCACAAGTGAACTTTATTGTTTCGAACCGATTATTTAATCTATTGAGAAAATCGTCAATATTACATTTTTTAGCGTCAAATATAGCGAAAATATCATCCACATACCTCAACCAAACCCTAGGAAAGTATTCGCTCTCAGATTCTAAGTCCTTTTCAAAACGGCTCATGAAAGGTAAGCCAAAAAGGCCGACAAGGAGTTACCCATTGCCGTTCCTTCCAGCTGTTCATAAAAACTCCCGTTTAATTGAAAAATGTTCTGTTTCATACAGATGTCAGTTAAGCGAATAATTCCTGGACACATTGTTGACTCAAACTATTTTGAAGCAACAAGTCCTCGAGGTATGTCAAGGTGTCTGGAATCGGTACACTAGGAAAGAGAGTGTTGATAATGACAGCATTGCTGTTGAAACGCGTCTGTGTTTTAGTTAAAACTTGTTTGGGGTTTAGTGGGTTAAAGTGTTTAGTGTTCGATTTTTTAGGATGATTAATCCGGTTTTCAAGAGGGACTCTTTTCCAATTCGTAATTCGAGACGCACATTTGATAGACTGCTTGACATGCAGATTTGGTTTGTAAGATGTTTGCGGTGACATTTAATTCAGAATTGATGATAGTTGCACGAACCCTTCAACAAATTCTAATTCTTTTGAGGCCGAGTTTTTTCTCATTTATATGTTAGATCTTCTTAAGGACTCACACGTTCATCTCTTCGAGAGGCGAGAAAATGGTGTAGGAGTCTCCTCTTCCTTCACAGAAAATCATTCACGAATAAACCCTCGCAATAACAGTCTGAGTCTATTGCTGATTTGTGGAATTAGAGGTTTATAATCAGCGTCTAAGCACGATTCCTAATGTTTTAAAAATTGTCATTGGGTGTACAATCGGTATTAATATCCCCGACCAGCACATTTTAATTTTTAAGTAGCGATACGAGTAAATTGGTTGATTTTAATGTATTTTTTACGATTTAATATTAAAACAGAATTAAAGCAATAATTCCTACAGTGTTATACAAGTTGAAAACAATTTTAAATATGAATACTAAATTTAAATACCAATACTATGAAACATCACGTTCGAAGGTCGCAATATACAAAAAGAAAATTAAACATTGTTACCAATTATCAGAAAGCTATAAAGAGAAAGCAGCTAAAATTGATTAATAATTTTCTTTCCTGTTTCAGGAATTAGTCCACCAACCGACACAGAAACCACTCCGATGGAGTTCTCCAAACAATCCGAGGGCGACTTCACCTTCCTCGATGAAGACCTGGAACGGAACACCCTATCGGCCCTAAACATGATGAGAAAAAATCGTCACTTTTGTGACGTTATTCTTCACGTATGTGCACTGGCTGTGCAACGTCAAATTTTACCAATTTTTGTCGGTCACAAAGGCACCTTTCCACTTCTTGTATAGCGAGATGTTTTGACGAAAACATGACAAAATCAACACGTGGAAATGAATTGTCACCGACAAAAATTACGTAAAATTGTAATTGTCACAGTCAGAGACACTACTGGGTGCCCTGTTCATCATATTTGACTATTTTTAACCAGTAGTGAGTAGTTTTTAAGTCTGTTTTTAAATTAAATCTCTCGATGGTGATCGTGAACAAAAAATAAGTCGTAAGATTTTTTGATACCTACTGATCTATATACATACGTAATCATAGTTATTTTTACTAGATTTCCAATAATCGTGTACGGTAGATTTGCATATTTGTTAACCAAGGTTGTTAGTTTTCGCATTTTTTCACGTTAAGGATATGTTCACACTTTCGAGCATTCTAAGATAGGACTAAATGTATAGTAACCTTGTTTAAATGATATGTAAATTATGAATGGACATTTATTGTAAATGTAGTAAAATGCATCAAAATTAATGATCTATATAATTACAGAACGTTATCCTAGTATAACGCAACTCATCGTTAGGTAAATTATTTTATTATACAATATACTGGTATTATTGTATATTGCTTGAAACGAATTTTTTTAATTTTCTCATGTTTTACAGAAGCATAACTTGAAGTAGGTGACGGTAACCTTTTGCTTTTTATTTTCATATGTTTTTTTCTGTAAACTTTTGCGTTTTAATCTCTCTTGCAAAAAAAAAACAACAATACCAAACAAGCGAGAGTCAATACAATTGTTTGAATATCTTCTATTTTATTTGACAGGTGGGAAATATCGAGATACATGCACATCGTGCAGTACTCGCTAGCGTCTCGCCGTATCTCTTCGAGTTGTTTTCATCCGACCAAGAACAGAAGAGGAACGAGAACGTCATTACGTATAAAATGAACGGTGGATTTGAAAAGGGGGCGTTTCAACTTCTCGTTGATTATGCCTACACAGCCCAGTTGGAAATCCCCGGCGCTCAGGTGGGTTGTAAAACAATTACGTAATATGCGGTGACTAACTTTAATATTCGGTTTATACGTTAGTTATCTACTTTATTGCGAAATAAATTAATAAAAAGTTGTATAATATGCAGTCATTTGAAATTATGCTGACGCCGATCCAAAGATAAAAAAACGTAATGGTATTCATGATTTTGTTCTTCGACCCACCACAAATAAAAAAAAATGGACGACGTGGCAAAATATGTATCCAGGACGACATCTGAAAATTACAAAATGATGAAATTAGAACATGTCTTTGAATTTGCACTTGCTGTACGATCTGCTATTTCTTACGCATGCCGGATAAATTCACACATTTCTTAGTAAAATAACAAAATAACAAGAATAGGGAAATTCTCAGAAGTGGAAAACCCTTTCAGCCTCATTTTCACGTTTGGGAACAGCTGTTGAAGCTTTGGCGTGGTGAGCTGGGGCGTTGTCATGATCTCCATTCTTGACTTTGACCACAGATTCTTTATCGATTTGATGACTTCAAGCAGGCACTGTTCTGTGAACCACTTAGCTGTGACTATCTTTTGTGTGTCCAACACAATTCCAGTCGATTTGAAAAATTGTCTTTCTTACAGATCGGGATCCTCTGACAGCTACGAGAGTGTACTCATCATCGAAGACCCAAACTTTGTATTGAGTCTTGATCAGCACATCATAATAGTGTAAGCAAGTCTCGTCACCTGTCACAATGTTGTTCACATATGGAGGTTGTCCCTTAGTAAAAATTTTTAGCATCTTTCAGCACTAAGTCACACGTCATGTCATATGCTCAGTTAGTCTATGAGGCATCCGAAAACAAAAAAAGTTTCTTCACATGCAGAATTGAAAGAATTCTGGTGCATTTAGGCCTAAGGTGTCTTCCATCTGCTAGTAGCTCACTCTCTTGTCTTCGTTGAGCATTGTCGGCACAGCAGTAATGGTTTCCTCCGTAACTGACGTTTGTACCCTTTCCGCTCTTTCCGTGTCCTCCAAAAGCGAAATTTTTGTTTTTTGGAATTATCTGTACCGCCTCAATATAGTTATACGATGTGGATGATCGTAATATATTCGTCCTTGGGGCAGGCCCTTATAACACTATTTTAAACACTGCAACCAAGAAACGACTTCCTTATCTGAACTCGACTTATAAATTTCATTACTCAACCTGACCGTCCTCCAAATGTTTGGAAATATTCAATTTTCGTTGCCACCAGTGTTGCCAGATCTACCGTTTTAGCGGTAGAATTACCGTTTTTGTCCTTTATCTACCGCTCTACCGTTTTCTAGTTGCTAATCTAGCGCTTTTTCCAATTTTGTAAAAGATTACATAATATATTCAATACTTTGATTCTATAATCATCCTGGCGACATCTACAAGTCTCGTGACTTACTGCAAGCTCTATGATTGATTGCGCGATTACACACCAATCCGATACATAATCGGGGACTCTCCCGGTGAAGTATTATTTACAACAGGCAACGAGTAACGCACGAAATAAAATGTACAGGGTGTCTCTCTAGTGCGTCCAAGTACCATATCTCCCCTTGCAGATATTTTTTCTGAAAAACAATTACACGGAGGTTACTTGAATTGATGTGGCACATGTTCTAAAATAACTTTCACTTATACAGGGTGTTCCATTTTCACAAAATACAACTTTGTTATTATAAATACAATGGTATGTTTTTTTCAATGCAGTCGATTCTACGTATTATTTGCAAATGTTTTGTATTGGGGTTCCCTATCCCTAAATTCAACTGTTTCGAAGATATTTACAATTTTCCTTAATATTTTCTTATTACACCATCTTAAAGAAAACTTTATATTGCAAAGCACTTTGAAGCGTAAGGTACCAAACTTCTGCAAACGAAAATTAGGGGTCATAGATACGGAGAACTGCCATAACTTTCAACAAAATTTATACAGAGTGTACAGAAATTAACAACCAATTCAGATATCTTAAAAGATTAATTTTTTTTTATTTTTCAAATGGCACATAGTCGTTTTTATTGCAGCACTTAAGCAAGAAATTCTACATCGATTCGTATTAAGGTCTCATATACCTATCTTTATTAGTTTTTGAGTTATTAGAGGTTATTGGTTCCAATTATGGAAATTATTGATAATTATCACAACGAAAATTGTTAACTGCAGGCTTTCTTTTACTTGTCAAAATTTGTTCATAATTGTAGTATTCGTTCATGATTGTAAGGGCAACATAAGTTCAGTCTCAGTTAATTTTTATTGTTGTTTGAATCGATCATATTATATCTATCTAAGAGCATTAGTTAGTCGTTGTTTTAATTGCTTCATATTAGTGCGTGTTAAAATTAATTTTGTGCTGGTATTTTAATAATTTATTATGAGGTAAGCAATTATATAGTTCAGAAAAAAATGATAAAAGTTTATAATATTTAAAGAATTAAAATCCTTTTGTTACCTTTTTTTTGCCGTTTTTGTACCGACATCTACCGTTTTCCTCGAGCAAATGTACTGCTAAACCAAGTTACCATCTGGCAACTCTGGTTGCCACATCTCCAAGCCTAACACTTTACTCCCAACATTATTGTCCAATCTTCATATAATGTCTTGGAAAGTTGTCTGAAGCGGTCACTTTGACCCGACTTCGAGGAAAAATTAAAGTTGCAGGCAAAGTTTTATTAATGACATTTTTAATTTAATTGAAACATTTTCAATTAAATTACCCCCCTTTCCCTAATCACTGCTTGTAAATGGTTCTGCATGGACCGAACACGGTTTCCAGACCACACAGATGTTCAATAGAAATCAAGTCCACCTCTTAAGTCAATTTCTTGCAAGTACTGCCGTACGGAAGCTGCACTGTGTGGACAGGCATTATCTTGCAACAGATCGAAGGTTTCGCCAATAAAATCGACGTAAGAAGTGACATAATTATCTAGAACTTCTTCAATGTATAGGTTCCCTGTCATACCTCTTGCTCGGGCGTCAATTACAATAAAAACCCCACTTGGGCTTTTGCGTCGATAGAAATGCCAGATCACACCATAAAGCAACTTCCTTCAAAAGCCACTTTGTGTGCAATACAGTATTGTGTGAATCTTCCTGTCATTGCCATGCAAACACACTACTTCCATTCAAAAACAGGACAGAGCGGCATTTTTCGTTTGTCCGATAAAAACATCGTTTTGCAAACGGAGGCGAACGACTCGATGGATGTTCAATAAAATAGCAGTAATATACAAAAATAAATATAATAATAATACGTTCGGATGGTACTGCAAACTACGATGCTTCATTTATATCCCACAATTCAGAAGCGTTTCTTTGAGCTCTTGCCTCGAAAACAGCTTTTTTAATATCTGCCCACAAGTTTTCAATAGGGTTGAGGTCAGGAGATTGGGCAGGTCAGTCCAGAACATCAACCTTATTTTCTCGAAACCATGCCTTAGCTGTCTTGCTCGTATGCTTAGGATTATTATCCTGCATAAAGATCCATTTCAAGGGCATATTGTCCTCTGCATCGAGTATTTGGACGTACTTCTGCTGGTCCATGATAGGACCTACTCCATAATACGAGAAATATCCCCATACTATCACTTTCGCTCCCCTATGCTTAATGGTTTTTGTGGTGTTTTTTTGGCTTATATTCTGAGTTCGGTGGTCTGCGAACATACAAACGACGACCACTAGAGCCAAAACGAACTACTTTACTCTCATGTCTCCATAACATATTCCACCATTTACGAGCAGGCCATTGCAAATGATTCTTGGCGAACTTAATACGGTTGCGGATATGGTGTTTCTTTAGTAACGGGATCTTTCGTGGACTTCTGCCGTTGAGGTTAGCATCAGCTAACCGTCTTCCTAACTGTGACAGTGCTCATAGTCAAGTGAAAATCTTTTATTTGTCTGGAGGTTGTAAATGAATCTTTCTTTGCATATTGCGCGATGAGTCTGTCCTCTCTCTTCGCGGTCTCTCTTTTTTTGCGCGTCTTTCTCCTTTCTTTTTTCCACTTCAAGGCATTAGCAATCATTTTCGCTGCACATCCTATAATACCTTGGACAAATCTATAGCTTTTACCTTCGTTAATTAATTTATTTATTAATTGGCGTTATTCTGGTGTACAATGTTTCTTTCGGCTCATTATTTTACTTAAAAACCTCAAATTTGGTATCTAATTGGATGTTAGAGCTGCTTTTGTTAATGTATGAACTAGATTAACGTGTGTTTGCCTTAAGATGTTATCTACTATTAACTGTATTTCACAGCGCTGCTATTTTTTTGAATGGGGATTATCTGTGCTGTTAACATAAAACCTAGGGTTTCCCCGATGTTATACACAAAGGAGCTATACTATATACATGTTATAACACCTATGTAATGAAACTATTTGATGTGTAGATGGCGTGTAACAAATATACTTCAATTCTAAAACATCCGTTAATTATATTTTAAAATACACACTACTGCATTTTATTGAACACAACTGTACGTGCTCAGATTGGCTCTGCTTTTGTGTCCATTTCCAGGAATATTTTTGAATGTTGATGACGGAGATGTTTACCTATTGACGTTTGATAGTCAAGTGATAAAGGTTGATAAGGTAGAGCCTCGCAATGATCACCGATGTCACTGAGTGCAAAATGTTGTGTTCATAGATCATAATTAATTGCAGGATAGTCTTAAGTGTAGAAGTAAGTTAAAAAAAAAATGTACACTCATTTTAAAGCTACGATCTTAAACTTAAAAGTTTTAAAAGCAACGATGGAATTTAGATTTTAATTTTTGTGTACATTATACTTTGAAAATATCTGAAATTATATTGTTGAACCCCTTCTGCATGCTGTTTTCAAAACAAAAATTCCAATTTCTAAAAAGCATTTATTTTTATGTTATGTTTATGTTTCATGTACTTTTAAAACTTCCGTTCGGGCTGTATCAAGTTGTGTTAATATTCGACAAAATTATTAAAAATTTCTCATATTATAGCTGGACGTATGCTCGTAAAATTTTTTCAGTCTCGTACTCGCCGATTAGGAAAAGTTAATGTATGCTATCGCACAGCTGCTGCTGAATTGAATTACAAAATGAGTAACTGTAATGCTGATATCCATTACAGTGCTCTCTTTACGATACATGCTCTCGTATCGTAAAAATAAACATCATCAATATTGTTAACAAACATGAGTAGAGTAGTCCCGTTTTAAGCAATGATTACAAACGAACTTAAATAGAAATAAATATTAACTCTTACAGTTCAAATCGCTTTCTTCCCTATATTTTAATAGATTACATCTTCTTATGTAGGTTAAGGCTGTCTACATCGCAGCGTCACATTTGAAGATCGATCGTGTTGCCAGGAAATGTGCCCAGCATCTCATAAAATACCTCTCAACGGATAACTGCATTGAAATACGTTCCCTACCAGGCATTGCGAAGAATAAGGATTTCATCCAGCAAGTCGATGATTACATCGGTCAAAATGTACCTACAATGTTAAATTAATAAATTAATTAAAACTCTTAATTCTCATAAATTTTATAGTTCGATCAGATCAAGGAGAATTCATATCTGTTAAATCTACGCTGTGTTCGGATAGAGGTTCTGAATCAATCAAAAGAAGAAATGACAATGGTAAATACGAGTTCTCTCTGCCGATTGGTACTGGATTGGATCAGGAAACAAATCACCGAAGATAATTTGGGCCTGACAACTATAACCGAGAATACATTCATGTTATATCTCGCTATTGATAATTCCCTTCAGGATTGTAATAGTCTCCCAACAGGTAATCATCATGATTTAATTTTTAATTTTAAAAATATTTAAAAATTTAAATTTTTTAATTTTAATGTTTAATAAAAATATAACATTTTTTGGGTTGTTTAATAGGTGATGTCGATACTGGTACAGGATTATAAGAAGTTGTCGTCGAAAAATGTATCGCAAAATAAATCGAAACGTAAGCAATTGAGTCAGCCTAGTAAGCCGAGAGTATTAATTTATTCGAGAGAAATTGGTGAAGAATTGGAATCTGAAATGGAACCTCACTGGAATTTGATCGCTTCCACTAAAGTTGGCGAACATAGTTATATAGCGTTAGTTACATTGGCTGGGAAATTAGCGAAGCTCTCTATAAAATTAAGGTATGTATTGTTTACAAAGTTGGCTCTGATTGGAAGATCAACAACGTTCATTTTATTTTCCAAAACCTCCATTACAAATTCGACTATGGACAAACCTTTTTTACTCAGTGTTTGGAAAATTGTTGCAGTTGCTCTCTAGTAGGAAAGCTTTATTTTCCCATACGAAATAACATGGGAACGAAAAATCGAATTTCAGTAGTCGGGGTGATCAAGCAGTCTCCACCCAGCGATAGCAAATAATTCTACGACTACAAGAATGATGACTTCATCGGAGGTCCACAAGATTTAAGAGATGCAAGATACTAGATTTGAGTGCTGGTTTTGAAAGTAACTTAGCTTGGAAGGAACTTCAATGATTTATAAGCTATCTTCAAAACCAGTCCTCAACCTGTTAAGCTGTGTTCGAAACCAGACTACTACCGGATAAGGTGCTTTCAAAACTGGCTCTCAATCCTAATACCTTACGCTCCTTAAGCTTTGAAGACCTTGAATGATGCCATAATTAATTGCTATCGATGGGCGGAGACTATGTGCTTTCTGGTTACCTGGTTACACCCCTCCCCCACCACAAAAACTTGATGTGTTTTTAAATCTTGCTTTTGCAATACTGCCAAAAATAATTTGACATCTACTTGTTTATCTTCAACTAAGGAATAGAAAAAGTAACAGCCTCTCACATTATAGGTTTCTGTTACCTCTTTTAGTAGGAAACTGTACAAACTTCCCAAATTGAAATTTCGTTGGTTTGGATGGACATAAAGCTTGATAAGGGTCTTGGTTTTCTTTTGAAAGACCTTTCATTAGCTTAAAAACTGGCTGGGCTAGATCTTCCTCTTTAGATGATCATGATTTCATGATCCATTCCTTGATGAATCGTGAAGGTTAATCTCAGCGCCTGCCTAAACACACGTTGACTAGGAAAAGGCTCCAACTTCTTTCATTGATATTTCTTCTTTTCCTGGTGTTCTATTCGCGTATCTTAACCGCTCATTAAGGTAGTTTATTTTAAGATTCTAAAGCATCAGGTTGGTTTCTGAAGATTCTTTCTCTATACATCTAGAGGTTGGCATAGCTGAGTTGAATAGGTAGGCACTAATATGAAGCAATTAGTACACTTTTGGCGGTCGCTAATTAGAAACATTAAGGTATGGCTTGATACATTCTCTCTTGTGGGTCTGGCAGGTTACTTTTTGAGGTAAGGAAGCGTCAGCTTTCCAAATCTTCCAAATAGCTTACCTTATGGGCTAATTTCAATCCAGGTAGGGTATAAATAATGTAAGATGGTAATTCTGGTAATATTTTCAGGTTATCCTAGGTCTTTTCGCTATTGTTCCAGAATATTAGGCAAAATTAAACGAGCAAAACGGTCGAAAAAATTGGCGAAAAACATTTTAATCTAGTTCGAAAATTCCAAAAAAAATTACAAATTTTGCCAACCCATCATTTTTTGGAATATTGAAATTCTGGTGATTCCGTTGTTGTTCCGAATATTGTTCCGGGAAATTATGCTCCTGGCTTCTATAGTACAGGTCGACCAGAATCCCGTGGCAGTTGCGCTTAAATCAGAGAGGTTGGGTAAAAGTATGACGTTGCAGTACTCAGCTGTGATTGGGGCGCTGATGTAAGAGGCGGAGCTAATGGCTCATGAGTTGGGAGTATATAAGCCGAGAGCGCTCATTCACGCTTGTTATACTCGTTGTATACGCTCCACCTATATGCGCAGAACACGTCATCACTGCCACGGTATTCTGGTCGACCTGTAACTGAAATATCTCAAAAAAACAAAATTTTACTAGCTCATCATTTTTCGAAAATTGAAATTTTGACATTTCTCCCGAATTGTTCTCCTTCTGAACATTGTTCCAAAATTTTGGTGTTTCTTTTTAAGAACAATGTTCAGAACAACTAGAATAACCAGTAGAATGATGAACCAGGTCAAAAGAATTTGTTTTTTTTTTATTTTTCGACCGTTTTTCTGGCAAAATGCAGAATAAACATAGAGAAACTTGGAACAATCTCCAGAATGTCAAATTTCACAAATCGTTCTGCTCCACAATATACAAGTTTGAAGCCGAACGATCCGACTTTGGACTTTCCAGAATTATCCGTAAAATTAGTTTCATCATATTTAATAAGGCTTTATTATCTAATTATTGCCAAAGATACTTCGAACTATTTCTGTGTTTGTCAATTTTTACCGCAATTTAAATTTTAGGTTATATTCGATTATTTTACCTTTTCAGACTGAATGTTCCGACAACGCCATCTCCTGTCGCGGCACCGGAAGCTTGCAAGGTGTCAAACGAAGAGAAACCGGACATGTATTACACTCTTGCCAACATGTCTTGCCCTAGGTGTGCCGTTGGTTGTGGAAATTTGAATAACACTCTTCTTGTGTGTGGTTGGTATTAATATTATAAATAAAATGTCTTAATCAAACTTTCAATCAAATATTGCAATACATCTTCGTTTTACAGGTGGATATGACAGAATCGAATGCTTGCGTAGCGTAGAACAATACATTCCTGACAGTAACAAATGGTCTCAATTGAAACCAATGAGGCAGGGTAGAGGACGGTTCCAGATAGCTATTCTTGGTGATAAAGTGTATGCTATAGGTGGCAGTAATGGAACTACAGAACTCGATACTGTTGAAATGTTAGATTTGAATATTGGTAAAAGATTTATTATTTCGTTGATAAAAATGATACTACAATCAGCTTCTCTTCGTTAGGTAAATGGATTGATCAACCAAGGCTTCCATTAGCTAGGAGTAACCCTGGAGTGTGTGATTTGAACGATTTAATTTATTGCATTGGCGGATGGAATGGCCAAGTTGGCATAAAACAATGTGACGTTTTTGATCCTAAAACTAGCAGGTGGTCTTCGATATCTTCGTTGAATGTTGGTGAGTATCAGCAACAACTTCGAATGAGCAGAATTGTGAATACATTTACGTTTAATTAATTAATTTGACATTTAGGTCGATATCAAGCAGGCGTTGCTTCGTACAATAACTTAGTGTATGCAGTAGGCGGTTGTGATGCTTGGAATTGCCTGAATTCAGTCGAAACTTACGATCCGGAAACGGATTTGTGGACTATGTCGAAGCCTCTTATCACAGCTCGAAGGGGATGCGGTGTTACAGTTTTTAATAATAAGCTGTACGTTGTCGGTGGATCCGATGGCTCTCACACCCTAAATACGACGGAGATCTACGACAAAGAAACAAAAACCTGGGAAGTAGGACCTTGCATGACTGTTCCTAGAGCTAACGTTGAAGTGGCAGTTGTTGGTGACCGGCTGTATGCTGTAGGAGGATTTTCTGGTAAGTTTAATAGTGAAAAGGTATATAGTCTTCGAGTTCTTCCTCCTCAACGATATTTTTATTTATAGGTAAAAGCTTCCTTAACACGATAGAATATTTAGATCTCACAACAAACGAATGGACAAATTTTATTCCAAACAGGAACGGGGACACTGCAGCACCTACGGAAAACGGGACCAGCAGTTAATTTAAGACGAAAAGAGAATCGTAATAATTATTTCCTCCATAATTGTATTATCATAGTTAATTGAACAGATAATGTAAAAGATTTTCTGACCTAAAATGGTATTATATAATATCTAACGTTTAGAGTATATTTTTAAGTTAATACGTAACGATAAGGTAGGATATGTGTAGGGCAAATCTTTCCTATATTGATTAAAACAAGAAGCATTTATAAAGTTACATTCGAAACATCCAAACGAGTCTGGGAAAGTTCAACGAGAGTAATTCACCAAAATCTAATTCTCTAAAATATGTGAAACAAAGTTTGATAAATATTAATGAATTGCTTCCTTGGTGAACTTTCAAATACCCCACCCAAACAAAATATCAACTAACATTTATTATATCTCCAGTTATAAAACAGAGGAATATATAACACATGAAAAGGCTGGTTTTTTATACTTTCAATGAAAGAATATAATATATATTTTAAATACTTTTTGACACTCGCAATAAGATATATAAAACTGAAAAAGATATATTTAGCGAAACAAGAGTTTATTATATTATATATACATTGTTTTTAAAAAGAGAGGGAAATGTATTATAAGAGAAAAGACATACATTAAGGTTATAATAATATTTATGATAAAATAATATTAATTCATTAAAAAAAAATGAAAGATTACTAATGGATTTGTCTCTATATTCTGTAAGAAACTACATAATAATAGTAAGAAAATTACAAAGTATGAATAATATAGTATTTTTCAAATTACATTTTAGTTTAGATATCGTATACTTTGC